>OZ010587.1:74745986-74838486 GCA_963932145.1 Acanthosepion lycidas
TTATTTTAGTGCATGCTTGTATTTGAGTAGGCGTTCCGTTTATTTATTAAACAGTATTAAAACAGCCGGAGAGCGCAAGGTTTCTTTAATAAGATTTCTTGAACATACAAGTCGGTAGACGAAATTAGATAAATATACAGTTTAATCAAATAAGACTATACACTAAAAATAACGTTTAAAGTGATATATATATATATATATATATATATATATATATATATATATATATATATATATATATATTATTTCGTATTTCAGCAGCAATTCTTCTTTTATACAGGTTTCATTAAAGACGACTGACAAAGTACTGCAATTAAGCTTTTCATTTAATTTTCTTTTATGAAATTTTTTGATGGGAGCTGTCAGTTTTACCTTTTTTTTAAAAGAAATTACAGAGTTGCCTAGTATAGCAAGAAGTCAAATACATACATACATATATATATATATATATATATATATATATATATATATATATATATATATATATATATGATTCCGCGTTTCGCTATCATTAGATAGGCTTCTACAGGTGAGAACGAAAAAAGTATGTTTCTGTTTGTACATGCACTTCAATATTAAACTGTTAATACTTTTTTTCCGCTAAGCTAGTGTTCCTCGGTTGGAATCAAAGAATAAAATTTTGTTCAGAAGCCGTTATTTTAATTTATGTGTTTGTGTGTGTATGTGTGTTTGTGTGTGTATGTGTGTGTGTGTGTGCGTGCGTGTGTATGTGTGGTTAGCTCCGAGAGTAAAGCCTCCTGTTTTATTGTATTGACCAACAAAGTCAGCTATATACACTTATATATAAATAGTGATGTGTATGACCATGTGTATACAGGTATGCATATATATATATATATATATATATATATATATATATATTATAAAAAAAACTCTATGATGTGCATTGTGTATGTGTATGCTGTGTTATACGGTGTACAGTTATGTATTGATGGGCATGTATATGTATACATGTATATGAAAAATAAAAATGGCCTTCAACATATATGTATGCCAGCACATATGTATATACAATTTATGTAAGATCGTATGTATATATATATATATATATATATATATATATATATATATAGCGAGAGAGAGAGAGGGAGAGATAATAAAAAGTCTTAAACACTAATATTCCATGGTCATAATTTATTCCATTGGAATGATAAATACGATCCAATTCATCAGACCCAAAAATTAAAAAAAAAAAAACGGAAAAAACAACTCCGGGAATAAAGAATAAGATTTAGTGAGAGTGTATGTATGAGAGTGTGGGACGAATGTTAGAGTAAAAGAAAGCTATAGAGAGGGCTAAGAGTCGAGAGAAGAACAGGAAGGTCTAAAGATGAAAGGGGATTAAAATTTAGCAGAGAGAAGTTTTAAAGAGGGGAGTCAAAGACGGTTTAAGTGAGAGAAATATGAATATTCTCGGATGTCTAATACATTAAAGATATACAAGAAAAGATACATTTTGTGGTGACATACACACACAATAGACGATATTGCATATGTATGTGTATATTTACCACTAATATTATCAATATCTATCTATCTATCTATCTATCTATCTATATATATATATATATATATATATATATATATATATATATATATATGTGTGTGTGTGTGTGTGTTTGTGTGTGTGTGTTTCTTATCCAAGTTTTTCTGAATGGGTTGGAAGTAAATGATTCATATATCTTCTGATTAAGTATTTGTATGACTTTGTGTTTTCCACATCGACGTGTTGTATATTAATAGGATAGTGAATCCGGATAAAGTTTGATAAATTACACTAAGTTGGAAACTGTTTTATTGACTTGATTACGCGTTCCGCCATCGTTAGATAGACTTCCTCAGATCGGAACGATAGAAATATGCGCGCGTGTTTGGGTGTGTGCTTCAATATCGAAAAGAAAAGCGTATAGTAAACATTAAAATAACAGCTTTTGAACAAAAGTCACATAATTTTATTCTTTCATCCCAACCGAGGGACGCCCCACATAACTGGAAAAGTATTAACGATTTAATATTGAAACAGCCAAATACTCACACATATATTTATTTCGTTTTGATCTGAGGAGGTATATTTGACGATGTCAAAACGCATGATCAACTCACTAAAAGAGTTTATATTTTGTCTAATTTATCAAACGTTGACTGGATTTTATATCCTATATTCTATAAACACACACACACGCGCGCACACACACACATTCATACATATATTCAGTTGCGCTGATGTGAGTTTGTGACCCTGAGTTTCACGCCCTTTACGATCGTCAGACAAACTAATTACTGTTGAAATTTTGGATTTATTTATGTTTGCGTATATCGGTGTTTTATGGTAGTGGGAGGAAAAATTGTTGACGGAACGCCACTCATACGTACGCAGACACACACACACACACGCACGTTCACTCATTGACGTACGCAGACACGCACACACACACGTTCACTCATTGACGTACGCAGACACACACACACGCACACGTTCACTCATTGACGTACGCACACACGCACGTTCACTCACTGACGTACGCACACACACACACACACACACACACACACACAGAGTCACATCCACGCATTACAGCTCACATAAACATAAACTTAAGTGGCAATGCAATTAAGCGTTTTATTACATTTTTCTTGTATTCCGACAAGGGATATCTTTTCTGGACATACAGTGTATAAGAACTGTCCAAAAAGAAATCCCTTGTACGAATGCAAGAAAAAAAATGTTAATCGTAAACCCTTGTTTGTCCTCTTTAATTAAACTTGTATAAAAAAGGGATTGCTGACTAAAATACATATATCTACATATATATTAATTTATTGCTTAAACGTTATTTTTAATAAACGCACATATTTCGGTAGATGGTCTGTTTTTATTTATTTATTAAACAGTTTATTTATTTTCATCTAGCGGCCTGAATATTCGATAAATTTTATTAGAAGAATATGCTCTCTCTTTCTATCTCTCTCTTTCTAATAAGGGTTTTTTTTTACGTTAAAAAAGTATTATCAAAGTTTTTATCTCAAAAGTTGAGCTGACTTCAAATAATTACGAGAAAGAGGAAGTAAATGGAACGAAACTTTTCAGCCAGTCAAGTGCCATACGTGATACACTCTCGGACGATCACGTGTCTTTCGATTCATGAGTGAAAAGACAAAACATTTTCCCACAGTAGTTTGCCGTTTCTTTCTGCGCTAGACATGTCGCCAAGCTAGGCTAGACAACCCAGTCTGTCCTGCATATTCAAGAGATGTATTCACGCCTTTCCCAAATGCATTTGTTCGTAAGTGAATGTAACAAACCCGACTGAA
Organism: Acanthosepion lycidas; assembly: GCA_963932145.1. Lineage (NCBI taxonomy): Eukaryota > Metazoa > Mollusca > Cephalopoda > Sepiida > Sepiidae > Acanthosepion > Acanthosepion lycidas. The sequence goes on from OZ010587.1 coordinate 74,749,320, forward strand.
ACTTGAACTCGGCTCTCCAATTTCTCATTCCGAATCCGTTACTCCATGCAGCACACAATAAAATTATCACTGATTTGATTAACAAAAATATGTCGTGATAAAATTTGATGAAGAATACAAAAGATGAAATAAATGTGAAATTATATTTTTGAAATATTTCATACTTGAAAAATGATGCCCTACCTTTAAATAACGGCACAATTCGCCATATCGTTATTGGTCCCTGTCGGTGGAACTGTCCCAGGACCAATTCCATAAAAAATAATGGAAGGGCTGATAGGGTCAGCACTGCGAAATAAGGAATGAGAAATGCACCTGCAAATAAAAAAACAATATTATGTCAACAAAAATGTATTAAAGATTTTTCAGTAGTTAATAAAATAAGCTTTAATATTAGGTTGGTGCAAAAATAATGACGTAATAACGTCAAAAAAACGACATTATTACGTCATTATTTTTGCACCAACCTAACAGTTATAATAGATGACCTTTACTTATCTTAGGTGGGGGAAGTTATTCTACCATCATCATAAAAAAATATAAAACAACTCAGGGTTTTTCGTAAACAATAAAAGGAGGTGAATTAACTTTTACAAGGTGATATTTTATTCGGTCTGGTCTTTTTTTTATTTTTTTTTTTATCTCTTTTGTTTTTATTCTAACGTTTTACTCAGTCGTCGACTTCCCAGTAATTCTTTACTGAATCCAGTATCTGGTAATTCCTAGCTAGAATTTTACACCATGCCGTTCAAGAAAGGGAACTATGAACATGACTCCAGTCAGTTTATATTTAAGACTTCAACAAATAGTAATACATTCATTTCCCTTGTGAAATGTCAATAAAACACAAATCGACAATAATATTGCATCACTTCTCCTGTATGACAGTGAATGCTGGACAATTTCCTCACAGATGAAGATGAAACTTGGGAAAACGGAGATGTGTTTCGACAGAACGATGCTGAGAACACCACGTAAGCAAAGAGGGCGTTTTAAGAAAAATAAAAACGAAAAAAAAACACTTATACTTTTACAGTTAAAAAGCCTACGACATATGATGAGGAAAGAAGGCTTGTAAAATTTGACACTCACAGGTTACATTGAAGACTGAAGAAAAGAGCGAGTAACCTACATAACGAGGTTGTGCGAATGGATGGCAGAGCAGGGACTCGTAGAGATAGTAAAAAGACAAACATTGCTAAGAGCTACAAAAGATAGGAAGTTGTGGAGAGTTATGATCACCTACGCGCTGAAGGAACCCAGAAGAAGAAGAAAAAGAAGAATACAACTTGCGGGTTTATTCTCATCGGAGTTTCTTGTATGTGTAGAAGGGACAGGAAATTGTGGAGAGCCACGATCGCCTAAGTCGTGAAGGTGCACAACAGATTGGCGAGAAGAAGCGTAACGGTTATTGGTGCAGAAATTGGAATCGGCGTTCCGAGTTCAAATTCCGTCCAAGTGTATTCCGTTCAATTGACACTGATGTCATTGGTAAAGACATGAATCCACGGGTTCTTCTCCTCCAGCCATGGGTCAAATAGCAAAGCAAACAGAAAGGTCTAGCCCAGTATACAAGAAGGACAAATCTATATTCATACCAAGTGCTGTGTATCGTGCGAAGAGCATTCCTTGAACCTAAACTTATTTTGGCTATTCGTTGAAGCTGTCATGGACACCCACTCTGCCATTAGATCCCGAAAAGGATGTTAAGTAGTTGGGTCTGATTTCCTGTAACTTGTTACTCAAAAAATGTATTCACACATATACCATCCCTTGAAAGGAACCAACACCAAGCAATGTATTGTGTGTCTCTAGGTAGCAATATTTCATTTATGCCGGTGTTTACAAAAGATAAACGAAGATTAATTATTTAAGATGTTATTTCATTTTTTTTTTATCCCGCAGGCGATTTGTCTGTTTTTTCGAACGTAATTGCGCAACTAGGATGTAAAATAAATAAAAAAAAAAAAAAAAAATCAAGAAAAGACGCTATACATGAAGAAATAAACTCTACTTGATAGCCACCAACTCGTGAAGGTGCGGCACTGGAAAACCACTAGAGAAACACAATGCATCCACAGAAATACAACCCTGTCGATAGAAAAATATAAAATGCTTTGATAATGGCTTATGAAAACCGAAAGCCCTCAGAAGACGTTGGAAAAAACGTTTAAATTTTCCTCTGAAACACGACTGCTGATCCAAAATGCAGAAAAATTAAATAATAATAATAATAATAAAAACCCCCAAAAAACAAAAAGTTAAACAATGAACTTCCGTTGGTCTTCAGCCAAAGCTGAAACTCGCCATGAAAGATAGAAAAAAGAAAGAAAAGGATAAAAGAATAATGGGGCAGCATAAGGAGATAAGAAAATTACGAAATGAAGAAATGACCACGACATCCTATCCATGGACACATGCACACACACGCACACACATATCTATGTATGTATGAATGTGTGTTTGTGCTAGCTTGCGTGCGCATGCGCGTGTGTTAAGGAAGGTTTAGAAATAAAAGGAATTAACTTTTTTAAAAGTACTGTTCAGTTATGATTTTCCTTAGAATTGCCGATAAAACACCGAAGGTGTATACTAAATGTATAATGCCAGGAATGACGTGTGAGTGCGAAACATGGAAACTAAGAAAATCGGTTAAAAACATAGAAATGCACAAATATCAATAGAAAGAGCGGTAACCCTTGACATAACGTTAGGAGATAGGATAATATCAACATGGATCAAGAAACAGACCAAGATGCAGGACAGAATCCCTATCTTTCAGCCAGGATCATAATGACATTGTGAATTTCTCGATCCTTTTGTTGGCTGTATAGTAGGTGCTTCGTTAGGGCTACACACGATTTCTAATTCTCCCAGATTGGTTGCCAACCACGGCTAAAGACCCGAGTCTATTTAATACTATTTAACTTACAACGGTTAGTTGAAGAGATGGATTCACACCTATCCCAAGGGTATTTTACGTAAGTGAAACAAATTCGACGGAATTTGAACTGTGTTTCGCGGTTTCCCTTCATAGATGATGATATTGTCTAAGTGGTTTTTACAGTCTTCCATAGAAGTGAATGAAAGACAGTACTTCCGACTGGGCAATTCCGGACACTTCGATTGCTCTAGTTGGGAACAGCACTTGTCTGAATTTAACACCTGATTATGTGGAAGTGTCTTGTAATGCACAATGCCACTTCGATCCCACCATATACACAGCATCAGGTTCCTCGGATGCAGACTGGCTTTTGGTAGGCTTATTTTGCTTTCCCATGAACTCAGCTGCATATTGTTGCAAGCAATCCTTTTTTTTATCGCTTGTGATTGCTCTGTTAAAAAAATGTGTTTTTTTCTTTTTTGTGTTCGAGCAGAGCATCGCAAATGAAAACGCGGTTCATCAATTTTCGGTTAAATGGTGTGACACTCGAACATTGGAGTGATTCCCGTATCCAAATATTTTCAAGTGTCTTTCATCACTCATAAGCTATATATGTGGAGTATTTCTGCGATGCCTCGTGTGATGTGGCCTGGGTTATTTTTAGTAGGCATTTCAATCTGCTCATCATCAACAAGTGCAGGTCTGCCGAAATGTTCTCTGTCTTTTTGATCAAAGTTTCCATTTCTGAACCTAGCAACCCAGAATAATTATTTCAGCTGGGAGACCAGCCACATAAATCTACTCATCTTATTTTTATTTATACAGCGTTTTTTTTTTTTTCTTTCATGGAAATAAAAGCGCATCAAATGACGAAAATTTACCACATTTTCCTTCATTTTCACTTTCCTCGATCCACATACGAATCGTATGGAAGGACGCGTTGAAATGTCCCCTTTTAGAATATGTCATAAATTTCAGTCACCCGTGAAATGAAATCACGTGTGAAAATGGCACTTACTGTAAATGCTAAGAAGTTTTGTTCAAATTAAAGTAGAAAATCGACATTTAAAATCTGAAATTTATTTCTATTATTTATTTCTATTTTTTCATGATTAAAATTAAATATAAAAAGACACATCAAAACGGCATTTCATTCGTGTCAAGTCAATGGATTACTTCAACCAACGCTTTTATCCACTACGCCATGTATCCTTGGGAACATTAGTGTATGAATTTTGGGGACTTATAAATCTAATGTTTCAGTAACCCAAAGAGTTGTATTCAATACCTAGCCATAGCAGAGGTGGACAAAATCTTGGAGAGCTGAGTTAATAAAGGGAATTAACTGAAATTGAGATACTCAGAAAAGGCATGGTACGTGGACTAAATAAAGGGTTCGATTCGAAATTGAAATTTATATTACTGTTGTAACCTAGAAAGGGTTAGTGAATGAGGAATAACCAAAACAGAAGTTGGAAATGAAATTGTAATCTTTATAAGATCAACAAAATACAATACTTGCCAGCGGCGTGAAGTAGGTAAACCACTGCTAGTGATGGGCTACATAAACAGCATATTACCCCCTCTTACAATAGTGTTCAACGTATTTATGAGGATTGGGGCATGCCCATTAGTGTTCATAAGTACGGCATAAAACAATTACCTGAAGAGACTGAAGCGTACAACGGCCAAAACGTTGAATATGACGGAGACAAGAGTCCGAACAAATGTAAATAGTTTAAATAAATATATAAGCCTTCTCCTTATGTAAATAGTGTAAATAAACATATAAGCCTTCTCCTTATCAAAGGAACACGAAGGGAATGGGTTTGATTTACCACAGTGAACATGGCATGGCGGAGCATGGAATATCTGTGCTGATGGAACTAAGGAATATAACTCATCCCAACATCTGTCATAGCAATAGCGATGGAATAGTGAAAGGCTAGTAACGTTTTATCTGTGGGACAAGGGTCGCGGGATGGGAAACACTTCACCCCCCACAAATCGAGATAAGCTCTTCTGAACTCTGTCGAGGCTGGAAAGCGAGAATTGAGCAGCACCAGCCTAGACATGGCAACAATACTTTATTCTTGGTCTCATCTGACTCTTGTAAATATGGAATATGACAGCAGTAGTTAGGTATTTTCTGAAACGATACAAGGAACCAGCCATTTCCCCAGCATCTTTAGTGATGGATCATATATATGTTCCATTTGAGGCCGGGAGTAATCTTTAAACATAGTAAACGTTCGAAGCTCCTTGTCTCGACTTCCTCTTTGATTAGTATGATCACTCATTATTAACAAAGACCTTTATACCTAACGGGAAAAAACACTTTTTAACTGATAGAGATTTCGTAGCTGGACAATTTATTCAGCATTTATACCACACATAGTCAAAAGGCTTCGAGATATCTAGAGATGAAACGCCGCGTTAAGTGCAACAGAGATAAGGATATTAGTCCGAATAAACCATTTTCCTTTTCCATTGTTTATATTAGTATCGAATAGCGAGAGTTACACCGTTAGATTTGTTCATGTCTTAAAATTTGATTGTTTATAATTTAGAATTATAACTTCTTTGAAACCGGCTATTTTATCAAAGTAGCTTTTTTTTTGTCATTGTTCTAAGCGACATGTCATACGCAGGAGTTTGTTTGCATGCCACATCCTTTCCCAATATGGGAATGGTCTGTGATTGCAATACGCTTTGAACAATGCATAATTTCTACAAGCATCGCTATTGGGTGAGGTTCGGTTTATCGTCAGAACTAATTGAGTGACTGCACCATCTGCTGTTTTGTACTGATCAAAGTCAGCTCTTTGATGGATGAGTGTTTTACAAACTGCCATCTTGAAGTCGATCAAATTATCAATCGTAATAAAAGACTGAGTGATAAACTGAGATCTATCCATAGATATTTATTGGATGGTGCCAACTTTCGTATGATGCTATATTAACTTCACATTAAAGAAACGTTAATTATTAATTGATTCTGAAACTACTTTATAGCAATTACTATCTATCTATCTATCTATCTATCTATCTATCTATCTATCTGTCTGTCTGTCTGTCATGAACACTGCCTTTTTTTTAAATTCTCAAACATATCACCTGAAAGATTTTGGCGTAAGTTTGCGTGAGATCAAATGCATGCACACGTTTTCACGTGAGTGTGCGTGTACGTATGAGTGTAAAGTTATTTGAGAAGTCGTATCTATCTATCTATCTATCTATCTATCTATCTATCTATCTATCTATTGTAACCTAGGAAAGGTTACTAGATAGAATAATCACACAAAGGTTGGTAATGAATGATAATACTTAGGACAACAACAACACATATAAGATTCGCCAGAGGCGCGTAAATGGAGTAATCAACTGCTAGAAGTGAGTCAAGTGAATTCCACAATGAATCTCCAACTGCAGGATATCTGCCAACCTCGCCACGCGGTCAGATGTGGCACAAGGCCGAATTTAATGTGTGGTATCCGAGCCCGTAGGCTCGGCCAAAAATTCCCCGTAGGTTCTGTATAAAACGGGGTCAGGTAGCTGTTTCCCGAGATGAGACTCTGCCCTTCGACATAGCCTCATCTGGGGATCTTCTCTGGCCGAAAGCAGAGTTTGACCAGCACATCTAGAGACGAATCTCCAACTGCAGACCCACATACAGTATATTCTATTGTAGGTAAGCTACAACACTATCTATCTATCTATCTATCTATCTATCTATCTATCTATCTATCTAATTCTGTCCATATGTATGCATATTTGTACATATTTATGTTTATACGTATATATATATCTATCCTATTCTGTCCATATCTATCTATCTATCTATCTATCTATCTATCTATTAGAAGAATAAAAGTATTGTACTGGTATGTATCAGTCCTCCTATATGAGAGTGAATCTTGGGCAACCCCTTTGCAGATGAAGAGTGGAGGAAACAGAGAAGCAAGAGGAAAGGTAAAAAAAGATGGTTCTACAGAAGGATGCTCAGAATGTAATGAACGGAACATGTGAGCAACGAGGAAGTTTTAAAGAAAATGGAAACAAAGAAACAATTGCACTTAGAATCAGAGCCAATTGAAATTTTTGTTAGACATAATGAGGAAAGTGATCTTGGAGAATTTAACACGCAGTAAGAATTGAATTCAAGCGAGGTAGAAGGAAACAGCGAGTAGCCTACTTAACGAGATTGTGTAAATGGATAGCAGAACAGGAACTGGGGTGGGGAGTATAGTAAGGATCAAACTTTGCTTAGAGTTACAAAGGATAGGAAGTTGTGCAGATCCATGAACTCCTACGCTCTGAAGAGACATGGCACATAAAAAAAGCATAAATACGCACACGCACACATCTATCTATTTATCTATCTGTCTATGGGAGAATATGATAATGTTTTTATATATCAGTATAATTTTAGACAAATGAATGACTAAGTGGAAAAATTTAATGTAATTCGTCTTGTCCTCTAGAAAGACCTCTTCGGACTAAAGTAATGCTCTGTTGATGGAATTATATTATGTGTTAAGATGGAGATGGACAGATATACAGAAACGTAAGTGTCCGTTATATTTATGGACTGAGAAGAAACGATGAACATATGACAACGCTGAAATTTTAAATTAATTTTTTGTTCCCCTGAGGTGTCTGGACAAGCATCTGTTTCATTCAGTTTCCCTGTGGTTTTGTTGTTTTTATCACATTTGTTATTAGGTATTCCAAATTTTGATAACAGAATATATATCAAGAAAGGTGAAATGTTGTAAGAACCGGGGCACAAATTTACCCGGATTGATCTAGCAATCAAAGCACTTTCTATACATTTTCGCCTTAGTAAATTGTTTTCTCTTTTGATTAAAGTAGCGTTTTTTAAATCGAAATTATGGTCACACTGATTAAAGCAAGCGACTAATGCATTGAGATTTTAGTTTTGTTAAAGATAACTTTTGTATTCATATAATTTAAATTCCTTTAGGTTTCTCCTATATATTCTTTTCGACAATCGTTACAGGTTATAGATTAAATTCAGGCTATCTATCTATCTATCTATCTATCTATCTATCTATCTATCTATCTCAGTTTATCCCTTAGCTATATATGATCATAGAAAGAAAATGTTCAAACGCGTATTTGCCAAGATATAATTGTTCCAGAACATAGACTTTGCTATTGCAAATATAACAGCCTTTTTCAATTAACTTAGATGTATCATCCTTGCCCGAAAAAAATTTGTCCATGATACCAACTCCCCAAAAAATTTATTTCCAGTAAATAAGTCCTTTTAAATATTCAACAAGTTTATCAAGTCAATCAAACCATTGCCTCTTAAAATTTTCAAACATATCATCTTCAAAATTTTGACGTGAGAATGTCTCTTATGCACGTGTACATGCAAATGAGTGAATGTATGTGCACGTTTTTGCGTGAGTGTACGTACAAGTTGTACAGTGTAACCCGGATATAAGAGAGTTGTCGGGACCGGAGAAGAAGTCTCTTATATCCGGGTTTCTCTTATATCCGGGTTTGGTCTATTTTGTTTAGGTAAGTATGGCTCTAATTTGGAACCAGAGAAAATTTCTCTTATATCCGGGTTACACTGTATCAGTTGTTAGATATTTCTATCAGCGTTTCGTTATGTGTCTGTGTATCAGATATTCATAGTCTAAATACCATGATTTATTTGCCAGTCTTTTTCCTTTCACTCAAATCCCACGGTTATGATTAGAATAGTCCGGAGTAAAGCCGAAAACCTTTGTTAGATAGATTCACGAATTACCCGGTTTTGTGGGCTGCTGTACCAATCACCCACGGCGATTTTCGTTATGTCACATAATGATTTAAGATGGTGATTGCAATCAATATGACGGAACATAAAGTCATGACCTGAATCCATTAAGACGCTAGAGAATCGGGAGAAGATTAAATGCAGTTAGATTTGTGATATAATGGAATTTCAGGCAGGAAAAGAAAAAAAGAAAGAAAAGAATCCAAGGGGAGATAATCTAGAAATAGGATTGAAAGGAAGGGAGATAATACTAAATAAAGAAAAAACGACAAAGGAAAGAAAAAAACTGATAAAGAAGAAAGAGAAAAAGAAGTTTAAAGCAGAAGGAAATGCGAAGAGAGTGAAGAATAGAAAAAGGAAGAAAAATAGATTAAAATAAAAGAAGTATAGAGGCTATGTAAGAAAGAATAAAGGAAAATGAAGTCTGACAAAAATGCATGTGATAAATTTATAAAAAAATGGTTGAAAAGATAGCTGAGGGAAAAAGAGGAAGAAAAATAATAAAAAGAAGGACGGACGAAGGAAAGCTATTTTTTTAAATAAAGGATATGCAGGCAGAGCACTAAAACGGAGAAGTAGAAAGAAACAGAGAAATAAAGAAAAATAGTGAAAAAGAAAAATGAAGTAAGATATGAGAAATATATGCTTATATAAAAAAGAAAGAAAGAAAGAAAGAAGAAAGAAAGAAAGAAAAAAGAAAGAGAATAAAATTATGAAAGAACAATACCAAATACAAAAGAAAGAGAAGTGAATAAAAGAAATAAGTTCTAAATTGATATTGAAAGATTCTGTGGATGGACTGTGTGTGTGTGGTGGGGGGTTGAACAAACACAAATGTACTGGAGTTGGTGTGTCTTCAACAGGGATTGGCTAGCCGCTCTAGCAGACGAGTGTTCACGGAAAACTTACTATCAATACTATGCTGGAAATAATTTAGCAGGCGGAGTGTGTTAGAAATTGTTCCAGTCTCGTCCATCACTAGAAAACCCCACGGGCAAGCTGAACAGACTTTGCAAAATAGTCCAGGTCCTGTACAAAACTCTTCTGCAATAAGCGTTGCAAGTTACTTGCAAGAGCCATTGTCCTTCTCACGAAAACCAATAACATTCCTAATTTTTCAGCGATGGTCATAATCGCTTAACGAGTCGGCAGCCATCATATGCATGTGTGTCACCTGTCACATGAAGACTCAAGAACAACCTGAACAGAACTTCCAAAATAGGCCAGGCCCTGTACAGCTTCAATAGCCATAGACGTTCTCATGAGAACTAAAACCAAAAATCAAACTTGTCAGGGATGGTTATACTCGTTCAACAGGTTGACCACCACCACCATGTATATATGTGTGTATGCATGTATGTGTATATTTAAGAAAAAGGTACGAAAGAAAGAAAGATGAATGATAATATGATGATAATATAAAAGAATGAATGAGGTTGAATCTTAAAAGGATGAAGGAAATGCAGAAAGGCCGACTATGGCGCTGAAAGAACTGGTGGAGACAAAGAATATGCAAGTGATGAAAAGAATGACGGGAAGGCATAATGGCGCGTCGTTGTTAGGGGAAAAGCAAAAAAGTAGAAAATTTAACTCGGGTTTTGAACTGCACGCTGATTGGTAAATGAATAAAACGTCTGGGCTAATGAAAAATAAATAATAAAATGGAGAAAAGCGACGGAAACAAAACCAAATAGCAAGAAAGTCAGAAAAGAAAAAGATGACGTCAGAACTGCGACAAAAATGAAATGTTGAAGATCATCTCAATAATGAAGTTGGAAATTATTGAAAAGATGACGATGATTAATTATTATGAAAAGGCAAAAAGAAAATAAATATAAGGAAAGCAAATGGCAAGAAAGAGGAAGAAGGAGAAATAACGTTGCAGACGATAAAAATATCATAAGAATCAAATTGAATAGAAAAAAGAAATGAAAACTAGGAATAATGAAAAATATTTTATTTATTTATTTTAAATTCAAATTTCGGTAGTAAAACAGCCCATCTGCACTTTAAAATGAGGTGCTGGCGCTTTAACTTCGTCCTAAATGTGCTTTTAAAGTCAATGATGTGTCCAAAAATAAAATTATATCCCGAAGATACGTTATGAAAAAATATCTATTTTTATTCTTCATAACTTTGTTTTTTATTTTTTTTAATCTTTTTTCTTTATATTATTTATTTTTCATTCCTAAATAATTTTATTTAAATTTTGAATTAATTTTAGTTGAGACGTGAATATATTTTTATTTTTTTCATTTTAAAACCATTTTAATTTATTTCTAATTTATCCTAATTTTTTTAAAACTAATTTTTGTTTATTGTTATTTTTCATTTATTGAGTGATAAAAATTTTTTAAAAAATCGTATGATTCCTCATCAAAGGTCAACTCAACTAGTCGGGACATTGTTCAAATTCAGGACAAATAGAAATTATGCTTGTGTTTCATAAATTTCACAAACATTTGATACGACGCAAAAACTTTGAAATGTTGGGAAAACTTGATTTCCACGATAACGATACTCGCATAATTCGAAATGCAAATCAGAAATTGGATATATCAAAATGAAACAAGTAGAATATCTAGGAAGTGTTTTAACTGGGGACGGAAAGTGCGACATTGAAATCCGAAGGCGCATTGGGATAGCGAAAGATGCCTTCCAAAAGCTGAGCAAAATATTAAGAAACAAATTTCATTGGAAACAAAGTAATAAATACTGAACTGTTACGTGATATCTGTTCTCTTATATGGTAATGGATGCTGTACATTCCTCCTCGAAGATGAATAAGTGACTTGAAGCAACAGAAATGTGGTTCTACAGAAATGATAAAGGGATGAGAGTTACTTAAAGCTGCATGGAACAGGAAGTTATGGAGAGTCATGATCGGCCAGGTCCTCAAAGGAGAGAAAAAAAAAGCAACGAACGGCGTTCTCAAGGAAACCAATACAGAGGTGTTTTGAAATCTAAGCTCAAAGATTTCAACATTGTCAATAACACATGGGAAAACTAGCAGTTAATCTTTCCAGGTGAGTAAAGATTTGTCACACCGGAATAAAGGGCTTTGAACGCCGGCGAATCGATCGGTTTCAGATGCCTCGAAGCGCCCGTCACTCCAACACTCAAGATCAATCTCAGACAGGTGACGATTTCATCTACCCAGAAGTTGCTTGTGGATAGGATTCAGCCACACACTTCGTCATCATTAAATAATGAGAGAGAGAGAGAGAGAGAGAGGTGGTGGGGGAGATCAATCAGATCCGACAGCTTAGTTCGTCATTTTTTAAAATACAAAACATAGCAAAAAAAAACCCAAAAAAAAACAATTATCCCTTCATTTCAGTTTGTTTTTTGCCCCTTTTTTATGCTGACTGTATTAGCCTTTGACTTTCCTATTCAAATAAATTTTGTTTTCCGAAACTTGCTATGTTTCACTGTAAACTTTTAACTTTGTACCCAGTGCCCCAAGCTGCCGGAACCTCAAATTCCAGGAAAAAGTTAAATTTTTATAAATTTCTTGGAATGCGTTTGAAAGTGTCGAATATTATTATTATTTTTTCCTTGTTAGATTATATCTATGTAAAATCATTCAAAGTCGATGACAACTGATAAAAAGATTATGATGAATGAAAGAGAAATTGGAAGTGAAGATTATGAGGATAAGGAGGATATATAACGATTGACCCTTGACTTGAAGAGGTTAAGATTATGTTGTTCTGAGAATCATCAACACAAGAGTCAGTTCCACAAAGTGGCATTTCTTGGGGGGAAAGCTACCTGAGCGGAATTTTTGCTTAATATTTGGAATACGGATGAACTTAGGGAGATTCGATGGAGTAAGAATGGCGTGTCCTAGTTGTAAAGATCTAAACTGGGGGGACTAAAGAAATAGTAATGGTAATATTACTTGTTTCCTTATAAGGAAACATTCCGCATTCATCGACCGAACAGCCAGTACTACTGTTGATTGAAATTTATAAAAATCTTTCTATTAAAACAATTTTTCAGTAAAATAGGTTTCTCAAGTTCAGTAGCTCTTATCGCTCATTCCATTATTGATGTGGGTTTCCTTTTTAACCTTTTATTTGAAGGAGTGTGGAATGTCAACATCTTGATTATGTCTTATTTTCTCTTCGAGTTATATATGCTAACCATTTTAGCTGTTGAAACTCTTCAACATATAGATTCTATCATCTGGTACAGTTTTTTGTTAGTGATTCTGTTTTTTGTCCCCTTTTTATACTAACTGGATCAGCCTTTGACTTTCCCATTCTGTAATTTATTTTGTTCCGCCCTTGACTCTACCGACTGAGCTGCTTCATTCTGCTCAGCCGCAGAATACAATGGCCACTCTTATTTTTCTGTGGGCTGGCCGGGTACTAATAACATTTTATTTTGAATGTTTGGTTGTACTTTATTTTCACTTTCTTTCTTTCTTTCTTTTTGCCATATCCTTTCAGAACGTAGGCGATCATGGCTCACCACCTCCCTCTATCCCTTGCACCTCTCAACAAGTTCCTTCCCTCCGCTTTCTCCTCCAGACCACGTTCTGGCATCCACTTGCTTAAGTTCGCCAGGTATGTCACACGTTGTTTTCCCTTGTCTCTCTTTCCCTCTATTCGACCCGTGAGTATTAGATTATCCAGTCCCTCCTTCCTCATTATGTATCCCAGAAACTTCAGCTGCCTCTTCCTGATGTTAAGTATAAGCCTCCTCCTTGTTTGTAATCTCTCTAAGACCTCATCGTTGCTCACACGCTCGGTCCATGATATCCTTAGCATTCTACTGTAGATCCACATCTACGTCGCCTCGAGTCTCTTCTTCATCTTTGAGGAAATCGTCCAACATTCGCTGCCGTAAAGAAGGACAGATGTCACGTAACAGCTCAGTATTCTTTTCTTTGTTACCAAAGAAATCCTCCTGTCTTGCAATACTCTGCTCAGCTTTTGGAATGTGTCCTTGGTTATCCCACTACTGGATTCATACCCATCTCATTTGATGCCATATATTTTTGAAAAAAAGAAAAACAATTTGCATATTATCAAATTTTGATGTCATGGGTATTTTAGTAGGTCCCTGTAAATATGCGGTATTGTGGTATATGTTGGATTGAATAATGATGGGTGAGTTCTTGTGGTTATAGAGTAAATTGTAATGAAATTATTACGTCATTATTTTTCCACCAACCTAATAATTATATTGCAATAAATAATCATTTATGCTTTTTATGAGTAATATCTTTTTTTTGATGACGTCATGATTTTTTTTTATCAACAGCGATCGACACTGGACGGATGCTTTCTTCCAATCGAATTCTCTATATTTCATTTACCTACATGTGGCACAAGGCCGAAAGAATGGGGCACACTGAAGATCGAACTCACTACTCAGTCGTAATTCGTCTAGAGATACAAGCACGCTAACCATTGCATCACGTCGAGGTGCCTCAACCGATTTACTAAGCGTAGCTTAGATGTGGCACAAGGTTGAAAGAATGGAGCACCCAGTAAAAATCGAACTCACTACTCAGTCGATACAAGCTTGCTAACAATTAAACCACTTCGAAGAGCCCTTGATTTACTAAGCTTAGCTTAGGTGTGGCACAAGACCGAATGTATGGAGCACTGAGGGAAGATCGAACTTACTATTAAGTCAAGACCATTTTGCTAACCATTACGCCATATTGAAGTGCCCTAAATAAGCGTCAGGTTTAGGAATGAGAGCAAAACGCCGTGTAGCGAATAAAGAGTTCTGTTTAATATGTCTGGAAATTTACTGAATGTTGCAACGTGTATATGACAAAATGTGATAAAAATAAATAAGTAAATGCTTCGTATAATATTATTGCAGTGTTGCTTATTAAAGCGTGCGAATCAACGGAACGAATATTTTCGGCAAAATAATTAAAACTTAAACAGGTTTATCTTTTAAAAACGGAAATATGAGTAAAAATTAGATACCTCCACTTTTTCGCTAAGATTTTCGATACGCAAGGTTTAAAATAATTTAAAAAAAAAATGACAACGCATTCTTGAAGATTTCTTTTTAGCTTTTAATTTAAATAATAAATAAATTAAATTGACTATTTCCAGTACTCTGGTGTATTTCACATAAAAATTATATAGATTCGAATGTCAAATATTTGCTCGATTTCAAAAAATCTGTTTACTAGCGGTCATTTCTTACATTTTAACAAGTTTTAAAATAAAATTTAATTATCGGTTTAAAAATCTTCCAAAAATAAAATATATATTTGTGACACATTTTTTGACTAAAATTAGCAAATTAGAATTAAATTAATCTGTTTTGTAACATACATTATTTATAGCATAAAAGATAGTATCCAAGAATTTCTTAACGACGTGTCCTGTTTTTCTTGTTTTATTGACGTAATTGATCAGCTCAGAGGGGTTGACAGCTAGTACGGATGACCAGAATTGACGTAAGTTTACAAAATCAATTTATGCACTGAATAACGAATTGCAGAAAAGCAAATTTTTCTGAAAATGAAGGACAACTCCTACAACATGTTAACTTTCATAATAATGTCACGTTTAGGCTACCATAGATGAAAAATGGGAATGATTAAAGTAAAAAAATAAAAAATAATTTTCAAAATATAATAGCAAAACGACGTATATTAAACTTTTCAATTTTTGATTCGTTTCCACTTAATTACAATATCACCTTAAAGAAAGAAAAAAATTCAGAATTTTAAACGATTTTTAAATTATTATAATTTATTATAATTAAAAAGATTTCAAAAATGAAAAAAAAATTCTTGTAAAAATTCATTATTAATCGAATTATTTTTCTTAAGGCAAAAAATGTTTACTAGCGGCCATTTCTTACATTTTAACAAGTTTTAAAATAAAATTTATTTATCGGTTTTAAAAATCTTCCAAAAATATATATATTTGTGACACGTTATTTGACTAAAATTAGAAAATTAAAATTAAATTAATCTGTTTTGTAACAAATATTACTTATAGCATAAAAGATAGTATCCAAGAATTTCTTAACGACGTGTCCTGTTTTAAACGATTTTTAAATTATTAGAATTTATTTAATTAAAATTTTTAAAAATGAAAAAAATTCTTGTAAAAATTCATTATTCATCGAAATTTTTTTCTTATGGCAATAGTGTCCTTAATTTAACTTATTTACAAAAGCAGTTAAAAGCTTTTCTAATTAATTAATGTCATAGTTTAACTACATTTTTTAGTTTACCATTCAGAACAGATTTTCAGTACAAATAGTAAAGGTTTAAAAAAAAAAAAAAATGAATTACTTACATTCTCCAAGGAGTCTTACTTTTAACTAATAAAAAAAAACTTCTGGAAAGAAAATTTAATTTCGCGAAATTTCATGAAATTAAGTGCGGTGGTGGGTAACATATATAAAAAAATATTTTTTACCAAGATATTCTAAAGCAAAACTTCAAAAATAATTTCATTCATTTGTGAATAAGTCCTGAAAGTTTCATTAAAATCCGACAATTATTTTTGCAAGAATTTCTAAATCAATCTGTTTTTCACCTGAAAAAAGTAAAAAAAAAAAAAAAAAAAAACTAATTGTAAAAATTGTTTCTCGCTGACGTAAAAAAAAAAAACAAGATTTTTAACCAATATTTCGAATCTGTTAGAAAGGTTTTAAAAAATGTTCAAATAATTAAAAAAAATACTTTGGTCTATCCTCTTAATAATAACATAAACTTTTTGACAATAAAACTTTGTTTTTATTAAATTTTTGGCCTTTTTTTCATCATGCCATGCTTTCAGCGAGCAAGTGGAGGGACCTCGTAAAAATTTTAAAAAATACATTCAAAATAAAGTAGATTAAGGACAAAAATGTTTTTGTTTAATTGAAGCAAACCCAAACATTTGATTTGTGATTTTTTTTCGGCTTTCTTCACATTTTAACTCGTCGTGGCTTCATTAACTTCGTTTGCTATTTTCCGGAGATATTGGTTTTAAAAAGACCAACATAGTTTTTTTTTTAATTTTTATTTTCTTTCTTAATGTTTACTATTTTCCTCGTCTTTATTTCTTTCTTGTATCAAAATCTTTTCAACTTAGTATTTTCGTCCCATGTGTGTACGTTTTTCCTTCAAGATATTCTTGAAATGGTTTCACACGCCAATGAAGAGATGATAACATTATTTGATTCCTCTACCTTGTTTTAATCAAAAGTTCATCTGAACCGTGGAAAACGATACACAATGCATGTCATATATTAAAGATTTCGTGTAAGAACTTGTGACGTAACGACTTATATATGGCCCGAGTGAAAACACTCGGGTTCCCCACGTTAAAAACTGACCTTGTGTCACATCCTGACTCAGTGGGGCGTCAAGTAAATATCTATATGAAATCAAATTTTATCTGACTATTTTCGACATATTTCACAATAAGAACGAAAATAGGTTATGGTGTGTTGTAAAAAGACATGAAACACATTGCCCCTGTTTTAGACTGTTTTAGAATAGCTTTTTATATTCATATCACTTGAATCCCAAATCTCCTATTATAATTCTATTTGCCCGTTTCTCCCTTAATAATGTTTGAGTAAGCTAATGGCGAGTTCGGGTAAGAGGCAAGAAACAGATGCAAAAATCAGAGAAACATGTATGTCTTCCTTCAACTAAAGCCTTTTCGTTTATTGCCTTTCTTAAATTTTCTCATTATCTTTCACTCCGAGTAATCCCTTGTGTCTTACTAGCACTGTTGCCTTTTATGAATATTGAGTTATTCAGATTACGAATATAAAAGACTATTAAATTTTATAAAAGTTAATTTTCAATGGGTAGTTTGCAATATAAATCTAACCGTTATCTACTGTCTTCATAATTACTCTTCTATTGTTCTGGATCCTTAATAAGGTTTCTCTTTTTTCTTGGTTATGCGAACATTGTTCGAAAATAATTGTTCGAAAACAATTATTCGAAAAACATTTGTTCGAATTGTAAATTGTTTGAATGAAAATTAATCGAAAGGACAATTATAATAAATGATAATTATTCGAAATGCAAAATTCTTTATTGCAATAAAAAAGTAAAAATTAAAAGAGGAAATGCACAAATGATAATCAGTCAAAATAAAAATATCGTTAATAAAACAATTTAGTAAGAAAAAATCCTTATAACATTAGTTTATGTAATACTGCACGCAAATAGTCAACTACTGAAGACTACACGTTAAAGTATGCCACTAATTTTTGAAGTTTTCCATTCACGCCGCAGTATTTCTTTGCGCTCTTGATATTTTGGCAACCTTACTTTTGCAATATGAAGTCCTGTTGTCTTTTAAGAGCGTCTAAAAATTTCCATATTGTAGGATGATGGGATGACACTTACTGCAAAATTGCTCTATGCCATCCTTCAAGGGAGTTATTAGGTCAAGATAAATCCGCATTGACTCTCTCAAAACAAGACTACATACATATTTCAAACATAGGCATTTCGAATAATTACCATTTAGTATAATTGTCCTTTCGATTAATTTTCATTCAAATTCGAATAAATGTTTTCCAAATAATTGTTTTCGAACAATTATTTTCTAACGATTTTCTCGATACGGTTTTCTTATTCTTTCACGCTCAGTAACCCCTTGTGTCTTAGTAAAATAAAGTGAGCAACACTGCATGGGGAACTGTCAATTTCATGTCTTAATAAATCTTCAAATAACGTGTTATCCTTTTTGGCAGTCACTTTTGTAATATATATATATATATACAAACTCCGAAAGTATTGCTTTAAATTTATTTACACGCATTATTATTGCTCTCACTGAACCCCAAAAACGTTGTAGATAAATATGCAGCCATTTATATAGAGATAGAGTGGAAGAGAGATAAAGAAAGAAGGAAACAGTGAGAAAGAGAAAGGGTTTTAAGACGCGCAGACAGATAGGCATAAACACGCACACTTTGTTGTTAATCACTTTTAACGAGGAAGTATTATTAATGATAACACTAACACCCATGAAAGCAATGATAAAAAAACCAAAATTCTTACCACCACCATTTCGATAACAGAGATAAGGAAATCGCCATACATTGGCAAGGTCAACAGCGAATCCAATGATTGAAAGCAAAAAGTCTATAGTTCCACCCCAAGTTTCCCGTTTTTCATTGCCTTCCACTTTGTGGGGATTTTCCGCATCTTCCGCCTTTTCCGGCTCTTCGACGCCTGATGACCCGCAAAGCACAGTCGTCTTTTCGTGGCATTCATTGCTATCTTCGGGGCATTTGTCCGAGGCCGGAGTTACTACCAAGGTTAACAGTGGTCCATTGATCTGATCTTGGTTTTCCCCAACGCTTTCCGAAGAATTCTGTTTCGTTCGGAGTTCAATATCGTGTCCGTTCATTTGGGTGCTGCTCGCTTCCTCGCCGGCTTTAGTTGCGCAGATAGGCAATGGGATGCTCGTTGTTGGATTGTGTTTGCCCTTTAAAAAGAAAAGATATCGGTAATTTTATTATGAATAATATAATGATAATACACTTTTTAGCAAATTTGTAATCTCAAATAGTGTCATATTAGTCGAGTATAATGAGGAACATATGTCATCAGAAGGAAATTAAATGATGTAAAATAAATTAATAAGTACATTAAATGCAAATTATGTCTATATATATATATATATATATATATATATATATATATATATATATTAGATTATTATAAAATAAAAGTAAAAATAAATGAAAGAAAAAAGAGAAGAAAAATAAATTATGGGAATTAAGAAAATTCAGGGATAAAAAATAGATAATAAAAATTCTATAGGCATCTTCGTACATGCACATTGTCCATAGCGAGATACTCCGGACATTTCTTAAACTGCACAAGAGAGAAATAAAATAGCTAGCCCGTCCAGTAGATAAGATGAATATGCATAAAGCATTAAACCCTAAAAATGATGCTTATTGACTATATACGACAGAGTGCTAAAATCTTTTGGGTACGACCTATTGTGACACCCTATCCTTACACCCACTGTACCCACACACTCTACAAGATCTGCCGTTGGTCCGGTATGGTCCAGTATTACAGATTAGACACAAGTCTCCGGTTCCGAATGTCAATTCGAAGCCACCCTCCAGACACGTTGTGATTGTTTTGATCCTGGAGAGTGGTCATCGGATCGTAGAAATCCGGAAGCTCTCCGTTGGCCCACCTGCGAGTTCTTTGGGTGAGAATCGGGTTAACAGAAAAATAAATATAACCAAGTCGATTCGATTTTGAAAGGACAAACGAGTTTTTTATATATAAAAGCAAACACACACACACACACACACACACACACACACACACACACACACACACACACACACACACACACAATAATTCTTGTTGCACAAGGTTAAATGCTTCTTGTATGTGAACAATAACCAAACAAACACTAATACTTCGAATAATTTCGGTAAAGGAAAGATGTGGCCTTTTTGATTTGTTCTTAGCGCAACGACTACAATCTTCGATGTTCCCATTCTCAATAGTAGTAATAGTAGTAGTAGTATTAGCAGGAGCAGTGGTACTTAGATGTTAGCTGCGGTATTTCGCTTCTTCCTCCTTCAACTTCAGCAACACACAGCGGACGCTTCCCTTCCTTTTCAATTTCTGACGTCTCTCCACTCAGTTCGATTGCATTCGAAGGCAGACGAACCCCAAAACTCTCTCTCCTCAGGTTGGATCGACTTTTTATTAAGAGAACTGGCCTAACGTTTCTCAAACTGGTGATGTGTCTGTTGTCTAGTGTGAACGTACGGACATACTACCAAAGTACAACTTCACTCCTCCGAGAATAAACAATGTACTTTTTCATCGATTGGTTTCCAAGGTTAACAACAAGTCGCTATTGTTTATCACTTCGTTATTAATCATTCTGCCGCTCTTAGTAAACTACAGAGATTATTGTTTTAAAAATAAATTCTAGATCAAAACATCCTTGATTTTAACTTTGATTCTTATAGTGTCAAAATCCATTTCTTTTTTTAAAAGTTCCAAATTATTATCGTTTCAGTAATTTACTATTAGTAATCTGATATCCTTTGTACACTTAAAAAAGATTGTATTTCGTGTTCTAAATTAACTTTCTCTAACATTTACATTTCAAAGTCCTTACAGCATATTAACATCTTGGTTATTCGAAAACGCTTCTCTTTCACTTGTCCTCCTTCATTATCATTATTATTATTTCAGGGGTGATATCGCCCTTGCCACACTATGTTCCAAATCTAACCAAATGACCAAATATCAGAATTTTAAAAATCTCTTCTTGGTCGAGCTATGAAATTTTTTAGCACCTCCTCATAGAAATACAAAATAAGCACTGAGTAAGCCCAACAGCATAGATGACTGTGGTAATATAACGGTAAAAAATTAACTAAAACTATACAACGGAGAGAAGAAATAATTTTTATAAGAGAACGTGGCAAAAAATAAGTAAGTTTATGTAAAAAAAAAGAAAAAACGAATGACCAAAGAAAAAGTAAACTGAATAATAATAAGTTGAAAAGATAAAGATAAAAAAGAATTTCGAAAAAGGATGGACTATATCTAGCTACGCAGAGGACATTTGAAAAGGGGAACAAAATGGAAGCATTATTAATAGCAGCTCGAAGCAAAAATATTGATTGACAGATATCATGCGATTTTTAAATAGAAATGTCAATGCAAAAAAGAAAAAAAAAATTCAACAAAATCGAAAACGACGGTTATAAAAAAAGAAAAGAAAAAACAGTAAACATAATCCTCAGTAAACTGGTCCCGGGAGAGTTCAACATCACATAGAACATGACAGAATGATTTACTGGAAAATGTACAATGTGAGTTTAAACACATTTGGTAGAAAATGTGAAATGTGAGTTTAAACAAATAGTATTTTTTGAATTTACATTCTACATTCAGCATTCAACACCATCGCTTGATAAGACACCAGAAGTGTTGAAACAAAATGGCTATTTTGTAGTGATTTTATAATATATTTATGTTATAATTTCCGAATAAATTATATTTGCCCTACTTTGTATTGAGCACTCTTTTAAGAATAGTAGTTTTTGGTTATTGGAATTTATTCTGCATGCACCAATCCTATACTTATATATATATATATATATATATATATATATATATATATATATATATATATATATATAATGAAAAGGACAATTATTTAATATATTTTCTATTTATACGTTATTTTTATAGATACAATTTATTTAAGTAAATACTCTGATTTTTAATTAATTTACCAGTCTGCATTTTTGTGAAATCTTTTAGAAAATATGCGTTCTCCGACAGGAATGAAACCTGTATTCCTATACGGAAACCGACATTTGATCTGACGTGCTATACTATTTGGCTACAAAGAAGCGTTTGGTTAACAAAGTCCAAATTACTGTTTTTAAACCTAAATGGTATAGCACGTCAGATCAAATGACGGCTTCTGTATAGGTATACAGGTTTCATTCCTGTCGGAGAATGCATATTTTCTAAGAGATTCCTCGAACATTCAGGTCGGTAAATATTTTCTGTTTATATGTTATGTTTATCTGTAAAGACAACATATAAACGGAAAATATATTATATATATTTAAAGCACGTTTTCAAAATACATGAGTAGTTTATTTAATATAATAAGTTCATAATAACTCTACTTTATCTAATTATTTTATAATTAAGAACAAATGCTACAATGAAAAAAATGAAATTTATGCGTCTCGTAATATCTGGTCTAGTTCTTATTTTAGCAATGACCAGTTACTGCTGTCACATTTCCATTGAGTTCAATTACACACTGCTCGGCCCAAGGATTAAACTCACTAAACTTTCTATGTCACCAAATTTATGAACCAACCATTTAATCCATAAGTCGGGGGACAATTCTCGGATTCTTAAACCTAATTTAGTCTAGTGTATTAATGTGTTGGTTCGTTAATTTGCTGACATAGTAATTGTGAGTTCAATCCCTTTCTGATAGTTAACCATTTTGTCTGATTTTGGGAGGTGGGTGGGTCCGAGGACTTTTCTGTGTGGGTCGAAGAGCAAGTTAACTACCTTTATAATTTTTTAAATCGATAAAAATAAACAGTTATGTTGCAAATCAAATTTTGTATGTTATTGCTTTATTATTTGCTTTTACTAATTCAATATTCAAATTGATTGCCTTGATTGAAATTGCTTAAGAAATTTGAACCTTTGCTGGGGATGCAATTTTGACTTTTCAGTTTAATGAGATTTGAACCGTTGACTTTATTATTTGATGTGACGTTTTGCCCTTGCACTATTTGTGTCCTGGTAAAGACGATACGTATCAGGCTACATTAGCACGTGAATATTAACGCTATATGTAGAACAAAATAATTTGAAAATGTAAATTTATCTTCAGTCTTATCGTGAGAAATGATTCGTTTTGCGTTGGAACTCTTTGATATTCGAAAGACAGGCCTCCTCTTCACTTCCATATCACACTCATTCCTCCAGGGATATAGTAGGGGACCATTAACATGCACACAAACACGTTAGGTTACTTCTGCTAAGGACATCAGTAATGCTAAAGACGTTGTTTTATTTTTTATTTTATTTATTTATTTATTTTTTTGGCAGTTTAGAGTTTGACCCACATACACTTAACATATACAAAGTCACAGGCTCTCTCTGACACTGAAACCCAAAGTTAAAGTTTCTAAGACACATAAACAAAGTAGCGTACAACTTCAGCACAGAGGATTTTAGCATCGTTTTAAGTACATATGTGCGCATACACACACGCATCGGTCTGTTTAGATAACCATAAATGGGAATAAAAAAAAAAAAAAACGTATCCACACATTCGTATACGTATGATTGCACAAACATTCGCGCACAATTACATAAATATATACATACATATATATATGAGCGGTTATCGCCGCGGGAAATAGAATCGGCGGACTGAGTTCAAATTCCGTTTGAGGCTTTTGTTGTCAGTTCCCACTAATACCATTGAAAAAGGTATGAATCTCATTTTTTGTTAACCTCATAGCTAATAGTAAATAGCAAACTAGTGTGGGTTTTGCAACCGGGGTTGTTTATCCAGTCCAGAAGACGGAAAACTCAATACCCTCTGCTAACACGTCATGGGTCAGCCTGACAGAGAGAATGCCCATTACTCCCTATGTCTGACAGAGCTAGGGGATTACAGAGATTACAGGAGTAGGGAGACTTACAGAATTGCATATATATATATATATATATATATATATATATAAGGCGTATCAAAAATATTTTTGCAAACATTGGGGGCGGGTTCCTCACATCAAAACAAGGACAAACGTCCATATAATCATATGTCCGCAAATCCCTTTTTCTTTTTTTCTTTTTTTGAGTTATTAAGTTTAAAGAAATTTACGCTAGAGGGCGCTGTGTTGTCATGTAAACGAGGTTACATTTTTTCATTCATGTACATTGCGGTTAATCTGTCTTCAACGTTTAATGTGTGTACTAGTAAGTGAACTGAGAAGTGTTCCGTTTAACAATGACAGGATATTCATATCGAGAGCAAGCAGATATGATCTTTACATGCGGCCGCGCGAATGGTAATGGACGCGAGGCTGTGCGTTTCCAGGCCGAAGGCAGCCGAGTCATTTAAACTTTGCTGCTGTTTATCGTCGCGTTGCTGAGACAGGATCCGTGAAAAACCGAGATCCGTTCGTACGCTTGACCATGAAGAACACATTCTACAGTTTGCCGGAGACAATCCAGGTATCAGCACCCGTCAAGTGGCTCTATCATGTCGTACATCTCATAGTACCATATGTAGGGTACTTCAAGAGCAACTCCTGTATCCGTATCATTTGCAACGTGTGCGGGGTCTTTCGCCCTCTGGTCACTCACCACGGGAGAATTTTTGCCGATGGGTAATTGCGGGTAGGTGTGTACGTGCGTGTGTGTATGCGTTCATACGTGCGCGTACATAGACGCATGTATAAACACAAACCAGCAAAAAGACACAATTAATTGGCTTAACTCCACCAATAAAAAACTTTTCTTTCACACAACTAAACACGAGTTTCAAAAACTTTCAAAAACTAAGTAAAGTTAAAACATTAAAACACTAATAAGAAATACAAATACTGCTAACAAAAACACACACCCAAACACAAACACGCACACACAAAGATGCACATACACGACCGCACAAGCTTATACGTGCGTGTGTGCGTATGTATGTGTGTGTGCGCGTTCATACGTGCAGGTACATAAGCACAAACATAAACACATACATGCACAAACATACATACACACACAAAATTCCAACCATAACCTATATGCAATAGTCAACAATAAACCAAGAAGTTGAGGAAAGAATAAAAGAGAAAAATAAAAGCGACAAAGTAAAAAAAAAGGAGGAAGGAAGAGGAAGGAAGAGGAATCAGCAATCAATTAACACCTATCAAAGTGAAAGGAAATAAATAACGCACTCATACCAATAAAATCACAAGAGAATTGAGAAATGACAGCAGATTAAATCTGTTACGACGAGTGTTTATACCTATATAGCGATGTTTACAGACAATTATAATAGTTCTATCCTCAATGATCAATACCAGTGGCCTTGTACCAGACAAAGTTAACCTATAAATCTTACTTTAGCCACAGCTGAGCACCTTTCCAGTTCTCCCCACATATCTTATTTGAAAACCGGAAAGGTATTCATTCATGTATAACGTGTCTAGAATAAGTAGATCTGGTTATGTTTATCCTTCTGCAGGTTAAACCACAGTCGAAGTCCACCCACTTGGTCACTTAATTTCATCAAGAGAACCCTCTGCCCTGGCCACTGACTTCACTCTGGCTGCATACATAGGTGAAGATCCCAGTCGAACCTGTTGTGCTAAATTAACGTTGACCCAACAAAAAGGTTCATGAGCCTTTTGACAAGTTTTGTTTTTAATCCTGCTAGGTGTCTAGCCACCTTCCTCATCGGAAAAAACCTGGTAGGGGAACCGGTTTAGCTGCTGATAACCCAACCATGCAGCAGGTAATATTGGGTTACATAGTACCAGTAGCACAGGTAGAGTGACCTGACATAAGTCAAGCTTACTAAATCTACCATTCGTCCGTGCATTAAATACTGTCGTACCTGGTCTGGTGCTCCACGTTCCGAGATTCTTGACAAAATCCAAAGAAAGATTTGTAATGTAATCGATTCTGGCCAGGCATCTCGAATTCAGTCACTTTCCCACCGACGTGACGCGTCTACCCTCTGTCTTTTCTACAAATATTTTCATGGCAACTGCTCCTTTTTTTCCCAGTGACCCGACTACATGAATTTAAGTCTGCTACTCGATTGGCAATTAGGTCTCACCGTTTTACTGTTGAAATAGCTAAATTCAACCACCACTTGTACTCCAACAGTTTCTTTTCTTGCATTTCCCGCCTGTGAGACCTCCTTCCGTTTACTTGCTTCCCGGATAACTATAATCTTCAAAAATTTAAATGCAATGTCAATCGCCATTTTCTGTTTGCTTGAATCCCCTTCATCTTTTGTCCGTTTCTATCCTCCCTATTCTCAGTCTTTTTCACTTTCATTCCCTGTAACTCCCTGCATACTAGTGGCATTTCCGCCTTGCCTGGTGTGAAATGATTAAAAAAAAACATGTAGCAAACAACACTCGCAGATAGTGGAATAATTTCGTTTCTCACTCAGTTCTCAACACACGCTGCCTTCTACCAGACTAAGATTTATAGATTAGATACGAATCGAGATGTAAGATAGCGATGTACCAACAAATTAGTGTTCTTGCTTACATTCAGATTTATTTATTGTTAACGTACCAAGAAGTAATGGTGTTTTTTTTTTAATATAAGCTAACTTTAGGTGTGATTTATTTATTTTTTATTACTGCGCAAAATTTCATAAGTAGGTGAGGTTGAGTCATAACAATTCACGTCTTTAGAAGCCAAAGCTAATAACAAATGTAATATCATAACTACTAATCATGCGTGGCAGTTGAAAATAAGTTTAAAGTATAATAATATACCTTATTTTTAAGATGGCAGTCGCAGTGTACTCAGTGGATTAAATAATAAACTTATCCCCACTAATGGAAGTATTGAAACGTTATGGGAATTTAAACAAGGAAGTAACACTATGGGTGCATCTGGAAACATATCTAGTGTTTAGGGTCAAGGAGTCATAACTAACTGGCAAGTACGAAATTGGTTTGCAACGTTTCGTTCTGTAGAAACGTTAAACCCGATTTTGATTTTGATGATAAAACCCTAAAGTCATCAGTGGAAATCAATCCACAACAAAGTACTCAAGAATTAGCAAAGATG
This sequence comes from Acanthosepion lycidas, assembly GCA_963932145.1. Classification (NCBI taxonomy): domain Eukaryota; kingdom Metazoa; phylum Mollusca; class Cephalopoda; order Sepiida; family Sepiidae; genus Acanthosepion; species Acanthosepion lycidas. The sequence goes on from OZ010587.1 coordinate 74,776,320, forward strand.
TTACGCACATCACAATCTACGATATTCCGTTATTTAGGAAAGATAGGGAAAGTTAGCAAGCCGAATGTTTGGGTTCTACACTCTCTTAGTGAAAAGTACAAAGCGAATCGTTTTATTTTGAAATAGTACATCTCATCCGACACAAGGCCAAAAGGGGAAAGAGAAAAGGCTTGTTGTCACTGACTATCCTAGACCGAGCTAATCTGATTTCACGACCCATTTGTAACAATACAATTTCTCACACAACCATAGGGGATAAGTAGATAAATTCCTTTTTCTTTTAAGTCCACTTAATTATCTGAGTTTTTTAGGAATTTCGTCTCCAGTCTATCTTTGAATTAACTTAATTGTCCGAGAGTTTTCGGGATTCTTGTCTCCGGTTCGCCTTTGAATTGGCAAACATTTTTGTCAATGATTTTAGATAATCATAAAAGTAGAGTCCTTTGAAGCAGCTTAGAACTCAAAAAGCCGAATGGGTGGTCTTTTGTTCCGGAACACAAAGGGATGGATAGGGAGGTCGAACCCAGCCAGTAACCATATAAGCAGAGAGAGAGAGGAGGGGTGCTGGAAGTCAGGAAGTGAGTAAGTGACCAGCTGCCAGTAAGGAAGAGACCGGTACCCAGAGAAGAAAGGATCAGCAGTGAGAATCAGCAGTCGCCTAGTCGGTCAGGGAATGTAAGGATCCTCTTTCCGTGGCCGGAAGTTACCAAGATAGTAATTCATCACCTCGATCAGCCGTATGAAAACAATACTACGGTGAAGTGAGGAATCGTATTGTAGCTATTTCCCAACCAGTGTCTTGTAAAGCAATTGTCGTTATTCTCTGTTGAATTCGATCACAACCAATGGACAAACACATGAACATAGCTAGCCGGGTGTATACGCATGCAACCGACCTTGAATGCCACCGGTGACGTAGGAGCGGAGCACGTCGTCACACATTCATCCATTACAATTTACTCATTCACCACAAGAACTCTTTCATCGCCATTCAATCCAACGTATACTGCAATACTGCATATTCACAGGGATCCTTCTAAAATACCCATAACAAAGAACAAAGCAGATCGTTGACAAACAAAATCGGAAATTAATTATGAATCAACTTAATACTTTCAGATCAATTCGGCGTTATTCTTCAAACTCATTTTATTCTTAATACTGCAGTACAAGATGAGTGACGATACAAGAGAGGAAAGTCTACCCGAGGCTGCATACTTTCATTGCACCAGAGAGGGGGATCGGTGGTCACCAGCGAGCCGAGCGCAACCGACTGGAGAATTTTTGTACCTGGCCCGAGTGTACGCGCCGGCGTTCCCCACATAAAACCTGACCTTGTGTGACATTTCGTCTCAGTGATGAGTGGGGGGGGGGGCTTGAGTAAATACTACAACATAGGAAAGTAATATGGGCCATTACGTACTTCATGGCTTTCGTGTGTAACAGTCAAACAACGGCCAGTAAAGGGATTTACAGTAGTAATCCAAATATACTAGACGTCCATAAAAGCTACCATTAGTTCCCCGAATCTCGAGCGCGCAATCAACAACGAAGTTATTGAAAAGTTGCGGACAGCTATGTTATATAACGATATTGATTATGCAGTTGATGAGATGATAAATGCTCTCGAATAAAATATGTTATTTTCCTAAAAATAATTAAAGGAACAGGGTTCAGGAAGACAGAAGATGGCGATTGGCGTTGCATTTAAACTTTTAACGATTGTAGATGGCAGGGAAGCAACAAATCGGAAGGGAGTTTCACGGTTAGGAAGTATGAGAAAAGAAACTTAGCACAAATGAAACGGCTGCATCTAGATACACTATTTGGACTATTGTCCTCATATGTCGCCATATTTATTACATTTCGGCCGTTGTACGCTCTGGCCTCCTTCAGGTGGTTGGAATGTCGAACTGAACCCTTTATTTCGCTCAGTGTTGTAGATCCACGTGCCATGTCTAATGGATGTCAGTTATCTCCAATTAATTCCACTGACCAAGTTCTCCACCACCTTACCCAGGTATTGAACTCACACTCTTTGGGTTCTGTGACTGGATCTGAACTAACATCTTTATCCATTGTGCTATAAGTCCCCAAGGACACATGGCACAGTGGATAAACTGATAACTATTTTCATGGATCCGTAAGTCAGAAAATACTTAACAATTGAAATTATGTTCGTATAGTTAGTAAAAAAATTCAAATGGAAAGACTATATTGAATCCATTGCTAGGTCAGCTGCTAAGAAAAAGATTTAAAAGATTAAGAAATGTATTTTTTCTATGTACTTTTAATTGCTTTGACTGGGTTTAACCTTCGTTTCGCCAGAAAACTTTCGCTTTAGAGTAAATTAGCTCTAAAGTAGGTGATAGATTACGAAGTGGGGGTTCAGTTAAGCAGATATTTACATTGTAAATTGAACCTCAGAATTTCGAAAAGTGAGACACAAAATAAAAGTGCATTACTACATTACGCATTATATTGTAAATCGATCAACCGCTTTTCGAATCATTTCACTCGCTTTTCAACTAAAGATAATTCAATACATAATGATTAAATTTTTCTATCTCGTGGTGCCTCTACCCACCCCCGAAGCTATCTATGGAACCGCGGCGTACACTTCGAGTGAATAATGATGCTACGAATTTATATAAATTAAAAAAATATCTTTTCAATTTATATAAATTAAAAGATATATTTCAAGATAATAGTTACAATTAATTAATAATTACATCAACCCGAAGCGCGCGCGCACACACACACACACACACACATCAATAGCGACACTAGTGCATCTATATTATAGGGGCTACGTATTATTTAAACAGAATTTAGTATACATACATTTCAATAGAAGAATTTGAATATCTAATTACAATCTAATCCGGTGTTTCTCAACCTTTTTAAGCAACGGCACATCTATGACCAAATGAAAATATCACGGAACACTTAGCAAAAACTTTAAATTTGAATCATGTCGGGGGACGATATTTTCTGTGACAATTTCTCGGACATTCAGACCGGTAAATATTGTTTAATACTGTTTATTATAAACAGAGCATTTACTTAAATATTTGTATCTATCAAAAGAATGTATAAACATAAAAATATCTTAAAATAATTGTCGAACTTTGTCCATTTCATAATGTGTGACGTCACACACACGCATATATATATATATATATATATATATATATATATATATATATATATATATATATATATATATATATATATATATATATATATATTTAAAGGAACCTTTTTCATCCAACACTTCTTCAGAAAGATTCGTTGAAGAACAACAATAATTAAAAGGGCGAAACAGAAAAAGGTAAACGGGGGGGGGTGAATAGAACTATTAGGTTGGTGCAAAAATAATGACGTAATAATATCGTTTTTTGACGTATTGTTTAACGTCAAAAAACGACATTATTACGTCATTATTTTTGCACCAACCTAATATATATGTTCTGCGTTATAATTTTTTTGTTTAAATCTCTCTCTCTGTCTCTCTCTCTCTATATATATATATATTAATATATATATACATATATATACATATAGACATACATACATACATACATATATATATATATATATATATACATATATATATATATATATATATATATATATATATATATATATATATATATATATATATATTAATATATATATATATAATATATTACTTAACGATATTTCCCAAAATCTATGCTAATAATGTAGGATGAAGAAACAAATATGTAAAAGTATATGGTGTTTGTCCGTGTCATTGGATGTTCTGTGTTTCAAAAAGAATCAACAAATGAGAAAGACAAAGAGACAAGGCGCGAACGTATACATTATTGTGTGTGTGCATATATTTTTTTTTTTTTTTTTTGTATTTTTGTGTGTGAGTGTATCTATGAGTCAGGGAACATCGAAAGATTATCCAAACGTTGAGTAGAATTTCGGTTCCTAAGATTCTTCCTAGTCGTCATAAAACCTTCCCGTTGCTCTCTGTGCATGTCTTTTTTATTCTTGCAAGCAGAATTAGCAGAAAATATATTTTCAGTAAATGAAGGCCGTATTTACAATAAATAACGATAAAGATTATTTTAAATCATATTCAAATATATTTCTGTTAACAGTACGTATTAATAAAGTGTATTTCCGTATTGATATAATTATAAGTCAATTATGCGCACGCGCAAAACATCTTTTTTAAGAATACAAAACAAAATATGTACAAACCACTATCGTTTCTTCATAGCCTATGCGACGTCGACCTTTCAGGGTACATCATCCGTATGTTTTGAATATGTCTAAAACAGGTCCAGAGTTAGAGATCGTTTGGGATTTCCTGTCAAGAATGAAAATAAACACCAATGCTCTGCTCTTGATAAGATTTTTTCTTCTTAATTCTTTATTCCGGTGTTTTTTTCTGCTTATTCTGTAACAGTTTTAAAGAGAAACTGAATATACAAACATAATCGTCAATCCAATCCTCTGCTGGGGTTTTAAGATATAAAGTGCTTTGTACAGGCAGAATTTAAACAAAAGCAGAGAAACACATTACGCGTACAAACCCACCCCTATGATATCACACTCTGTCACAGAAAGTAGATACACACACGCAGGCAAAAACACGCACATGCATACACGTACGCACACACATAATTATGTATGTATATTTATACGTGGAAACAATTTTGAAAACAACAGTATGTATAAATAGACTAACGAAAGATACACGCATTTATGTTTACACACACCTGCGCACAACCCCCAATGTGTATATATATATATATATATATATATATATATATATATATATATACATATATATATATATATATATATATATATATATATATATATATATATAGTATTTACATTATGCGGACTATTGTCCTCATCTTTGTCGCCATATTTATCACAACGTTTCGGCCGTTGTACACTCCGGCCTTCTTCAGGTGGTTGGAATTTCGAACTGAACCCTTTATTTCGATCACTGGGGTAGACTGTTCTAGTTCCACGTGCCATATTTGATGGATGTCAGTTATCAGTTATCTCCTGCTAATTTTCCCTCTGAAAGTTCTCCACTGCCTTAACCGGGTATTGAACTCACACTCTTTGGGTCTGTCACTGAGCCGACCAAGCATAGAAATAAATACAATATGGGAACCAGTAATAAGGAGTGCCAGAGAAAAGCAATGATAACAAAGTTGCAATATGAGCTCTGGTAAAAATGGTTGCTGAAAACATTAGGTTTATAATACCCAGAAATTCATACCCTCAAGGACACATGGCACAGTGGATAAAGGCGTTGGTTAGATCCAGTGACAGACCCAAAGAGTGTGAGTTCAATACCCGGTTAAGGCAGTGGAGAACTTTCAGAGGGAAAATTAGCAGGAGATAACTGATAACTGACATCCATCAAACATGGCACGTGGAACTAGAACAGTCTACCCCAGTGATCGAAATAAAGGGTTCAGTTCGAAATTCCAACCACCTGAAGAAGGCCGGAGCGTGCAACGGCCGAAACGTTGTGATAAATATGGCGACAAAGATGAGGACAATAGTCCGCATAATGTAAATACTGTACACAATACCTCATCTCAGAAATATAGACATGTATATATATATATATATATATATATATATATTAGGTTGGTGCAAAAATAATTTCGTTTTCTAACATATGTTACTATGTGAGAAAACGAAATTATTTTTGCACCAACCTAATATATATCATTAAAGACGACAGACAAGATACTGCGATTAAACTTTTTATTTAATTTTTCTTCTGGACACATATTGTGTAGAAACTGTCCAAATGTTTTGTAATTCCGAGTGCTTTCGACTATATTTTTAGACATTATCAAGGGTCATTTTATTTTTGCTTTTTAATTGGGTGTATAGGCTGTGTGTATGTTTCTAGATTTATAGGGATGTTTTATTTTCTGAACACAGCACATTGTAGCCGTTTTCATAGTTAATATTATTCAGTGTTGGCTTTTTCTTTAAGTCTTCCATTATTTTAAATCTATTTTACATGTGAATGGAGTTATTATGTTTGTATTTTCTACGAGTAGGATGGAGTCTGGTAGGTTTGTGTGCATGTTTAAATGGGTTCTTATTGAGCTGTGGTCGGATAGGTGTAAAGTAAGGCGTCTGGATAGGCATGTAATAGTGTGACCAATATAATTATTTATGAATTCGGTTTGATCAGGAACACAGTTCCTTAAGGGGTATTTGAACTCATAAATAATGTTCGTTCGTTGTAATTTTGATTTTGCTGGTGTGTTGTTATTTTTGAGGATAAGGTTAGCTGTTTTAAATTTCTTGTAGTAGATAATTAAATTGATTTTTTTGTTCGGGTCAATTGAGGTAGTGTAATTTTTTATATTTCTAATTGAAGACTCATCTTGTTTGTAGTTGATGTGCATTTGGTTTTTGTAGAAAACATTTATGTTATTTTTTTTACTGTGTATTCGCTATCATTTGGGAAGAAATAGTTTAATTTGGTGGTCTATAAGGTGGTTAGGGAAGCAATTGTTAACTAATGTGTTTTACATTATTGAGTTCTTTAAGGAAGAGTAGTCGAGAGGATGGATTCTGATGTGCTCTTTTTAGGAAGTGTTTTATTACTGCTGTTTTGTATCTGAGTGGGCATTCACTCTTAAAGTTAAGGTGGCGACAGTTTCTCTTAGTGGGTTTTTTATACAATGTGGTGGTAAAAATGTTGTTACGATATTTTACAAGAACATCTAAGAATGGGAGTTTATTTTTTGACTAAGTTCGTAGGTAAAATTAAGAACAGAATTTTTATCGAATGTTGTCTTGAGAATATCTATTTGTTTTGTATCATTGATGCCGAAAATTTATTCACAAACGTCCCCGTCGATCAAACCATTGACATTCTCCTCATTTCTGTGTACACTAATAATTCTATCCCTCCGCCATCCATTAAACCATTTATATGTAAAAAAAAATACTACATGCATGCACAACCAAAGTCCCATTCTATGACCATAATGGCAACATTTACACCCAAATCCGTGCTTTTCCAGTTATTACATGTCCTATGTAGAAAACATGATATTTAAACAGGTCTGTAAACCTAAAATATATGTTCGCTACGTAGACGATATTTGTATTTTAGCGAATAACATAAAAGACATGTTTCAGAAGAACACATCAATTTTGTCATTGAAAATGATGAAAACTACAATATTTGTCTTGAAATAAACAACACCCTGATGATGACATTGTGCTAATATCGAAAGTACTCGGAATACAATAATATGTACCAACATGGTAATTTTCTCTCCTCCTTTAATAATGACACCAAAAAGCTTGTCTGTGAATATGAAAGGATCCAATTGAAAATAAGTAGAGAAAACTTGTCTAAATTATTCAATGAAACATGTCTCAATGAAAAGATGCTGCCAAAATATACGCAACATATATATATATATATATATATATATATATATATATATATATATATATATATATATATATTTCTAGAGAATTAATGTATTTTATTTTTAATCTAACATATTTCTATTACTTTAAACATTATTTTTAGTGAATACCCACATTTGAGCTATTTTAAACAAGTTGGCCCCTTTTCTTGAATAAGTTTCCTCGAATATACAGGACGTTAAGTTAAATAAAATACTGTCAATCGACTCAGATATATGTATCCATTAATTCTTTATATATATATATATATATATATATATATATATATATATATATATATATAATACAAAGGAAAGTTTATCATTTAATTGTGATGCTACCTTCACCATCCATCCCGACTCCAAAGTTGCTGCGTGGGTGGACCTTCCAAGAATCATTCGGTCCACTCGTCAGTTGACTGTTTATACTCCTCGATTTTTCTTTTATATATGCACATTCATTTGTGCAAGGTTGTTAGCATATATCGTTCGCTGATCAAACGGCGTTACAAGAAAAAAAAATTCTCCCAAGGATAAAATCTATATTATATTCTTGGTAGGTTATAGATATTGTGATTGTGATATATACGTAGATATCGAGCCTTGTATTGTTGAACTTCAGTATAAACAAAAAGATAGATAGATAGATAGATAGATAGATAGAAAGAGAGAAAGAGAGAGATAGAAACAGAGAGAGATGAACACGCTGAACTAGATAGAGAGATGAACACGCTGAGATAGATAGATAGATAGATAGATAGATAGATAGATAGATAGATAGATAGATAGCGTTTAATACATGAATAGTGTTTAAGAAGTAACTGACATTTTTTAGCCTAATTCGAAAGGCAACAGAATCATAAAATGAAGGAAACTTATGGAGCATTATAAAGTACAGGCTCTCGAGAAAGCAGTTGAGCAACATGCTCCATAATTTTTCTATGGGGTTGAGGTCAGGAGATTGGGGCAGCCATGTCATAACACTCACCTGCTTCTCATCAAAGTATTCCTTTATCAATTTTGATTTGTGACAGGGAACATTATTCTGCATAAAAATGAGCTTGGTGGGGTCGATTTGCACCCTTTCAGCAACAGAGAGCAGACAAGACTCTAAAATTCTCTTGTACTGCTTGCTTCTGAGAGTCTTTTCAATAGGTTTTAAGAAACCAGTTCCATGAAAAGAAAAGCATCCCAAGAACATTATATTGAACGGATGCTTGACAGTACTTACTGCTAAATTCAAAGAGCTTTCAAAGCTTCTTCTTCAGATTTTAGATCGCCTATCCTTTGAATTTAGCCCAATTTTCGTTTCATCGGAGAAGAGAACATTTAGTAAAAAAAATCAGATGAGTCACTTTTATCGAACAGCACTGTATATATATATCAAGTTCACATACTTTGTGGAGGTCTAGATGGTAGCAGAAACAATGGACAGAGTCATACAGAGTGACGACGTCATAGCACGGTTGCATATTAATTGTAATGGGCTCGTAGATCATGGCACTTCCAATACATCTTCTAAATGTGGGATACTTTAATTGCCACTGAAACAATGTGGTTGCTGAAGTTAGATTCAAATTTCTATAACGATACAGTTATATAAAGTTATCAGATTCTTAATGCTAATCACGTATTCGTAATTTTTTAATTAGTTAATTCCTTTGTTCCACCAGTTATTATCTCCATGGCCAAGAGCCGCCATACCACGAACATTGTAGCGAACCACCCTCATTCCTTTCGTGTTTCATTGGTGACTTGTAAATTCCACTCAAGTAGATTCCTTCCACGAACCGCTGCTTTGTGGAACCGACTCCCCGATCTATGTTATCTTGGCCTGTTCAAGTCTAGGGTCAACCGTTATCTTCCCAACACAACTCCATAAACTGTCCCTCTTACTTTTTAACCCTCTAACTCAAATGGCTCGCTCCTGGGCCTTGTGAACATCATTGTAAAAAAATCAGTTTTCACCCCAAGCAAGCCAATAAAGCCACTAAGAGGCAAGGGGTTACTGAATGTGAGAGAATATGAGAAAAGGAAAAGAGAACAATAAAAGAACAGGAATTAAAAAGACAGAAGATGATGATTGACATTGCATTTGAAGTTGAATGAGAAACAAGAAGTCGGAAGATGGTTCCACAAGCGTGAAGTGCGATAGAAGAAACTGTTAGCATAGAACTTACATCTAACCATTTCAGCTATAAAATGATGGGGCCTTGCCGCCAATCTAGTACTGCGCTTAAATTCATGAAGTCTAGGTGCCATACAGTAAAGTTCTTCAGAACAATTAACATTAAAATATTTATAGAAAAGTTACAAGGAAGCTACATTATGAGGGTACGAAAGTGTGACTGAAGCCGAAATGCCAGGTCAGGCCCAGTTACATTGCAAATTCTTCTTTGTATTTTATCAAGAACCTCTAAATACGTAGCAGAAGCATCAGCAATATTCAATACATGGACGAATGGTATTTATAAATGTGTAAGATAGATTCTGGCGAGGCATATTGTCTAGCACCACGTGCGTGCATGTGTGGGGTAAGATATATATATGTATGTGCATCTGTGTATTTGTGTATGTGTGAACATTTGCACAAAATAAAGCAAGTTCATCCCCATTCATTTCTATTCCACGAAACGTTCCGCCAATGCATTCACAATTAGTTACAGCCACGAACACACAAGCATACGCACTTATACACACGCACATCCATCCATCCATACATACACATATACATGAGGGTGTCTTCCTCGTTCTCGTGTATAATCATCTCTTGAAGTGATTCAGAATCGATCTGATCTCCGAGCAGCACGGATGTAACTTTTCGAGCCAGCATGGGACCTCCACTCTTTGGCATAGACGCTACATACACAAAATCCTCCAGCAACAATAGTCACATGTTGGTCTCCATGCATTCTTAAGCGTCGTTTCAGACCTCCAACTGATTGACATACCTTGCCGGTTTCATGGTATGTTGTTATGCTGTATGTGACGTAATCTAGATGGCTTCTCTTGTGACTTTTCAATCCCACTCTGCTAAAGCAAACACTTTTAATTTCATCACACTCGCTCCCTCCAGTCACCCGCATACACACATACATACATACATACATACACACATACATACATACATACATACATAAATAAATACATACGTACATCCGCTTAATGTTTATAACGTTTACTTCTATATAAGTGCTTAAAATATGCACGGATGCTTGTTGAACAAGGCCAAAATTGACACAAGGGCACTTTTCAATAATACTGGTCGAGAATCGAGTTCTCCACAGTTTGCAAGAATTCAATATCAAAGCAATACGAGGTAGAGGCTGAAAAGTTTTCAGCCTGCCACATCTCCTAAAATTTGACTAAATGATCACGCACCGTTTTTTTTTTTTTTTTTTTTTTTTTGCTTTAGAAGGGTTTCTTGACCAGTGCGTGTATTTTCCAGCACACTTCTCATATATTTATCTTTATAAACTTGCTCTTTGGGTGACTATCATACAACAATGTTAACAAGTTAGTCTCGCTGGTCTGAGGTTCATGGCTGTTATGAAAAGCACAGTCAATATGAACACAGACGTTCATTGTAGAGTAATATTGTCAAATCATTTTCCTAAGTCACCGCTAGTAATGTCAAAATCACCGCTAATGCTGTCGATCATTACATCACTCTCTACTCTTGTCGCCTCGTCTCTGAGTGCATGAAGTTCAGTAAACGTCTACTATATACACTAGCCATGTGGTTTGATTTGGTTTGTTTAACAACACATCAACGATTCTATGGGTCATTTAATGCCGAAATTTAATTTTCTTGGGAACTTTGAAGTAATAAAATATGATATATGTTATTCTGCATACATGTTTGTATGGACATAATTACTGGTATGTGTATTTTATGTTGTAGTTTTGTTGAAGTTATATTTTGGAATACAATTTGATTTCTTTAGGTAATTATAGGATATAATATGGATTAATGCCTCAAAAGACTTCTTTTATGTTGGTTGAGTTTGTTTAGCAGCATATCAACCTCTATGGGTTATTTAATGCCGAAATTTAAATATTTTTAACACAATTTTATGGTTTCAGCTAAATATTTTGAAAAGCAATTATATGACTTCAACTGCAGATAAAATGTACTGTTGGTAATTCTATTATAAAATGTATTGTTGCTAATTTTAATATGAATAGGTATTGTTGGTAAATTATTTATATAAAAATGTATTGCTGGTATTTTTATACTTTCATAGTTTTTTTGGTGGGGGTATTCATTATTTGTCCATAGTTGGGATCCTAACAGGTGCTACCACCCCGGGTTTGGGTGAATCTGGGAACAACAGCAATTAAGGGGTGGCTCCAAGCTCCACAAAATCTCCAATCTCCCAATCAGAGTTCTTGCTGATGGATGTAGTTTATCGTTATAACAAGGACACTAGCCATGTGTAAAGCGTGCAGATATGTGCTGCATATGAAACAGTGTTTACGTATCTCGTCATTTTTGATTACCCAATTTAGTTAGCGGATAACATTACAGCTTTATTTCTTTCCAAATTTAATCTCTTTATTTCTTGTGATGTATCCTCTGCCTGACTATGGCGACTATTCCGGTTAGTTGTGTTTGGTTATGTAATTATTGTTGTGTGTAGAATTGACTAAATTATCCACGGAAAGTACGGTCACTCATTCTGACATTAGGATCATGCATATAACTGTTGAAATATTAACAAAATCGACCACCACTTGTTCGCATATTGATTACCTCCAAGAATTTTTTTTTTGTTTTTGTGGAAAGTTCTGAGAAAATTCCACTGAAGAAAATTTCAACCAAGAAGATTCCATGTAAACATTTGAAAATATAATTAAGTACATCGTATGAAATCATTTTTTCATAACTGAGAAGGCCCGTAAATGAATAATTAATACAAACACTTTTGAAAAATTGCAATCGACCGGTTCCTCCTGTCGGCTCCTCGGGTGTTGATTTGCTATTACTTTGCCTGAAAGGATACTTTTGTCGGACAGGAATAAGAATTGCGAAGAAATCACAAAGAAAGAAAAACTCGGAAAGAAAATGATCCAAAAAAGAAAGAAAAACAGTCAAAAGAGAAATTTGACAGCATCAGAAGCTCAGGCGATAGAGTTTGTAATAAACGTCAGACTTTAGTGGAGAGATGAACAAATCTAAGGGAAAGCGCTCATAGGAATAGAATAGGAACAATGAACAGAAAGCCGAAAAAAATAATTAAAGCTTACAAATTCATCGTTGCCTGTATGCGCGTGTGTGTGTGCGTGTGTGTATGCATGTATGTGCGTTTGTAAGTACTTGTGTATGTATTTTACTTGTGTGTGTTAATCAGTACATGGAATGTGCAGTTGCATATATTGAAGCATTTATATATATTTATCAACGCGTTATTAAACATACACACACACACACACACACATATATATATATATATATATATATATATATAGTGGGGGCACCTAGAGGTGGTGTAATGATTAGCAAGAACAATTACGACTGAGTAGTGAGTTCGATCCTCACTGGGTGTCCCTTACTTTCGGCCTTGTGCCACATCTAAGCCGGGCTTAGAAAATCACTATATATATATATATATATATCTATATATATATATATATATATATATATATATATATATATATATATATATATATATAGTGCGGTATCCAAGTTGATTCATGGGAACGTCAGGATGGTGTTCAAGGGGGATAGAATTGTTTTTGAATCGTCTTGTATTGCCAACAAAAGTTGAAACGGGATGTACGGAATGGAATCGTCGCAGAGTTTTCCGCAGAGAAAAGAGATGCTCTTGAATTAACCTTCCATATCTGCTCACGTCTTTGTCTTAGTAAGGTTGGACTGAAAAGTCACTTTCGGCATCGTGACAACATGACAACCATTTCCGTGCATGGCATCGGTGAATCTGTGTGGGATGTTGTGTGATGGCAATGCTCGATAGCGAGAAGGTAACCAATACATATCTTACTTATTATAAAACGCAGATTGTGTGTGTGTGTGTGTGTGTGTGTGTTTATATATTGGATCGGATTTCCTACATTTTTCAACCGATTTCAACAAAACTTCACAGGACTACGTAAAATCTCCTTGCGGTGGTTCTAGCAGCGCCAAAAATTGGAAAAACAAATTTGTTTTTGCACGAAATCAATTTGAAAACACGATTAAGAGGCATCACGAGAATAAAAGGGGGACAACTCATATCGATTTATACTTATTATAAAACCCAGGTTGTTCGTTTATATATGGGATCAGATTTCCTACATTTTTCAACCGATTTCAACAAAACTTCACTTTTTTTTTGGCAGGTAGTGTTTCTTATTATCTTGCACACTTTTTTTCTTTATTTTTTACATTCAGAATGCTTTAAAAATTCCATTTACAAGACAATTGTTTATAATAAAATTCTATTCAATCGGTAGACTCATAACGATTGAAAACAATGTTTTTGTTTGAGTTTGGGTTTGACCAATTGGTAAAAAAAAAAAAAAAAAACTAATTACGACATGCGTGTCCGTCAACCTTAAACAATAATCTTTGTCAATTTTATTTTTCAGTCTTTATGATGGTCGATAATTGATATATCTCTTACTGTTACATCCCCGGACAACGCCGGGCTCTACTGCTAGTACATATATATATATATATATATATATATATATATATATGTATGTATGTGTGTGTGTGAATATATATATATATATATATATATATATATATATATATATATTAAGAGCGTTCAGAATTTGCAGCCCTCAGTATTTACATGAAAAGGAGAAATGCATCGAAAATACTTTCAGATCCTTCAATGCCCTAACTATTCTATGTTTATTGCGAAACAAAAGGTTCATAAAATATTTAAAAATATAGAAGTATAGTTCTTCTTGACAAACCCAACGAATCACACAAACACTTATAATTAAACAACAGACAAGACAAATGACTTCCACTTAACGCACTAAATCTACCCGCGTGCCACTGGAAATTTCGTGCTTATAATTTTGACCTAGAAATGATGGATTAATAAATAGTGAATATAATTTATTGAAACGAAGATGCAGTGAAAGTACCATTATCTATGGGTTACATACGACTGCATTATTTCCGTTCCTTACTGAATTAGTTCAAAAACAATGTAAGATAGGTGTAACATAAACAAACTGACATGAAATTCATTAAAATCTAATTTCTTTAACGACACAGTTAAAGTAAAAATCAAGCGTTCAGGCGTTTACGTGAATCACGTTTTGTCTCGCTAATGTAGTTTTTGTTCTTGTGAAATAAAATTCTTTTTTTCCTAATTACGCCGGTTCATCTGCAAAACATGTGAAATTGAAGTTTTCTTAATTGCCATATGTATTTAGGCAGAAAATATTCAATCAAACGAGTTTGATTCAATTCAGCAGACAAGATCTTTCTGTTTAAATATTTTATTGTATTTTTCCAATATTCGAATAGGGTGTATATTGGGATCAAGATTATGAATAAACTATCTGAAGTTCATGTTTGTTATGTTGATTTTTATTCTAGAAGCAAGTTTTTGTTGCAATTTCATAAACCTTAACCGTTACTCATGACGTTACTGTAGAACAGTGGTTTCTCAAAAGGTGTGAAACGCCTCATAGGTACGGCGGAAGAGGATAGCAGGTGAGGCGGAATGATTGAAAGACAATCAAAGACTTAAAAACAATTTCAAAAAATTGAGACGCCAAAAATAAATATGATTTCAAAATTTAAAATATTATTATAGATTTCTTGTAATTGCAAGCATCAATCCCAGTATAAAGACAGTTTAAATTCGTGTAACGCGCGATCTCGCGTGACGTGCGACCCCAAATATTTCACTTATAAAAATGATTTTATCATGTATCTCGTGTATCTTGCGAGTTCCTTTTTTTAGAGACCAAATTACAATAGACTAGACTCTTTTCAATTATCTCTTTATCCCATATTCTAATTAAATAAGTTAAAAGATAAAAGAGAATGATAAAAGTATTGTTCGTAACGCTATATACTCACTGCTTAAACGCGTACAGCCCTAAACAACCAAATGAGAAACAGCTAAACATCTTTTAAACGTAAACACTGGAAAAGATGCATATTCCCAATGTTTGTATTTTAATACGATACTAATATAGGAATATTACATGCATTATTGTTGGATAAAATTAAGTAAAACATTAGTTTTATCAAAATCATGTTTATTTTAAATATAGCTGTACATATTGACTATAGTAAATGGATATATTGTTTGATCAAGGGTGTAACCAGCGTCAGCAGTACATAGGCTAATTTTATATCTCATGTATGATGTGACCCCCTTAAAATTAGCTTCAAAATTAAGTCTTCAAAAGTCGCATGGTACGCGAGTATATACGGTAGTCATAATTAATTACTGACCGAGTTTATCATTTGGATATGTTTACATCATATCAACTATTAAAAATATATTAACTATGATCCGCAAATTGGGAGAGAGTTATCAATGTTGGCTTTGAGTCCACGGCTATCTCCCTTTAACCTTCTCTCTTCTATTTATTTTTAAATGTACTTTTCATCACAAGCGCGAGCAAATTTTAAATCCGAAAAAAGTTTGGGAACCATTGCTGTAGACGATATTAAATTGTCAGCATTCAAAAGAATACCAAGAAGTAGCCAACGGATTATTGCCTGGCACCAAATTGATTTTTTTATAATGACTGAGATGACTTGAACAAACAACAGAACGAACATGAACTTCGGACAATTTATCCACCATTTCGATGCAAATATACAACATCTTATTCGAAAATTGGAAAAATACAATACAAAAATTAAACAGACAGGCCTTGTCGGTTGTACTTGGCCAAACTTGTTAGAATATATATATATATATATATATATATATATATATATATATATAACACCCACAGCAATACACACGCTTACATATATCACACTCACCCACTCCCTAAGAACCAAATAACACACACACAAACACTAAACAGAGACACATCCCCTCTCCAGGTCCAATAAAACAGTCAAACTGACCAGGGGAATTCAGAGCAGCATAGATCTATCCAGCTCTTATATCAAATAACAAAAGAGACTGTTTGACCAACACAAGGAATGTTAAAAGATTCATGTTAAAAAGATAAAAAAAATTAAAAAAAAACAAATGAAAACTACAGACAAAAGTTCATTTTCTCCATCAAGACATTCATTTCTGTAGTTTACTGCTACCAGCAAGCAGAAATATTTCTTCTCCTGATGATGACCATTTTGGCCGAAACTAGTCGAGGAATCTAAATGAAATAATAATAATAAAAAAACGAAAGAATATTAATCTACATCCCAGTGTGTCTGAAGATTTTAATTTTTTAATATTTTTTTTATTGTTCAATATATATATATATATATATATATATATATATATATATATATATATATATATATATATATATGAGTGTGTGTGTGTTTTGTAAGTCTCTGCCTTATAAAACCAGTTATACAGGAATGAATGACTCACCCACCACGTAATCGAGTATGCCCATCGGACAAATTAACAAAAGATCATTTTAATGATGTTATGATTGAATATGGCATTTTCCCCCTGCTAGTAACTCACATCGTATGACACAAGTTCTAGTTGCAAAAGTAGCATTTTCATCAGTAGCAGCATCCAGCAGTTGGTCTGGAACCGTTCCAGACCATTGCTATTTATATCAATAATATCGTTAGTCATCAGTGAGTTGTTTTCCCCTTTAGACTGCGGTCAGACGGTGTATCACCTAAAAAAAAAAAATATTTCAATATCAAGCAATGTCTGTGCGTTTTTATGATAGTTGGGAAAGACGGTCCAGTGGATCAAACTCTCCATCTCTGAATATCAAAAGTTATAATCCGAAAAGAAGAGCAAGTATACATCATCGGTTTCTAGTAAACCACAGCTACTACAGTTGAGTTTCTTTCTCCTAGTTCAATATTTTAACGAAGGCTAAGGGGTCTAACTAGGCTGTGTGACCGCGTAAGAAGATACATCCACCCTTTCACTGTGTCTAACCACCCTCCTCGCCAGGAAAGTTTATTCACCATTTGTCAATTGAATTTAATTGAACTATATATATTGGCTACCCTATTGTAATCAAGTATGGCTACCACACGGCATTAACCAAAGCCTTCTTGATGTTTTTTTTACTCATCCAGTGACTAACATCGTTTACCATAATTTCTACAAGCATGTCATATTTTGTATCAGCAGCAGCCAACAATTGATCTGAAACAGTTCCAGAGTATTGCATTTGTATTCTGTGTTGTTCGGGATCCCCACGCCTTTAATAAAAACGGTATAAACGAAAAGGATACTTTTGGTATTCGTTTTATTAACATTGTCAGCTTGGATTCTAAGAAGCAGTAGTAGGAACGCATGATGCACTTTGGCTCAGTGTCACTCCGCGGGTGGTATTAGCCGATCGCAAACATGGATGTGGGAGGCATATCGACACAGCAGAATTCTCGAGACTCCCTGTTGAATTTGCACCGTTTTGGAATTATACTCAAAACCCTTACAAAGGCAATCCATCATTGTCAAATGCCCCCCCACCATGTGGCACACCGTCCAATCGCTGACCATTCTCTGATCCTGGCTTTCGCATTTTGTAACATAGCCGTTTGTATTTGTAATGCTCGTGCATGAAATCTTTTATATTGGAGAAAGACAGTGCACTAGGTCAGTGTTCACAGGACACAATGATATGAAGGTGTGGGTAGAACATTACGATTTATCTGATATATTCAATGAAACATGTTTAGAATAGACTTTCTGGCTCGCTCGCACACGCATGTATGCATACATTATGAGTGTTTCCTCGTTGTCGACTATGACTATCAGAAAATATCATTGTTAGACTTATTCAGAACCCCTCCACACACACCAAATATCTTATGATAACAAGTATTGGCGGTGCATGAAATTTTTAATATGGAGAAAGACGTTGCACAGGGCCAATCTCACTTTCTGAGCAACAACAGTATGTATCCAAAAAGAAGAACCAGTCAACATCATTGGATGCTGTCAAGCTGTAGGTGGTACCTTAGGGTTTCCTTTAACTTACTTTAAGGTAAGCTAAGGGTTTCAAGACTCTTAGTGGGTTTATCGACCGGGTTGACACTAAGCCAGATATTTCTATATCCTCGCACCTATACTACATACATGGAGACAGGCAGAGATGTATACCGGGTGTAACAGCAAAATTGTCCAAATCGTGTAACAGCAAAATTGTCCAATTGTTAGATTAAGATTTGAACCGTTGTATCTGATAAATGATTAAAGATATCTTACTAGAATTCTCTGAGTTTTTTTTATAACACTATTGAACTCTACTTTGAGCAATAATCGTGTATAATTACTCTCCAAGCTTAACAGAAGAATCGTGATGAAATCAATCATAAGCGAAAACGGCATGTTCACCATTAATTAATCATAGCTCATGAAGGATTGATATAAAGTTCATATATATATATATATTATTTCAGGATAATTTTTCAACTTATTCAAGAAGATCTTCGCCCTCTACCCTTCTAACTTTGTCTTGGAGTAACAAGGTGCCTCAGAGGTTTCACGTACAATTTCATTTTCAAGTTTTTTTCACTAATCTTTGAACTGTCATAACTGAAGCTCCTCTCTCATGTGCCAAATGTCTTATGGATTGAGTTGGATCTTTTCTAATTGATTTCTTTACCTCTACGTTAAAATGATGATCCCTCTTCCTGTTGTTGACTTCCTGATCCAGTTTTCCTCTCTACTGTTCTTTCCTTTTAAAGCTTTTCACCGTTCTCTTGATCGCTTTTGAATGAACTTTGAAGATGGAAGCCAGACTATAAATGTAGGTACCATTACTTAAGGCCTGAATGATCTTTTTTCTCTTTACATTGCTCATTTGGAAAGCTATAGTGGGGCTGACACAAAACGAGCTTAACCTTTTCTCTTTCTATCTGAATAACCTAGAGTTTTTCCATGATTCTTACGACAAATTGTTTCAAGGTGGCTACATATCTTATCTGAAAACCTGGAAAAAAGAAACACAGTTTAGTATTTTTCTTTTTTTTTTTTAGATATTAAACATTTTGTGGGATGGAAAATTATGCTGTTACATGATTTGAACAATTTTGCTGTTACACTTGGTATACCATAATTACTGAAACTTTAAAAAATAACAGAAAAAAGAAGAAATCAGTTTAAATTGCCACAGAAAACGAAAAAGAATATGATCAAAACCATGAAGGAATCTCTCTCTCTCTCTCTCTATATATATATATATATATATATATATATATATATATATACATATATATATATATATATATATATATATATATATATATATATATATAGACAAATTGCTCAATAATCTAGAAATTCATATATATATATATATATATATATATATATATATTAGGTTGGTGCAAAAATAATGACGTAATAATGTCGTTTTTTGACGTTAACGTCAAAAAATGACATTATTACGTCATTATTTTTGCACCAACCTAATATATATATATATATATATATATATATATATATATATATATATATATATATATATATATATATATATATATATATATATATATGAGCTTGGTTGAGATCATTTAAGAAAAGAATAATGCGCGTGCACATATAAAATGGAGGTGTGCTGAAAAGTTCTTGTCCCGATTAAGAAGGATTTCCCCACCGCACCCCCAAAAATTAATGTTGGTCATGAGGTCAGATTTTTGAAAGTGAGAAAGGCCGAGAACATCCGCAAACTTCGTTTATATGTATATATATATATATATATATATATATATATATATATATATATATATTGTGTCATGTCAACACACGCATATTTTTTCATAATTGCGTTCATAAACACATATAGCAGATGTTTATTGTAATTTCATCCTCAACTGTGTTCCCTTTTACACTATTTACGGCACATTGGCAATATAGCGTCTAGCTGTTCTCCCAGAGCAGTTCAGTTCCACCTGGCTCTCGCTATTGTTTCTGGTTATCTTACTTTCTGCAATACAGCCGCTTTTAATTCTGAGCTTCACTTGCATCCTGTAAAACTCCAAAAGTCTTCGTTTTCTCACAGATGCCGAAACAAACATAGTGATACTTGTTAGAACATTTCAAATGAGTTAAATTATCAGAGGCTACATTCGAACATCCACGACATGTAAGCAGTTCATCACATGCGTACATATCTGACGACTAAAACGTGCTAAGATAAACAGATAAGATTTTGATTGAGTGCTTAGTAGGCAAAGTATTAAAAAACAGGAAAATTGCATTAGAAAAAACTCCTACTAAGCTATGACGCTGAAACTATTTAATCCATTAGTACATAGTGTTCAATCTTTTAGAGAAGTGTAATACCTAAAATTTAAAATTTATTTTACAATTTAAAATTCGTCATCGTTAAGATTGCCATTAGCCAGCAAAGGAGATTAGGGGAAAAAAAGAGCTCAACAGTTTAGGGAAACCGTATGCATTTATGCGTTCATTTTGTTATTATTATTGAATATGTTATGAAACATTTCAGGAAGAGAATGTACCTCTGCCCCGAAGTGAGTTACTAAATTAGTTTAGAAAAAGGCACTCAACCTTCAATTTTGCCGATTTTTGAAATCAAGGGGTTGTTCCAAAACATTCGGACTATATATATAAACAATGGGCCAATCGCTTGATTTAGAAAAATCGGCAAAAAATTTATATATATATATATATATATATTTGAGGAGTTGTTGAAAAGATCATAGCCTAACTCACTTCCCAAAATATTAGTTTGGCGATGTGGTGGTGCGACTTCTTCGACAAGTCGTAAACTTTTCAGTAATCCCTCGTACATATATATATATATATATATATATATATATATATATATATATATATATATATATATATATTTGAATGTGGACGCCAAGTAATTTTAATTGATTGATTTGTTTTTCTCGGCTGAGCAATTGGTTGTGGGTTATTCAAAGTTGAAACATTTTTATATGAATAATACAGTTTTTTCGAATGAATATTGCGTTAATAATGTTTTGCAGATATCAATATTTTTATCAGTTATATGATCGACTCTCCCGACGTGTTCGACGTATAGATGAGGGTTCAACAACATGTTTCACCCTTGTGTTTGTAGCTTCGATTACCTTTAAGGCCAGCTTGAGATCCACAGGACCAGGAAAAGCATTCCTTGTGAAGACTGCAGGAATGTTAGAGCGGTGTTCAGTGATACAGATATGTTCAATGGGTGACCTCTCAAAAGTTATAATGCTCCAATACGAACATTTTAGACTGTTTGGGTGTCAATCTGAGGAATCGGAAAGAGTTGAATGAGTCTAATGGTGATTACGAAGGTGTTTGGAGTGATCACTAGTGATGGCGACCACATCACCCCTTATATCTGAACACCTAACTCCACAGACTCTAACCCTCTTGATTATTATGTGCGGCGCGCAATTAAGCGAGAGACCAACAAAACTCCTTGTAACACCAAAGATGTACTAAAGGCAAGAATTATGGCAGCATTCACCAACTTAAACAAGGAGACAGTCCAGAAGTGTTGCAGGAGATTCGGTAGTCGTTTGGAGGCCGCGGTTGAAGCTAACGGCAATTTTATTGAATAAATTTACTGTTTAGTATTACAAGATATTTTTGTGTAATTTTGTTAAAAAACATCTGTTAAAATGGGATGGGAGTTAAATTTATTCATCGCACCCTGTACTAATTTTCACCTAATACAAGGCGTAAGAGTCTAAGGTAGAGGGTTGCTGAATGAGATGTGTGATAAGAGGAGGAAGTTATGAGGATATAGAGGAGGCATGAGTAACCTTTTTCGAGTAGTAGATTGCATGACATGGCGGGCCGCACGACAAAAAGGTTCGAGGTAATTTTGGTAAATGTATCTGTTAAAATGAGATGTCAGTGTTATTTTCATTTTTGCGTAATTTAGACGACAATTTATTCATCGCGCCCTGTATATTCATGCAGTGACAATATTTCGCGGCACCCTTAAGAGGATCGCACGGCACACTAATGTTTCGAGGCAGCGTTGTTGAAAATCACTGGTCTGTGATATTAGAAATAACAGTAGCATCGAGATCAAAATCGAACTTAAATTTCTCAACAGATTTTAAAGATAAAACATTTAGTTTTGATGGGAATGGAGTAGTTGCAATGACGCTTCTAGGATGGAAGATAGAAATTAACTTTATGACGTAACAGAGAATGGTAATATAAGCAGCACAAGAGTGAAAGGAAAGAGTGCATCTGAAATCACTCAAATGGCGTCTGCGAGTAATCACAAAATCGTTCATATACTAGTCGTTCAACCTGGGATGCTTTTGTGGAGTTATTTCGCAGTGGAGGGTTGTATTTGTACTAAATCGGTCCTAAATAGTTCGACGTACAAAACGTTAGGAACTTGATATAATAGGTATTACGCAGAGTAACCTTGTTGTGGTCGCTGACTACTTTCTAACTGTCGACTACTGACGTCCGACATCGACGCTATTTATTAACTGCCACACGCAGTCACATGCGGCACAAGGCCGAATTTGATGTGGGGTTCCCGAGCCCGTAGGCTCGGCCAAAAAATCCCCGTAGACTTCGCATGAATGGGATCGGCTCTGTCTTCCTCCCCGGATGAAACTCTGCCCTTCGGCATAGCCTCGTCCTGATTCTTCTCTGCCCGAAGGCAGAGAGTTCGACAGTCGTCCGACATCGACTAGTATTTAGTCACACCCCCACGAAGGTATTACGTGGCACAAGGCCGGTTTAACGTGGGATCTCCGAGCCCGTGGGCTCGGCTAAAAAATACCCTTTGAACCCGTATAAACGGGTTCAGGGTCGGTTTACCTCCCCGAACGTGACTCCGCCCTTCGGCGTAGTTCTCGTTCGGGTTCCTCCCCGCCCGAAGACAGAGAGTTCAACCGTTCAGCCGGTCGTCCGACATCGACTGATCCTCGTTTCTCTTACTACTTTTACTTATATTAGAATAGGTGTGTTTCACCATAACAGATGCATTCAGAGCATTTTACGGTTTATGCATTGTTGGAAAGAAAAAACTCATTTGTTATGCTTCAATCAAACTCTTTACACAATGAAAGAAGCAGCAGACACTTTACGTTCACTGGGCCATCATCGTGATGACCAATCACTCTAGGCAACGTACGATGATTCCATCCAGCGAGAACATTAGAATATCCAATGATTTTAGAATGACAGTGAATATTTGAAATGATTTGAATTACTTGAATTTCTTAGCTGATCATAAAATGCCCCACTTTCAGCTTTGGAGGAATACTACGCTGAGGCATGGCAACTTACCAAGATAACAGAATTACTATTGGCAATTTCAATGGCGAGCGTCATAATGCAATCAGTGATGGCCTTTTGAATTGATGACAATGACCTAGTAATCTTAGACCTTATAATGAACCCAACGCCATTTATCATTGTCCTTACCAAACTAGAAAATAGCATAGCCCTCTCCAACTTCCTATATTTAAGAGGCACCAAATTTGTTCTTATCGTGAAACATAATAATTGGAGAAAGTTGGCTCAATGGATATGTCTAATTTCAACAACTTTTATACCATCTACAACGGCCCTTCCACACCATTTATAATAACATTCCTTAAAAATGGCTAATAGTTTAACTGAAACGGTTCGTAATCCATTAATCTTTGAATAGCTTTTTTACTCTCATTAAGTTCAGAAAAGAGAAAAATATAATAAAAAACTAAACAAAAGTATTGTATCAGTCTTTTTCAACGAAACATGTATTAAAGAGAGATTGCTGCCCAAATACACAATAGATAGATAGATGACATAGGAATCAACACCACATGATGACTATCAGTTTTACGCATCAAAGCGAACTTCAGGCCAAGATCGCATTGAGACGTGAAACTGACAGTCACCATTCAGTATTGATTCCTATATCCACACATACACGCATAGACACAAATACTCTCTCTCTCTCTCTCTCTCTCTCTCTATATATATATATATATATATATATATATATATATATTTATATATATATAACCGCACTATCTTCGATATTGAGTATTCATACCATAGAAATATACAAAATTTTAAACAAAAGGGTTTGAAGTTTGAAAAAAGTTTTGTGTAATTAATCTGCTTTTCCTGGATCTGACCGGACTTTTCACACATCTCTCGAGATCACTCCGCTAGGAAATTAAGAATACACACTGGATGCCACCTACTTTTAGCCTTATGCTGAAAGCATAGCTAAACTTACAAAATAGCACATATAATAAATTAAAAGTGTGTTTATGTGTGTGTGCATCCGCGTGTGTACGTGTGCTGCGAGAGAAGAATGAAGAGCCGAGAGAAGGAGAAAAGGAGATTGGAGACTGGAGGCGTGCAAATACCCCATGACTTTATTGTTATAAATATCAACGAGCCAGTTCGTTACAATTGTTGTTGGCCGAGCAGTCTGTGCGTCGGAGACAATGCCCAAACATCCAATAAGGTTCCAGAGGAAATAGATCATAATCGGGCCAATTAGCTTACCGCTCGAACCTGTTTCTCAGGGTTTGTTTCCGGCGTTAGTTCTTGTGTAATGGTTGACATTATAGACTAGTTCGTCCAGTCTCCACTCCCCTGTCGAATTTCCCGCGATACAAGCCAACTGAACCTCACCAAATTTCTCCTTTCGCCACCACTCCATCTCAGGGTCAGAGGGTAGTTGATAGACGCAGCGCCATGTTGGAAAACTTTGTCGCTCAATTTGAATGTTTAACCAGTGAACTTAGATCGAAGATAAGACGTTTTTTGGCAGGAGGAAGGCCGTAAATACGAGTTGGAGAGAAATCACAAAGAGAGAGAGAGAGAGAGAGAAAGAGAGAGAAATAGACCATGAAAGAAAGTGAGCAGATGGAGAGACAGCAAGAGATAAGGAGAAAATGTACAGCAACAGAGCTTGAGTCTATTGACTCTGTTATTATCAGACGATGGTGGAGAGATGAGATGATGGAAATGTTGTATGGATCAAAGAGAAAACTCTCATGGGGAGAGAACAGGAACGGGCAGAAGATTGCAAAATGATTAAAGTATACATATACATGTGTATTTGTTTTTGTACGTGTGTACGTGAATCAGCATATGGAATGGACAATTGCAGATATTGAGATACAAACACATACATATGCATCTGTTGATGTATGCACACACACAAACACACACACACACATATATACATATATATATATATATATATATATATATATATATATATATATATATATATATATATATATATATATATACAGATACAGTGGGTGGGAATAAATATTCGAACACCATGAAATGTTTTAATTAGCATAGAAAAATCTTATGAAAAACTTTAAATCCATACAATATTTCTACACCATTGCATAATGCTGTAGTATGCAAAAAAACAACAACCCCCCCCCCAAAAAAAAAACAGAAAACTTTGTTATGAATGAAATTGTGTGTTATTTATAAAATTTTGAGCCGAAAAAGTATTCGTACAAAATATGTCTTCAGTATCAAAAGGCTTAAGTTACCTTTACATAATTTTTTGTAAGATTTTGCTACAATCTTACAATTATCTTATTACCGGAGTAATCTAGAACATTCCACAAGTCATTTCTTATATAAGGTTATTTCCGTACCCAAATCATACACAATAATTATCATCATGGGAAAAGGTAAGGAACTATCAAATTCGCAAAAAGAATTGATTATCAAACATTGGAAGGAAGGCAAAAGCTATAGGAAAATAGAAGATATCCTGAGTATACAATTTACTACCATTAGTTGCGTTATTGCTAAGTATAAAAGGATGAAAACCGTTGGGAATAAATCAAGATCTGGTGTAATACGCATGATTTTCTCCCAGACAATGAGAAGAATTCTGCTCATAAAGCCGTCAGACAAAAATTAAACCTCTTCCTATACAAAATAATGGCGAGCATCTGATAGTGGTCTTCCATATTGAAAGATGATTATTTTTATTATATATATTTTTCTTTATATTACAATTTTGCAAAATGACCTTTACCATCGAGTTCCTTACTTTCACCTGCGCGCAAATATCCCTAGGAAAGGTATGAATCCATCTCTTCTTACCAACCGCAGCTATGAATTCAAGGATAAGATTTTTAACTGAAAACCACTGATATATGCAAAAAATTCTTAATACATTATTCACTCATAAAAACTATTGTTCACATTATCCCAAAATACTTTTCGGTGTTAAATAACCCACAAGGAGTTGATAAGTAAATTATCTGGCAATACCATCCGTGTGTATATATATATATATATATATATATATATATATATATATATATATATATATATATATATATATATATATATATATACGTGTGTGTGTGTATATATATATATATTAAATTGGACAAATATCATTTACGAATTTAAATCTCCAAAAGGAATTGTATTCCTGATCAATCATAATTCGTAAATATTTATATAGGCCATACTACATGTTTGACACGAAGATTCACTCTACTCCTTTCTGACCATAGCTCAATTAGGTCTCATTTACTCATGGAGACCTACCGGACCCTATTCGTAACATACTTGTTAACAACACAAATATAATAGCATCATCTACATGAAAAAAATGAGTAAAAATAATGGAAGCCTTATTAATAAAAAAGAAAACAACACTCAATAGTATCAACTATGAACATGGACATAATATCTTGACCATGTTTTGAAAATGAAAACATTATATAAATACATACATACAACAATCTATTTCTTGTTAACAGTAAATATATTTCAACCTTGAAAATGGCCGAAAGCGCTCGCATAAAAAGAACAATTGGACAATTTTTATATAATTTATCATCCGAAAAAGAAAAAAAAATTATTGGATCACATAAGAAATTGTATAAAGAACTAAATCAAAGCACCTTGTCCAATATATATAATGGAAGCCTTTTCACAGACACACACACACACACACACACACACACACACACACACACACACACACACACACACATATACATATATATATATATATATGGGATAACGATATATACATTGTTATATATCAAGAACCTTTTTGGAGGAAAGATGTATGACAAATTGGAAAAAGTTTTAGTGCGACGCGTTTCGTCACTTAGGTCTTTATAGGACTTAGTTTCTTTACGCTGATATCACTATACATGCGCAAAAACGAGAGACGTTGGGATTTTTAAATTTATAAATCTTTTTAATGTATTTTGTGTATATAAATTCTAATTTTAAAATTTCCAGCGTCTCTGTTTCGTGCGCATGTATAGTCGCATCAACGTAAACAAACGCAACCCGATGAAGTCCTAAGGGACGAAACGCATCACGCGAAAACTTGTCATAAATCTTTCCTCCACTCACACACACACACACACACACACACACACATATATATATATATATATATATATTATATATATATATATATATATATATATATATACACGAACATACGAGGGAATACTAAAAGAATTCTCGATCTGCTAAGAAGCCTTTCCCCCAAATTTAATTTATTTGCCATTTGGTCAGATTTTGGGAATTGGGTTAAGCTGAGATATTTTTCAACAATCTCTGTCTGTCTCTCTCCGTCTCTCTGTCTCTCTCTGTCTGTCTGTCTCTGTCTGTCTGTCTGTCTGTCTCTCTCTCTCTCTCTCTCTCTCTCTCTCTATATATATATATATATATATATATATATAGTGAGTGTAATGAGAGAGAGAACAAAGTTCAAAAGACTTGTCTTTCCGACTTGAAGTTTCACACATACACCACATACCAGGTCAAGTAAATCTAAACTTATATTCCAGTAATTTTTTAACTATATGTTTTGTTAGACATGTAGACAAAAGAAAACTACAGATGAAATGAGAAATCAAGTCGTAGATAGATAGATAGATAGATAGATAGATAGATAGATAGATAGATAGATAGATAAAAGGAGGTAAAAGGAGTGATCATCTCACTCAGTCAAATCAATTGAGCTCATGATCTAGAAAATCATCTTGAAAAGATGCTAATCCCTTCATGCTATTTTTCGGAACAATGGAAGTTCGTCTCTTCTCCAATGAACACGAAAACACCTGTACATGGGCTAATTCTTGATCTGTCCTATTGAGGAGAATGGATTCATACCTTTCCCAACTGCATTAGTGTGAAATGAACACAAACTAACTCGACCGGAATTTGAACATGGATGGCCTTTTCTCTTTTTTTTTTCTGTCATTAACTGTTAATCCCACTCTACAAACTTCACGGTGTTCTCCAACTATATGCAACAAATTGGGCAATTCGTAATCAGTGAGTGAGACATTGGTAACAGTAACACTGTAGAAACGATGTCGCTAAAAATCCCATAAGTCACCAAGCTGTGACTGCTGCTACCATTATAGTATTAACGGCTAACGATTTAACTATTACTGTCACTACAACTGTGACAGTACCAGCGTCGACGTCCGCCGATTACAGTATTTATTAGTATGGGAGCCCAAGATATGAGAGGAACTGGCCAGAGTGATGGTTGGAAAAAAATCGTTTAGTATGCCAGTTAGCTAAATTCTTGAGTTCGATCCTCACTTGGTACCCCAATTCTTTGACGTTTTGTCAGACCAGTGCTTCTCAGAGTCCCAGTTCACATTTCTCCTTTCGAGTTCCAAGTTAGGTGATTTTAGTTAATTTAACAGTATGTCAACTTTGGTTGGTTATTTTTATTTTTTATTTTCTTTTTGTATTTTTAAAAATCTGTTTCAACCCATGTAAGGCTGAAAATCCACTAAGACACAAGGGGTTATTGGGTGTGGAAGAATTAGGAACAGAAACATTACTAATGAGCGGAAAGAGAAAAGAGTGACCAGAAGGACAGTAGATAGCGATTGACATTTAAATTTTTGTAGATTCAAGTTGGCTGGAAAGTATGGAACTGGAAGGAAGTTCCACAGGCGAGAAGAGCGAGACAAAAAAACTGTTAGCATAGAATTTACGGCTACATCTAGCCTGCTCAATTGCAAAGTGATGAGATCTCGACGCCAGTCTTGCACTGCGTTTAAATTAAAAAAGTCTAGACACCATAGCGAAGAGCTCATCCGAACAATTGCCATGAAATTATTTATAGAAAAGACATATGGAGGCAACCTTACGGTGGTGGTAAAGTGACTAAAGCCGAGCCGCCAGACCAAGACCAAAAATATTGCTGATTATCCTTTGGATTTTATCAAGGAACTCAAGATAAATATCAGAGGAACCGGACTATATAATGCTGAATATAAGTCTTCTTGAACAACAATCACAATAAATGTTGACATTGGTCCGGTTTACACTAAAGTCAAAAAGATAGACATAAGGGTCCCTATCCTTGGACCTAATTTTCATCAAAATATTCCGGATGTCATCAGTTCATAAGTCGGTATTTATGCTAATAATACAACCATTTACTTATGCCTTTATACTAAGCCTGATCGGTGCGATATGGTCAAATTGGCAGCGATCTAAAAAAAAATGACCTACAGTCTTGTTAACTGGAATGGCTTGTTATTTTTAACTCCTCCAAAACGAAACTTCTCTCTTTTCATCGTCTGAGAAGCCTTTTTTTACCTTCCATCGTCATGGCTGATACTAAGCCACAGGAGAGGGATTCATTGCGCCTTCTCGGACTAACGTCTTCCTCTGACATGAAGTGGAAAGATTATATCCAACCAATTGTTAAGTCTGCTGCTAGAAAAATTGGTTCGCTGTGTCGTGCTAGACAGTTTTTCTCCCCAGAATCTGTCTTACACATTTATAACTCTACCATCCTTGCTTTGAATATTGCTGTCACATCTGGCCTGGTGCTCCTGCTATATATTTAGAGATTCTTGATAAAATCTAAAGAAGAATCTACAATATTATTGGTTCTGACCTAGTATCTTGGCTTCAAACATTTTCCCACCGTCGTAATGTAGCATCTCTGTGACTTTTCTATAAATACTTTCATGATGATTGTTATGATGAATTTTCCTCTATGGCACCTAGACTTTATGAATTTAAGCGCAGTACTAGATTGGCGGCATTTTACAGGTGAAATGGCTAGATGTATGTTTTATGCTAACAGTTTCTTCTATCGTACTTCTCGCCTGATGAACTTTCCCGTATAGAGGAAAGTTCATCAGAACAACTGCCATGAAATTATTTATAAAAAAGGTACAAGGAAGCTACGTTACGGAGGTGGTAATGGGACTGAAACTGTGGTACCAGCTCAGGAACAATAATATTGTAGATTCTTTTTTGGATAAAAAGAAGAATTGGAAAATATATTTCATAGTCATTGACGATGCTTTTCGTCAATCCTACTTTATCAAAGCAAGTTTAAAAGCGAAATGTTTTTAATTACATTAAATTCAAATATAAAGCGAACGTTCATGTGTAAGCCTCCTTCTGGATATTGGTAACATTTTTTTTTTTTTTTTTTTACCAAGAATTTATTTTAGTTTTTATTTTAGTTTTCCATGTCGACATTCTGTTAAATTTCTCAGAATAATTCTTTATAAAAAAAATAAATGCCAGAAGGAAGCTTACACAAGAGCGTTCCTTTTATATTGGAATTTAATGTAACTATAAAAACATTTCGCTTTTAAACTTGCCTTGATAAAGTCGGATTGACAAAACGCGTCGGCAATGACTAAGAAATATATTTTCCAATTGTCCTTTTTTTTCCAAATTGTCTTCAGAATTATTCTGGGAAATTTAACACATTCTTTTTTGTATTTTATCCAGAATCTATAAATACATAGCAGAAGCATCAGCCCAAAATGTGACAACAATATTCATTGCATGGACGAATGGTTGACTTATAAATTATGAATTGCTATTTTTTCACCATTATATTTATGACTCAAGTTTTTCCCCATTTTATTCCTTGGTTACACTATCTCCTCTTTGATATATATACTGCTGCGGTTAATTTGAAATATTCTAATTTATATAAAATATAACCGTGTATGAATCAACTGGACTGCAAATAAGAAATATGTAAAAAAAATAAAGTTTTAAAATGGTGGTTAAACATAGAATAATAAAAATGAAGAAATTAAAAATTTGCACATAAAAATAAAGCGCGTATAGCCAAAGAAATTAGTAATTGATTGCTCGAAAGATAAAATTAGTTGAGAATGTTTAATATGCAAATGTTCGTATCCCCGCTTCTTTGAAATATTTATTATCTTAACGCTTCACCGGGTGGATCTTTTCCTTTCGGGTGTAAATATTGCCAGAGTGGAAATCCCTATTGGTTGAAAGCTGATAGAAGAAAAGGAATTTTTTTTTTCTTCTCCTGAAAATTGACATGTAGTTTTGTCTGTTCTAGGTATCAATCATCTCAACCAGATGACTCAATATTCAGCCAAAGATGCACTCACAAGAATAAATGGGCGAATGAATCCAGAAAAATGCAACCATATTGAACGCAGATCGATCCGTACAGAGTAGACAAAAGCTCTTCTAACAACGGGGGATTTCGGTATTATTTCAAGTTTTTGATTTGAATACTCAGATTTTCTTCCCTAAAATATCTATATTCTTGGAAAAGCGAGCTAATGTGTCCAACAGCTGTCTGTTTATCTCTCTCGCCCACGCTCTAATAATAATAATAATAATAATAATAATAATAATAATAATAATAATAATAATCCTTATTCATATGGCAGTCCCTGCAGACTACAATGTATCTTTGAAGATATTCCAAAAGCTGTCAAAATACAAGGACCTTGAAATCGAAATCTCAAAAATGTGGCACATTGGTACATCAACAATCCATATATATATATATATATATATATATATATATATATATATATATATATATATATATATATATATATATATATATATATATTAGGTCTATTTGAGTAGTGATATGTTATTAATGCATGTTAGATTAAAAAACAACGAAAATTCTTTGTTGATTATTTTTAAAACTTAATTTTTCAATATTTCTAATAATTATTTTTTTTATTTATGGTTGGTATTGATAAATAAAACTTTGTATATCTAAGTACTTTAAGCTAAAATGAAAATGGCTAATATTAGCTGAATGTACTTAGATATAGGAACATTTATTTACCAATACCAACTGGAAATAATCGATACAGAACTTTCGTTGTTTTTTATTCAAGCCTGCATATATATATATATATATATAGTTAGTTAGTTAGTTAGTTTATGCAAAACTAGGTAATCCACATGGGTAGACCCAAGGAGGATGATATCCGGAGAGCTCAATGTAAAATTCAGAGCAGATATGTTTGAATAAAAACAGACCACTTTAAGGTTCCATGTAATAAGTTATTTCACCACAACCCCTTTAACAGGGCTCTGGATCATCAGACTTTACTTCCAAAGGTTGAAATGAAAAATGAAAAGAAAATACATATATTTTATATATATCTATATATGTATATATATATATATATATATATATATATATATATATATATATATATATATATATATGTGTGTGTGTGTGTGTGTGTGTGTGTGTGTATATGCATGGTGTCCCAAAATAACGTATATGCTCTTTAAATATTAATAGTTAATAATACATTACCATGATGTGAAAACTTATATGGAAGAAAATATGCAAAACAGATGGATTGGAAGAAAAGGGACAGTTGAATACCCACCTAGATCACCAGATTTGACACCCTTGGATTTATTTTTGTGGGGTTTTCTAAAAGCCAAAGTTTACAGCAGGAAACCTGAAACAATTGCTGAAATGAGAATAGCAATTGAAGAAGAATTTGCTCAAATACCAGAGGAAATGATACTGGACGTTTGTAGGTCTACTTTTTCAATATATGAAAAGTGTATTGAACAGAATGGCAACCAGTTTGAGCACTTGATGTGAACATTGTCATTGTCCCAAGTAGCTTTTATCTTATTAAAGTTAATTTTCTATGTTTTTTTGTATATTTTACTCTCAAATTCTTTAAATGTGTATTCTTTCTCTTGTATTAATCTTATTTACAAGTCAAAATACATAAATTGAATAAGTTATAACGATTCAAAGAGTGTATTCATTATTTTGGGACAACCTGTATATATATATATATATATATATATATATATATATATATATATATATATATATATATATATATAACTTGTCTCATTGTTGAGAGAGAGCTACGTATTTCCTATTGGTTCCAGTGGTCAGTATTCGAACCTAGGTATAAAAAAAAACACAACTTCCAATGCAAACTCATCGAACTTGAAAAATTTACACAGTACAATATTTTTACGTCCTTTTCTCTCCTGACTGTGGGTACATAAATGAAATAGTAAATCAGCTCGGAATGATTCCTAGAGTAGACATGATTGGGTAGGGAAGGTGATCTACTGAGAATTACAAATAATTCTACAAACAGTATAATCACAAACGAGAATCAAAAAAGATTCAGGATAACCAAAAAAGGGAGATTGTTTGTAATTGACAAATACTGAGGAGAGTGTTGAAGTTTCGACCAATCATCAAGTCATTTAGCTCCCAGTAAAAAGCCGCCAGATCCCACTGATGTGAAGATTCAGAAAATTATAACATTATTGACTATAGTAATAATAAATTCTACGTCTAACTTCATTATAACGAGTCCCATTTTCATTCGACCATACAAACATATATTAGCACAACTGTAAAATATTTGATGACTTTCAAATTCAAAATATCCAAATTAGGAGACTAGATTTAGCTGCTCTAAAAAATAAAATAATCAAAAACTCTGTCACATATAGAAAACAGCTGTTCGATCTCAAAAGAGGTCGAGTTAAAAATGGAGAAACACCAGGATCTTGCTTGAGTCCTTAAAATCTGTAAAAAAATAATCATCATTAGAGCTGTGAAAACGGCTGCAGGATTTGCAAACGGAAGGATTAAAAATCAGAAGATGTGGCAAGATGCAATCGATGAGCATCGGGCTATAACTCAATCCTGGCGAAGACCTCCAGATGCCTCTAGTGTCTGTAGAATATAATAGTAATAATGTTAATGATGATCACTCAGCTTTACTTTTGTTTCTTTTTAAATGTTCATTGTAGTTATTCATTACAAATTAGGACTAATTTCCTCGTTTTTGTTTTGTTTTATTACAATGTTTCAACCGCGTACATTTCGACTTTCCTCGGGTGTCGGTTGTGTTCTGGAATCTCGAATGTTACGCTGGGAATGCATTCCTCCCACCTTACACAGCACATCCGGTGTCTGTGTCTGCGTGTTCTTGTGATTGTTTTCTTCTGACCTATGCTCTGAACCCATGACCTTCCAACGAACCCGTTGAACTCTGCCAGCACTCACACCTTTTTTGGGCCATACTATTTGGAATCTCAAATTAGTCCAAAGTAACCTATATACAATGACCAAAACAACTCATCCAAAATTATCAGAAAATAAATAATAATAATAATAATAATAATAATAATAATAAAAGTAGTAGTGTTAGTAAGAAGTTCAAGAATTAAGTGTGAGACTAAAGGGTTTATTCTTGCTATACGGGAGCAGAGCCTGCTTACACGCAACTACCACGCTAATATCTTTCATAATAGTACAGACCAAAATGTAGGTTCTGTAACCAATATATTGAAACTATTGAACACCTGATCTCTGGATGCTTAATACTCCCACCCAATGAATACAAAATCCGTCATGACAGAGTAGACCAATAACTACATTGGAAGAATTGTCATCACTGCGAGATAAAAACAGCTGCAAACTGTTATGAACATCATCCTGAATCTGTAATTGAGTGAACAGACGTTACCATCCTCTGGGACTTTCCTGTCAACACAGATCGAACAATACAAGCAAATCGCCCAGACATTATCATAAGCGACAGAAAAAAAAATGTTTACACAATGACATGAGCGTACCAAGCGACAAAAACATCACTGCGAAGGTTTTTGAAAAGTGAAGCAAAAACAAAGACCTGGAGATGAAAATAGAAAAAGA
This sequence comes from Acanthosepion lycidas, assembly GCA_963932145.1. NCBI lineage: Eukaryota > Metazoa > Mollusca > Cephalopoda > Sepiida > Sepiidae > Acanthosepion > Acanthosepion lycidas. The sequence goes on from OZ010587.1 coordinate 74,811,854, forward strand.
ATGTGGCACTTAAAACCTAAAATTGTTCCTGTTGTGGTTGGAGCATTGGGTTTGATAAAGAAAGGAACTCAAGAGCAAATCAGCAAAATCCCCGGTGCAATTTGTTTAATTAAGTAATGTCGGAAAATTAAGTAAAATCAATAAATAAAATAATAATAATGCATAAAGATAAGAAATACATTTTCCCATGATGCTATTATTAAAGGAACCAGAAATGTGATTAATCTATTTCATTTCGTCAAACGTCCGTTAGGCTGTGCTGTTGAAGTCTATAAAAAACAATTATCTTTCTCCTTGCTCCAAGGTGTAACACAACGTGGATATTACGTTCCCACTGAGAACATTAGTTTCCCCGGCCCTTTGATGACTGGATTCTCTTTTCAATTTTCAACGCATGGCATTCGCACGTGTCTTCCAAAATTACACCTATGAAGTAAATCAAACTTTTCTTTGGTCGTTCCAACTCAGCCCGAGGCTGACTTGCGCTAGACCATTATAGCTATGCTTAAACCCTACAACGATGAAGAAAGTATAAACCTTACTTTGCTCGTTCTAACTCTGCGCAAGGCTGACTTTATCTAGACTATTATAACGATGCTCTTACTTACTTACCTTAACCACTGGACAAAAAACAAAACGGACATGCCCAAGAGGTTTTGACAACTTTGTTTCACTACAGTTTATATAAAGCAGAGAATAAATGGTCCGTAGTAGTAGAAACCAATGTTATTGTATGCTTCTTAAATAATTGTTTACATATGAACAGGTACACACCTTCAATACACAAAACACTAAACCTTTCAAATATCATAGTGGAAACAACAACAACAAAATATATATCCAGAAAAGGCATGACACGTGGAGCTAGAACAATCTATCCCCGTGGACGAAATAAAGGATTTGGTTCGAAATTTCAATCAACTAAAGAAGGCCAGAGCGTTCTATGGCCGAAACATAATGAATATGGCAACAAAGATGGGGATAACAATCTGAATATTGTAAACAGTGTAAATAACTTTATTTTATTTAAGAAAAAGTAAAGGAAGAAGTATTTTATGCTTTCGGTGGAGACGCGTTCCTAATTCTAACGTCTGTTTTTCACGTCTTAGGGTTATAACTGCTTATTTTATTTTTTTAAACTTGTTAAATTTTCTTCCTAGAATGTATGTACTAGGAAACAATGTTATAATAATAATAATAATAATAACAACAACAACAACAACAACAATAATAATAATAATAATAAATTGCCCAGCAACAACAACAACAATAATAATAATAATAATAAATTGCCCAGACATCGTGATCAGAGACCTCAAAAACAGAATATGCCTTCTTGTTGACATGGCAGTCTCTGCAGGCTGTATCTTTGAAGATCTTCAAAAAAAAAAAAAAAAAAACTATCAAAGTACAAGAACTTTGAAACCGAAATCTCATAAATGTAGCACGTGAGGACATCAACAATTCCAGTTGTAGTTGAAGCCCAGGGTTTGATCGGAAAAAGTTCCGATAAATTCATTAAAGGAATCCCTGGTAGCCCAAGAGCCCTAAAGAAATACAAAAAGTTGTACTCCTAAGTACAGCTCACACCTTACGAAGGTCTTTATGTAAAATATGTGTGATCTTAGGAATTTTTTTTCTGGCGGAGGTTATTTAAAATGAATTCTTAGTGGAAAATGTTATGATGCCATTAATGACCTTAAGTCTCTGGTTGGGACCCGGAAAGAAATCAGTATCCACCAGAAATCAAAGGAAATTAAATAATAATAATAATAATAATAATAATAATAATAATAATAATTAAATAAATAGAATAGTGTGAGGGACGTAGAAATACTATTATTATTCATAATATTACATAATTTATTACGAATACCTAATATTCGTAATAAATTAATACATTATATTACTATTTTATTTATATGTTTTGTATGAATGACTGTTTTTGTTTATTTAAGTAACATCGTAATATTTTTAAAGAAGACGAGATAGTTTCGAATATATAGGACAGGCGTTTCCATTCCTAACGTTTATTTCGCATTGTTTTTCGTTCGGTATAACTTATTGTTCGGTTCATGGTATCCTCAGCGACCTTCGACCATATCACATTGAACACACCTGTTCTCGTCCGAAGTCCATTAAAAATCTATCTATAGGTAAATATATATATACTGCTATAGATTAATCTTGTATATTATGTCAGATCAACTTTGCCAAAATCGGACTTCACTCTGGAATGCTTTAATGTCATTTCGTGAAATTTAGTTTTTTAATGAAAAAAGAAATTAATGATGTTTTTGTAAGGATGAAATTCCTTAATTTTCTCTATAATTGTTTCTTTGAGTTTAAAACTTTAATTAATTTCAACTTTAACCTCAAATGATGTCATTTTATGTAAAATCTCTTAGATTTCAACACCTGGAGTAAACTTCAGAGAAGTTTTAGCAATTTATGAACTCCCACTTGGCCTGGAAGAGGTTTAGAACGTTGTTCGGCAACCTACCTAAAGATGTTGTCTCAATAAAAGCTTCTGTGCTGTGAACAGGTTAATAGGAGTAGATAGGTTCGCCTATCCCCCGAGCCGTACTCCTTCCATGTTTACTGAACAGGAGCCGGGGTTTATCACTTGTTTCCTGTTTAGAATATGGTTTACTGATTTCTTTCTTCCATAGCATTTAACAGTCTTATCATTTTAGTAATCTGACTGATCAGTGGCTGCTAATTATTATTTTGAGGGTACTGGGTCGGTAAATTTCTGATAACTGCATCCCGACTACTAGTAAGGAGTTTCGGTGGTGCTTAGAGAGGTTGCTCACGTCAGCGGTCGCATAATAGTGGGGTATTTGCAATGCCATGTTACGCATCGATCGGTGTCCATGCATTTACATCCGGTGGACAACTCTGAGATTACATTATGCTGTAGTCTTAGTCACTCTCCGGCCGGTTTGTATTACCCTGGACGAGAAACAATGATAATTTTCTTCTCCTTATAAAAAAGAAAGTCCAGAAAAAAACATGTATTAAAGAGGGATTGCTGCCCCAATACACAATTATATATATATATATATATATATATGTATGTGTGTGTGTGTGTTTGTGTGTGTGTGCAAATAATTATATATATATAATTAATTATATATATATAATTAATTATATATATATAATTATAATTATATAAATATGTATATAATTATAATTATATATGAGATAATTAAAATGATATATATACTTAAGTAAATATATATATATATATATATATATATATATATATATATTAATAAAAAGAAAGAACAGTAAGATATATAATCCGGTGTTCTTATAGATATTTTTATTTTTACAAAATAGTGTATATATATATATATATATATATATACTTATTTTAGTCTAACCGTAACATTAAAGCATTAATTATTATAACCAAATTTCGTTGTCAAGTTTTTTGAATTCTCATATACTTGTCTTTTGATTGCTCAATGCAGCTTATGCAACAGGGTTTCTTCTAGCGTGGAATGTTTGATTGATTTGAACCTTTCAAAACCCTTTACTCTACATTCAACAGCATCACTTGATAAGACACCAGAAGTGTTGAAACAAAATGGCTATTTTTGTAGGGATTTTATAACATATTTATGTTAAAATTTTCGAACAAATAATTATATATATATACACACACCCACCGGTTAAAAAACAATGAATAGTTCTTTGATAAGGATTTTTATTTACTTTTCGAACCATTTACCTGTTTTTGGTACATATTTAAATATAAATTGTCCAGTGTTTTTTTTGTTTTTGTTTTTTGTCTTTTTTTGGCGTGTTGGTGTGGAGATTCATAAGCTATTATTAAACAGTTTTTTTCTTGTGCAATGCCAACTTCTTAATTTTTCAATATCCGGTCTTTACGTTTCATGTCAAAACTTACATTATTTTCAAATCTCGTCTTTACGTCTTCACGTAACAGTTCGCCTAGTATATTTAATTTTTTGAAAAAATTAATAATAACTAGAATATACAAAAATAAATTAGAAAAATACTTAATAAAGAATTTTCGTTGATATTCGACAACACACAAACACACAAACACACGCACACAAATATATATATATATATATATATATATATATATATATATATATATATATATATGTAAAAATATATAGAAAATAGGAAAGAACTCGTATTTATGTGTTGTTTGTTAAATCTAGAGTTACGTCGAGGAAGTTTACACATTTTAATTTAGTACAGACTGTTGTTTTTAAACTTAGATTTCTTAATTCACTATATATAATTTCTAATTTTCTCTATTTTAAAATTAGTGGAAATCCTCACTACCATGAGCCCGTCATCTCTATACAGCCCGATGTCCTTAATATCTAATTCCCGATGCGCGGTTAGGTTGTCCAGTATTAAAAGACCGACAAGGTCAGAAGACTCTGCAGAGTCTAAAGATCCCATAGTGATGTCAAAATGGTCATTATTTTTAATCCATTGGTCCCCATTATGAAAACTAGAACTTGTAAAACTTGGGATGACCCATGCCCTTTATGCCTACATGAAAAACTACACATTATCAAATTTCTAAATAATAAAAATTTATTAAACAATAGACATGAGTTAACGGTTTTTTGCCGACATCATCAAATTTTTGCATTGAATCATTAGCATAAAAAACAAACAAACAATAAAATAATAAATACAAATTTTAAACTCCATAGTCTAAATAAAAAGTTTAAATGCCCTACCCAATAATAAAAAAAACCTTTATGAAGTCGACAAAAAAACAAATGTTAGCGAATTATGACAGTTTTTTTTTATTTACACAAAACCCTTTCAGGAAAAAAATAAAATAAATAAATAAATCTCCATAGACACTAGACGATGTCATCTTCCGCTTTAAATTTAGACACCTCAACCTTACCCTGATTTGACCTCTTTGAATGTAACTGAGATATTGATACAAATTATTAACCCTTACATCCATGTTTTTAAATAATTGCTCTAGCTGTTACCATAGTAATTTTAATTTTAATAATGAATATGCTTATCAAACGCGTAAATTTCAAGAATTAATTATTCCAAAAAAATTTCGCTTGAAGATGGAACAGAACTTGGTACTTTAATTCAATTTAATTCAAATAATTATATTGAAGTTTTCGGCTCTTGTTTTGAAACATGAGAACTATTATGTAGCGATGGAGTCATATTTTTAAATAAATAATTATATATATATATATATATATATATATATATATATATATATATATAATATATTATAATAATATTTTTTGTTTAAAAATATGATTCCTTCGCTACATAAGAGTTCTCATGTTTCAAAAACGAGAGCCAAAATCATCCAAATAATTATTAAAATTAAGTTGAATTGTGGTGTTTAGTCCCGTTTCATCTTCAAGCGAAATTTTAGGAATAAGCTATCTCTCGGTTTACGTGTATTTTTAGGCACGGTCCGTTACAGAATTTGTTATTGTGGGAGTGGCTAGACTATTTTCCTTCGTTAAGTGGCCAGGGAGTTAATTTTTATCAATAGATTCATCATCCTCTGAGAGGTTTTGCTAAGGTTGGGTAGGGTATCTATTTCAAGGGTAATGTTTTCGGCCATCCTTTAGTTGGTTCCCAGTGAAGGATATTTTTATGGCGCGCCTAAAATCGTTATGTGTCTGGAGAATTGTCTTTTATTATTGTCTATCTGATTATCTATTTATTTATTTGTTTATTCAAGTGGGTGTTTTATATACAGATCGCATTGCATTGAATTTCAATTTTTTTTTTTTTTTTTTTTGACGACGACAAAAAGGGTTTTTCCTATTTAAAGGTTTGGCTAAGCTTTTTAGAATTTTACTTAGCTATGTTTTTTTTTTATGCTAATTATCTAATGCGAAAGTTTGTTGATGTCGGCAAAAAACCGTTAACTCCTGCCTATGGTTTAATAATTTTTCATTATTTAGGAATTTAATGATGTGTAGTTTTTCCTGTAAGCATAAAGGGCATGGGTCATCCCAGGTTCTACAGGTTCTTGTTTTATTTACTATTTTCCATTTTACTTTTGGTGTTTTATTCGTTTCTTTTAGATGCCAGAAATATGGGGTAGAGATGTCTGATTTCTATTTTGAATATTGTTGAAGGAGCTCTTGTGTTGCCTCCATCTAATTTTAAATTCTTTTTTTATTCTTCGTTGAGCCTATGTATATCCTATCAGTGTTAGGGCTCTCAATGGATGAGATAGTGCATTGGTATACCACGGATTTTGTGAGGCATTTATTTTCCAACGGGCAGTTTTTAGGGTTCTACAATCGCATAATTTTTCGTTATTTTTATCCAGTTTTAGTTTATGTGTTTTATTACTGTTTTGGTATGCGTGTTTTTCTAGGATTTTCTTATTGTGTCTTTTTATGATTCTTTCTATATTTTCAGTGCAGCTGTAACTCAGTTTCAATGTGTTTTTGTTACCAAGTTTGTGGGAAAGTGCTTTTCAATTAAAGCTAGGAACTTATGGCCTAGTTTGGTGCTGACCATTTGGTTGTACGGTGGGGTATACCAGATAATCTTTCTTTTTCTGTTTCTCTTATTATTGTTACTAACGTTTCTATAGGTTATGTCAAAGTTTTAGTATCCGCTGTTTTTCAGGGCTGTGTAGTAAAAACTACTGTGCTGTTGGAATATTTCCTTATTTGCTGAGTTCATACTTATTCTTTTCTCTATTGTTTTGAAACATGAGAACTCTTATGTAGCGAAGGAATATCATATTTTTAAACAAAAAATATTATTATAATATAAGCTCTACTTCTGTATGGAGCACTGTCTTCTTAAAAATAAAAACAAAAATACTAAGAAACCCCGGATTATGCACCCAACGTGTTCTTTTCTATTTTCTGCATACCTGCACAATGATACATATATATATATATATATATATATATATATATATATATATATATATATATATACATACATATATATATATATATATATATATATATATATATATATATATATATATATATATATATATACAATTATATATATATATATATATATATATATATATATATATATACCGGATGTAACAGCAAAATTGTTCAGATCGTATAACAACAAAATTGCCCAATTTTTAGATTAAGATTTGAACTGTTGTATCTTAGAAATCATTAAAGATATCTTACTGGAGTTTTACGAGGTTTTTATAACACTATTAGAATCTGCTTTGATCAATAAATATATATAGTTACTCTTCAAGTTTTACAGAAGAATCGTGATGAAATCGATCATAAACGAAAGTGACATATTCATCATGAATTAATTATAGCTAAGGATCGGAAGCTCATGAATGATTGATATAAATTTCAAATATATATATATATATATATATATATATATATATATATATATATATATGTATATATATATCATTCCAGGATCATTTTCCAATTTATTCGAAATTATTTTCGGACTCTAACCTTCTAATCTTCTGCCCTGGAGTAACACGGTGCCTGAGAAGTTTCACGTATGATTTCATTTTCAAGTCTTTTTTCATTGCTCTTTGAATTGTCATAGCTGAAACTTCTCTCTCATGTGCCAAACTTCTTATGGATTGAGTTGGATACCTCTTTTCCTCTCACTATTGCTCATTTGGGAAGACATAGTAAAGCTAGCACAAAACGATTTTAACCTGTTCTCTTTCTAGCTGAATAACTCAAAGAATTTTACAATGATTCTTAAGACGTATGGTGTCAAGATAGCTAAACGATATGGATAATAATTTTGCTGTTACACGCTATATATATATATATATATATATATATATATATATATATATATATGAACCTGCATCCTATACGGAACCGTCATTTATGCTGACGTACCTAACCTCTCGGCCACCAAGGATTTATAAGCAGTAAATTCGACCTTGACTACCGAACGATCCTTGGTGGTCGAGAGGTTAGGCACGTCGGCATATATCTATATATAATTGGGAATGGCATGAATTCGTCTATTCTTTCACTAGCTATCGGTTAAATAGCAGGCTAGCCTGTCAACTAGTGTGGGCAAAAGAAAATTCTGGATCCCAAACCACTCTGAAAAGGAATGCTTTCCATCAAGCTATCTTGACCTAGACACACCCACTGCAGGTATGGCTGCAATACATATGCTATACCTAAAACCATAATAGGCTCATAAGAGTGAATTATAATATATATATATATCTATATATATATATATATATATATATATATATAAAGGGAAAAGGTTATAGTTGTTCCAACGTGAGAATAGTGTATATATTAAAAAGAAGAGAAAAACCGTAAATGTTTTTGGTTGCAATGTGGATTTTTTTTAAATATATATTATGATTGATTTTCCATAATGAAAAATTATAGACCTATGGCAAATAAAGCATAATATATTTTTTTTAAAAATCCACATTACAAGCAAAAACTTTTGCGGTTTCTCTCTTTACATATATATATATATATATATATATATATATATATGAGCACAGGCATACACACACAATATATATATATATATATATATATATATATATATATATATATATATATATATATATATATATATATATATATATATATATATATATATGAATGAATATCTCATACATATCTGCAAATATCTAAGGCGGTAAGATTGTATGTACGTTTGTATAAAGCTTCACAGTTTTGAAACAAAATCCAGCTGCAGGACATATATATATATATATATATATATATATATATATATATATATATATATATATATATATATCCAAAATCCCACTTTTATACAATTTTCGTTAAAAATGACTGAGAAATTACTGCGGTAATTTATTTTATTTAATTTTTCTTCTGTTCTTATAAAAGATTTTTTTAATGTTGTAGTGTTACGTTTCTTTTTGACTGCCGGGTCATGTAATTTAATAATTGTGTATTTGGGCATCAACAGCAATCCTTCTTTTATAAGACAATGCTAGTCTGAAATTCGGGTGAAGGCCAATCAGGTTTTCATTTCACGAATCTTTAAATCTTTTCCTGTTTAAATATTTCTGTTTGCATTATCACGCATACTGACCAACGATATTGCCCTGCATCTTCCCCTTTCATTGTGGCTCACTCAACTGTTCCCTTGATATGGTAATATTATGGCCTGAGTCTACATAAAACAAATACTTAATCGTTCAATAGGTACGTCTGCCTGTCTGTCTGCCTGTCTGTCTGTCTGTCTCTCTCTCTCTCTCTCTCTCTCTCTGTCTCTATCTCTAACTGATCCATAAAACACCTAAATGTCCAGCAGCTGGATTTTGTTTCAAAACTGTGAAGCTTAATACAAATGTGCATACAATCTTACCGCCTTATATATTTGCAGATATGTAGGAGATGTTCATTTTTTTTTTTTTGTTATTGTCTATCTGGACGACCGATGGGGCTGACCGCTACTTTCTTAATTGATTATCACGTTTAATGTGTATTTTGAGGATATCACGAATTCATAATAGAATTAAGGTCCAAATTACAATTACTTTTCTAAAATAAAGTCAATAACATAGTTTTTTTTTTTATATGGTAGAATTCATCACATACAAAGCTTCAGAGCCGCTCAAGATAACAGGTTAAAATAGTAATGAAGAATGGTAGCAGCGATATCACGCATATTTAGTTGCGGAGTATGTGTCTAGGATAACTTTATCAAACTGGAAGTTATGATGGGTATATTGGGTTTCGTAATTTTTGTACACCAACGGTATTCTGTTGGCGTGCTGCTCCCTCACCCAACAACAACAACAATAATAATAATAATAATATTAATACTAGTAATAATAATAGACCATCCTAATCAAGTGAAAGGGCCGGTTTTGATAAAATAAATCTATCTGTAGCCAGTTATTTCTGGCTTGTAATAAAGATCCTCAATTCGTTTCCTTCAACCGACAGAGCAACGTAAGTCAAACAATCCAAGCACGTGTCTCCTGTTCGCTACCACTGGTTCCGCTTCCTTGCGAATGAATCGGGCTCGGAAGAATAGCTGGTCGGTCGATAGTTCATCCATTCTGGATGTTGCTCGCAAAAACCGACAGACATCATCTGGTGCTCCTGCGAAAAAGGCCCACCCCAGCATCCGGTCATTCCCGCCCACAAGCGTCCAAGAAAGTTTCCGTAAATCGGCTCAGTAGACGTCATCACCGGGGAGTAGTTGGTGCCCAATAAACTGTTGATAAAAACCAAAGATGACCTACCAGACCGTGGAGCTGGTTGTACAAGCGAACCACGAGTTGATCGCAAAGGAAAGAGAAACAATAAGAAAAGCTACAAGATTTCATCGGGAGAGGATAGTTGCACCCATAATAACTGGCACATTTGATATTGTGTCAAAATCTCTAGAAATCAAGAAAGATTGAGAAATTCAAGGAAGGATTGAAACTGTCTAGGATAAGGTGATAGATACTGCAGTGATACTGAGAAGGGATTTGAATAAAATCATTCTCTCTCTCTCTCTCTCTTTCTCTCTCTCTCTTTCTCTCTGGACATATAACGTGAACAAGTATAAGTATCGTATAATAATAATTTGGAGACAAGACCTAACAGCAGAACTCGCAAATATTAGGTTGGTGCAAAAATAATGACGTAATAATGTCGATTTTGACGTATTTTTTAACGTCAAAAAACGACATTATTACGTCATTATTTTTGCACCAACCTAATACATAAATGCACCTGAGCACGTCGACGTGGTGTAATGTCTGTCAATGGCTGTTAAGTGAGCTCGATCTTCGCTGGGAGTTAAATAACTCTACGCTAGATACATAAGAGACACTTTGATGTAGTTTAATGGTTAACAAGTTTGTCTCGCTAGATCAATTAGGCTGTGTAGTGAGTTCGATCCTCACTGGGTGTTCCATACTTTCGGCCTTGCGCTACATCTACGCTACGCTCAGTAAATCCCTATTTCGGTTTTCGTGTTTGTGTATTTTGTGTCTGTTTGAGCGTATGGTTGGGTGGTTGTTTGGTGGCATATACGCCCTTATATTTATTTAGTCCGGCATTATTTTCGTCTGGTGAACTCATATTTCTGCCGCAATTTAGGATTATGGGATATTCTAATTTCTAACACAGTTTTGTTTAGTTTTTGTAAACAATCTTTTTTTACACATTGTAAATACATATTGGGAATATATATTGTTATTTTTACGTGACACCGCCACAGATAAAAACTGTACCTATTGGGACTGGTTAGAATTTCATGGAGAAGTATTTTGATGAATGTAGTAAAAATGGTACGCAAGAATGGTATGCAAGAATGGTATGCAAGAATGTCGCGTTATGGTGAAGTGGGACATTAGTGGGTCAGTGATTTGGGTAAATAGATGGCGGAATAAGTTTTAAGAGACATAAAAAGACAAAATTTTTTAAGACCCACAAAGGAAAGAAAATGATCGCCAACGTCCTGAAGGGACAGAGCACATAGAAGAAGAGTCAGTTCCTAAGACTAGCTATGTTAAACATAGGATAGTTCATCACCAGCTTTTCCCCCCTCCCCCAATTTCCGCCTTGCGCCATATTTGATGTACATATTCATCAGCAAATACCATGATTAATAAGTTTGTCTTGCTAGATGAATTACGAATTAGTAGTGAGTTTGATCCTCACTGGATGCTCTATACTTAGGTCCTGTGCCGCGTCTAAATTACGCTTAGTAAATCCCGCAATACGTAAGCCGTATCAACACGTCTGATATTCATCATCCTTTCTAAACCGGATAAGAAAATATTGAAAACCCTGCACTAGAAAAATAGTGAAGTCACCGCTCTGTATAAAGGCTTTCATTCTCGTAATTTTTTATATATGTTAGACCATAAACCACGCAAGATGTGGCCTAAGCACGAACTAGAATCTGTCTCGGAGAACGGAAAATAATTTTGGAGTTTGACATTAAACTGGTTACTCAATCCAGCCCAAGAGACGAGATGTAGTCGTCACAGAAACAAAATCGGTCCAGATGGTGGCTGTATTTGTTCCAGCATGAGACATAATGAAATTAAAATAATAAAAAAAAAAATAAAAAAAAAAAAAAAAAAAAGGCGAGAAACGTTGGAATATCGGAAGTAATTGACAATTATGAATAAGACAATTGTGGGCAAAATTATTGGAGTATTTGGAACGACCCCGAAAGACTGCAAGTTCAAGAAAGAATTGAAACCAGCACTATTGAAATAAACAAAAAACAAAAAAACAAAAAAAAAAACAACACTCCAATAGTTAGTCTAAGAAGTCATGGTAATTCACGGATATTAAAAGAAATCTGTGTATAACTCGGATCGCCTACATTCTGAATGGATATGAGGTTAAAATAGTTAATCATCTTTAATTTAATTATCCACATATATAAAAACGCAGTAACAATCCATTTGTCTCTCCCCACCCTTCTCTCTCTATATATATATGTGTGTGTGTGCGCGCGTGTGTTTAATATGTTTTACGCCTTTGGAATAGCCAACTACATACGTGCTAATTGTACGTTAATTTATACGAAGATGTATAATTATTGTATAGGGCGGGGGTGTTACGATAGGCATCTGAGCCGTAACAAATAAAAAGTATTGGTGTAACTCCCCCTTGTTTTCTTCACAGTTTAACTTCAGAGTTGCCCTTCTCCTAAACGAGTTGCCTTCCCTTCCAAAGACTAATGAGTTTAGTCAGTCCTAAAATTTGACTGAGGTAGAATGGATATATTCATACCGTCACCAAAGCATTAACCCAAAATGAATGCAGACATATGGGCGATGAATTGTTTTCCACCCTACAACCTCTTTCCCACACACTATTTTATCGCTAATTCCACAGACGAGAAAATATTCAGACGAGCTAAATTCGCTAGCTCCACCAACTCTAACCATTACAGCTATGAACCGCCAAGCCACCAACCACCCTCATTCCCTTCGTATTCCATTAGCAAGAAGGAAGTTTCACTCAAACAACTTCTTTCAACGAACAGCTATTTTGTGGAACTAACTCCTAGGAAAATGCTTTCTCGATCACTACAACCTTAGCCTGTTTAAGTCTAGGAATAACTGTTATATTTCCTACATATCCTCCTAAATGGTGCCTCTTACCTCTTAGATAGATAGATAACTAAAATACCAAAGATGGTTGGATAGATAGACAGACAGAAGGATGATTATCACGATGTGAACTATATAGATAGATAAAAAAATGAACAACCTTAGACGAGAATAAACTAGTTAGATAGATAGATAGATAAATTTTGAACATCCTTAGATGCAAATAAACTAATCATATATATATATATATATATATATATATATATATATATATATACATAGAGAGAGAGAGAGAGAGAGAGAGAGAGAGAAAGATGCTGCTGCTGAACTAGATAGATAATGAAGAGCTGTAGATGAGAATAAACTAGTCAGGTAGAGAGTGAAAGAAAAAGAGAGAGAGTGAGAGAGAGATGATGATGATGATGATGATGATGGTGATGATCTAGATAGATAGTAATCGAACGTAGAGATGAAAGGAGCCTACAATCCTCTTAGCTTTGCTGTGAAAATCGAAGGCAAACGTAAGATCGTCTTTCCTAATCAGTCACCAAAGACGGTGAGATAATTCGACGCGCCATTTCTGCAGAAGATCGAGGTTAGTATGAGTTTTGCTATTCTTTGATTTAGTCGCAGGAAGCAATAATTGAATCATGTATCCACTGAATCTCAATTTGCCTTTTTATTTATTGCGTTTGAAGGCTTCATATTTTCACCCATAAAAGCAATGCTGGCAGTTATAAAAATGGAATATCATGGCTTGAAAACTTACTATTTGATAATTGCTTTTATTCACATTTTATCCGAATCATAATACATTTAGTAATGACCTTTTTTTTCAGACTAAACTCAGTAAATGGTGTTAATATTAATAATAGTGATAGAGCAAAAGTATGAAGTCCCGTATTTTTGTGAACAAAGCACATAAAATAAAAACTCAAAGACTGAATCATTTTCTATGAATATTCTTTGAATATTGTTCCTTTTGTTATTTATTAAAATGGACTTGCCCCCCACCCCCGCTTCCAAAGGATGATCACGGAGAATGTAACTATGATCAGTTCGCACTTCAAATGAGCTTCTTTTTTTTTTACAATGATATAATTTTGCCAGAAGTTATTTTATATATATTCCAACTCTACTTCAAAATTTTAAATGTAATGTCAATCGATATCTTCGGTATTCTTAATTCCTGTTATTCTATTGTTCTCTCTCCTTAATAGTGATTTTTTTCTTTCTCATATTCTCTCACACTCAGTACCTTAGTGACTTTATTGCCTTGCTTGAGATGCAATAATTAAAAAAGTTCTAAGCTTTATTTATCCATATTAAATTGACGAAAACTCCTTATTTCAGATTACCTTTCTCCCTCTCTCGCTCTCTCTCTCTCACACACACTCTCTTTCTCTCTCTTTCACACACATACACACACTCTGTATATATATATATATATATATATATATATATATATATATATATATATATATATATATATATAGTTTATGAAAAACTAGGTAATCCGTATGGGTAAACCTAAGAAGGATAAAATCCAGAGAGCTCGATGTAATTCCAGAGCAAATAATTTAAATAAAAACAGACCACTTTAAGGTTCCATGTAATAAATTATTTCACCACAGCCCTTCTAAAGGACTGTAGATCATCAGACTTTACTTCCAAACAAAAAATGAAAAGAAAATTTACACATTTTTGACGGGCCGTATTAAACATATGTAAATTAACGAAGTAAGGAAGTGAGGGGCGAGATAGAAGACATGAGTGAGTTAACAGATATTGACACATTTAAACGGTTATATATATATGTATATACACTGCCTGCCAAATTATTATCGAGAAAACTATTTTTCTAATATTTCAAAAAGCGTCCAATCAATTCACACAAAGTGTGAGCGTACCAAATTATTAGAAACGTGTAAGAATTTAGTGAAAAGATTGTCCGTAAAAGCAGTTTAAGTGATGCTGAAAAGAAAACTATCACCTCAGAATTCTCAAAAGGTAAATCTACCCTAGAAATTTCTAAAATGATAGGGTGTCATCAAACAGTGAAAAAGTTCACCACCGACCCTACACAAGTACGCAAAAGGGCAGATAAAGGCAAACCGAGGGTTATTTCACGTCGTCTCATGTCACGACTTAAACGAAAGGCCACGAAGAACCCTGGACTACCTGCCAAGAGCTTTTCAATCGCATTGGGGATCCTACTGTGTCTAAAAGTACTCGGTGTCGGTATCTGAGGGAAATAGCAACAACAGTCAAACCTGTATCGAAGCCTCCGTTGACGAGAAATCACATTCAAAATCGATTGAAATGGGCCGAGGACAATATGAAGATTGACTTCTCTAAAGTTTTGTTCACAGTTGAAACTCGAGCAACACTTGATGGGCCAGATAGATGGTGCAAAGGCTGGGTAATGAACGGACAGAATCGCCATCAGCGTTTGAGACGCCAACAAGGCGGTGGAGGCATAATGATCTGGGGGTGGTATTATTGGAAAGACATTAGTGGGCCCATAGAGAGTACCAGCAATTCTTGACATATCTCGCGGCATTACAGCAGATGACATCCTACAATTAACAAATTCTATGGATCATAGACTTCTAAAAGTAATTTCAAAACTGGGAAAGCACATTCCCTATTAACTTGTTTATAACTGTGCCTTTGTTTGTATCTGTTATTATTTGTTTGATTATCTTATTTATTAGCTTCTTTTGATCATAAACATTCAGGTGCAACATTAATAAACATTTTGTTTGCTCAATTCTGGGAATTCTACTAAACCTTTCTAATAATTTGGCACGCTCAAATCACCGCACTGATAATAAATATGGCGCAAGTTTGTTTAGATTGCGCAGATCAGTACGAAAATTTCAGTTATTGCGCAGGTTAGTGTTGCCAACATTTTGTGAAAATTTTGTGTGAATTGATTGGACGGTTTTTGAAATATTAGAAAAAAAGTTATCTCAATAATAATTTGGCACCCAGTGTATACGTATATTACTTCCAACGTTATTTTTAGTGGATACACGTATTTGAATTTTGGATTTTTCCATTGAGTGCAATGGACAGACTGATAGATGTAATATACACTGTTTAAAATAAAAACGGGGCGTCTATTTCAAATACGGGTATCCACTAAAGATAACGTTTGAAGTAATAAAAATGTTCGGATTAAAAATAAATACACGAATTCTTTAGAAATTCATATTTTGCTATTTTTGTTCAAGTACTTTCAACATTCGCATTCATATATCAAGAACCGATGTGGTGCCTGTTTAGTAGTTAGAATTTCTTTATCGGCATTCTGGTATTCTCTGCGAAGGTGGATGTTTGAAATAGTCTAGCGTGACATCAAGTTGGGAACGAGGCCACACAAATAGTATGCGATTTATTTGTTTTATTCTTTAAATATATAATACTAATAAAATATGTGCACACATTAATTATATCATATGCACTTCAGGATACATTATCCTGTTGCGAATGATATTTTATTTAATGTATGGTATTTGTTTTGTATGATAATAGCTTCTAGAGTCTTGAGTCTTTACTTACACTGGATGCTGTAGAGAATTTTGGCGTTATATAATAGTATTCGTCTTATATTGGCAGTTGTATTTTAGTTGTTCATATTGTGCTGGTCGATGAATGGACGGATTCTACTGAGTTTGCACGGGTGACAGGTATCCTGAATACACACACACAGATATATATATATATATATATATATATATATATATATATATATATAGAGAGAGAGAGAGAGAGAGAGAGAGAGATAGATAGATAGATAGATAGATAGATAGATAGATAGATAGATAGATAGATAGAGACGGTTAGCATAGAACTTACGGCTACATCTAGCTAGCTCAACTGCAAATTGATGAGACCTCGACGCCAGTGTAGTACTGCGCTTAAATTCAAAAAGTCTACGTACAACAATGAAGCGCTTATCCGAACCATTCACATGAAAGTATTTATAGAAAAGACACAGAGAGGCAACCTTATGGTGGTGGAAGAGTGGCTATGCCTCATCTATAGCACAACGCAATTTCTGCATAAAGTAATCATCAGGTTGAAAAGAATCTTCAATCAGCACCTGACGTTTGTGTCGTGCATTCCGCTGAAGAAAAATGTATATTTATTATTAATATAAACTATAGCTCTGTTAGCAATATTTTATTAGCACCAGTACCCAATGTGCAATATTTCATATTCATATTCATATATATATATATATGTATAATTAATAAAAATAAAAGGTCACTTAGCTGATTAATGTTACTTTCAGCATCCCAGAGTTTCGTAGACGGACACTCCGGGAGTTACACCGTCCACTTATCACGGGTGTCAGCAATTTATATATATATATATATATATATATATATATATATATATATATATATATATATATAGATAGATAGATAGATAGATAGATAGAGAGAGAGAATATTAGTGGTAAATATCTATAATAAAAAGGCTTAAACACTAATATTCCATGGTCATAATTTATTCCATTTGAAACCAATGGAATATAAATTATGACCATGGAATATTAGCGTTTAAGACTTTTTATTATAGAACTCCCTTTAGCTCTAACATTCGTCCCACACTCTCATACTTACACTCTCTCTAAATTCTATTTTTATTTCCGGAGTTGTTCTTTTCATTTTTCTTTTTGAATTTGTAGGTCTGATGAATTGGATCGTATTTACGATTCCAATGGAATAAATTATGACCATGGAATATTAGTGTTTAAGCCTTTTTATTATATATATATATATATATATATATATATATATATATATATATATATATATATATATATATATATATATATATATATATATGTGTGTGTGTGTGTATGTGTGTGTGTGCGTGTGTAAAGTTGCACTAAATTCAACGGACTAGGTCTTTCTGCTTAATTAATGTTCCCACTTTTCGAATAAGTTGTTTCGCTTCCGAGTCAAAGTTGTCGATGAACTGTCAAATACATTTTTTCTGTATCATATTTTGTGATGGGTTAACATTGTCACTTATCACGAACTGTGCATCAATATGTGCAAATGGCGCACAGATCGATCACCAAAAACCAACCAATGGACAGTACGTAGTACAAGTCAAATATTAGGAGATAGTACTAAAGTACGATATATCACACTCTAAAAAATGACTCAAAATACTTACAGCTATTACTGCAAAAAAACAACATCAATATCTTTCACCACAGGAGGTAGCATTTCGATGAATTAGTATGCATATTAATAATTAAAATATGCATAAAACATTTATATGTTTGTTTCCTATGTTGCAGCCAACAACCCTTGACTTCGATATTGAGAATATTTAGTCCCTGATAATGAACGAGACAGTCGATAGAAATAATAATAATAATAATAATAATAATAATAATAATAATAATAATAATAATAATAAATTGTAATGAGGCTGGGATTGAGAAATTGGAGAGCCGAGTTCGAATTCCAGTCGAGTTCATTACATTCACTTACGTGCCAATACCCTTGGGAAAGGTATGAATCTAATACTCCAATCCACCCCACTCCGCATCGATGGGCAAATAGTAGGACAGACTGGGTTCTATAGCCTTGGGTGGCAACTGGTCTAGGAGATGGAAAACTCTGATTTCAAAACTGTATGTAGCCCTGACGAAGGACATTCTATGCAATTAAGGAAAGGACCGTTTGCATTCCCTCGATGATCCCCGATTGCGGTCGGCTCCTTTTTTTTAGACGTTTGAATTGTTTATTCAGAATTTTCATCTGGATATAAAACAACATATTCGAAAACTGAAAAAGTACAATAAAGCTTTTAAAGTGAGACATTGTTATTTGAATGCTTCTTGCATACGCACACACATACGCACGCACACACAAAATATATATATATATATATATATATATATATATATATATATATATATATATATATGATGTGCTGAAAAGTTTGGGTCCTAACCCATTTCTCCAAATCAGTATTGCGATGTTTGGTCACTGAATTTGTGATCTTGGGAAATGGGTTGGGCCGAAAACGTTTCAGAATACACTCATATATATATATATATATATATATATATATATATGTGTGTGTGTGTGTGTGTGTGTGTGTGTGTGTGTGTGTGTGTGCATTTGTATGTGTGTGCGCGTACGTGCGTGCGAGCAGAGAAATAGCTGAAAACCATGCCAAATGTATAGCCTAGACTTGTGAGTGAATTTGGTTTGGAAGCCGTCGATTGTTTGTGCAAGCTCGAAGTCAAAATACAGAGGTTTTGAGGGCACCTATTGACCTTTGTTGATAAAGCCAGGTTATGTGATCACTTTCAGAAACTGTAACTAAGGTCTGCTCAGCATAGTTGCAGTATAGAGCACAGGAGGGCTCTGTGGGTGTTGAACAAACAGAAATGTGCCCGAACAGGCGCCTGCAATAGTGTGTTCGCAAACGTGTAGCCGGCCATCGTATATATATAAATATATATATATATAGCGTGTATCAAAAATACTTTTACATACTTTGGGGAAGGGTTCCTCACCCAAAAACAAAGACAAAAGTTCATATGATCACATGTCCGCAAATCATTCGTTTATGAGTTAAGTGTTTAAAAAGTTTACGGTAGATGACGCTGTGTAGACTAGTTTAAATTTGTCATTCGTGTACATTTGTGCCTAGGCTGTCTTCAACGTATAATGTGTGTTGTAATGAGTTAGTTAAGAAGTTTTCCGTTTAACAATGACAAGATATTCATATCGTGAGCAGGCAGGTGCTGGTTAGGTCTAAAATTACACTTTCCTTGCTTACACTGAAGCAAACTTGGTAATTACTAGATGTTATTAGGTTGGTGCAAAAATAATGACATAATAATGTCGTTTTTGACGTATTTTTTAACGTCAAAAAACGACATTATTACGTCATTATTTTTGCACCAACCTAATAGATAGGTTAGGCTACGACCGTGTTCACACTCCTTTCCCATTTATTGAACAGGAGTAATGGTTTATCCCTTTTTTCCTATTTAGGATTGGATTTCCGGTTCTTTCTAAAATCTTCTCATTCTCTTTCACTCAGTACGTTTATATAGACTTTTGTCCTTATTTTGGTGTGAAGAACCCGCCCCCAAAGTTTGTAAAATATTTTTGATACACCATGTGTGTGTGTGTGTGTGTGTTAGCAGAGAAATAAAATCTTTTTACGTTCACATTTATCCTCAGTATATTAGATTCCTGCTTTTCTTTCCACATTGATTATTTTCAACACTATTAATTCTGTAATTGCTTCAGTTTTTTTTTTATTATTGCAAAAACATTTCATGCCTTATTAAGAAAATAAAATTACAAGCGACCAACTGTGAGCAAAGTTGTCCTCAGAAACAACTTGTTGATCAAATCACTTAGCTATAAACGTTTCTACCAGGATCATGTCACAAATGCAACAAATATTTTACACAGATATGCACACGCACACAAAAAGGACACTCCGGAGATAATGTCTCCCACTTATTCCCACGGAAACTATAATTGATACAAGGACAATAACACGATTGAATAGTTCAAAATTAAAACTCCAAAGCATTATTTTTCCACATAATTTTCATCATTGGCAATGCATTTTTGTCAGCTTTTAACGCGACCCTCAACACCACGCCAGCAAAATTCTGCTGCAGCTAATGTGAGCCAACTAATCAAAGCAGCGATGCTGTAACTTATTATCTCCTGCCCGTGCTTGCAGACACTGTCTATTCTCTGTAAACGTTTAGCAAGCGCCGATGAATGTCAATATGTGCAAATTTATTTATGTAATGATACACCTGTGGTTTGAACGCACCTTCATGCCAGATGATAGTTTGCCAGACTGTTGTTCACCTGCTATTTGTGATACGACAAGAATTATGGATTAACAATGGTTGAGACTCTAAATCTACTACTCTGGAAAATCAATCTTAGCTAACAAAACAGTTTTACCAAACCATGCCAACCTCCATAAAACTAGTACAATTCCATCTACCGTTTTAAACGAAATTGATAATATTTTACAGGAGCACCCAAACTATAAGCACATATATGCTGATGGCTCAAAAACATTGATACGGTCAGATATTCAGCCGTTTTCGATGACATAACAATTAAAAACGCCTATTTGAAAAATCATCTATTTTGCGTGCTGAAGCTATAGCCATAGACTTGGCTTCAGACATCATATAACAGACAAGGAACCAGATTCTCAGATTAACTATCCGTACTGACATCACTGGGAAACGAAAACCCAAACAATCCATTAATACTTTAATTACTGAACGGGATAAATGGAAAAGCTGACATCGCAGCAAATGAACCCTTAAAAATGATCATTTTAAATTTGGAAATCCCCTATGAAGACTTCGAACCATCTATAAACTCATACATTGTAAACAAGTGGCAAGAGTTATGGAACTAACATCCAAATAACAAATTTTACAAAATTAGACTCATTCTAGAAAAATAGCATAATGGTCCCAGACTCTCTCAGAAGAAAGAGACCGTCCCATCAAAAATCACATATATCATCCTCTCATTTCTCCTAAAAAATGAACATCCTCATGAATGCACAATGTTTCGGGGCTTGGGATATGCTGTAAAACATATTTTAACCAATTGTAGTGACCTTGCACTTATACGTGAACTATTTTATGATATGACGAACATTTTCAAGAAGATGAAACTGGAGACTTTCCTAGCCTACTTGAAGGTGGTTAGTCTATACCAAAAATTATAGCACTAACTCTGTTCTAGAGGGATTGGAACCAACGACCCAAAGAAATGTTTGCAAGCTATACATTTAATAAAAATATATTTTCTGTATTAAATAACCGACAAAGTTGATTTGCGGTTAAAACAGAAAATCAATCAATCTATTCTTCTGCCATACGACCAACATTTACCTCTGACGTCTTGATCCAGCATAATAATAATAACAAAGAAGGCATTATTTTGGAAGGGTCCTCGTCTCTCTCTCTCTCTCTCTCTCTATCCATCTCTCTTTCTCCCTCTCTCTCTCTCTCTCTCTCTCTCTCTCTATATATATATATATATATATATATATATATATATATAAACAATAATAAATAGAAATTTAATTATAAACATAACCTTCTACAATTGAGACCCTAATAGTACTTAAGATACCACTAAATCAAATAAGTAAACGAAATAATGTCCAAGTGAAGACATATATAAATATTTACTTTATTAATTAAGGATTAAAATTAATTATGTAAAAAGAAAATGAAATACAATTTTCCTAACATAAAAAAAGCTAGAGCGCTCAAAAATTAACAACGAAAACACGTCTAGGTGACCGGAAGTCGAATGGTAACAATTGAAAGAAAAGAGGGAGAATAATAAAAGAGACAGGAAATTAAGGAGTGACGATAAAGTAAAAAAAAAAAAAATAAATAAAAATAAAAAGATGACAAAAAGGACAAATAATCACGATATTCCATACGCACGCACATACGCGCACACGATCGCATGCGCAGAACGAACACATACACTATGCTACCAAAATTACACCATTGAAAAGTGTATATAAAAAAAAAATCGAGAAATTATAAGCAATGAATTACTGATACCCCCTGAGGAGTGGGCGGTGTAATTCGCGGAGGGTCCGTCTACAAAACTCTGGAGTCAGGATACGCAAAAAACAAAACTCTTTAAAAATGTTCATTAGACTGTAACCAAACATATATATATATATATATATATATATATATATATGGTTAGGTAAATAAATTAACTAGATATTATCGACCGTATACGCGCGCGCTGGTGTGCATACGTTGGTAAGCAAATAAATAATTACCAAATTTAGCCAAGAGGTGTAGACATCATAATTCGATGTGATTAAGTCTCATACCAAACGTAGGTATATATATATATATATATATATATATATATATATATATATATATATATATATATATATAAAAGCATCGGACTTACTCATTTATAATGTCTAAAATAGCTTACACTGCCATACTTAATTTGCTTTACTTCGAAATTTGTAAATATTTCATGCTTATTATATTATCCAGAACATACATAACTATTATAGAATATGCGTAACGAATATAGAATATATACTATTTATGTACTTTCTCTCAAAATATAATCATCCTGCCCAGAAAGTGATGGTGGGGTCACTTGGTGGTATGACTAATGCAAGTGCATGAAAGGAGAGGCAAAATTTAAAGTCAATACAAGGATATATCTTCATTTTTTTCTTTTTACTTTAATCAATACGTTTTCGATGTTAACTTTAATTTTATACTTGCCGCCATTCACCTGTGTTGATGTGAATCTGTCTAAATGGTCGTTTTTGAATTTGAGCGGCGTCTCTTAAGAAAATGAATTCGCCATTCATATCCTATGTAGGTATCTCCAGAGAAAAAAAGCAATACTTAAGGTTTAAAATGAATTTAAAAAAATGAAAAATCTTTCTTGAAGCTTTTATTTTAGTTTTAATTTCAAGCTAATAGATTAAGTTTAATATTCCCAATGAGCAAAATATTTTGCCGTATTTCAAAACGAATTTAAAATGAGTGAAAATTATTTTTTTTGAAATCACTAAAAATGGCAGATTTTAGCCATATTTACAAATCTGTCAGCACAACTTAATTATCTTTATTAAAAAAAATCTTTCAAAAATAAAATATATTTTTCTGAAACTTTGAGGAAGATTAGGCGATTTAAAGTTTAAGTAATCAAAACAAGTATTACTTACGTTTCCGTTTAAAATATCGCAGAAAAGCATTTTTTAACACGGAGTTGGGTATTTTTATGAGGTGTTAACAATTATCTCGATAGACTTATGTTTGGGATTTTTTTTCTACGGCGGTCATATCTGACAAGTTACTTGACGAATATAAAGTGAGCGACTTTTTCATATAATTTAACGACACAGTAATCTTTAAAATTTAGGGAAAATATTCTAATAATCTTACATTTTATTGAATATTTGGCTTTAAATTTACTCTAGTTATCGTTCTTATTTTCTGATAATGTATAGGTGTCCGTATTTACAAAAATCGGCACGTGTATACATATACGCACAAAATCAAAATTCTTTTTAAAATACTGCGGGACGATGAATTGTAGTAAGCTTTTCCATTCATCATTAGTAAATATACTTTTTACTTAATAATAATGTGACATAACCACTACAAATTAATACAGAATTTTTAAAAAATTTACAATTTTATAAATTATTCTATTTTTTTACAAATTGAGGGAAATATTTTTTCTATCCCCCTCCCCTATTTGTACTATTTTAAAATTCGGTTTTTGGAAAAAAACATTTTGGCAATTTAGTTTTATACTGACAATATCAATTTCTGAATATGAGTCGGTCGAAAGGTACCTAAACTTATTTTGTTCGGTGTGAGAATATTGTAAACTACTCGGGTTCAGAACGACAGCTCCCCGACCCCATCGGAGTTGCCATTGACATATATAAGTTTCATTAAAGATGACTGACAAGCTAATGCGTTTAAGCTTTTTATTCAATTTTTCGTGTGTTCATATAAGTTTTTTCTTTTCTGGGCATAAAGTGTGTAAAACTGTTCATATGTTCTATATATCCGTGCGATTTCGGCTATTCTATTTTTTTAAACTGAACATATATATTTTTGTATATGTGTATCTATAGAAATGAGAATTTATTTTTTCCAAACACGGTCAGCACGTTATTACCGTGTTCATAATTGATATTACTGAGCGTTGGCTTTTTCTTTTTTATTATTAATGTTTCTATTATATATATATATATATATATATATATATATATATAAGACATTTTTATGTTTATAGATTCTTTTTCTAGATACAAATATTTAAGTAAATGCTCTGTTTATAATAAACAGTATTAATAACATTTACCGGCCTGAATGTCAGAGAAATTTTCATCCAAATACTTAAATATTTGTATCTATAAAAAGAATGTATAAACATAAAAATGTCTTAAAATAATGGTCGAACTTTTTTGCTTGAGTATCTCTTGGTTCTACCCCCGTTATTGTCAACCGCTGCCAGCCGCAGATTTCTCACCAACTTGATTGTTAAACTGGCTTTGTTCAGGTCAGATTTTCTAGACCTATCCCCTGTAACATAGGTGAGCAGTGCATCACCAAAGAGAGCTGATCAGCCGCTCAATGCTCCGCCGAAACATATTACTATTAGGTCAACAGTGTAGCGACATTAGGGTAAGTCTAGAGCTGCCCACGTGTAGATTCGTGAATACGTACTTCCATCCAGTTAGACCTGCACATGTCGCCACTCCACCATCGCTGTGGGTCTTGTGAAGAGATGTCTTCACATAAACATAGTAGTGCTACATGCTTTTTATCCCTAAAACTATATATCCAATGACAAGCAGAAGCAAGATAACAAAACAGTTACGAGGATTGAACGTGTTATTGTCATGGAGTTTAACCTCTAGTAAGACACCCGTTTATGGCAGTAACACACCGTGATGAAAACCACAAAAAACAGATGAAAGGTCGAGAATGCACCCAGGATTACCTTTGCTCAGTCTTTTACTCTGAGAGGAAATACAGGCCCCCACACCATATATATATATATATATATATATATATATATATATATATATATGTAGAGAGAGAGAGAGAGAGAGAGAGAGAGAGAGAGAGAGAGAGAGAGAGAGAGAGAGAGAGAGAAAGATACATACACAAATACATAAACACACGTGCACAGAAATAGTTTATACTGGACGTCGGAGTAAACAGTTCGTCATCAAATGTACCACCTATTACTATTGTCAAAATTTATGTGTAAATTACATAATATAAGCCAATCAATCAATCTATCAATAAAGAAAAATATAAAATTATCATATATATATATATATATATATATATATATATGAACATTTATTTTATTATTGTTTTTAAAAATGTTTGAAATATAAATAAAAGGAAAGACATCGTCTGTACTGAACAAAAATAATAAAAAAATAAAAAAACAAAATAACATTACAACTCGAAACATTTTAACTACAAATTTAAAAGTACATCCTCTTTCATAAAAAATGTTACATTTAAATGTTGATACAGTACATGTAGTGATAAAATTTTTAGATTTCTCTCCCCTCTCTATTATAACTCTTCTACATCTGTAACTATAAAAGACGTCTATACGGCGCCATTTTGTAATTCAATAAAGCTTCAGTAAGCATCAATCTAACTCTTAGTCGTTCATTATAGTACAATTATTTATATTGATGTATAAGTAATTTAGTAAATACAATGTATTAAATGTTCTTTATAATTTGTAGTGATAATATATTAGACATTCATAATAAAGTAAACTTGCTAAATAACACTTATTTTAAAAAGAAAACGATCGATATATATAGTACAACTTCTTAAAAATAAACAATAGATAGATATATATATTCTTTATTTTGACTCTCTAATTTTAACTCACTTTCTTTCACTCTTTCCCAATCAGTCTCTAATAGCAATGCAATTATTTCCCTTTTGAGCAAATGTAAA
>OZ010587.1:74840986-74873486 GCA_963932145.1 Acanthosepion lycidas
GTCTGAATGATTGAAAGCTATTTTTTATAGCTTTTATGAAATAAAAATTATTACCTGTGGGATTTTAAGTGTTTGATATTCTTTAATATATATATATATATATATATATATATATATATATATATATATATATATATATATATATATAGAGAGAGAGAGAGAGAGAGAGAGAGAGAGATAGATATAGATATATAACAGATTCCTTGGTTCGATACATTTCTTATTATTTGACTAAAGAAACGAAATATCAGAATTTTGATTGAGGATTTTCATATAACAAGTGTATGAAGCTGACCACTTCATATATCGCGTATTAGAAAAGAAAACTAAATTGAAAAAGAATCCCCCATATTCATACAAATCTGTAACCATCTTGTGCTGAAATATTTACCAGTACGAAGAATTAATCGTCTATACTTAAAACAATTTGATCCACTTGTACCATCTGTTAAATCGGGAAATGACAATAACAGTCACTTTTCCATCACCTCCTCGTGAGGTAAGGTATTTGAAATTATGTTGCTTGAACATGTACATAATTGTACTCTCTTATTTAATTTCTAAATTTTTCTACTATTTTTCACACAATACAAGACCCATGAGCCACTCAAATAGAGGGTTACCGAATTACGTTTTTGCAGACATAAACGGAAAGAGTAAGAAATGCATTTTTTGAAGATATGTATGATAGAGAACGGTTCACCCTAGATTT
This sequence comes from Acanthosepion lycidas, assembly GCA_963932145.1. Taxonomy (NCBI): domain Eukaryota; kingdom Metazoa; phylum Mollusca; class Cephalopoda; order Sepiida; family Sepiidae; genus Acanthosepion; species Acanthosepion lycidas. Next base: position 74,841,699 of record OZ010587.1, read on the forward strand.
GGAGAGGTTAACATCGTAGTGATCAGGGCAGTATCCTCTCGTGAGTAAAGTAATAGTTCTAGGAAAAGGCTATCTGTGTGGAACTTCATCCTTACCAGTGCAATACGACAGAAAAGAGTGTACGTGGCATGACCGGTCCTATCTATGAAGTTTTGTATTGGTGTAACTAAGGAATGTAGTTCATATAAATATTTTCCATGAAATTAAAGATGGAGTGGCAGGCGTTTAAAAACGTTTCGTTTGTGGGAACGGGGTACAAAAAATATTTCATCACACTTAAGGCTGCGTAATTACTTTTGAACTCTGTCAAGGCTGGAGAGTGAGAACTAGGCAGCTCTACGTTCTGATACGACAGCGTCTTTTGTCTGATCTAGTTCTAGTAAAGAAAGAGCATGCCAAGAGTTGTTAGGTATTTTTACAGTACAAGGAACCGATCAATCTTCCAGCACCTTTAGCATGAGTTAAACTACGTTAAATTACAATAGATGTTCCAGGAAGGAACCTAATTGAGTGTACAACCGTTCATCACGACTGAAGCAAATTTTTGGTCTTCTCGGTTACTAGCTTTTTAAATGAACTGAATGATACAAGCCAGTGTTTTCCCTATTGAGCTGGTAAAGCTAGATCAGCGGAGAGATCAGCTAAGAGGTTTTGGTCATTTAGATTTTTGGAGGTGCACCCATACACCGTGGTATTGTCTGCATATACATTTACTAATGATCTGAGAAAGATTGTTAATATAAATATATAGATAGATCCGTGGTGGGAGGCTTGGAAGACGCCTGCATTGATGCCCAAGGCATCAGAAGACTGGCCATTCGTGACGGTCTGAATAATGCACAATAGATAGAGTGCAGGAAGACTTGAGATTATGTCTTTTCTTTAGAAATGAGCATAAGTAATATATGCAGAAACAAACTTAATTCAAATTTTATTTACTAATCTTTTCTTCTTTAGTACCCAGCAAGAAAAGATTTACTTCTTAGATTCATTGTGTTTGCATACCATACAAACCAATATTTCCAGGGAACTTTATTTTTCTAATTAATGGCATGGAATCTTCAAGCATATTTTTATAATCACAAAAAAAAAAAAAAAAAATGTCGGACAGACGAGTCCTACTTATAATCTAGGACGGAGCGCACATTTGATTCAAATTGAAACAATGTTATAAAATTTATGTTTAAAAAAAGACTCGATTATCGAATTTATTAAAGTACAACAGGTCTGCCGGTTATTTATCTGGACTACATCACTGTTTTCTGAACGAATAGCATTTTGAAATTCAGGTTTATTTGTTTTTGAAGCGGTTACGGAGTCAGTCAACAAAAATGGCAGCATTTTCAGGAAGTAATATTCTAGAATAGCACAAATAATCCTAAGATCAGAAAAGTGATCAAAACTAACTAAGTGTCTTTCATTTCCGGTGTTCCTGATCAGTTGGTCAATTGATAAACTAATGGCGCCAAATCACTTCCGGTTTGTTGGTCCCAGGCAGCATTTAATCTTTCTTTCTTTCATTTTTTCTTTCTTTACTTGATTTTTCTGGCCTTTTCTTTGATTTTTTTTCTTTTTCTTTCTTCTTCATCGAATTTTTAATTCAGTCATTCGGGGTCGGGGGAGCACTCCGACGTGATGTAATGGATACAAAACCTGATTCGCTAGATCAATTAACAATTTAATAGTGAGTTCGAACATCACTGGATGCACCATACTTTCGACCTTGTGCCACATCAAAGCTCCACTTAAAAATCACCATTCTGGTGGGTGGTGTAATGGCCGGCGGATCGGAATGAGAACTCAGAGAGCCGAATTTGAATTTGAGTCAATTTCGTTACATTCACTTACTCGGAAATACCATTGGGGAAAAATATGAATCCATCTCTTCTCTGTCCCCAACTATGGGTTAAATAGTAGAACTTGTATTTGGAAAACACATTGTTAGCTCAAAATAAATTGTTAATGCAATATTCACCCATAAAAGGAAAAATTATTCTTACTATTCAAATAATGTTTTCAACTTTAAATAACATACAAAGGGTAGATAAGCCGTAAATAACAATTTCTTTCTATTCAATTTTATCTGTCCACATAGTTTTTCACTTCTTTCTCTTTCAGTTCTTTATTTATTTATCTGTAATGGATATAACATCAAGAAACGGAAACAACAAAATAATATTGATCCTCATCATTTCCTCTTCATCATGTGCCACGTCTCTTCAGTACATAAACGATCATGACTCTCCACAGCTTTCTATCTTATGTGGCTCTTTTTTCTCCTTTATTATTATTCATTTTTGCGTAATTTAATTAATCACTCATCTAAGTACTGACCAAGCTCGGTGTTGCTTATCTTCGGTGATCGTACCGAAACCGGCGTTTCAATGTGATACGGTCGTAAGCTTAAATTACAAAGGTATAAGGGCGTAAGTGTGGCGTCCACACTGAGGATCGAACTCACTTCAGCAGTAATGGCGTGTGGAAATTATTGTTAATCATTATTCCACAGCGAAGCAACAACTTATCTTTGTTTATCAGTTTGCTGGTTTTGCTGGTTGCTCTAGACACAAAGACTCACTTTCTGATTACTACCAAAACATTACATAAGGCTAACACTGTATTGGGTCTCCTTTAATAATGGGAAGGTTATAATGTAGGTTTTGCATCCGAAGTGTCTAAAATACGGAAAGAAAGAAACTCACAAACAAAAGAGAAAATTAAATTAGAAATCAGAATAGGAAATGATTAAGTGAAAAAAAAATAAAGTAATAGATGAAGGTGAGAAAGGAAGAAATAACATAGAACTAAGATTCAATATTGATGGCCACAATTTTAAAAAACATATGCAGATGACACAGTGTTGATAGCCGACACAGAAAAGAAACTGCAATAAGTCGTACAGAATGTGGTGAAGGAAAGCAAAAAGAAAAGACTAAATAACAATTACGAAAGGACAGAATGTATGATTGTCATCAAAAGAAACGGCATAATATGCAAATTTACAAATTGGAGACACTAAAATCAAACGAGTAAAACAATTTAAATACAGTGTAACCCGGATATAAGAGAGTTGTCGGGACCGGAGACGAAATCTCTTATATCCGGGTTTCTCTTGTATCAGGGTTTGGTTTAATTTATATATATTAACACAGGCTCTAATTTGGGACCAGAGAAAATCTCTCTCTTATACCCGGGTTTCTCTTATATCAGGGTCTCTTATATCCGAGTTACACTGTATCTAGAAAGTGTTTTAACAGAGGACGGAAAGTGCAACACTGATATCCGGAGGTGATTTGGGTTAACGAAAGGTAACTTTCAAAAGCTAAGCAAAGTATTAAGAAACAAAGAAAAGAGTAGTGAACGGTTACATAATATCAGCAGTTAATGCTGGACAAACTTCTCACAGATGAAGAGGAGACTTGAAGCAACAGAAATGTGGTACTACAGAAGTATGGTGAGAATACCATAAACTGAACATATGAGCAATGTTTAAGGTTTTAGATAAAATAGAAACAAAAAGCACGCTTATACTTAACATCAGGAAGAAGGCACATAATAAGGGAAGAGGGCTTGGAAAATTTGATATTCACAGGACAAATTGGAGAAATTAGGGATAGAGGAAAACAACGTATAACCTCCTTAGTGAGCTTGAGTAAATGGAAGGCGGAACAGGGTTTAGAAGAGATATGAAAAACACTGAATTTATTAAGAGCTGCAAAGGACAGGAAATTGTGTAGAGCCAAGATCGCGAATGTGCTAAAAGGATACGGTACATAGAAGAAGAAGAAGAAGAAGAAGAAGAAGAAGAAGAAGACATTTTAAGGTTCAATTTGAAAGTGTAGCTGACTGCTAGTGTTCCTAAGGAAAGGTATCTTGTGAAGGTATCTTCACGCATGAATGAATGAGAAATGAATGTGGGTACGGTGGGATAATGGATAGGATTGAGGAATCGGAGAACCGAGTTCATTATATTCATTTACTGTTAACACTCTTGGGAATGGTATGAGTCCATCTCTTCTCCTACCATTTATGGCTAAATAGTGGGACCTGGGTCCTATAGCCTTGTCTGACAACCGGTCTAGGAGAAGGAAACTGTGAATTCAAAGATAAAGAAGAAGAAAATAATGTAGGGTTCAATTTGAAAGAGTTCTGTTGTCAGCGGTAAAATCCATAGGGATTTCTAAGGAAACGTACATTAAGTAAAAGATTAGGTGAGAATTCGAGAGGAAACACCACTTCTTCTACGGTTGAAGTACCCCTACGATCTAATGGGTTATGGGTATCGCGATCATGACTGATGAGAAAAGAAATGAAAGAAAGCAAAATTATAAAGAAAATAGAAGCATAACTGAAGACCCCTATTGGCAGAAATAGAACAGAATAGTGTGACATGAGAATCATTCTATTTTATTATTATACTTCAGTCTATAGGTATATATTGGTCTTATGTAGTTCAGTATATAGTATTGGTCATGTTTATACTTGAATTTATAGGAAATCATTAGCCATATTCATACTTGAATCCACACGTAAACATTGGTCGCTTTTATACTTGAGTCTACAGTCAAATGATTGTTTGTTTTTTTTACACATGAGTCTATAGGCAAACATTGGTTGCTTTTATACTTAATTCTATAAGTAAACACTGGACATTTTTATAATTGAGTCTCTAGGAAAATATTTGTCTTTCATACTTGAGTCTGCAAACATCCATCTGGTAGGTGGCCGCTTTGGAGTGGTTTGCCCATTTGCAGGACATACACTCGGTGTATTCTAGTCTATACCGACAGGTTAATAGAAAACTGAGCTAGCTAAATTAATGTTGACCCAAAACAATTTTATTAATGTTGATCCAATACAAGGCATATGTGCCATTGATAGTAAAGTGTTACTGAATGGTTAAGTTGTAATGGGATGTAGGGAAGGAGAAAGATTTGCATATTGTTAGGATATGTAAGATAGATAATTGTTGACACTTGACTTGAAGTGGTTAAGATTGTAGTTATCAGGAAAGCACCCTCACAGGAGCCCGTTCCACATTGCAGCATTTCTGGGGAAGAAGCTGTCTGAGTGTCTGATTACCAATAGAATGTGAGAATAAGTCGACTCGGTGTACGCGACATGGTGGGTCCTAGCCGTGAAGGTCTGATGGAACCAAGACATTTGAAAATAGTGGTAGAGCAGCGAGAGGCTAGCAACGTTCCGTCTGTTGGAAACAGATAGATAGATAGATAGATAGATAGATAGATAGATAGATAGATACGAATAGACTGAGATAGATACGAATAGATTGAGATAGATAGATAGATAGATAGATAGATAGATAGATAGATAGATAGATAAATAAATGATATTTGATATGAAATAAACAGAAAATTACGAAGAAAAGAACAAATTTTGAAGGAAAATAAACAAAAGAAAGAAAGAAAAATGGCTTGATGGATGGTCAAGTGTCACTGACAATAGAATTTCTCGCCTGATATCGAAATTAAACCGACTAAAACCTGATCAATATTTAACTGATACTGCAAACAATCCTAGACAGAGTAAAGCTGAAAAATAAATATATAAAAATACTCATAAATGTCAGGAAAATAATAAATAAAAAAGTGAAAAATGATAATAATACAGTTAAAAAAGAATGAGAAAAAAAACATAAAATCTTTAAAGACGATAGAAAAGATTGTATAAAGAGTTTTCAAAATATATCGTGAGAAATATGTCAAAGAGTCAGAAAAGAAAAAGAAAGAATAAATTCAGGGACATTGAAAGAGAACACCTGAGAAGGATTAAGAAATAGAATGTTTCGAACAAGATTAAAAGATCAGTGTAATTTCAAAGGAGACGAAACAATGTCTCTCTCTCTCTCTCTCTCTCTCTCTCTCTCTCTATATATATATATATATATATATATATATATATATATATATATATATATATATATATAACAAATATATATAATAACACACACATATATATATTAAACAAAAATAACAAAGATTGTGTTTTTCCCAAAAACAAACAGTCAAGCTGAGTAATTCTGGAAGATAATGCTTTTAAGGTAAGCGGCCTTATGAATTCCTATGCAAATGTAAACATATTAACAAATAACTACTTTGCCAAATATATATATATATATATATATATATAAATTTCTAAAGAAGTGATATATATATATATATATATATATATATATATATATATATATATATATATATATATATATATATATATATATATATATATATATATATATATATAAATTTCTAAAGAAGTGATAGATATTTATTCATTAATCCGAGAGATTTTATTACTTAAACGTTATTTTTAGTGGATATTCATATTTGAGTAGACGTTCTGTTTATTTATTTTCGTCTAGCGGCCAGAATATTTTTATTAAAGAAAAATATCCGCTCTCCAGCAGGATTCAAACCTGTGTCCCTCTTGGCAGGGGAAACACTCGTTAGATCCGACGTGCTTTAGATCTCTCGATCATGAAGTGCGTCGATGATCAAACGAAGTTGAATAGTGCCTTATAAATGTAAACATCGCTTTAGTACGATGAAGTTATAAAGGTCGAACTTTTTTCACTCTGTCATAGTTTTTTTCTTTTTACAACTATGTTCACTCTGTGTAAGGCCCAAGAGTTACTCGAGTTAGTTTCTTACAGAGTAAGTGGCAAAGTTTATGGGGATATGTGGGGAAGATAACACTTGCAACTAGGTTAAATTTGTAGTGATTGGGGAAGCATCCTCTTGGGAGTTAGTGAGAAGAAGCCGCTCGGGTATAACTTACATCTCACCAATGGAATACGAAAGGAATAAGGGTGGTTCACTACAACGTGGGTTTTAACCGTGAAGGTTAGAATTGATGAAACTAAGGAATATGGTTCTTTTGAGCACTTTCCATGGAAATAGCGATAGAGGTTTGCGACGTTTCGACTGTGAGAAAGGGGTTGTAGGGTGGGAAATAATTCATCACCCACAAGGATGCGGAGACGTTTTTGGATTCAGTCGAAACTGGAAAGTGAAGACTGAGCAGTTCCTGCTAATATATGACAGAAGTACTCCATTTTCGACTTGATCTGGCTCTTGTAAAGGCATAGGATATTAGGAGTCGGGTACTTACTGGATCGGTACAGTGAACGGACCATTTTCCAACATTTTAAACGATGGATAGTATGTAGAAGTTCCACTTGAGGTTTAGGTTAAATTGAAGTCGCAAGAGGTGCTCAATACACGGGGCCACTCTGAGGGAACACCTGTTCATTGTGAAAGTTCTGGGTCTGCTCGGTGATGATAGAATCTAACTAGTTTGGTTTTTGAGGTTTTGAATGTGACCAGCCAGGTCTTTCCCCACTGAGCTATTAAAGCTCGGTCAAAGGAGAGATCAACTGCCAATCTCTGGTCATCTAGATTCACTAATATACTATTGTATCATCAGCATAGATATTCATAAATAACCGGAGTATACTCTTAGGTAGATCATTTATGCAAAGTAAAAAGAATGCTGGACCGAGAAATGAGCCTCGGTAGACGCCTACGTTGATCATTTGAGCCTCTAGGGTCTGGCTATTAACAACTACCTACAGAGACCTACCCGTTAGGAAAGACTTGATAACTGAGAAGACTCTTCCAGTAACTCTTTATGCCACACCTTGTCAAAGGACTTCGAAATATCTAATGCGATCGCCCTTCAGATGTCTAATATCTAGTGCCTTATTGATTCTGCAAGTATTGGTAGTTAGGCCTAGCCGATAAAAAACCGTATTGTTTGTCGCTCAAGAGGCTGTCCCTAATGAGGTGATTAACAATTTTTTGTTGATTGTAACTTCAAAAAAACTTAATAGCACTGAGGAAGCCGATGGGTCTTTACTGTGACTCATTCTTGAAAACAGATCATACCCTTGACACCTTTCACAGACTTGGGATGGGGCTATCCTTCAAGCAGTAGTTAAATTATTTCGCTAAGACCGAGAATAACACTAGATTAAAATGCTTAAAAACTATCACTGGGATTTTCTCTGGATCAGTAGCTTTCTTAAAGTCAAGATTTTTGATAAATCTTGTGACTTCACGGGCTGTGATAAAAAATATTGAGATTGTGCTCAGTGAGACGGGCAGAGTCGAGAAGCAGCGTTGAGTTAAAGGCAAAGATCGTGGCAAGAACTTTGCTTTATCTGACGATGATAAGATGATTTTGGAATCATTTATAATATATATATATATAAATTATAATTAATTATTTTTATGAAATAATATAATAAAATAATAAAACCAAATATGCTTTTAAACTTCGTTCCTCTCCGCAAATCTGCCATTTGCCCATTTGGTTAGATTTTAGAAAATGTGACCCAGGCTTATAACATTTCAACACTTACCGATATATATATATATATATATATATATATATATATATATATATATATATATATATATATATATATATATATGCGTGTGCGTGTGTGTGTGTGTGTAAAAGGTGCGGCAAACGTAACGTCCTTCTTATTTATTTACTTTTATTGAACAAAAATAAATTACAGTATTTTAAGCAAATTTATAAGTATTGTCACATCAAAACAACATGATTTGTTACGCATAACAAACTATTTAACATGTTCAAAATACACCCCTTCATATTCAATAGAACGCTGAACGCGATCAGCAACACTCCTACAAATCATTTGACACATTTCTTCATTAATTTCAGAAAATGTATCAGAAATCGCCCGTGTTTTTATTCAGGAATCGTTTTTTGTTTGAGCGTGTAAACAAGATTTTTCAGTACACCCCCACAAGATGGGTGGTGTCATGATGATCGTGATGGCCACTCAATTGCTTCACGTTGTCTTATCCATGTCAGCTCCCAAAAAAGGACGTTACTTTTACCGCACCCTCTGTGTGTGTGTGTACTTGTGCTTTAATGGTCAGCAGACTTGAATCAAAGTCATAACGGAAATAATTTGTTACAAAATCGAATATTCAGTGTATATAGTATTAATGATTTATTGCAAAAACTCTAAATGGAGAAAATCTTGGTTACATGCAGAAGGTTCCTAAATACGCTAACCTGAATGGAATCTACGAGGAAAAAAGTTATCTGAGTTTTGTAGGACTCAAAGGAAATTCATTGCGCTTGAAGTTCTTTCAGATAAGGCGCATTCTTCAGACTCTTGTTTTTCTTAATCCATACAATGCTTCTCATGTTGTTTATGGTTCCAACAAGCTGAAGATATCGAACAATTCCTCCGAGAACTCAGCGGAACAAAGCGAAATCTTTCTTTTATGATATAATACACAATTTAATTATGAGATGATGTAAGATCATAGAAAGGGGGAAAAACAGTAAATAAAAGAATTTGCTCAAAATACTGGGAAACCACGTCAATTTAAACGTTCTGTTATATATTTTATATTGGTCATGTTTGTTTTAATTTCGGTTCCTTTTATATGTAATTACAACATATAAAAGACAAATTGTGCATTACTGATTGAATTCCGCTAGCAACAGAAACGGCTATACTGTTGCTAAGATTCGAATGCTAACGAAAGAAAAAGATATATTGATACTCTGACACGAAGAATCATGTAGTAAATTGGTTATATATATATATATATATATATATATATATATATATATATATATATATATATATATATATATATTTCTTACTACTATAAACGCTTACTGGCTTAGTTTATTGAAAGCCTTTTCGATGGTCTAGGTCGGCAGACGTTAATTTGACTGTATATAAAAAAGCGGGAACTTCTCAAACACGCGTATTCACTTCAATAACGTTTATATGAGTAATGAGTAATAACGTATACATATATATATATGCGTGTGTATGTGTGTGTTTAATTGAATAATATAGACATATTATGTATATTTATTTTATACTGATCCTTTCCGGTTCTCTAATCAGTTTCTTGGAGCCGTAGTTTTTTTCCTACCCAAGTATTTTCGAATTCCTCCTCAGGGGTAAATTACAAAGATAAACTTGTAACTGTGATGGTTACAATAAGTTTCGAATCTTCTTTGACTTCCCAGTTTTCCCACCTTCACCATTGATTAAATCACGCCAATAATGATGGCTAATTCACTTACTTTCATCTACCACATATCTTTTTCTCATTTCACAAAATCTAGATATTTACCAGCTTTTAGATGCCTTAATCCATATACTCTGCCTGCAGCAACAGAATCTCACTATTCTTCATTTTCTTCTTCATTGCAGTAACTATTTCAGTCATGTGACCTGGATTGAGTATTTCATTCGAATTACAAATATCCAGCGTATTTTGTTTTATTCCATAGTAAAGATTCTTGTTTATGTATTGGTTTTCACGGTTAAATTCCAATCGTTTGCACAGTTACTAGAGGACTCTCATTCCTTCACAGTCATGTATATATTGTACTCCTTCTGGAAAACCTACTACATTCGTCTATATGATTTACTGATCTATTTATGTCTTTACTTTGGCCACTATTTTGCTGTGGCCTATCCCTCAAGGCCATAATATAATTGATTCTTATGGAACTGTTCTGGGTTCCTATTAATAAAGATTCTGTTTCTCTTCAAATTTCCTCCTTAAAATTATAGCCATGCCATCTTACGTACAACCCTTTTTGTTTGTACATGCAGTGCTTGTTTTTCTTTCCCATTTTTTGTTTATGGTGATATCACGTAAAAAAAAAGTTTCTGTACGATCACCGAAGTTAAGCAACGTGGAACCTGGTCAGTGCCTAGTTGGGTGACCACTTGAGAATACCAGGTGTTGTAAGTTTGGATGTGCTGGTGGTTTAATGGATAATGGCTCGAAGAGCCTAGTTTCAATTCCAGTATATTCACACGTGCAACTACCCTTGGGAAAGGTATGCATCCGTCTCTTTTTCCTGTCACTATGAGTTAATTAGTAATACTTGTATCACTAATAAACAATTATTATCTCAGAAAAAAATGCAATTTAAAAATAATTTCTGGTTTTGAATAGCCTGCAAAAGATTGAAAAACTGTAGAAAACGAATAAGCCAATCAATCAGCAATCTTCTCATTTTTGGCTTCTTTTCCTATCCTTTCGTTGTCCTTCTACTAATTTTACTGCAGCTTTTAGCTGTTATAAATAATCTATCATTACCCAATCTTGATAATAGATTCGTCACATTTTTTTATGTTGATGAGTACCTTACTTTCACTTTCCTTCTCGCATGTCAAGGAAGCATGGCTTAATTCACTCTAATCGGGTTTCTCATTAGTTGATCAAATTTTTTCAGTTCTTCACTTGCCCAGTTTAGAAAGTTCACAGAATACCTAATTCTGATTATACATGTATGTTTGGAGGGGATAACTAATCCCTGTTACAGATGCCAACTCAGGCACATTTATATTTGTTCAACACCCAGAGCCAACTCATGTTTTATATTGCAACTATACTGCTGATATTAGTTATGTGATATTAGTTGTGTTGTTCTATTCATCCGGCAGCAAGGCCTCTAATCGGGAGGTTTTGAGGGGCGTGGAACCAGCTCTTAATTGCTGTTGTTCCCAGGTCCAGGATGTTAGTAGCTGTTAGGGTCCCAGCTATGGGCAAATAGTTAACCCCCAAACTGGTGTCAAAACTATGAAAGTATTAAAAATTTTATAATAAAAATACCAGTAATACATTTTCATAGTAAAAATATTACCAGCAGCACACTTTTTTAACAAGAAAAAAAAAACTACCAGCAATACACTTGTCAAAGAAATTACTAATGATGGTAAGAAAATTAAATTTCAGCATTAAATGACTTATAAGGAATTGATATGCAGCTAAATAAAGAAACAAATAATGTATTACGATTTTTTTGTATGACTAGATTCTCTTATGCACTGAGAAAATGAAATCTTTGCTGCTCTTATCCCAAAGAAAGATGAAAGGTTGGTAAAGGAAAAATAAATTACGAGTAAAGTGAAAGAAAAAAGTGAAAATTTAAAGAGAAAGTTATAATGAAATATGATTGCAGAAAAAAATATGATTTTAAAAGAAATATAATTGAATGAAGACGTACAAAGAATGAATAATTGATTATCTAAAATTAAATGAAGCAATAGCAACCTATTTACTTGTCATAAAAAAAACGTCATGCATCTACACAAAACAATTAGGCTTTGTTGGCTTGTTATGTGGATAAAAACTAGAAGGATGCGAGAATTTGATTGGACGAAATTCTAAACCAATCAGACCTGCGATGAAAGTTAATAACAGATGAACCAGATTTATGTTTTTTTAATTTTCTCCTAAAGTGATCTATTTTTCACAGTAAGGATTGGCTAACGTATTTAAAATGGAGCTCGGACCATACCTGTATAAATAACGTGAGATCAAATCTCACCGGGGGCTTATTCTTTATCTGTGATGTTTAACAGTTTTAAAACAACATAGACATAAAAACAACTATGTATCAGTTTTTATTTTGAGGGACAAAAACGCGTAACTTAGGAGGATACGTCATTTTTATATATATATATATATATATATATATATATATATATATATATATATATATATATATATATATATATATATATATATATGCATATATATATATATATATATATATATATATATATATATATATATATATATGCATATATATATATATATATATATATATATATATATATATATATAATATATATATATATATATATATATATATATAATATATATATATATATATATAATATATATTTATATAATCCTAAACGATTTTATTTACCTTTGCTCTACTTAGCGTATTGAGCACTCTACGTTTTATCTTAGTTATTCGCTTTTTTTTTTGTTTTTTTGTTGTTGTTTTTTTCTTTGAACTGGAAATTTAAGGCCCTGGACGATTTTTTCGCCCTGTTCGAATGTTTCTAGTTCTTTCATTTTTTTTCCAATTTTTCTTCGGATACCAATTTGTTTTGATATAGTGGAAAATTGTGCCATCTAGATTTTTTTTTACCAGCTGAGTATAATTATTAGTATTATATATATATATATATATATATATATATATATATATATATATATATATATATATATATATAATGATACCTTGAAAACGCTCAGAGTTCAAGGAAAAGACTAAAAGAAATCATTAGAAAATTAATTTTAATAAGATACAAAGGTCTCAATAATCTATAAATTTTAAATTTCCAGTAAAAAAAACTAACATAAGATTGAGCTTGAATCCAATCCAGAAAGAGATACAAGACTTCACCATGCCTTCAAGTTTCAAGCTATGAAGCGATCCACAGACTGTCGAAATGAAAGAAACGACCTAATCTATGGAGTAAAAACTCGAATAGAATACCCTGTACGGGGCCAAAAGAAAATAAAAAAGGAAAAAGCATTAGAGCGATCGAAAAAATCTGGGCGATTGTTAACTGGAAAAAAAAAGAAAACTTCAACCAAACAGATGAACTGAAGGCAAGTATTATGGCAACATTCACCAACTTAAACAAGGAGACCATCCAGAAGAGTTGCAGGAGATGCCGTGGTTGAAACCAATGGCAATTTTATTGAATAAATTTACTCTTTAGCATTTCAAGATATTTTTGTGTAATTTTGGTTAATATATTTGTTCAAATGAGATGTCAGTATTATTTTCATTTTTGCATAATTTAGACGATAATTTATATTAGGTTGGTGCAAAAATAATGTCGTTTTCTCACATATGTTACTAGACATTATTTTTGCACCAACCTACATCGCACCTTATATATATATATATATATATATATATATATATATATATATATATATATATATGATAAAATTATAGTTTTAAGATATGCTATATTCAGGGGTTAAAGTGATCAATATCATGGATAGAACGTATTTAAATATAAAAGTGAGTATTAAGTCAAACATCCATCGGCGACAGTTTGTCTCATGCTTAAATGCAATCTTCAGGCCATGTGTGTCGTGTTTTCAACAAAAATACAGTAAGAATTAGCTAAAGTTGCACCGGAACATGACATAAATAATAAAAAAGCACAACGGAAAAACAACTCATAATGCACCATTGAGCAGCATATATAAATAGTCGAGGCAAAACACAACACATATAGCCTTTAAGTTTAAGCATGAAAAAACTGTCGTCGCTGGGTGTTAACCTCAATGCTCACTTTTGAATTATATATATATATATATAAATATATATATATATATATATATATATATATATATATGTGTGTGTGTGTGTGTGTGTGTATGACAGGATACTCAAGATCCTAGTGTACAGCCAGTTAGATCAGGGCTACAGGAATGTAGGACGCCCATGGCTAAGATACAAAGACAAACTGAAAAGCAACTTGTCAGCAGTCAATATACTACATAACACCCTTGAGCGCTTAGCCTTGGAGCGGGTAGAATGGAGATCAACCTGTTTTAGTGGACTCAGCAATTTTCAATCTGCTTGTCTGAATCATCTTCAAGAAGCGAGAGCAAGATCTAAAAGGTCAGCCAATCTAACAGCAATATCATCTCACAATCCTCACACTTGCTCCATATGTGGCCTCCTTTGTAAATCACTAGCGGGTCTTAAATGCCACTTAAGATTATCGCACAAACTTTCATAACTGAATCAATAAGAAGTCAGGTCCTCATACGTCGAAACCGACGGGAGGGAGTCCATTATATATATACACACACACACGCATCTATATATATATATATATATATATATATATATATATATATATATATTATGCATAGATAAATAGATAAAGAGAGAGAGAAGGATATTGTAATAATGCATTTATCCCTTTGTTAGATCAGTCACTGAGTTTTTCAAAAGTTACCGTGTTTTCGCTTCCATTTCGCATTGGAATTCTGTGTTGTCTCATCGTCAGTCATCTTGCTCGTGTTCTTGTCACTGGCATGTCATGATATTAGACAAAAATAACGCATGAGTACACGAGAATTTTACTTTCAGAGTTTGTCTATATTTCTGAGATGAGGTATTATGTACATTATTTACATTATTCGGACTATTGTCCTCATCTTTGTCGCCATATTTATTACAACGTTTCGGCCGTTGTACGCTCCGGCCTTCTTCAGGTGGTTGGAATGTCGAACTGAACCCTTTATTTCTCTCACCGTAAATAATGAATTTTACTTTGTCATTAATTATTTTAACTGCTCAGTTTCTGACCACACTTTTTATAAGTTACATTGACACGTCGTCGTATCATATTCACATTCCCTTTCCTATGGACGAAGTTTTCAAAGGTTTCAATATTCCTACACACTCAGCTTAGAAGGGCAGGCGACATATTGATTAACTATTTCACTATCATGTGGTAAAAAAAACAACTTTGTCAAAGCCATTCAATTTTCACCTGTCACGATGAACGAATGTTCTTTCAAGGAGGCCCTATGCCTTAAGCGACTATTGGGACTTTAACTTAACATGGACCTCAAGCGGAACTCATACATACGGTCCATCGCTAAAGATAACGGGCGGTTCCCTACACCACTCCAGGTAATATCCACGACCTTTAGAAGAGCCAGATCAGGCCGAAAATGGAGTACTGCTGCCATATACGGGCAGGAGATGCTCAGTCTTCATTTTCCAGTTTTGATCTAGTCAAAAAGCGTGTCCGCCCCCGCATGGGTGATGAATTATTTTCCACACTACAACCCTTTTCCCATAAACGAAACGTCGCAAGACCCTTGTTGCTCTATCGTTATTTCTATGCAAATTGCTCAGCCGAACTACATTCCTTAGTTCCACCATTTCTTACCTTCATAACTAAGACCCGCCATGCCACACACATTGTAGTGACCCCCCCCACCATTACCTTCGTATTCAATTGGAGAGATGTAAGTTCCACTCGAGGAGCTTCTTCCCACGAACCGCTGCTTTCGTAGCCTCAAAGATGCGATCTATTTGGATGTTAAAATACCGCAAGATCTAGACTAATTATTATTATTATTATTATTATTATTATTATTATTATTATTATCATTATTATTATTATTATTATTATTATTTTCTTAGATTTCTGGCGTTTACACATTTCTGTCTGGGTCCCGCTCAGTGACCTAAGGTTAGAAACAGCATCATGACACTTTCCACTGACAAAAAAATTACATAGATAAAGCCCTTCGTAAAGTGTGAGCTGTACTTGTCAGAACAATTTTTTGTATCTCTTTGAGGCATGGACTTCCAGAAATCCCTTCAATTAGTCTACTGCAATCTTTTCCAACTACAACAGGGATTGTTGATGTTCCCATATGCCACATTTTTGAGATTTCTATTTCAAGGTCCTTGTATTTTGACAGCTTTTTGAATATCTTCAAATATACATTGCAGTCTGCAAGGACCGCCATATCAATAAGGAGGCACTTTTTTTGTTTGTGGTCTTTAATAACAATATCTGGGCGGTTGGCTTTGATTGTTCTGTCAGTGTGTATTGTATAGTCCCATAGAATTGTAACAGGTCCTATCTCCGTAACCGGGTTTCCTTCCGGTAGAAGTTGCAGATTTTCCAGTGCAGACATTGGCCCACTCTGTCATGCCGGGTTTTATATTCAGTGGGTGCCAATATCGTGCAACCTGATACAAGATGAACAATTGTTTCTGGATATTTATCACAGAATCTGCATTTTGGGCTGACACAATATTTTAGTATATGTGCTTGATAATTCCTAGTTAACAAGCATTGGTTCTGTGCAGCAAGGATAAAACCTTCAGTTTCAATCCTGTACTACGTAGCCACTGATGGGTACGGGTTTTGTCCACGTCAGCTTGTTTGGTACGGGCAGAGTATTGGCCATGAAGCGGTTTATCTTGCCATCGCTTCTGTATCTGGTCGCTTGCATTCGTCTTTGCTGTCTTTTTTTAAGTATTTTGCAGTTTCAGTCGGTGTATTGTGCTGTAGTTGCATCTCTACACCCATTTGAAGCTCCATTTTGAATTTGCTGGCTTCTTTTATTACGGAGTAAAGACGCTTACTACTTTCATGTTCCTTGACGCATACCATTATCCAGTTTTCTGTATTTTCCAAGTATCTTTGGAGGCCAATTGTTTTAGTTTTGTAGGACAGTTCTAGTTGAATTAATCCTCTGCCTTCTTCGGATCTGGGCACATACAGACGATCAACATCAGCTTTGGGATGATGCATGCGATAGCAAGTGAGAAGCTTTCTCGTTTTGGCGTCCATTCGCTTAATTTCAGCTATGGTCCAGTTAAGGACATTAAAGCTGTATTGTACCACAGGGACAGCCAATGTGTTTATGGCTGATATTCTGTTTTTTGAGTTTAGCTCGGTATTTAGTACCAGACGTACACGCCTGTAGTACTCCTTTCTTATTTTTTCCTTCATTTGGGGGTGTTGTATGCCATTTCCTTCGCTAATTCTTAGGTACTTATAAGCTTCATCATACTCCAGTTCCATTGTTATTATTATTATTATTATTATATTATTATTATTATTATTTGCACTCATTGAGTGTTCGCTCAATACTGGAGAATAAATAAAGTCTCTTCAATACATCAACATTAACTAATTTTACTAATACTGTCGTTTAGATACTTTTGATTCTTACAAGGACTTCCAATTTCCAATTCTTCCGGCATCTTTGTAAAGTTCTTCGAGACTCCTCCATGTACACCAATAATGATGAGCACCATTTGCAACCTTCGTGTTCCACAGTTTTTAATTTCTCCTGCAATGTTTAGATATTTTCGCATCTTTCAGTTTATTTTCTGGTTTGCTGAAACAGCGACATTCACTATTCACTATCTGACAAGATTTCTTCTGCTTGTTTACAATGACTCGACCTGAGATTCTGCTTTTATTTATTTTATTTTTTATTATTTGTCTTATCAACTGAAATAGGGTCAAGTGATAAAATGACGTGATAAAATGTCAAGTAAGTCATGGAATCACACTTTCTTCTTTCTCTCTTACTTTTATTTATTTTTTTCCTGATAGGCTGAGACGTTTAATCACTTGAACCCTGTGAGAGAATAGCAAGAGAAAAATAAATAAAACCTTGTCAGGACTTGAATCTTCGGATGCTTATTAAAATAAAGAGGCTTTAAAATAGATAAAATGAAGCAGAAGAGAAACTAGAGAAAGAAAGAAAGAAAGAAAGAAAGAAAGGATGCATGAAAGTTCAATAAATGGAAAAAGAAAGAAAATGATTTTTTACAGTATATACTCGTGTATAAGTCGACTTCATTTTCACCTTCAGAAAAAAAATTACCTATGTATAATGCAACCTTCTATTTTTTGCGTAAAGAACTGAGCATAAAAAGTTGTACTATACACGCGTATATACGGTGATAGAAAGAAAGAAGACCTGACTCAAGACTGAAACGGTTACGTATTTCTCACTAATAATAACGGTCGATGTTCAACTTCAAGCAAAGCAAGAGTATTTCGAACTGATTTTCTAGGCAGGCATACCCATTCCACTTGATATATTGGGACAACAAAATCTTTCTATCTCCCGATTTACTTTCATTATTGTATTGTACTATGTTAAGCCTATGAAATATAGGAAAAGAAAGAATTGAGGCATAATAAAAAGAAACAGAGTCAGAAAGGGAGAAAAAATTAGACATAATGCAAAGAAAGAAAGGAAGAAAGAAAGAAAGAAAGAAAGAAAGAAAGAAAGAAAGAAAGAAAGAGAAATCGTGTCTAATTCAAAGAAGAAATGATGCATAATTCTAAGTAGAAAGAAAAGAAAGCAAAAATGATTCATAATGAAAAGAAAGAAAGATCAAAAGAAAGAAAGAAGGTGGATCTGTTAAAGAACAAAATTGAAAGAACATAAAAAGAAAGAAATGAATAAAAGAAAAAGAAATATTTTTTTTTAAATGTTTTAAAAAAAACGAGAAAGAAAATATATAAAAAAAGGTCTACAGGTCTAAATAAAGAAAAAAAAATGATACAATAAAAAGACAAAATTAGAAATGGCATAAATTGTGCAATGTGTAGGCTACCTTACGTTGGTGTCCCGGCAGAAGAGTTCAGTAAATAACACCCTCGAAAAAAAGCGCCAACGGTTTTAGTGCAAATGAATGGAGTATCTCTTCGCTGGAGCTTTGATTACACTTTTATGATAAGGCCTCAAATCTTTAGTGAGCATGGCAAGTGGTTGTTTGCATTTATATTCGGTAAGCGAACGTTTGCACTTTTCACGTCTGTCAATGCTTTGCTTGATTATACTCGCAATTATGCAAATCTGGGCATCGTCTGTGATCAATGTTTGGAGAGGGGGGAATGAGAAAAAAAAGAAGAAAATTATATAAAAGAAGAAAAGAGAAATAAGTAAAAAGAGTAAACTAAAATAAGAATAAAGAAAAAAAATAGATGGAAAAAAATTTACAAAAAGAAACGTCGCGAAAAAGAAGAGAAAAAGATTATAAAAAAAAACTTTCTTCTGTCTTATTGTCCTTTGGTAGACTATAATTTTATCGATTACATGTTACAATGCTACACAAAAAAAAATATACTCAGAGCTAAACACATATTGTATCAAGTATATTCCAAGATTGCCAAAAACTTGAGTCGGACCTTCTTTATTAATAAACTTCATTCATAGATCCGTGGGTAATAGAGTAACTCGTGACTACTGCGTCCAAATGTTTTGGAAGACTGTAAAAAGTTTTATGTTCCCAGTAAGCGCGTAATTGGATGACAATTTAAGAATTCCTGATTCTGTGGGTAAAAACGGAGAACGCGAACACTGAAGTAAAAGCCACAGTGAAAGTTTTTTTCTCATTAAGCCGTCAGTTTAACGACTGCTGAACCCACGATATTTGGCGATATAATTTCCCACCACGATTCACCTACAATGAATGCTGTTTCCGCAGCTTTTAGTGCATTTCTGTACGCAATTTCATGACCAGTCACGCAGCCTCGTTTACTATTTCACGCATGCGCGAAAGGTACCTTGTCCTGGAGTTGCACACGGTTGCACGCGACTGTACTTGACAACGCCGACTAATGTATAATAGCTACAAGCGCTTAATTCATCTTTCGCGTTTCGCGTTTGATTCGTGACATGGACGGGCAATATTATTCTACCCAGAGACATAATTGATTATGACGACTGTTTAATAAGTTACGTTAAATAAAAACTAGAATTTACCTTCATATTTTTTTTACTTTTTGTAAATAATAAATTATCCTCTTGGATTTACTTTACATCCAGTGATTTTTCACTAAAGTTTATATTCACTTTATTTATTTATTTATTTATTTTTTACTAATGTTCACCAGTACAAGGCCTAATAGCCACTGAAGGTAGAGGGTTACTGATCGAGCTTGTTGCATGGACGTAAGAAGTTGTTGGGTAATTCTTTTTGTTTATCAACCTCCATGGTTATTTAATGCCGAAATCTAAATATTTTGTCCGCAATTTTATTTTGGGGGGAAGAAATAATGATTTTAGTGATACAAGTCTTACTAATTAAACCATAGCTGGGAGGAGAAAAGAGGGACTCATACTTTTCCCAGGGGTATTTGCCCGTAAGTGAATATAACAAACCCAACGGGAATTAGAACTCGGCTCTATAACAATTCCAAACCATTATCCATTACACCACCTGCACATCCAAGTTTACAAGTGGTCACCTCTCTAGGTACTAGACTCGACATTACTTAACTTCGATGATCGTACCAAAACCGGTCTTTCAAAGTGATGCGGCCATAAGCCGCTCTAACTAGAGGAATTAGTGTGTCTTGAATTGAGTGAATAGTACAAAAACAAAACAAAAAAAAAAGATTGAATTTTAATGTTTCAGGGTGATGGGAATAGACTTAAAAAGGTTAATCTCTTTCACAGTTTGTTTATCAACTACTGATTATCTACGAAGATGTTTTGCAGGATTTACGTTTTTGTTTAATGCGTTGTATACAGTGAGGTTTAATATACAATGTGATGATTTGTGTATTAATCTCACAGCCATTCAGAGTGAGCTTTTAACTGAGAGCTACATATGTAAGGCCTTGTTAGAAGATAATGTTGGTTTTGCAAGTATGTATCACAAAGTTAATGTATTGCTTACTCGTGAACAAAATTTTAGTTTATTCGTTTTCTACGGCTTATCAACCCTTTGCAGTTTATTTAAAGCCAGAAAATGTTTTTAGATTGTAAGAATTCTTCTGAAGATACTAATGATTTAGTGATACAAATCTTACTAATTAACTGTCCTGTGAGTATCAGATTTTCCAGGCCCTCCTTCCTCATTGTGTACCCCAGAACTTTCAACTGCCTCTTCCTGATGTTAAATATAGGTTTCCTTTTTGTTTCTATTTTCTCCAAAATTTCGTCGTTGTTCGGTCCATGATATCATTAGCATCTTTCTGTAGAAACACGTTTCTGTTGCCTTAAGTCTGTTCTTCATCTTTAAAGAGATCGTCCAACATTCGTTGCAATACATGAGGACAGATATCACGTAACAGTTCAGTACTCTTTTCTTTGTTTCCAACGAAACTTTTCTATTTTTCAATACTCTGCCTAGATTTTGGAATGCATCGTTGGCCATGCCAGTACATCTCCGGGTCTCAGTGTCGCACTTTCCGTCCTCTGTTAGAACACTTCCAAGATATTTAATTTTTCGTAGTTGTTTGATTTTTAGCATCCCCGATTTGTAATTTGCACTTTGGGCTCATCCTTTTTCTGATTACCATGCATTCTCCTTTTTTGTAATCATTTCTTCTCGCTTTCCTTCTCTACCTTCAGTAGGAGATTTTGTCATTTCTTTGCCGTATCTGCTATCAACACTGTGTCATTTGCATAACCTTATGTTAAGATTGTTACCGCCAGTAATGTATCCTGGAAGGACTTCTAATTCTCACGGAATTGCCTCGCTGTATAAATCCGGTGAGAAGACACATCCTTGTCTTAGAGACTTTCTATTTTTGTATATCTGTTGAACTCATTTTCTGTCCGTATTCAGGCGGTTTGCTGCCAGCCTAGATTCTTGATTATTCTAATGTCCTTCCCGAATATGTCAAAGTTGCTGAGCGGCTCTGACAGATCTTTGGGGAGTACTTTAGAAGAGTGATAGTTCTGATTTTTATGATCACAGCGCACTGTCGTAAGCTCAATGAACAGTAACGCCACCTAGCTCTCATTCAGACAGGAAGTAGACAGGCTGATGTCGCCGATGAACGCCATGTATCATAACATCTGATCAGTCGACTTGTTTCCGGACACCAGACGACGGGAACATGTCCATCAGAGGCTACATTCCGGTGTTGCACGTGCTACTAATTGTAATGACGATCAGTACATCCGGACCTATATTCCGCGCCATAGCCATGAAACTGTAAACTAGCTGCAAGCACGTCTGAAAACTGTCAGTGGGAGAGAAAGAATATACCGCCAGAAAATGCACAAGTTTTGTAATTTTGTCTTTGTTCAAAATAGCCGAGAATTAGAAAGATATTAGTTAGAGACAGCATCATAGGAACAGAAGTCTAGGTAGGAAAAACAAAGAATTTTATTAAATATTCATACATAAAACGGAAAAATCAACTACTCCTCAAATCCTACTCTAATGTAGCTACTTGCCATATAAATAGGAGCAGTCTGTGGTCACAGTAGTAGGGAAGACAGAAGTCCTACTTTACAACAACAAGGTTCACCGTTTAGCACAACATAATAGACAGCTTTTGTATGTGCCAAATAGATCTACTATGGATCCGGCCTCATGTAAGGTAACATTGTCACAATGGTAATGAGAATGTTATTTTACTAGTTTCTTTGTGGAAACATTTGGCATTCATTGACTGACTAGCCAGTGCTACACACCACTTACCAATCCTCACCCAATTACAGGTAGAAACACCTTTACATATCGAGGTCTTCTGTTATTATAAGTAGCGAGATTTTATCCAACGCTGGCTTCCTAGACCTGCCGTGTAGCTTACAGTGCCTGGTATCCCCTAGCGATTACATATCTAAGTACTGACCAGGCTCATCGTTGCTTAACTTTGGTGATCGGACGAGAACCGGTGTTTCAACGTGATATGTCGGTTAAAATTTATAAAATCTATTGTGACATAGACCTCGAATTTGGGGTCACTTGACAAACAGAATGACCTAAGAAATAGTAGGAAGGGAGTTTTGGATTGCGTGACAACAAACAGAATGACCCCCTAAAAAGGGAGTAAGAATCGGTCAGCTACACTCACGTGACATACATCATTAAGTGGGATTTTGGTATTGTAATTTTTAATTTCCCGATGACCTCCAACGACAACAGTTCGTGAAAAAATAGACTCTCATCATGCGATGAAAAATACACCCACGAGCCATTACTTGTTGTGTAGGGAATAAGGAAATTTCGTTCCGGAGATCTTGGGTCTATTTGGCTATTTAATGGGTAAAGGATAAGGAAGGTCATACCCAAAGAAATAAAAAGAAATCATCATACTTTCATTTCGGATGCAATCCAATTAACAGAGGGGAAACGGAACACAAACATTCTTCCGAAATTCTATATTTCACATCGCGGAAGAAAAAAAAACTAACTTTTGTGAACATTCTACAGCAACTTTGTCTGCCTGTCATTACGAACATTCGAACTCCAAATTCCTGAAACACAAACATCTGAACTGACATCCATTATCAGTTAAGTGCTCTTTTATTAATTGTACGTCTGTTACTCCATACTTTTCCCATATTTTGTATTTTGCTATATAAAATTTATTTACAAATGTTAATCTCGTGTTTGTTGTTCGCCGGTACCTGTTCGTGTGTTCCTATCTGAGCGAATCCAGCTTTTTTTTTTTTTTTTTTTGAACCTGGGGTTCATACCTTTATAAGTTGCGAATTCGTAATATTATTCGTAGTACTATTAAAATAATCTTTCAGGAAAATATGTTTCTCAAGTCCACTAATTGCTGTCTCTCTTCCCAGTATTAATGGGGTTTTCGTTCCTAATCTTTTGTTTGAAGTAATGTGGAACGTTAACATATTAACTATGCCATTACCTTCTCATTGAGCTATATATGCTATCCGTTTTATTTGTTACTGCTATTGAAAGTCCTCAAGTGATGCCGTTTCTGTTATTTGGCACACCTTTTTTTGTGATTCTCTAACGCTAGTGCACGATATTTGAAGAAGTGTTGTCCTCTCTAAAACCTACAGAATTCATTCGATCGAAGTTATTTTTAATTACTGACCGACAGCATTATTTACTGAGGAGTACAGAAACACTTTTACAAAAACAACGATTGCCAACGGGCATGAAAACACGAACGTGAGAACTATGCTACAATTAATTTTGTCTCAAACTGTCGAGCTGGAAGCGGTGACGTAGCATTCTGGAAAGGGGTAACTAGCAACAGGAAAACGGTCCAGGAACTCTCATTGGCTAATCTTGCCTGTGGGATATTATTGAATCCCATTAGCATCTCTCAATGGCACCACTATGGCCAAATTCAAACTTCATTTTTATGGATGGTAATACAATTTCTTGTCGTGCTCTCATCATTACCGCACGTCTCCAAGAGCTTGGTGTCCAACATATGAAGTGACCAGCCTAATCACCTGTTCTTAACTCAATAGAACATTTAATGAGACTAGTTAAAATGATGTGTTTATGCTCATGATCCTACAGTGGCATCAGGAAACAACGTGTTACCGTGGTCGAGAAGTGAATTGCTATACCGCAAAACAATATCCCGCGACTGGTGAGAAGTTGGCTTTGACTGAATGATTTGGGTTTTTTTTTTACGGTTTATCAACCTTTTGTAGGTTATTTCAAGCCAGAAAATATTTTAGGTTGTAACAATTTTTGGCGATAATAACGATTTACTGATACAACTTCTACCAATTAACTCATAGGAGAGAGGTGGAGTCACACATCCCGAGGATATTTGCGCGTAAGTGAATATAACGAACCCTACGAGAATTGAAACCCGGCCCTTCGATTAACAATTTCGAATCATTATCCATTACACCACCCGTGCATTCAAACTTACATCACCTGGTATTCCTAAGCTGTCACTTATCTAGGTACTAACCAGGCTCGACGTTACTTAACCTCAGTGATCGTACGAGAACCGATCTGTTAACATGATATAGCCCTAAGCCGTTGAGGAGTAGGAAATAGGTATCAGCCAAAGATCGATGCCAATAATGGAAGTGTCTGTTTCTGATATCATTTTTGGAAATTTTTTCCATAAGCCATTAATGCCAGATTTAACCAATAAATCTTATAATCCTATCCTGTGCCCGCTTTGTGCAAAATAAACACCCTTATTACAAATACTAAAATTTAAAACCAAGATAAAACATAAATAATTGTGTCTGTAATTATCTCAGCATTCTCAATTTATTGTGAGTACTATACGGATGTTAGGTCCAAGTAGAAATCTTAAGAAAAAAGATTTACCTCAAAATCTCGGTAGGCTAAAAACGGGACTGAGTTGACTTTATACAGTGTAACCCGGATATAAGACACCCGGATTTAAGAGAAACCCGTATATAAGAGAGATTTTATCAGGTCCCAAATTAGAGCCATACTTGCCTAAACAAAATAGACCAAACCCTGATATAAGAGAAACCAGGATATAAGAGACTTCTTCTCCGGTCCCGACAACTCTCTTATATCCGGGTTACACTGTACAACAAACTCGTCTAAAAAACGACGTACATTCAAAAGTATTCAATCTATACAAATTCAGGCGAATAATAAGACCAGCAGTGTAATATTATAAACAATTCTGATGGATGCTAGAAATTTCTCGGTTCAACCCATTTCTCAAAATCTAAGCAAATGGCTAGAGATCAGAATTTTTGCGGCAGTGCCGAGATGCTTTTACAACCTCTAGTAAGATTACAAAAAAAAACAAACAGTCAATAACTAAATGTACTCAAGGATGTTCCACGAGTATTATGACCATCATTACTTTTGAATATAGTAATTTACTAAGCGTAGTTTAGATGTGGTGCCAGGCTGAAAGTGTGATGCACTCAGTGAGGATCGAAGTCAATACTCCCATTGTAACTGATCTAGCGAGAACAAGCTTGCTAACCATTACAATCCCGACCAATGTCCATTACACCACCTGCACATCTAAGCTTACAGCATCTGGTATTCTGAAGCGGTCGCTCATGAAAGGTATTAAGAGTTAAGATTACATATAGATTATAGTGTCAAACACGTCTTTAGCGTCGGTTAAGCAACGGTTATCGAGTCAGGTCGTGTTTGCAAAGCGTAACGATAAGCTCCTGGAACTAATTATTTAGAAAGAGAGAGGGGAGAGAGAGAAGGAAAGAAAGAGAGAGAGAGAGAAGCGGGATTCCATAACCTTACTATGACCTTTATAATCTTTCATGTGCAATTTTAAGTTAGTCGGATTTTCTGTTCTACTGAGATCTTCATACTTCGCCCAACACCGCAAATTGCTACGAACCAAAACGTCAAGCTGAAAACTCAAGTCATGTTCTTAAATAGTCTCATCAGACCGAATCATTCATATGGATGTCACGCATGGCTTCAAACCAGTTCAGAAATGTCTAAACTCTCAGTTGCATACAACCGATTGCTAAGATCAACGGTGAAAACAGGCTTTGAGCAAGTCTGAGGGTCTTGGCAAAGATCATCCTTCTTTGAATATTGTGAACTGGGGCTACAGGATCACAAACCAAGAACTGTAGCAAATAACAGAAACCACATCACTTGAGGACTACAAATAACAGCAACAACTAAAATGGATGGCACATGTAACTCGAAGAGAAAATAATGACATAATATATTAAAATTAAATAATGGCATAATATATTAAAATTTCACACCATTTTAAATAGAAGGTTAGGAAGGAAACCTCCATCAATACTGGAAAGAGCGATAAAAGACTTGAGAAATCTGTTTTCCTATTAGAAATAAATTATATATTTTAACCGAAAACCCTACTGGCTGATCGGTCAATGAGTAACAAATGTTTCCTTATAGGAAATATTAGCGTTACCATTACCATAGATGAATACAGGATGCAGGAGAAACAAAGCTTCTTATGCAAATGTTCTTATTTTCTATATGCAAAAAAATGCATTATTATTATTGCATTTTATTTTTATTCTCGGAAATTAATATTTCAAATGGAATTAATGATAAGATAAACAATAAATAGGAAATGTTTATCAATCTCACATTTTTAATTTTTATTAAAGCTTCATCACAGAATGAGATATGGAGAAAAGATTTGATAAGTAAAAATACCAAATCTTTTTCTCCATATCTCGTTTTGTGTTGTTTGATATTCATTGGTTAATAAAAGTATGAATACCAAAATTCCTTTCTCTTTTTCCTCTCTGGTGATACTTTAATCAAAAGCATCAAAAAGGTAAATATATAGCGATTTTCTAAGCACAACTTTCATGTGGCGCAAAGCCAAAAGTATAGGGCACTCAGTAATTATCAAACTCACATTTAGTCGTAATTGATTTAGCGAGACAAGCATGCTAACCATTACACGACATCGAAGTGCCCCAAATAGACAGATATATGTACAGTAAACAGTTGGCTCTTTCAGAGATACGTATTGTTATCCCCAATTGACAGGACGAAAAACTGGTGAGTATTAACTGATATGAAATATCACCTAAGCATCATATTGAAACACAGGTTCCCGTACGATCACTGAAGTTAAGCAACGTTGAGTCTGTCCAGTAACTAGATGGGTGACCGTTTGGGAATATCAAGTGCTGTAAGCTTGGATGTGCAGGTAGTGTAATGGATAATGGTTTGGAATTGTTAATCGGAGAACCGAGTTCATTATATTCACTTACGCGCAAATACTCTTGGGAAAAGTATGAATCCACCACTTCTTCCCCAAGATATGGGTTAATTAGTGAAACTTGTGTCACTAAAATCATTATTATCTCTAAAAAATAAATAAATAAAATTGTGTACAAAATATTTAGATTTCGTCATTAATCCACAGAGGTTGATAGGCCGCTAGATAAAACCAACCAACCAACTAAATATGGAAAACAGAATGAGGACGATCTACTTCCTTCTAATAGAAAGTCCGAAACGGTTACCAAGCTCAAAGATAGACACCTGAGGAAGACCACTGCAACAGTCGAAACGTTGTGAGTATAACAACCAAGATGAGCAAGTTGGTTCGAATTTCAAATTATATAATACTAACACCTAACCTAGAAAATAAAGAAGTGGACTATAAGTACTAAGGCTATACCTATTGACGCACTTCAAATCATACTAATCACTAGAAGTAAGAATGAGGGATTTTGAGAAAGCACTGAGATTGTCTTGACCACTGCTATGCTGGCGTCTGCAAGAATCCTAAGGATGGTTTTGGAAATCTGAGAATATTTGCCGTCACTCAAACTCCAACGATAATCAAAAGATTCCTAGTGTGAATAGAATATAACTTTTAATCATTAGACCCCGAGAAAGGCAATAAAGCCACTAAAACGCAAGAGAGTTACTAGCTGTTAGAGAACATGAAAAAAAAAACATTTAAGGGAAAGAACAGTAATAAAAGAACAAGAATTAAGAAGACAGAAGATAACGATTGGTTTTACATATAAATTTTTGAAGATCAAAGTTGACTCAGAATCCGGAGGAGAGTTCCATAAGTGTGTAGTGCGATAGACGAAATTGCTAGTACAGAACTTACGGTTACATCTAATCATTTCAACTGTAAAATGATGAGACCAATAGGTCATGTTACAGAAATTTTGGATTCCCAAGTTTTCATTACTACGATTGTTTTCGGCGATTTTTTACCTGACTTTTTTTGCAACGAATTTTTTTGTACGATAACAATTTTTATAATTTGGAAATAAATTTGGGAATAATCGAAATTAATTGTGATGGTCACCCATGAAATAAAAATAATTGTTTGTACGGAAAGTAAGGACCTAAGAACATCAAATTGTCTTTAAATTAAGTGACGACAGAAGAATTATCGATGAACTTTTAAAAGGTAAGCTTAAATATTAATGCAATACTTAAATGCAGTAACCAATTTTGAGTTCTTCTGTAGTTTATTGTTGACTGTCGCATATGGCAGTAGTATGCCCCACAAAAAGAAATCTCCGCCAACAGTTCACCAGATTTCTATCAAAATGAGCCAAGGCTGCAGCGAGGAAAAGTGCAAATGAAAACCCAGATTAAACGGCAGCCAGGAGAGCTTCTAATGTTGATATGCAGACTCCTGAACAAGCCGAAGGCCCAATCAAGGGCTCTCCACGGGAGTTAGTTCAAATGTCGCCCGACAGGCCGGCTTTTACGATAGTCGAAAAAAAAAAGCATACACTTCGCTAGGAGTTCGAGATTCAAACGTATCACCTATTTCAAGCTAGACGATCAGATCAATTATTCGTAACCAATGAGAGGAACATGTCGGATATATGTCACTGTTCCTGCTGACAAGAGAAAGAAAGTGAAAGAAAATTAAAAACTAGAATAAAATGGATAAATATTGAGAGAAACTGGAAAAATGTTTTTGAAACAATTTTCGCTATCATTATGGCAGAGACTGGAAGAGTTTGAGAGAATCGAAAATACGAGAAAAAACGAAACCTTCCAAGCGACAGAATCACTAAAATTAAGATACCCAGAAAGGTGTTGGAGAATTAACAAGAAATGTATTCATGCCACGCCCAAAGACATTAATGCGAAATTTAACGTAACAGAAACAATCAGAATTCGAACTCGGATTCTGGATTACTACTCTCCAAGCCAATAACCATTACACTATTCGCACAACCAGCACTTGGTCAATAAGCAAATAAGAGTGGTTGATATTTTTCATTTACCTCAAATAAATTATTGATATTTTTCAAGGTACATTTAACCTTTGTACTCTAAAATTGTTTATTGACATAAGATTGTTTTTACAATCTATATTATGATAAAACAATGATATTCACCCTACACAAGGCCAAAGAGCCACTCAAGGTAGAGAGTTATAGAGTAAGAGGCACTACTCCAAGCAAGGATATAATGCCAACAAAGCACAAGAGGTCACCGGAAGTGAAAAAGAACGAAAAGAATTTAGAAGCAACCAGTAACCCAATCCTAAACATAAAGGACTATTCTGTTGTTTTCGGCGTATGAGGGTCCAGCAGCTCAGTTCTTAGAACCAAAAAATATGATTTGATTACAGTTGGGAAAGCTTGTGCAGAACCAACCAAATTTTTCGGAAGAAACAAAAACAAAGAATGATGCACATAGTATACCACAAGGTCTCCTAACGACCTCCCTATTATTTAATCTATAGATAGGGGTAAACAAAAAGATGGATCCACACATTTCCCAAGAGTAATTGTGCATAAGTGATTGTAATGAAATCGACCGGAATTCGAGATCAACTCTTCGATTTCTCATTCCGAGCTGTTATCCATTACAATGTATATATATATATATATATATATATATATATATATATATATATATATATATATATAGAGAGAGAGAGAGAGAGAGAGACAGACAGACAGACAGACAGACAAAGGGAGATAGGGGGTGGCGATGGGTAAATTATCGCCATTTTATATTTTTAATTTCGCGCATGCACGTTGTATGTTTTTGTCGACTGCAGAGTATAGTAGGATCACAGTTAGGCAGTGTCTGTGAGAAAAAAGAGCACCATGACGCAATTCACTCCACCAGAAATTTGGAACCGGCATACTGTACTAGTTGGCGTTCGCGCCGGAAGCTGTAATATGAACATTTCAGAGTGTTTGGGTGCCAATCTGAGGACAGTGCAGAGGATTCGGAAAGAGTAGGATAAGTCTAATAGTGATTAAAATGTATTTGGAGTGATCACTAGTGTTGGCGACGTTATGTCTCCATTCACCTTCCCACAGGGCCTCAGGACTCAACACGGAGTCCTAAATCAAGTGCCTTGAGGAGGTAATACTGCTCTAGGTCAAGAGGGTAGCTGATAGAAAAACCTATGACTGGTAACAGAAGTTTGTGCCAATCCCACACAAGCAGGAGAATCTAGTCATAGCTGTCAGACAATCTCACATCACCTCTTACATCTGGCCACCTAACTCCTAGACTGCAACCCTCTTGATTATGATGTGTGGGGCATAGTTAAGTGAGTGACCAACAAAACTCCTTGTAACACCAAAGATGAACTGAAAGCAAGGGTTATGGCAGCATTCACTAACTTAAACAAGGAGACCGTCTAAAAGAGTTGCAGGAGATTCCGAAGTCGTCTCTAGGCCGTGGTTGAAGCGTTGAAGCCAATGGCGTTTTTCTTGAATAAATTTACTCTTTAGCATTTCAAGATATTTTTGTGTAATTTTGGTAAATATATCCGTTAAAATGAGATGTCAGTGTTATTTTCATTTTTTCGTAATTTAGACTACAATTGATCCGTTGCACCTTGCGTATATATATATATATATATATATATATGTGTGTGTGTGTGTGTGTGTGTGTGTGTGTGTGAGTGTGTTTGCGCGTGTGAGTGTGTATGTGTGTGCATGCGTGTGTATGTGTGTGCATGCGTGTGTATCTGTGTGTGTGTGTGTGTGTGTAAAATTTCAAATATATAACTAAAAATATATTTGTAAAAGGACAATATAAATAAAGGAAAACTCATCTCAGCTACCGCGTTTCGACCTCTGATGGACTTTATAAAGGATAAAGTCCATCAGAGGATATATATATATATATATATATATATATATATATATATATATATATATAATAAAAGGGTATGCTGAAAAATTCTCGACCTGACTCAGTTCACAAAACCACTATCACGATTACTGATTTTTGTAAGTAGGTTGG
>OZ010587.1:74878486-74918486 GCA_963932145.1 Acanthosepion lycidas
TGATTTCTTTTCGAGATTTTTTTCCTGATAGTTTTTTCCCTTACAAATGATTTTGAAATTAATTAAATAATGAAAGATGAATGCATGAGACAGTAAAAAAGTTGATAAATATTCACTCAAAATGGAAAAATCAATTCTCACCCACCTCGGCATCTTTATCTTCTACGCTCTTGGACATGCTGGGCTGAATAAGTGGCCGAGCGAATCCGAGTGAAAATACGGATTCGCGAACGCGCAATCACTGAAACGACTACTGTACGCTTTCCCGCTTTTGCCGCCGTCGTCCACTGCGCGCCAGGAACCGGCTACCTAAACTCCTCCTCCTCCTTCTCTTCCTCTTCGCTTCTTCCTCTCTTCTTCCTGTCGTCACTTTTTCACACTGTTTCCAATTCCACATCTTCCTCTTACTATTACCACTGACTTCGTATCAGGCAAAACCTAAGCAACATTGGACAGTGGCAAGAGATATAAGCGAATGAGTTTGTTGTGATTTGTTTAGAAAGAAAGAAAGAAAGAAAAGCATAAGAGTTAAAAAGAAAAAAAAGAATTCCGAGGAAACAAAGTGAATGATTGTCAATTTATCCGTTAGTGAAGGAGAGTGAAGGTTGCTTTGACAAGAAGAATAAAACAGGAAAAAAAGTAAGAAAGAAACGGTAACATTAGAGTAAAAAGAATGAGAGGGAGAGAAACGGAGAGAGAGAGAAAGAGAGGGACGACTGTTTGTAAAAAAAGAAGAAAGAGAAAAGCCTAAGCGGTTTAGAGAACGGAGAATGAAGAGGGATAAAAGAGAGGCAACGCAGAAAAAAAGAGATTTGTTTTTTGTTTTTGTTTTTGTTTTTGTTTTTGTTTTTTTTTGCGGTAAGGGCGGGTGTGATTAAACGAGTAAATATTTGTGAAAAGGAAAAGGAAGGAACCGAAAAGAGTTGTTTTTAGAGGAAAAAAATGGATAAAGCCAAAAATTAAAACAAAATTAGGCAAATAACCAATTAATGTTGTTTTAGAAAGAAAAGAGAGGGTACGGGCTGTTAAGAAAAGCGTCTCTGAAAGAAACGGCGGGAAATGCGGGACAAGAGAATAAATAAAATGTGTACTTAGAAATATATATATATATATATATATATATATATATATATATATATATATATATATATATATATATGAATATGAATATGATTGAAGTAAATACGTATTTTCTCCTGGTGCTAGGAGTGAGTGTTTTTGTTTTTTTTTTGTTTTTTTCAGGTAAAATGTCAGAATTTAAAATACTGATTTTCAAGGCAAAATTCATATTAAAAGGAATTATTTGACGATTATTCGCTATCGTGCTTTCACCTATGGCTCCTGAGGCTTGCAACTCTCAGGATTTTTTATCATTATAATCCATGATTATTAAGATTTTATGGTATATATATATATATATATATATATATATATATATATATATATATATATATATATATATATTAAATTGGTAAAAGCTAATATAGGAAGAATATTCCTAAAATGAATTAGAAAACACTTTATTACTTTTGAAAAAAAATGAGGAAGCTATTTAACAAAAATAACATTAAAGTTAGTTATAGTTTTGGTAAAAATATGAGAAAAATAACTGAAAACCATAACAAAAGTTTATCAATAACAGTGATTGTGAACAAAATAAAGCCAGATACGATTGTAAACTAAAATGTGCCTGTCCTATGTAAGGCAATTGCTTAGCGAAACACATTTTATTTGATGAAAAAAAGAGGTAGAAAATAGTAATAAAGCCACAGAAGAGAAAATATATATCGGAGTTATTGAAAATAAATGGAAAAAAGGTACAACAATAATAATTTGAATTTTAAACACTGTAAATACGGAAATGTTACAAAGTTGTTACCGCATTACTGGAAGATTAAAAGAGAATTAAATAAGTCCCTTGAAATTACTTAGGGAATTTATAAAAAAAACAAAAAACAAAAAACTAAGCAGTACATGTAAAATCACTAGAGACAGGCGTAGGCTTTGTCCAGAAGAAAAATTTGCTATACTAAGTTTGAGCAACGATAAGAGAATACTTAATAAACGAAGTTAATTGACAGATGTAGACATAATATAAAATATCTATTGTGTCACCTGCCACCTGACTAACTTATTGGGTTATGTAATTTAATTTTTTTAATTTTATTTTATTGACCCCGGCTCTTTAGTACAGTCCACCAACAGGGTTTTTTGTTTGCTTATTTTCTTTTTTTCCCCTGTGAGAATGTGGTTTTAAACAGGTTTTTAAATAAATTTTTTTCTAGTGATGCTTTAAGATATGTAGTTTATGGTCATGGGTTACATAAAAGTGCCCCTCTTCTTTCATTGACGTTCAAACCGTCTGAAGGTCGCGTAAGGTTACGACTAGGGACATCCTTTCATAGAAATTAAAGTTGTCAAGTGCATAGGTAATCTAGGCGTTGAGAACTTTACTGGATAGGTAGGTGTTTTTCTTTCATCTTATTGCTGTTTTTGTTCGAAATTTTATCATGTTTAAGGGCATTTAGATCTATTGGCAAGTTTTGTTTTTTCTTTAATAATAATAATAATAATAATAATATGTGTGTGTGTGTGTGTGTGAAAATATATAGAAAATAGGAAAGAACTCGTTAGCTAAATAATCCAAAGTTCTTTAATATTTTTATTATTTTTTAACAAAACCAGTGCTCGATACAAAAGTAGAGCCTAAATATAATTATTTATTTAAAAATATGATTCCATCGATACATAAGAGTTCTCATGTTTCAAAACAAGAGCCGAAAACTTCAATATAATTATTTGAAATAAATTGAATTAAAGTACTAAGCTCTATTCCATCTTCAAGCGAATTTTTTTTTTTTTTTTTTGAATAACTAACTCCTGAAATTTATACGTTTTATAAGCATATTCATTATTAAAATTAAAATTACTATGGTAACGGGTGTCTAAATTCAAAGCGGAAGATGACATCGTCTAGTCTGGTTAAGTGGCTATAGAGATTTATTTATTTTTTATTTTATTTTTAATTTTTTTCCCGAAATATATATAATGTATATAAAAAAAACTCTCATAATTTGCTAACATTTGGTCTTTTGACTTCATAAAGAGTTTTTTTTTTATTGGGTAGGGCATTTAAACTTCTTATTTAGACTATGGCGTTTAAAATTTGTATGTATTATTTTATTGTTTGTTTGTTATTTATGCTAATTATTCAATGCGAAAATTTAATATATATATATATATATATATATATATATATATATATATATATATATATATGGAGAGAGAGAATGTCTATATCATTACAGAATATATATATATATAGAGAATGTCTGTATCATTACAGAACATATATATATATATATATATATATATATATATATATATATATATATATATATCAGGTTGAAACAGCGGTTTTCGTCCGATCTCCGATGTTAAGCGACGCGAACCTGGTCAGTACCAAGGGAATAGAAAGTGCCGTAAGCTTGGATGTGCGGGCGGGGTAATGAATAACGGCTTGGTATTGGAAATCAGAGAACCGACTTACAATTCCAATTGGGTTCGTTATATTCACTTACGCACAAATACTAGTGGAAAAATTAGTATGGCTTGTATCAGTAAATCATTATTAGCTCCAAAACATTATTACGATGTAAAATAATTTCTGGCTTTAAATAACCTGCAAAGGTTGATAAGCCGTAAAAACAAATCACTCAATCAAACAATACATATATATATATATATATATATATATATATATATATATATATATATATATATATTCAACATCATCACTTGATAAGACACCGGAGGTGTTGAAGCAAAATGGCTATTTTTGTAGTGATTTTATAACATATTTATTTTATAATTATTTAAATAAATAATTATATATATATATACAGTGTAACCTGGATGTAAGATACTCGGATATAAGAGAAACCCGGATATAAGAGAGATTTTCTCTGGTCCCAAATTAGAGCCTGTGTTAATGTATATAAATTAGGCCAAACCCTGATATAAGAGAAACCCCGATATAAGAGACTTCTCCGGTCCCGACAACTCTCTTATATCCGGATTACACTGTATATATATATATATATATATATATATATAGAGAGAGAGAGAGAGAGAGAGACAGAGACAGAGAGACATTAAACTAAAAGATTATTAATAAATGATTAAATGATTTGAATCAAAAGAGAAATATCTATATCTAATGACCTTCTCTTTCTCTCTCTCTCTCTAAATATATATATATATATATATATATATATATATATATATATATAGATAGATAGATAGATAGATAGATAGATAGATAGATAGATAGATAGATAGAAAAATTACGGAAAAACGATAAAAGGATTAAATGTCAATAAAAAGAGAGATGGATAAAAGAAAGAAGAAACATCTTAAAAGAAAAAGACTGTGAAACGGAGTTGTAGTGATGCCAATAAAAAAAAAACGCGCGAAATGTGGAGGAAGAAATGTATCACAGTTATTCAGAAGGACGAAACAAAAAGTATCAAATCATCATGAGAAAAAAGAGGGAGAGAGAAAGACGGTTAGAAAAAGAGAGTCATGTGATAAAGTGGACGAAAGAAAGTTGCAAAGTCAAAAAACGTAGAATAGGTACTAAAAATACTCGAAGAGGAAAACAATACGTTAAGAATTTTAATGTCGTCGACGCGCCGAAAAAAAAGTGCTACAAGTTTTTAATACTTCCGGTTATGCTGATGTGTCTTTAACTAAAAGATCAATTAAAAATTTAGCTTTTCATCTGATTCACTGACAAATTTGAAGCTCTAATATTTAGAAACAAAACATGGCAGAATGAAAACCAGTATTTTTTAAATGCGAAAAATGAATTTACCAAAAATTATTTACTTCAGTGCATTTAACATGGATTCGGTAGACAGGATTAATCAGACCTAAAGATCTTACTAGGTGACACTGCAAAGTTTACGAACCGAATAAAAAAGCCTTCCAAAATCATTTCTGCTAATCAACCATTTAGTCAGATTTTGAGAAATTGATCGAACTACGAAAAAAAATGAGACAAGAGGAGAAAAGACTTCATTACAACCACTTCCCAAACCATTATGGATATGATCAGAACCGAAAACACCCATAACAATAATAATTCAGAAGGAATAAAATAAATTGCCAAAACTGTTCCTCACAAAACATTGGGAAAAAAAAAAAAAAAAACATATCTATGAACATAAAAGGGACCTTATATATAACAATTTATCAAATGCACTAGTCATACACACAAATAAATTCAACCACAATTCTGATCTAAAAAATGCTACACTTATCAAAAGGGAAAGTAATTTACCCAGAAGGAAAGTTCTCGAGGGTGTCGCTATTG
The DNA here is from genome assembly GCA_963932145.1 of Acanthosepion lycidas. Taxonomy (NCBI): domain Eukaryota; kingdom Metazoa; phylum Mollusca; class Cephalopoda; order Sepiida; family Sepiidae; genus Acanthosepion; species Acanthosepion lycidas. The sequence goes on from OZ010587.1 coordinate 74,883,864, forward strand.
AATCTTATCAAAATATAAATCTATGCCCCGGTTTCTTTCCAAACCCACCTCTCCTGAAAGAATTACTTCTTTCCCAAGCCAACATACACGACCACAATTATGTTGAAAAAATCAAAAGAAAACGATTAAATCAATTACCTCATGTTTTTGAAGATGTACAGCACATAACGTCCATCCCAAACCATAACAACCTGATCACAATTTAAACAATATCTATTTTCAAAAAAAAATATATATATATATTTCTTGAATATTCCTCGCTCCCTTTTGTCTTACCAAACTTTGAATTATGACACGTTATGTCTTCCACCTCGTTTGACTGACCTTTCAACCACCTGATGAATATTCATGAACGTTCTCAAATTTAAAAGCCTTGATAAACCAGTGATATCCTTGCTCTTGTATATAAACACGTGAAACAAAATAAATCCTACATTTGCCTTGATAAAGTCCCGCTGAGGACTAAACGCGTAGGTTAAGAATTATTTTATCTCTTGTCTTTTTATACATTTTGTTGCTTTACAGATACAATCTATCTGAAAATACACACACACACACACACACACACACACACGCACACACATATATATATATATGTGTGTGTGGGTGGGTGTGTGTACAAATATATAGAAAAATAGGAAAGAACCGTAAGGTTAATAATGCGAAGTTCTTTAGTATTTTTGTTATTATTTTTAAAAACAGTGCTCAATACATAAATAGAGCCTAAATTATAATTATTTTTATAAAATATGGTTCCATCGCTACATAAGAGTTTTCATGTTTCAAAAATAGAAATTTAATTATAAAAATTAAATTGAATTAAAACACGCAGCTCTGTTTCATCCTCAAGCGAATTTTGGAATAACTAATCTTGAAATGTACAGAGCTTTATAAGCATATACATTCATAATATTAATTACTATGGAAACGGCGAAACCAATTATTTTAATAAGGTCGTAAGGGTTAACATATTGTATCAACATATTAGTTACTTTCGGAAAGTATATATATATATATATATATATATATATATGCACACATACATTTTAAGGATGCAGGGATTCTAATTATACACAGAGTAAAAGAATCATGGTGTAAATACTAAATATTATTTACACGGGGACAAAACTCTTTTGTGAGGAACAGTTTTTTTCCCATCATTGTTGTTTTCACAACGTTTTGGTCCTTGTGCTCTCCGACCCTCACCAAATTCTTGTCGATCCGAGTAACCTCCAGAGAATTACGAACTGAACCCTTTATTTAATCTACGTGGGTAGGACCTCCGCTTTAATCCATAGGAATATTGTAGAATATTATTTTTCTTTGGGAAAGATATGAATCTAACTCTTCCCCACCCCCACTATAGGACTAACTTCACCAAGTACTTGTCAATCCGGGTAACCTCCAAAGAATTTCGAACTGAACTCTTAATGTAATCTACGGGGATACATCGTTCTCGTCCCGCTGCCCATATCCATGGATATCTTGATGAGGAGGACAACTGACCGCATGTAAATAATGATAAGTTCTAATCGTTGAAATTCAGACAGAGGAAATGTAAATACATTTTTAAAATTGGTAAGAACGGAGGAATACGGTGACTATAGGTTTGTATCCTAACAATCTTCGATGATTTAGTAGCCGAAGTTGTTCATGAAAGACGATCTTTTGGATTAAAGGATGCGAGTTGATAACACATAGGTAGATACTTTTATATTTCCCATTTCCAGTTGTTTAGTTTAAAGGCACGAATCTCTATCTACCCTATGTGTTTTGTTAATAAGTAATAGTAAATTGGAAAGAAAGTACTCATGTAATCATAATGCATGTCAGTTGATTAAGTTAGCCCGAGAAGGCGCAACTAGTCACTTTCCTGGAGGTTAGCATCAGCCATAGAGTGGGGTCACTCAAGTGATTAATGGGGAGAAGTTTAGTTTTGGAAGCGTTGAAATTGACAAGCCATGCTCTGTCCTAGTTAACGACGGCAAGCTTATGTGTGCGTGTGTGAAATAGAAAAGTGTCAAGCTTGAAGAGCACCAAGAAATAGAAAGGGCTTGCGTGAGAGATAAAGAAAAACCCAAAAAAGAAAAAGAAAGAAATTAAAATAAAAAAAGTAAGTTAAAAAGAGAGAAAAAGAATATTAGGGAGAAAAAATAAAATTGTAAAAGGGGAAACAAAAGCATAGAAATATAGAGAAGGGAAGTAAGACGCAAAAGAGATAGAAGCGATGCAAAAAAAAAAAGAGAGAGAAAACAGTGAGAAAGAAAGGCACAAAAAGAATGTGAGACACAAAAAAAGATAAAAAAGAAAAGCTGGAAAGTAGGAATCAAAGAAGAGAAAAAAAAGAAACAAGAGTAAAAAAAGAGAGAGAGAGAAAAAAGATCAAATGACAAAATAGAGGAAAAGTAAGAGATAAGAAATATTTTGTTTCGTTGTTTTACGGCTTATCAACCTTTTGCAGGTTATTTAAAGCCAGAAAATATTTTTAGATTCTAAGATTTTTTTTTTGTGGGGGGGATAATAATTTACTGATACAAGGCTTATTCATTAATCCACAGCTGGGAGAGGAGAGGTAGATTTATATCTTCCGCAGGAGTGTTTACGCTTTGAGTGAATTTAACGAACTCAACTAGAATTGGAACTCGGCTCTCCGATTTCCAATTCCGATTCGTTATCCAATACACTACCCACAAATCCAAGCGTACATCACGTTCCTATGTGGTTACTCATCTAGGTACTGACTAGTCTCGACATTGCTTAACTGCGCTGATTGTACCGGTGTTTCAACGTGGTATGGCCGTAATCCGAAAGAAAGAATAATAGAAAAAGATAATTGTAAAGAGTGAAATGCTGAAGAGCAAGGATTTTTGCGTGCAATAAAAAGAAGAAAGATCGAGAAACTGATAATTAAATCAGTAGATAAAAGAAAAGACCAAAGAATATTTTGATATAGTACATTGGGGATTGGAATGTAATGCAATAACCACAGGGAGTATGACTGCGTAAGCGCTTTAGATTACAACTGAAAGAGTAATGAAGCAGTGTGGAAGAAGGGGGGGGGGATGGATTTTACCAAAAGTTAAACAAAGTATTACGAAAGAGTAAAACTTCGTTAGAAACAAAGATCAATGCTGAACTGCTATATAATATGAATCCTCTTATATGGCACTGAATGCCGGACAAGGGAACAAAAGGATGTTGAGAATATCAGAACATGTGAGCAACGAGGAAGTTTTATGGAGAATTTGAACAAAAAGAATACTTGTAATTAGACTCAGAAAGAGTTTAAATTTTTAGGGCGCATAATGAGATCAAAGGGCTTTATAAATTTGAAACTAACACATATAGGCAGGGGTAAGCATCGAGTAAGCTACCTAAAGAACTTCTGTAAATAGATAGCAAAACATGGGCTGGGAGTGTCGGACATTACTTCGAGCTACAAAGGATAAGAAGTTATGGAAAGGTATTATCGTCCACATCCTGAAGGGACACGTCATAGAAAAGAAGATTTATTTTTAGAAGGAGAATATGAGAACACAGAAAATGGTTCGCGGTAACAAAGATGGAAAATAAGGAAAATGAAAGAAAGGAAAATGAAAGAAAAGAAAAATGAAAGAAACAGAGGAGAAGAGGAAAAATCAAAGTAAGAGAGGGGACGGGGAAGATAAAAGAGAGAGTGGGGAAGAGGAAGATGAAAAAAGAGAGGGAGGAAAGAATGATTAAAACGAAAGAGAGAGAGAGAGAGAGAAAGGGAAATGAATAAGAAAAATAGAGGGAGACACGATGAGAAAAGATAAATAAGATAGAAACAGTGAGAAAAGAAATGGAAGAAAAAACAAACGGACATAGCCCCCGGTGGTTGCATGAAATAAAATTATTGCCATCAACAGCACTATCATAATAACCAATAGCACTCTTACACAATCATCATCATCATCGTGCATTGATTTTTCATCATGGTCATTATCATCATCATCATAATCGTCTATGACATTTTTATAATCTAAATAACAGAGTCGTCCATCTCTAAAAGGACTGAAACTTGTATGCATCATCATCATCATCATCATCATCATCATCATCATCATCATCGTCGTCGTCGTCTATGGCATTTTTATTATTTAAATAACAGTGAGTCATCCATCTCTCAAAGGACTGAAACTTGTATGCATCATCATCATCAACATCGTCGTCGTCGTCATTGACTACGACATTTTTTATTATCTAAATAACAGTGATACCGTCCATCATTCAAAGAGTTGTAACTTCTGTGCATTATTGTCATCATCATCATTCTCAATTGTTAGTACCTCGATGGGTGACCCCTTTGGAAATACCAGTTACTTTAATCTAGGGTGTGCGGGTGGAAATCGGATTGCCCAGTTCCAATTTCAGTTGAGTTCATTACATTCACTTACATGCCAATACCCTTAGGAAAGGTATGAATCCACCTCCTCTTCTCCCAGCCACTACAGTTATGTGTTAACTAGTAGGACTTCTATCAGTAAGTCATCTTATTATTATCTCTAAAACAATTCTTACAATCTAAAAATATTGTCTGGCTTTAAATAACCTGCAAAAGTTTGACTAGTCGTAAAAAAATAACCAATAAATTAATGTTTCCTTAATATTAGTTTGAATTACGAATAATTTCAGTTTTTGTCTATCAAATTTATCCTTAAAAAATAAAGTACAGTTACGTTTATATTTAATTATATATTCACCATTATTTTCAATGACTTTTTGCCATTTAAAAGGCTAGTCTTCAATAAATTTTGAGTAAAATTCAGCAGGTTTTGATGCGAAAAAGGTTTCGATAAACTATTGAATATTTTGCATTAGAGAAAATTTCCCCATCAAAGCATTTGGCAGCAATCAAAAGAGGTAATAATCGGCTGGTGGGTGGTAATAATCGCTTGGTGCAAATTAATAATCACTTGGTGCAATGTAATAATCGCTTGGTGCAAGGTAATAATCGCTTGGTTCAATGTCATGTGAATATGGCGGATTGGGTAGCACAGAGCAATCAACTTGCGAAATTTTTTTCTGCTTCATATTTACTGCATGCAGCCTTGCGTTATCATGGAAGAGAATAACATGTTTACTATTGACGATTACAGGTCGCTTTTAGACCATACTTTTATGGCCATATTGCAGCCACTAGACGTATAAATGTGCATTTAGCGTTTCATGAACTCTAAATAAATAATAACCCGAAGATCCCACCGTCCAAAATTACCTTTCTTCCAGCTTTTCGGGTCGGTTGTGAAGATATACCTTATCGGTCCACTGCCTTTTGCGTTGAACATTGTCGTATGTAACCCATTTTTCATCAGTTGCTATGATATATATATATATATATATATATATATATATATATATATATATATGCAAGTACAGGATGCGATGAGTAAATTGTCGCCATTTTAGTTTTTTTTAATTTCTCGTGTGCACGTTGTTTGTTTTTGATTTTGTTGACATCACAGTATAATAGGCTCAGTTGGGCACCGTCTGTGAGAAAAAGATCCCCATGACTAAATTCACTCGGTCAGAAATTTGGAAACGGCATACTGTACTACTTGATATTTGCTCCAATACGAACATTTCAGAGTGTTTGGATATCAATCTGAGGACAGTGCAGAGGATTCGGAAAGAGGTGGATGAGTCTAATGGTGATTACAAAGGTGTTTGGAGTGATCACTAGTGGTGGCGACGTTATGCCTTCATTCATTTTCCCACAGGTCCTCAGATTCAATACAGAGGCATACATCAAATGGCTTGAGATGGTAGTGCTTCCCTGGGTCAAGAGGGTGGCTGCTGAATGACCCTATGTCTAGCAACAGGACCCTGCACTATGTCACACAAGCAGGAGAACCCATTCATGGCTGTCAGACAATTGCTGCAACCACATCACCCTTTACATCCTACCACCTAACTCCCCCAGACTGCAACCCCCTTGATTATTATGTGTGGGGTGCAGTTGAGCGAAAGGCCAGAAAAATTCATGTAACACCAAAAATGAACTAATGGCAAAGATTATGTCAGCATTCACCAACTGAAACAAGGAGACCGCCCAGAATAGTTGCAGGAGATTTCGAAGTTCCGAAGTCGTCTGGAGGCCGTGGTGGAAGCCAATGGCGATTTTATTGAATAAATTTATTCTTTAGGATTTCAAGATGTTTTTGTGTCAATTTGGTAAATATATCTATTAAGATGATATGTTAGTGTTATTTTCGTTTTTGCATAATTTAGATGACAATTTATCCATCACACCCTGTATATACACACGGGTATGAAACAGACTAGTCTAAAATATACCCTCGAGGCCAGAACATCATTCCATGTAATATGAGATTTTTTAAGCGTAGCTTATATGTGGTATTAGGCCGAAAGTATTCAGCACCCAGTGAGGATCGAAGCCACTATTCAGCCGTAATCGATCTAGCAGGACAAGCTTGCTAACCATTACACCACACTGAGATGGCCAAATGAGGATTTTCTAAGCGTAGTTTAGATGTGGCACAAAGCCGAAAGTGTGAAGCACCCAGTGAGGTTCGAACTCACTATTCATTTGTAATATTCACAGATGTTATCCGGTAATACTATGGATAATACAGTGTCATACGTTGGTAGAGATTTCTTGTGTGCCTTTTACAGCCCTCGGTTTTATTTAATCTTTGATTCGCACATTAGTCAGCTTAATTTCTGGGTACAAATTCATTTTGGTTAAATTGATTGAAAATCGGTCAATTTTATGATTGACCATTATTGTTTTTGTGTGCGCAGTTTACAAGATTCAGTTCTTTTTAGAAACAGGGATACCTGATTATTGTTGAAGGAGTTCATATCAGCCATTATTATCTTTTTTTAGACTGGAGCCATCACATTGATACAAATTAGTAAAAGGTGGCCTAGACTAGGTGATTAGCTTTGATTGTTCTGTCTGTATGTATTGTGAAGTCCCATAAAATTGTTACAGGTTATATCTCCATAACCGGTTCTGGGTGGTGTTCATACCAATTTCTTGCAGTTTCCTTTTCGTAGAAGTTGCAGATTTTCCACTGCAGATATTGTTCACGCTGTCATGCCGAGTTTTATATTCAGTGGGCGCCAGTACTGCGCAACCTGATACAAGATGGTCAATTGTTTCTGGATATATTATAATTATTATTATTATTATTTGATTTTTGTTGTGTACACATTTCCTTCCGGGCCCCAGAGACCCAAGGTCAGAAATGGCTTCATGACATTTTCCACTGATCATTTTTATAAAAGAAAAAAAACTAAGATCACACATATTTTACATAGATAAAGCCCTTCGTAATGTGTGAGCTGTACTTGTGAGTACAATGTTTTTGTATTTGCTTAAGGCACGGGTTACCAGGTTATCTCTTCAATGAGTCTATCGGAGCCCTTTTCCAATCAGTCCGAGGACTCCAACTACAATTGGAATTATTGATGTCCTCGTGTGCCACATTTTTGGGATTTCCATTTCAAGGTCCTTGTATTTTGGTAGTTTTTTTGTTTTTTTTAAGATCTTCAAAGATACATTACAATTTGCAGGGACTGCTATGTTAGTAAGAATGTCAAATATTATTATTATTATTATTATTATTATTATTATTATTATTATTATTATTATTCCCTAAACATTCTTGATTTTGGTGTAATATGTGTTTAAATAAATTGTCACAGATGATTCATTAAATATCTTTACAGATAGGATTTTATCGGAATGCAAATCTTTTGGCCATACTGTATTTGTGTTATGGTAATTTACCCACGCACGATTGGACTCTCCCAGCTATAAATAGGAGCAGGTACTGCCTTTTGGAAAGGGAAGTTTTCATCAGTCAGCTCTGACAGTTGGACCGAACGTTCTTGCTGTAACACTCGTTTGTATATGTTTATATTACTGTTTCTGTTAATATATTTGTTTAACTCAATTCCTCTCTTTGTGTCTTTATTTCTGGCCCTAACAAGGCCACAACAATTTGGTAACATATAAGATCCGCCATTTGCATTTAATATTACTGTATCATGGAGTGAACAGTAGCCTATCAAATATTTCAACTTCGCATATAGAACCCAAGAAATATTTATTTTAGTATTATTTTTTTGTGAGGGATTCTTTTGTCATCAAATACAGCAGTTTACTCTTTATCAGACTAACAACGAAAATAATATTTCAACCCTTTGAATCCTTCTTGTAAATGACAAGTCTTTTGTGAATTTATACTCATGCTAAATTGTAACTATAAAAAGAGAAAATAATTTGTCATTTTCGTCTATTGTATTTTGCGAACTTCTTCTGTTTCTTGTATTCTACATGTGTGTGATGTGAATTTCAAACACAATCCCTGTTGAATGTAGATTCCCCTTTATTCTGCTATTCACTTGTGGATATCTGAGGTCAATTAATTCGTCATAGTGATATCTCGTTTACTTTTTCCTCTGCACCAGAATATATAACTTCTTCTCATCCATACTTAATGCCTTACCTTTTCTTTTACAGTTTTCTCTGCTAACGCCATTCCTTCTTTAAACGATTTATCTACCCGCCTTTCTTTATCTTATTCATACTCTGGCTGGGTTGAAAGTGTAGTATCTGTTCTCGCCTCAGTAAAAGGTGCCTGGTCCCTCGGATTACAACCCTACGGCAGTACCTTCCTCATTGTATTAAGGGCGGTGGGATAGGTGTATTATCGACGCCAGCATGACAGTGGTCGCGGAGAGTGGACAATTTTTGCCCTTGGCCCGTGTGCGTATGCATGTGTGAGGGCACCTCAGGTTAAAAAAAAGATCTTGTGTCGCATCCTGCCTTAGTACGAAGGTCAGGTACATACTTTCTCTAATCGCCTTTACTTGCATCTTATGTCCATTCATTTCTCCTATCTTTTTTACTGGAAGTCAGTAATAGTCTGGGATATATATATATATATATATATATATATATATATATATATATATATTGTATACTTTTACCCCCAGGGTCATTCTGTTGGAGTGCTACTCTCTCATTCAATTAATAATAATAACAATAATAATAAAATCAAGCTTTCTTGGTTTCTGATCTTAATTGCTGTTACATCTGGTCTGGTGATTATATATATTTAGAGATTATTGATAAAATCCAAAGAAGAATCTGCAATGTTAATGATCCTGACCTGACATCCCAGCTTTAGTCACTTTCCCACCGTCGTAACGTAGCTTCCCTGCACCTTTCCTATAAATACTTTCATGGTAATTGTTACGATGAACTTTCTTCTATGGTACCTAGAATTTATGAATTTAAGCGCAGTACTAGATTAGCGTCAAGGTTTCATCATTTTTACAGCTAAAATGGCTAGATGTAACCGTAAGTTCTATGCTGACAGTTACTTCAGTTACACTTCTCACTTGTTGATCTCTCTTCCAGCTCCTTGCTTCCAAGTCAAGTTTGATCTTAAAAAATTTAGATGTAATACCAATCGTTATCTTCTGTGTTCTTAATTCTTGTTCTTCTATTATGCTCTCTCTTTAATAGTGTTTTTTTTTTTGTCATATTCCTTAAAATTGAGTAAACCCTTGCGTCTGCGTGGCTTTATTGCCTTGCTTGGAATGAAATTATTTTTTTAAATTGATTGGAAATATTAAGATGTACATGTTTTGTCATAGTGAATTAAGATGGGCCACAGTAAATATTTCCCTTGCTTGTCATTTGACTGACCTTAATCAGTCCTCCCAACCACTGCGCCGCAGGAATGATTACTGGTGTGCCGCGAAGAGATAATACCTAGAAGCCATTTAATTTAATTTTGTTTAATAAAGACATTCAATTTCTTAATCATGATGACACCGCTCAAGTAATATTGGTTAGGAATCGGAATCATTAAAAATTTAGGTATTGTTTTATCACCAGTTTATATCGTGTGTATATATATATCTCGTTCACAATATTTACAGATCCTAGATGTAGATATTTTTATTAAATATTTAGGGGTTGTAAATTAAAGTTTTAGTAAGACAAACAAAAAACAAATTAAATATAATAAAAATTCTTTTAGGTTTATTTTTTTCAATTTTAGATTCAATTTATCCTTAATTATGGACAAGTTTTTGAAAAGAAAAGGCGATGAGAATAATTCTAAAACGTCACTTAAAAAACCAAAAGTTCACCGGTTGTAGAGTGATTAGAAAATAAAATTGAAGATTATTTTCCCTCAATCAGCAATTGAAGAATTTGATTGGGTTCGCAATCCGTTTCTAGATTTATCAGTCATCAACTTTTTCAATTTTGAGTTATGTGAAGAGGAAGAATTAGCAAGACTTTCCAGTGATCGTTGTCTCAAATTGAAGTACGCACAACTGCCATTGGACGCCTTTTGGATTTCTGTTATGGAAGAGTATCCAAAAAAGCCATCAAAATCTTACTGCAATTCTCAACTTCGTACCTATGTGAACTGGGATTTTCTTACCTAAACAACATTAAAAATAAAAAACATGAAAGACTTAAAAATATCAAAGAAGAGTTAAGAGTGTGTCTCTCTCACATTATTCGCCCAAATATTGCAACAGTAGTCAAGAAGCACCAGGCACAACTGTCCCACTGACATACACCATTATTATTTTATACCCGATATTGAATACAGGATATGTTGATTTATGTGAATAAAAATTCTTCTTATATAATATTCTTTGTTTTTTTATTTTTTTATTGCAAAAAGGCTTTATGAGTGGAAACTATTTATTTTTTGTGATAGGTGTACCACGAAAATTTAAAGAACTCAATAGTGTGCCGCCATGTAAAAAAGGTTGGGAACTACTGGTCTAAGGGGATGATCATTGTGCATCTCTGTTCATGGGCGGGAGTACTGGGAGAGCACCATGACCTGATGTGAAGAAGATTGCTTTTTTAAGTTTGAAGTATGAAGTACCAAGGCAACTTGGAAGTTGCATCCAAATACTTGCGAACAGCCTCGACTGTGTGAAAGGACTTAGTTACCCATCCTGAAGGTATTTCTTTCTAACTGGAAACCATCTGCAAGATTATACGCTACTTTTATCAAAATCTGTCACCATATCGCGCACATTTGTCTGTAATGCATGTGCCTGGTATACACTTCTCAGACTCGTCTTTCTTTATCTTGTTAATTATCGAATCACCTTTTGGCCTGGCGTAGTATCTGTTTACTCCTCATTTAAGATGGGAGAAGGCGCCTGGCTTACTGTACATCCCGGCATCACGGTGTAGGTATAATAATGTGTGTGTGTGTGTGTGTGTGTGTGTGTGTGTGTGTGTGTGAAGCTAAAGTGGTTTCAAGTTATAAATCCTGCAAAGACATTATTAATCAAGAAAACTAAAACTATGATAAAAAGTGAAAGCTGTCCCGCTTTGAGGCATTAGATCTATTGCAAGCCTAAATATTATAAATTTCATATAATTCATGGAACGATAGTTCTTTTATTTTTATTTATTTATTTTTTTTATTTTTTTATCCGTAAGCGACGATGCAGGAAGCCATTCAGGTGGCTGGGATTATGTTTGAATGAAAGAAGACGAAGAGCTAAATAATTGGCTGCTAATTCAACGCATTAAAGAAGTGAAATCTCACCCAAGATTTATTTCGTGGCAATACTGAGGGAAAAAAGATCACTACCCCACCAGGGATGATGCCACCATAATAATTAGAAAAAAAACGTAGAAGTACACTAGAAAATACAGGAGCTAAAATAGTCAACACATACGATCTGTAAAAATAGGATTAATAAACCCAGCGTAGAGATCAATATCATAATATCATTTTTTTTTAATTTTCAAAAGAAAAAAACAGCACATGTTGTACATTATTTTATCCGTTAGAAGCATCCCATGACGCAAAACTGTTAATAACTATTATATCTTGCTTTAAAAAGGAATTCTTAATTCCTTTTTATGGTAATGATATTATAATTCATCAGAAGTTTGCTCTTTGGTTTTAGTTATTGATATGAAAACAGAACAAGGATTTCTATCTCAATACATTAATGAATGGAGAAACTCAACGCACAAAACCTGAACTATAACAAGGCTCTGAACTAGAAAAAAATTTGGAGGCCGATGAATGAATCGGCTGAAAAGTTATCAAAAAAATAGGCAATTAAGAGAAGAGAGGAAAAATAATATTAAAAATTTTCAGGATGTAGGCGATCATGGCTCTCCGCATATTTCCTTTCTTTATTATCTGTGAATTGCCACGGCTTCTTGAAAAAGGGAGTGGAGTGGTTTTTTCATTGCCTTTTTCATGGTTTCGAATTCTGGGTTGTCTTTCTTCCTTAAGGACATAGGCGATCATTTACACTATTTACATCGTTCAGACTGTTGTCCTCATCTTTATTGCCATATTCACGACGTTTCGTCTGTTGTACGCTCCGACTTTCTTCAGGTGATATACGTTGGAATTTCGAATGGAACACTTTATTTAGTCCACGGGGATCAAGTCACTTTTATGGCCAGTAGATAAAAGTGACCTAACTCAAAGAGTCTTGAGCTCAATACCTGGCCCCAACAGAGGAAACAATAACTTGGAGAGTTGAGTTACTAAATGGTATTAACTGAAACTAAAATATCAATTAAAAGCATTGGTACGTGGAATTAGAACAATCTACCTCCTTTTTTTCTTAAAGGCATGGCAGTCTCTGTAGACTGTAATCCTTGAATATCTTTTTGAAAAAAAAACTATCAAAATACAATAATCTTAAAGAGGAAATCTCAAAAATGTAGCACTTAAGAACATCAATATTTCCAGTTGTGGTTGCAGCCCTCGGTTTGATTGGAAAAGGTTCCAATGGACTCATTGAATGGATTCCTGGAAACTCTATGCCTTAAAGAAATACAAAAAAATTGTTCTCACATGTACAACTAACACCTTACGAAGGGCTTTATCTATGTGAACAGACTGAGTGACCCGTCCTGTGCGTGATCTTAGGTTGTTTCATTTTTGTTTTTATTTTTACTTTTATTTTTATTTTTTTTATTTTTTTACAAAAACTTTCAGTGGAAAATGTTATAATGCCATTTCTGTTAAAAATACTTTCAGAACGGGCCACCCAGTCTGTTCACATAGTCTCCGATCGAGGGTGCTCGCAAGTATCTATATGTAATTTCCAAGTCGCCTTGGATACTTCATCCTTCAAACCTTAAGATTCTTGTTGGGACTCGGAAGAAATTAATAATAATAATAATAATAATAATAATAATAATAATAATAATAATCTGTTTAAAAGAATACAAACAAAATTGCGTAGGACTTTAAAACGGAAATGAGTCGCCCAATCCAACCCAGAAGACTTGATCTTGGAGGAGATTTGACGTCACTTGATCTACAGATAAATCCACAAGTTATATTATCATCATAATTAGTCCCATGACCTGGTATGGCTGTAGGGTTACGGGACAGCTAAGGACCTGACAGGCTTCCTCCATATATTTAGTTGGCGGAGTCCGTCCCTGTCCAGGTCAGTTTGAAGAATCGCCTTGGTCAAGGACACGTGACCGTTTATTCCAAAGGGGGGAACCCTCAACCCCCAACTGTTGACTTCAGTAAATGCTACTAACATTATGCCTTTCGTTACAACTACTACAACTACTACTACTATTACTACTACTACTATTACTACTACTAATAATAACAACAACAACAACATAAAATACTCTGGGGCTTTGAGATTCAACTGAAGAAAAAAGCACTTAAATGTTAAGTAATATCGGTCCTCCCATATGGCAGTGAATGCTGGGCAATATCCTCACAAATGAAGAAATGGCTCGAAGCAACAGAAACCTGGCTCTACAGAACGATGTTCCGAATACCATAGATCCAACATGTGAGCAACCACGAAGTTTTAGAAAAAATGGAAACAAAATGATCCTTATACTGAATATCAGAAAGAGACAGCTGAAATTTCTAGGGCACATGACGAGGAAAGAAAGCTTGAAAAATTTGACATTCACATGGCATATTGGAGGCAAGAGGGACAAAGGAAAACAGCGCATGACCTACCTAACGAGCTTGTGTAAATGGATGGCAGAGATATAGCAAAAAAGACAAAATTTACTAGGAGCTAGAAAATACAGGAAATTGGGGAGAGCCATGATCGCCAATGCCATGAAGAGACTCAATGTTTTAAAAATGAAACTATCAAAATGGAAAACAAGACCTACCAATCTCTGTGGCAATGTCGGCAGCGGTTGAATGAGATACACAACAGTCAATACACAAAAGTTTTTTAATCGAATTTACCCCAAGCAAAGCAGTAAAGCAACTAAGACACAAGGGGTTGCGGGATGTAAAAGAATTAGGAAACAGAAACATTACTCAGGTGTGAGATACACAAAAGAGTAATCAGGAAGATAACAATTGACACTGTATTTAAATTTTTGAAGATCAAAGTTAACTGGGGTGCATGGAACCAGAAGCGGCTTCTACAAGCGAGAAAGAAGCTGTTAGCATAGAACTTATAGTTACATCTAGCCAACTGTTACAGTGGAACACGCCTATTCTATAGTTAATAGACTCTCCCACCTATAATAAGTAGGAGTAGTAAGAGTAACGAGGGTGTCGGTCAGTCAATCAGTCGATGTCGGACGACAGTTAGTCGAATACTAAAGTATCAGCGACCACAACTAGATTACTCTGCGTTATACCTATTATATCAAGTTCCTAACGTTTTGTACGTCGAACCTATTTTAGGACCGACTTAGAACAAATACAAGCCTCCACTGGGAAAATCACTCCACAACACCAACTCAACTGTAAATTGTTGAGACTTTGTTGGCAATCTAGTACTGCGCTTAAATGCATAAAGTCTACGTCCCACAACAAAGAGTTCATCCGAACAATGACAATGTAAGTAATTTATAGAAAAGGCAGAAGGAAGCAATTTTTCGGCGGTGGGAAGGTCACCGAAGACGAGTCGTCAGATCAGCATCGATATCCGACTTTCAAACTGAAGTCAGTTTCCAAGTGTATAAAAGATAAAAATGTAATAAAAATTGTACAACCGATAATCGTAGGAAATATGTCTTTCAGTTGCTCTAATTATTGTAAATCTTACTACGCGACAACCTCGTTGGGATATATATTTATTTGCTCATCCCCAGTTGTATGGCTAAATTCGACACAACATCGGTTTATGTCCGCATCCATATGCGTACGTGTGAGAAGAGACAAAAATACCCCTCCCCTCCTGTGCTACCAGTGTCACGAAGGTGTCAGATTGCCTTCTGACCCTCACATTATAATGCAATGAATAGGGCTACCACAGTTTCAAAGTAGCAACGTTTAAACCACCCCTCACTACACAAATAACGTATCTGCGGATCAAATATTCCACTTTGATTCTAATCCGAAGACCGTAAAATAAGGGTTGGAAAATAACAACGAGCAGTCATAAAAAGAAAAAGCAGTTAAGACTGAAAACGTGTGTGTGTGTGTGTGTGTACGTACGTGCGGCGGACGTAACTGCTTTATCGAATATTTCCAATCGTTACGAAGGTAAATGTCATATCAGCTTTATCAGTATGTCTACGCACATATGTTGTTTATATCCACATATTCATTGTTTTTAGATAAGAAAAAAAAAAAGACCTTATAAATCTATGTATTTTGTATATTACTGATAAAGACTGATTCGTGTGGGCAGAATTATCATCGATAATATACAGAAGATTATTATCGTGAATAAAAAAGACGCGTCATCTATACCAATGAATTAAAGATTAAAATACAAACAAAAATATCGAAATTAACATGTATATTGTTACAATTTTTCTGTTTTCATTCATACAGAATAATTCAAGGAAAGGCTACAATACCTCTATAAGATATTTTAAAAAAAAAACATGAATGAAATTGTACCTATGGATTTTAAATTGTTACATCTTCTTAATCTTCTGCGGAAAAATATATGCTTTGGTTATCTCCCTTTAAATATACCTTTGTTTTCTCCTTCTGTTTTCTATTTCACAAGATTTAAAAATTGGCAAACATTCTCACTTGGTTAACTATTTTGAAAAGTATCTTTCTTTTTAATTTGACCCGCCATTGTTATCTAATGCAATAATTTATTTATCTATATTCAAATGACCACTGGTACACACACACACACACATTCATATATATATATATATATATATATATATATATATATATATATATATATATATATATATATATATATTGTGTATTTGGGAAGCAATCCCTCTTTTATGCAAGTTACCTTGAAAGCGACTGCCAAGGTGTGGTGGTTGAGTTTTTTTATATAATTTTTCATATTTTCGCATCATTTTTTTTTCTTTCAGGACTTAATTATATAAAAATTGTCCGACTGCTTTCCAAGCGATTTTGGCTATATTTTTAGCCATTATCAAGGATTCATTTTATTTTACTTTTAACTGAATATATGCATTGTTTTATGTTTGTATCTAAAGTTATATGACTGTTTTATTTTCCAAACAAAGTCAGCATGCTGTGACCGTGATATTATTGAGTGTTGAGTTTTTTCTTTTTTTACTAATAATGCTTCCATTATTTTTAACCCATTTGTACATGTGGAAGATGTTATTATATCTGTATTATCAACGCATATATTCTAGATAGAGTTTGGTAGGTATCAATGTGTAATTAAATGAGACCTAATTGGTTTCGTTTGATTTGTTTTACTGCATCTCAACCTCAATGGGTTATTTAATGCCGACAAAATTTTTATTGCTGGTAATATTTTTTTTCAAAAATGTATTTCTGGCAATATTTTTTCCTTCAAAAAATCTATTTCTGGTAATATTTATTCTTCAAAAAGTATAGCTGGCAATATCTTTTTTTTCAAAAATGCATTACTGGTAACATCTTTTTTTTTTCAAAAATGTATTAATGATAATAATATTTTTACAAAATATTTCTGGTATTAAAACCTATTTTTACACTTTCATAGTTTTTTGACCGCGGTTTGATTGTTAACTATTTGTCCATAGCTGGGACCCTAACAGGTGCTACCACACCGGGTCAGGTTAGACCTGGGAACACCAGCAATTAAGAGGCGGTTCTACGCTCCTCAAAATCTCCTTTATCGTCTTACCCAGGACGCGGATATAGTTTATCGTCATACCCAGGACGGCCTAATTGACCTATGGTCAGAGAGATGTAATGTGAGTCATGTAACATGTAGCATATCCAATATAATTATTTACAAATTTGGACTGGTCAGGAAAACAACTCCTCAAGGAGTATGTAATGTAGACCTTGCAGGTGAATTATTATTTTTGACTATGAGGTTAGCGGTTTTAATTTTTTTTGCAATAAATAATTTATTTAATTTTCTTGTTTTTCTCGACTGGAGTTGTTTATTTCTTTATGATGTTTCTAAATAAAGATTCGTCTTGCATGTAGAAGATGTTTTTATTTTGAAATATTACATTTCATGTGACACAAGGTCAAACGGCGGTAGGGAACAGTCGGTCGTCACTGACTATCCTATAATTAGTCAATCTTGCTCACGATCCATTCATTCATTACAATTTACTCATACACCACAAGAACTCACTCATCGCTATTCAATCATATACCATCATATCACAGATTCACAGGGATTTTACTAAAATACCCATGATCTGAAAATATATACAATTGTTTTTACATTAAGAAATGGACAAAGTCCGACAATTTATTTATTAAAGACATTTTTATGTTTAACGTTCGTTTTATAGATACAAGTATTTAAGGAAATGCTCTGTTTATAATAAACAGTATTAAATAACATTTACCGGCCTGAATGTCCGAGAAATTTTCATCGAAAATATTCGTCCTTTGGCAGGATTCAAACCTGCATCCTATACGGAACCGTCATTTACGCTGACGTGCCTTAACCGACTCGGCCACAAATCCGACCTTGCCTACCGAACGCTCCTTTGTGGCCGAGTTTTTGTTGTTGTTTTTCGAGGAGAAGGAGTATATAAAAATATATAAAATTATGGTATGAAATGTGGGGAATGGGGGATATATCCAATAAAAAAATTAAAATATGTTAATAGGACCCGTCCACCCGATAGAAAAATATGAGATTCCACTGTATTCTGCCGCTAAGCACAATCAAGCAGCTCACTTGCTGGAGAAAAGGAAGAGTCAAAATAAATTAGAGAGTGGAGACTTATCAAAGTTTGATCCAGTCAAGATAAAAAGAAGATGGAAACAAAAACAAACTGGGGAGGGTTGGGAATCTTGACATGCATCATAACAACAGAGAATACCGGGAGCAGATACCGGGAACAACAATTACATTTTCTCTAGGTAAACAAAAGTGTTTAGCATAACCAGGGAAGGGGTTCAACAGGAAACCACTCCGTTGTGTCAAAAGGAAACTAAAAAAGAAAATCAAGACTTGTCTCGTTCACACAAGATAAGCGCGCCGCTTTTACCCATATTCCGTTGAAATCTGCCGATAACAAACGCTTTCTGTCAGTTCTGATCTTCCTCTTGATCTGATGCCGAAAGAATCCAACCAGATCCTGAGGAGAATAACGTTCGTATCGTAAGATTCTTTCCATCCGCGTCGTCCACACCACCATGCTTGACACGACTAGCAACGTCAGAAACACCAACCGTTTCAGTCCAGAACACGGAGCCGACACACCACCGCAGGCGTATGCGAGAACAATGGGCACAAGATGTTCGGGATCGATACGAGCCGTCAACTCACCGACATGATCCCAGAAGGGGCGCACCTGAAGACAGTGGTAGTAGGCGTGTGTAGCTTTCGACACTTGTGGAAGTATCCTGTTTCCTGGGCTTACGACAGCACTCAGAACTGGGAAGAGTGATAGTAAGGATAGAGAAGGCGATCCTATCACTCCTCCTCCAGAATGAATCTTCTGTCAAGTGTAACCTCGAGGTGTGTTGATGAGACTCCAGATGTGGCATTTCCAGGCCCCCGTGACACAGAAGTTGGACACAGACCTTTCTGCAGACCTTCGACTTACGTCCACCCGACAAGAGAGAGAACAACAAGCCGTGACAGCGCAAAAGCACTCAACCGTTTCCATTCACCTACACGACAGCACTGGGGGAGAGATACACCAGGCTGATCCACTTGCAGAATACGGGTTTTAATCCAGCAGCCTACAGGACATTAGCCAGAGTCGAACGCCTTGGACTGATCCAAATTGATCAGTGCAGCTCCAGCGTCGTCTTTTACATCCGCTAGGATCGTGGATCAGATGCTGGTTGCTCTGAATTGTTCAGCCCTTCACAGTACAAGTCTACTCTGATTCAAACAGAATCTCAGTAACTGACTGCAAACGCTCCTTTAAGATCTTGGCCCAAATCTTTAACTCTGTGTTTAGCAGAGTTATAGGCCTGTGATCATCTAAATGCACTCCCACCATGCTTGGCCTTTCTCGACGGCGTGATCACATCCCTGTAGATCCGGTTGGGGATGGACCCCTGCCAGAAGCCGTTGCTGAACACCATTTCGCCCATATTCACGGCGTCGTTAGACATCTTGTTTCACCTATGTTTAACTACCTAACCTTAGTAGCGCTCTCTAGCCGATCGCTTCAGAGCCTGCCTAGCTAAGCCTATCTCTAGGGCATTGCCCCAGCCTCCGCTCGGGTCAGACTCTAATGACCTTCTTAGCCTTATCTAGACCGAGTCGTTGGCTAAATTTGGTGGTGAAAGACTAATCCTATCATTAGGCATCTCCCACCACTTATTCCCAATAACCGTCCCCACTAACTCCCGCTGCACTAAACTAATCAGCTCTTGCTGGAAGTACCTCCTGTCCAGTAAGGACGAGTTGAACCAGTCTAGGCCTAGAATCTAACGCCATCCGGGCACAAACGATTTTATGGTCCGACTCGCCTAACCAGTGAAACGTGGGACAATCTAGCAGATCTATATCGACACTTCTCACAAATATTTTATCTAGGTAGCTGGCTACCTTGGTAGACGACCACTTAAGAGTCCACATCTCCCGCCCTGGGTGACCGACTCGGTAATTATCGACGAGACCAAACTCGCCGATCAGATCGACCAGGCTACAATCATTCAACTTCTTGCTAACTCCCTGTCCCCTATCCAACTTGGGGTTCGAGACTAAGTGTGTTGGATCCCCCAAGAACGGCCCCAGCTCACGAAAAAAAGAGACACGCTCCGTCCAGTTGTTAGGCGCATACACCGCAACAATCCGAAACGAAACTACTTTTCACGGCAAAATCGGCCACGATCAACCTCTCGCCA
Source organism: Acanthosepion lycidas (assembly GCA_963932145.1). Taxonomy (NCBI): domain Eukaryota; kingdom Metazoa; phylum Mollusca; class Cephalopoda; order Sepiida; family Sepiidae; genus Acanthosepion; species Acanthosepion lycidas. Next base: position 74,904,110 of record OZ010587.1, read on the forward strand.
ACCTGCCCCATCAACATGGACAAGGTTTACACTTGCGCTCAGGGTTTGCTTCACTAGCAAGGAAACACATCTGGCCTGCCGATCCTCGTATGCTGAATAGACAAAGTCGCTAAACAACACACGAGCATCGACGTCGCAAACAAAGTGAGTCTCTTCGATTGTAGCCACATCCACATCGAACGACAAGAGGTCACAAAGCAGGTAGGGAACTTTACTTTAAGCCTTTCGCATTGAAGCATGCCAGCTTCATAAACATTTCTTAGAGATATTTTATACACACACTGATCGGAAATCTACGGGTTGACAGAACCTCGACGGACTCTCCTAGGCCTCCATAGCCTAGGACGGACGTAATCTGTTCGTTTACAACAATTCCGCCAAAGTCCATAGGAAACGTTAGTTTTAACGCCCTATATAAGTGTTATGGGACCTTACCCATAATAGCATAATGGACTATTCCATACGTAATAAATACTGCGCCTCAAGAGAAAGCAGGGAGTTCAGCCCGAAGTCGGGCGACCGACTGACAGACTGACCGGCTGATCGGTTGAACTCTACCTTCGAACGGGGAGGAACCCGAACGAGGCTACGCCGAAGGGCGGAGTCTCTTTCGGGGAGGTAAACCGACCCTGAACCCGTTTATACGGGTTCAAAGGACATATTGGCCGAGCCCACGGGCTCGGAGATCCCACGTTAAACCGGCCTTGTGCCACATGATGCCCTTGTGGGGGGTGGGGTGACTAAATACCGTTCAGTCTGAAGTCGGACGACCGGCTGATCGGTTGAACACTCTGCCTTCGGGCGGGGAGGAACTCGAACGAGGCTACGCCGAAGGGCGGAGTTTCTTTCGGGGAGGTAAACCGACTCTGAACCCGTTTATACGAGTTCAAAAAGCATATTTTTGTCCCAGCCCACGGGCTCGGAGATCCCACGTTAAACCGGCCTTTTGCCACATGATACCCTCGTGGAGGGGGTGACTAAATACTGTTCAGTCTGAAGTCTGGAGTGAGGTCTGTCAGAAGTCCGTCGGGAGTCTATCAGTCAGCCAGAGCGAGCGAGTCAGAGGCAGACCGAAACAGAGTCGCGTTCAGACAATTACTACAAGACATTGGAACAGTGATACTGGTTGAGACTACATTGTTCTCCCTACTAAACCTGATTGTTCGTACTAACACTTTCTACTTCTCTGTATATATTCCTGTTTGTAATATATCTGTGTTATTCCATATCCGTATTCGAGTTCTTCTTTATTGGTTCTACCTTGGACCATCACCCGTGATACAAGGAACCAGACCATAACATTAAGGAAGCGTGGAGCAGAACATAGTTGTTTATTTTTTTTTAATTTACTGAGTTCGGGTGACTCAAATTGAGCCATAAATTACATGACCTGGCAGCCAACAAACAAAGTAACACTGCAACATTCAGAAAAAAAACTTGTTTTACGACAAATAACAACTAAAAATGAAATCAAATATTTAAATAATGAAATCCCAAAACATAATGTGATACTTAAAAACACTTATGAAAACTTGAGAAATTCAAATAATTTTAGTGACTATATTAGCTAAAAGCAGAATTCTTTGAAGAATTTAAATCACCGAATTTTTTTGCAATTTTTTCTTACCGAAAATCTGTTCTAAATCGAAAAATAAAAAACGCAATAAAACAAAGACATTATTTAATTAGAGCAGCTTTTAATTGCTTTTATGAATAATATATATTAAAGACAATATTGTCTGAAGAAAAAAATTTCGATGAAATACGAATTTTTGTAAAATTTTATTTTATTTTTTACAATTATAATTTGAATACTTTATAGTTTTTAAATCTTTTAAAATTCATTTTCAATGTGATAATTCTTAGGAAATATTGTTATTAAGTAAATCTGTGTTTACTAATCATATATTATAATGCTTATTACAACCTGACGACCCGAATATTTTTAGAAGAATTTTTATATCTGTGGTTACATTCAGAATTTCTGAAGTATAGATGTACAAACCGATAAATCTATCATTAAAATGTCATGTATTAACACATTCGGCTGACAATAAATGAATAAACACGTCAAAAAAAAAAAAAAAAACAAGACCTCGTAGTTAAGAAATGTTTGTATACAACATTTTATGCTATAAGTAATATTTGTTTCAAATCAGATTAATTTAACTTTAAATTTGCTAATTTTCTTCAAATAACGTTCCAGAAATATATATTTTATTTTTGCAAGATTTTTAAAATCAAGAATGAACTTTTGTTTACAAATGTGTAAAAAAAATGGCCGATTTTTATCGATTTTACTGAAAAAATTGATTCCGATCACTATAAGTCCTGTTTGAAATATACCACAGAGTATTTTGCTTACTGTTAATAGTAAATTTAAAATCCATTAGCTTTCAATTAAAGCTAAAATGAAAACTTCAAGAAATCTTTTTCATTTTTAAAAATTCATTTTAAACCTTACGTATACCGAATTGGTGGAGGTACCTAATATACAGTTATATATATATATATATATATATATATATATATATATATATATATATATATATATATATTGTATATTTTGGCAGTAATCCTTATTTTATGCATGTTTCGTTAAACATGAGACAAGAAATATCGAGTGAGTTTTTTTTTATTATTTATTCTTATGTCCTTATGCGTTTTCTTTTCTTAGTATAAATGTATAGAGAAATTTTCCATAGTTTTCATTTTCCAGAGCGCTTTCGGCCAACATTTTTGCTGTTTTTAAAGGGGTTAATTCTGTATGGTAAAAAGGATTTATAATATTTTTCTGTTTTTCTATAATGAAAAAGTGTTAGAAGCATTTCTCTCGCAGTATCTTTTCTTTTTAGTGGATTTTTGCTTAGTTTGAATCTAAATATTTGCAAACGTACTGTTCAGTCTACTTGGTTAATATTCACCACTGAATTAAGTGCATTGATGTGGCAGTAAATTATGTTAAAAAATAAATACTTACTCTATAAAATAATTGCATTTTTAACAATTCGAATATGAACTTCTTGATGGAATTACGTACAACGGTGAAGATAGGACAAGAAGTTATTAGCTCAATTTTATTTTAATTTTTTATGGCATAATGTTTAAGCGATCTGATTAATCGAATTAAGTGCATTAAAAAGAAATCGAATTAAGTGCATTAAAAAGAAAGATTATCTTGCGAAACATTTGTGTAAAAAAAGATTATCTTACGAAACATTTGTGTAAAATAAGTTTGTAGTATCGTATGCAGATTAGATAGACAAGTATAAATAGAGAACAACTAGCGAACATAGGGTGTCTGTGCCTAGCAAAGCCGGTTGTTATTCAGGACACGCAGAACTGTACTACGATTATTACTACGCAGAGAGATATGCAAAACATAATAAAGTTATTTTTCACTATTACGCTACGTTATTATTGATGTAACTACGTCTAAATTCAAGTAAGCTTATGTACATTTGTAGATGGGTCTCCACAAATTACTTTCTTTATCCACTTTGTATAAGCATAACTTCTTGGGAAAGAAAGTGAAATAATTTCCTGTGTTGCCATCTTCACAGTTTTGAATTCAGAGTTGTTGTTCTACTAGACCTGATTGCTTAGTCTATTCTGATATTAAAGCCATAGCTCGGGTCACTAACTCTACGTGAACGAAATCAATGAGCAGATAAACAAAATACATGTGTTTTTAACAATCTTTCTACTATAATTAAGCTGCGTTTCGACTCACTAATAACCTGAATAATAAATTATAAATACGCACTTGTGTAATTGTTCTCTCTAATTGGAATTCGTCACTTTCAATAACAGCACATAAGAAAAGGTAAGAGCCACTTACCCTCCTTCCTATTATGAATGAACTGATCCATTAAGTAGTCCTAGGTAATTGTCTAAAGGAAGGAAGATAAAATAATTTTGCAGTGACTTGTCTAGCTGAGTACTGAATACTACTATCACGACTGACACTGTCGATTTAAATGTTGTCTCTTGCCAGACCCCACATCACAACAGAAACAAAAGATAATTATTTATTGTTGATGTACAGTAGAACGTCTGTAATGAAGTACTGTCATTAATCTATGAATCATTCTGATTAGTATTGTCGTTTCGTTCACAATATTTCACCCTGAGAATAGAGAGGATTGAGGAAAAAGACAGAAGATGGCGATTGACATTGCATTTATATTTTTGAAAATTATCCTTATCAGGGAAGCAATGCAATGGAAGGGAAGTGCAAGAAAAGAAAATGTTGAAATGGAAGTGGAGATTGCGTTTTTGCTATTTTACGGCTTATCGACCCTTTGTAGGTTATTTAAAACCAGAAAATATTTTTAGATTGTCAGAATTCTTTGCGATAATAATGATTTACATGGTCAAGTGCTATCAATTAACTCATAGATGGGGGAGAAGAGGTACATTCATACATTTCTCAAAGTGAATATAATGAACCCAACAGTAATTGGAACTCGGCTCTCTGATTAACAATTCCGAGCCATTATCCATTACACCACCCGCACATCAAAAATTACAGCACCTGGGATTCCCAAGTGATTTGCATATATGTCATATACAAAAGAATTTCAGTAACTTTCCAACAATTACTTTTATGATTATTGCTTTTTAATTGGCATAAAATATTGGAAGGCACTATATATATATATATATATATATATATATATATATATATATATATATATATATATATTCATGAATCATTCATACAAAAAACAAATATAGAGGTTAATGATTTAAATGGCGAGAATACTTCAATGGCTACTATTGGGACCCACAGTCAAGTGTTTCAACAATCATAGAACCAGACAATAGCTACAATGCTGAAACACCCAGACAATGGCCACAATAGTCGGACATTCACTTAATGCCTACGACGATTGGAAAATCAGTCATTGACTACAATAGTAGGGCACCCACTCGATGGCTACGATACTGGGACACTCGGTCAGTGGCCACAACAGAGGAAAATCTAGTCAATGTCTCCAATAATGGGATACTGCAATAGTGGGGTACCCACTCAATGGCTATGAGATTATGGTACCCGCTCAATGTCGAACTCAATAGTTAGCGCATTGAGTTTTTTTAAATATATATATATATATATATATATATATATATATATATATATATATAAGTTTCGTTAAAGACGACTGACAAGGCACTGCGATTAATGTTTTTATTTAATTTTTCTTATGTTCGTACCTGAGTTTTCTTTTCGGGACACAAAGTGTGTAAAAACTGACCAAAAGTTCTGCATATCCTAGCGCTTTCGGCTATTCTTTTAGCCATTATCAAAAACGATTTTATTTTTAACAGAATGTGTGGGAATTTTATGTATGAACCTGAAGTTATATGAAAGTTTTATTTTCCAAACACAGTCAACATGTCATGGTCATGATTAGAGTTAATGTTATTGAGTGTTGGATTTTTCCCTCTTTGATTATTAGTGCTCCCATTATTCTTAATCATTTTTTACATGTGGATAAGGCTATTATACTTGTATCTTCTACTAGTATTTTCGGAGGGAATTTAGTTTAGTTTCCGTGTATATTTAAATGAGTCCTAATTGAGCTATGGTCCGGTAGGAGTAACGTGACTCTGCAGAACTTTTGGACAGTTTTTACACACTTTGCGCCCAGAAAAGAAAACACTTGTACGAACACATGAAAAATTAAATAAAAAGCTTGATCGCAGGGCCTTCAGTAGTTTTTAATGAAACTTGTACAAAAGACAGATTGCTGCCCACACACACTCACACACAATATATATATATATTTATATATATATATATATGTATATATATATATATATATAGAGAGAGAGAGAGAGAGGGGGGAAGAGATTTGCAGGAATACATCTAAATGTTTATGTACTGAATATATATACAGATGTATGTGTGCATGTAAAACTATGAGAATATATGTGCTTCATTGTATAAATTTGTATGTGCTTGTGTACGTGTATGGGTGGGTATGTGCGTGTTCTAGTGTGTGGTAAAGAAGCGTTGATTATCTAGCTGCCACAAATACCGTAATACTGCACGAATTCCGGTAAATGCGGTATGACCTTTGTCACTGTCGCAGTGACGGCTGCCTGATTGTGACAACGATTATAATGTTCAGCTTCTGTGATATCTTTAAAAAAAAAAGTCATCCGACTTATTCGAAACGGGTATGGGATTTGTTCAAGATTATCACGTGATACGAGAATTAACAGACGACAAAGTGGGTGCGAAATGCAGCAGCAAGCCATGTACTTGAAAGGAAAATTAAACTTGGATCCATTTTTAGTTCCATTGAGAAATTACCAAACTAAATTGCATTCAACATTTACATGTAAAGAAAATTCTTCAAAGAATAGGGACATCTGTCGTAAAGTGATGCAACATTAGTTACTGATCGGAACATTATTTACTAAGTTTGATTCTCAGTGAGTGATCCACTATTGTGTCTCGATACTACACAAGGTTAAACAAGGGAAAATATTTTGGATAAGTTGATTAATTTAATGACATATCAAGTCCTGTTGAGTTATTTAATGCCGAACCTAAGTCGTATACGACAAAAATCACAATGAATTTTCAAAAAAGGGGGACGCGGATCCGGCTGTCAAATAGGTGGCTTCTTTTTGTGGGGATCTTATACATCTACGGATGAATTGGCGTATTGTAATCCCCACTAACAGAACAACTAGTAAATATTCACCTATTATATATATATATATATATATATATATATATATATATATATATATATATATATATATATATATATATATATATATATATAAAAGACAAAAGGAAAAATTATCTTAGTCGACGCATTTCGTCCTCTGAGGGACTTTATTAAGGCAAATTCAAGGATTTTATTTTGTAACAAGTATTTATATACAAGACCGAAATGTTATTGGTTTTCAAAAGTTTTTAAAAGTGTAGGCAAGCTAGGGAGTACGCTAAGTGACATAATTCAATATCTAATAAACGAAAGTAAGTAAATAATGTTTTTGATATTTTTTAAATACAAATTAATATGTAAATTATTTTAGTTTGGGATTAATTTATATATTATGTATTTTAATATGAATTTAATCATTTTCTTTTTATTTTTAAGATTTTTATAGCCATCTATGTTGGCTTGGGAGAGTAGCCATTTTTTCAGGAATTGGGTGCAGAAAAATCTTTTGATAAGATGCGGTAACAGCACTCTCAAGAATTTTCCGTTTAAGTAACTTACTTTCTCTTTTAATAAGTGTGGTATTCTTTAAATCAAAGTTGTGGTTGAATTTATTTCTATGTATAACTAGTGTAATTAATAAATTGTTGTATATTTGTGTTCATATCTACGTTTTTTGAAATTTCTGCAAGTTTTCTCCAATGTATTGTGAGTAGCAGTTCTGGCAATTTATTTTATATTATATATTATATATACCTGCTTCAGAATTATTATTGGATATTTTTGATTATGTTCATATCCATAATAGTTTTGGGTGTGGTTGTAATTATTTTGATGTTGTTTGGATTGGATAAATTGTTCTGGATTCATCAGAATAAGAAATTACTGGGAAATTAATTATAGAAAGGCCAGAGAGAAGCTACGTTACGATAGTGGGGAAAGAAACGGAATCCGAAACGCCATGTCAGAACCGATAACATTGCAGATAATTTGGGGGGTTCTTTCCAATCTCTTAATACATATCAGAAACACCAAATGGGCACCCCGATGGGTGGTGTAATGGTTAGCAAGCTTGTCTCGCTAGAACAATTATGACTGAGTAGTGAGTTTGATCCTCACTGGGTACTCCCTACTTTCGGCCTTGTGTCACATCTACGCTTGGAAAATCACTATCAGAAACACCAAATCAAGTGTGGCAGAAATACTCGATGCACGGATGATTGCTAGACATATAAATGGGCAAAATAGATTCTGGCGAGAAAAATTGCCTTTCCGGAAATACACAGTGCGATAGATAAATTGTCGACTAAATTACGCAAAAATCAAAATAATGCTGACATCCCATTTTAACAAAAATATTTATCAAAAATACACAAAGATATCTTGAAATACTAAAAATCAAATTTATTCAATAAAATCGCCATTGGCTTCAACCACGATTTTCAGACAACTTCGGAATCTCCTGCAACTCTTCTGGGCGGTCTCTTTGTTTAAGTTGGCGAATGTTGCCATAATCCTTGCCTTTAGTTCATCTTTGGTGTTACAAGGAATTTTGTTGGTCTCTCGCTCAGCTACGCCTCATGCATAATAATCAAGGGGGTTGTAGTCTGTGGAGATGTAAGGGGTGATGTGGTCGCAGAAAATGTCTCTCAGACATGACTGGGTTTTCCTGCATGTGTGGCATGATACAGAGTCCTGTTGCAAGACATAGGGTTTTCCACCAGCCACCTTCTTGACCCAGGGAAGTAGTACCTCATCAAGGCACTTGATGTAGGCTTCTATGTTGTCTTAGGCCCTCACCAACAAATTCGAGAGTTCTTTTGTTATGAGAACGATCAGAGTGTGTTTTTCGAGCTGCTGTACCTTCCAAATCGCCATTAGACTCATCCAACTCTTTCCGAATCCCCTGCAAATTCCTCAGATTGATACCCAAACACTCTGAAACGTTCGTATTGGAGCTTCCGGTGCGAATGGTAAGCAGTACAGCATGCCGTTTCAAAATTTCTGGCGGAGTTAATTGCGTCATGGTGCTGTTTTTCTCACTGACGGTGTCTAATGTAGTGTGCAGTCGACAAAAACAAGAACATATAACGCGCATGCACGAAATTAAAAATATATAATGGCGACAATTTACCCATCGCACGCCTTATATCAAAGTTTGATGTAATTAAAATAATTAAACATTCTAAATAACTGTCATTGAGTGATGGATAACAAGCTACTCATGCAGTCTATCACTTGTGCAGTGAGTTTGGTTTTCAATGAATATCCAAATATTGTAATTCACTAGTGATAAATACTTATGATATAAGCAGATCTACTTAGACATACTAACATACATGTGCATACCACACACACATACACACAAGTACATACATGCAACTGACGTTTTACTATGAATTTTAACTCCCGGTTTATTGTCGTTTCTTTGGTTTTGAGCTGCGATGTTGCCATGGCGTGAGTCTACGCACTGATCTGGACACTGATGTGTGCATGCGTTACAGATAATCAACACTGAGAAAAATACACAGCATCGATTGCAAATTGATCTTTACCTACTTTGCTAAGCATACACAATATTGAATATTCCCTTTTAATAAATACGCAATCGGCTAGCATAGATCACATTGATAATGAGTGCCTTCAGAATATACACTTAATAGGTTTAGTCGCGGTTTGGTAAAATATCACTCTCTTGCGAACTCAGTGAATATCAAGCTCGCTAACTTAGCAATGGATTGCACGAGGATCTATTTACAGGGTTAAGCTTTGACACAAGGGCACAAATGTGGGATACTCAGTTAACTTGAAAACTCATTACAGTATGTGTACAATCTAACAATTGCTCTACACCGAGACACTCAGGTTATTTAATAGGACTAGTTTAGCCTAATAGAAAACCATCGTTGCTGGGTACATACTGACTATAATACCGAGTGACCTAATGAGATCAGCTCATTAAGCATCTCACTGCAATTGGAGCAATCCCCACACCATCCTATATGACATTTTAGAATATCTGTGAGTGAGGAAAACATCGGACCGACATTATGAATTTAGATGTTCCATAGGGAATTTCATTCCAAAAGAAAATAAACCCATAAATAATTATGTTGGACATACCACCACCCGCTTGTCACGGCGCATTCAAACCAGCATGGAATCGCACCGACCTCAGTACTCAACATACTCGTCAAGAACATGGATTTGATACGTAACTCTAACTGAAAAAGCGTTTAAAAGTGATGGAAAACTTCGGTATAAAAAAACAATAAACCAACCCTTAATAATATTAGTTATGAATATGGCCACAATGTACTGACCGTATTTGGAAATTAAGAATATGTCGGTAGCTTTTATTCTGTCTTCAATAACAATTAAACACACACAAATGCACACACACACACGTACACACACACATATATATGTATATATATATATATATATATATTTCATGCATATTTCATTGAATACGACAGACAAGGTCACCTCTTAGAACAAAAGTACAGCAAATATTATTTACGAATTTAAATGCGCATTAAGGAATTGTATTCCTGATCATTCAAAATTCGTAAATAATTATATAGGCCACACTACAACATGTTTGACACGCAGACTCACTCTACACCTTTCTGACCATAGCTCAATTAGATTTCATTTAAAATATTCATGGACACCTACCGGATACTATTCGTAACATACTTGTCGACAACACTAATATAATAGCATCATCTACGTGCAAAAAAAGGCTAAAAATAATGGAAGCCTTATTAATAAAAAAAAAACAACACTTAATAATATCAACTATGAACATGGACACAATATCTTGACCGTGTTTTTAAAAATTAAAACATTATATAAATACATACATGTAACAAACTATTTTTTATTTAACAGTTAAAATATTTCATCCTTGAAAATGGCTAAATGTATAGCCGAAAGTGCTCGGATTAAAAAATGCATTATTACAGTTTTTATATAATTTATCATTTCAAAAGAAAAAAAATTATTAGATCGCATGAGAAATTTTATAAAAAAACTAAATCAAAGCACCTTGTCTGTCGTATTCAATGAAATGTGCATGACAGAAGGATTGCTGCCTAAATACACACACACACACACACACACACACACATATATATATATATATATATGTGTGTGTGTGTGTGTGTGTGTGTGTGTGTGTGTGTGTGTGTGTGTGTGTGTGTGTATAATAGTTACCCCGCCTATACGCCCTTCTCCAACTCCGCTGGCTTGGGCATGTACACTGTATGCTGGATGGGACGATTGCGAAGGTCCGTCTGTATGGGGAACTGACCACTGGAAAGAGAGCACGAAGACGACCTCATTTTCGCATCAAGGACGTCTGCAAAAGGGACATGAGTGCGATGGACATGCACATCAACAGATGGAACGACGCACCCATCGATCGCTTACGCTGGAGACACGTTTTACACCGATAGCTGGAGCGAGGAGAGGAGAAACGAAGGCATGTCGTCGGGAAGAAACGTGCTCAACGGAAAGAAAACAACAAGGCAATATCGGTAGAGAGCGCTTTCACATGCATTCATTGCCATCGAGACTGTCACACTCGTGTGCGCCTGTACAGCCATAACAGATGCTGCACCGCCATCAGCAGCTGAGGCACAACTCTTTGGGTGCAGATCAAAGGTTTTTATTATTATTATCATTATTATTATTATTATTATTATTATTATTATTATTATTATTATTATTATTTTAAACGTTATATTTAGTGGTTACTCGTATTTGAAGGTCGGTAGATGAAATACTATAAACAGTGTATCTACTGAAATACGGGTCAAAAATAACGTTTAAAGTAAGAAAAATATGTCTGGTTGTCAATTAAAATCGATTAATTCTTTAAAATTGCTTTGCTTACGTTTTAGATATGAAACTAAGCAGTTATGACTTTCGAGAAAATCTAAACTAGTAAAATGTGCTTCAAAGGAAAATAGAACCTTGCTCGTCGTAACCGAGTGGTCAAAGCACGTCAAATTAAACAACGCTTTCTCATGTAAAGGGGAAGTGCAGGTCTGAATCCTGTCGGAGGTTGCGTTTTCTCGAATGTGAAGGTCGTTATACGAAATACTATTTAAAATAAACGGAACGTCTACTCAAATACGGGTATCCACTAAACATCGTTTAAAGTTATAAAAATATGTCAAATTATAAATTAAATACGTTAATTCCTTATATATATATATATATATATATATATATATATATATATATATATATATATATATATTATAAACATTATATTTAGTGGATACACGTTTTGGGGTAGACAACTCAAGGCCGGTAGATATTAAATTTCACAGTTTAACAAATCAGGTGTATCTATTCAGACATATGTATCCACTAAATATAACGTTTATATTAAGAAGAAATAATGTCGAATTAAATAAAATCCATTAATTATTCAATATTTCAAAAGCAGCACAAACAACGGCAGCTTTCGTAAACATAAGGACAATCTGGAAAGACAAGAACAATTGCCTGAAATAAAAGATTCGACTGTTGCGTGTACAAAAGCCTTCTTACTCTTTTTCTACGTCCGCGAATCTTGGACATTAAAATTGAAAAATACAAGCATTAGATATGAGTGAAAAATACAAGCATTAGAATGGGATACTACAGAACTATCCGAGGTAGCATCTTCTACGTAGACCATATCGCAAATGATGCAATGCTATATACCATCAGACAAGAAGAAGACCTGTTGAAAGACCTCATAAGTAACGTCAAGACGAGGAAGCTGAAATCGTATGGCCACATCACAAGAGGCAACGATTCTTTTACTACCATCCTAAAATGTATCAACCTTGGGCAACAGAGGAAAAGGGGAAAATGGGCTGACAACTTCACTGAGTGGACAGGAAAATGCTTTGCAAAGACCCAGACATTGTCACGCAATCGAGAATACTGAGCAACTTTCCTCTATGCAGCCTTGTCTCCCCTTCTTAGTAATGAAATATTCTGTTGTTAACGGGAAGCATTGCTCAATGTTAATAAGCTAACATGTCTCGTATGACCATAACAACAGAATATCTCATTACTAAATAGGGAGTATCAAGTTACCATTAATTTGCATTTTATTTCACGCTAGTTGGATGATTTTTCTTTTAGTGATTTAAAAGGGACCCATTTTTTTATTTTATGCTACTACAGGGCCGAGTAATTAAAATTTGATATCATGTCTTCGAAGCTGTATCTTCCAAGCAATACCTCTCTCTCTCTCTCGAGAGAGAGAGAGAGAGAGAGAGAGAGGGGGTTAGATCATTACCTGGTGTCTCTCAAAAATAACGATGCCAAGAGGAGGGTGAGAAATTTTGGTCCCTGGTCCAGGTTTGCTGGTCTTCCACTTTAAACTCGACCTCGTGCAAAATTCCGTTCGAGCGAGTTTATAGATAAATATTTACAGTAGATAAATCTTACATTAATGGCCGGCCGCTCGTATCTGTGTATGTCTGTACGCTGGGCCGGTTAACTAATCCCTGTTGCAGACGTCTGCTCAGGTACATTTGTGTTTTTTCAACGCCGAGAGAGCCCACTTGTGATCTATACTGCAACTATGTTGAGCAGACATTAGTGACAGTTTCTGTAAGAGAGAGAGAAAGAGAGAGATAGAAAAGGAGGGAGAAAGAGAGAGAGCGCATCAAGCGTTTGAACAAGGCCAGTATGTTCAAACTCTCGGTCACAAAGCGCTGGGATCACCTTTCCAGACCGATATTATCAAGGTCACATTCCTGATAAAACGACCATGCTGAAATTCGAATACTGGTGTCATGGTCGGGAAGCGAGATTTCTAACGCGACCAACTCTTACATTATTCATGCAAAAAATATAAGACGTACAATTGCAAAATTGCTTAAATTTTCCTTCACATTTTGATGGTACGTGTAAACTACTAGAGGAATAATATTCAATCATTTCGCATCCACCATTGTCAGATATTACTGGAGAAATCAAATTTTTACTGAGAAATTGTTATTAACCAAATGATACTAGAAAATTCTTCAGAATACACTTAAATAAGCAATATGCCCAGTAAATTTCAGCTTATTATATCTACACTTCTTAAAAGACCTTATAATTCTACTTGACCTTCCCTTAGCACAACCGTTACGACTGTATTGCGTGAAAAGACACATCAGAGACACTACTTGGTTTCAGAAAGAAAGAAAGAAAGAAAGTAGGAACGACACAAGGGTTTAACGTCGCCAGCCAATACCTCATGAATAACGGACTATTCCGTATCGTAAGAAGATGGCGAATAATAATTATTTAAAAATAATGTAAGAAGTAATGAAGGAAAAACTATTAAAATTTTTATTCGTAGATCACGATTAAAATTATTCATTCCCATTTAAATTTGAGTATGAATTGAAAATATGGATCAAATACAAAAGATTAAATAAGAGACAAATGAAAGAAATTAAGTATTTAATATATTGCGCTATATATTTAAACCCATTGTCTTCCCAGTTGAGCAATAGTGAGAGGAAAAAGATCATTCAGGCCTTCAGTAATGGTACCAATATTCATACTCTGGCTTCTATTTTCAAAGTCCATTCAAGAACCAAGAAGAGAACGGTGAATAAGTTTAAAAAAGAGAAAAATTAGAGAGGAAAACTGGACCACTTAGAGCTGAAGAGATCAAT
>OZ010587.1:74925986-75153486 GCA_963932145.1 Acanthosepion lycidas
AAATTAATACAGAATTTTAAAAGATTTAAAATTTCATAAATGACTCTAATTAAAGCTTTTTAAAAATTAAAACATTTCTTTTAAGAATTCATTATTCATCGAAAAAAAAAAGATTTTCTTGGGGCAATAGCGTCTATAATATATCTTATTCATAAAAGTAATTAAAAGCTTTCTTAATTTTATAATGTCTCAGTTTATTACATTTATTTATTTTACGATTCAGTGCATATTTTCTGTAGTTGGGGATCATGTTTTACAAAAAAATTGATAATTTAAATCCTCCAAAGATTTGTGCTTATAATTAATATAAAGATTAAACACTAAAAAAAAAATGAATCACTCAAAATTTCATAAAATTAAATACGTGGATGGGGCAAGTAAGAAATGCAAAAACAATATTTTTATCACGATTTTTTAAAAAAGAAACGTTTCTAAAATAATGTAATTTATTTGCGAACGGTTCATTAAAATCCGACAATTATTTGATTTTTGCAAAATTTTCCAAATCAACGTTCTTTTCCCCGTAAAAAAGACGCTAAAATTCCCAATACTAATTTATGGCCACCCGCATACACAAGAAAAGCATAATTTTTTTTAGCAAAGTTTCGAAGGTTCCAAAAAAGGATTTTAAAAAATAATTTAATAATTAAAAATCCTTTGGTCTTTCCGCTTAATAATAATAAAAATATTTTAACGATAAAACTTTGTTTTTATTATTAGGTTGGTGCAAAAATAATGACATAATAATGTCGTTTTTTGACGTTACGTCAAAAAACGACATTATTACGTCATTATTTTTGCACCAACCTAATAATTTGGGGGCTATTTTTTCATCATGAATGCTCATTTTTAGCGAATCTTTGGAGGCGCGCGCGCGCACGCACACACACACACACACACACACACACACACACACATATATATATATATATATAATATAACGTACATAGGGCACCGGTGTTAATAAAATAGTGCTCGATCTAATATGACACAGCTATTAAATATAATATACACAATATATATACATATGGTCACATTGGAATAATAATTTGATGTGTTCATTTTTTTGTAGACCGTGGGTATATTGGAAGGATATTCTATATAAGACCATTTAAAATATATATATCATGTATTGTTTAAATTTCCTATATGAAGGAAGGTACAGCAATTGCAGTCATAGATATCAGTACTGCATAATGGATGTCAGTTTCTTTTTCAAGTTCAGTAACTATCGCCTTTTTCAGTATTGATAGGAGTTTCCGACCTAACCTTTTATCTGACTTAGTGTGGACTGTTATCATCTTGATTATGTCCTTATCTTCTCTTCAAGTAATATGTGCAATCCATTATATTTGTTCTTCCAGTATAGGTTGGTTAATAATAATATGAATTTCACTTTGAAAACATTGACTTAATAATAGACGATCATATGGCATCCCAAATTAGCTATCTATCTATCTATCTATCTATCTATCTATCTATCTATCTATCTCCGTCTCTTCATCTATCTATCTAACCAGATAGCTATAAAATCTAGCTGTTTTCCCAAAACGCAGGGAGCGAATGTATTTCAGGTATTTGCCGCTACCATCTACGAACAAATAGTCCATCAGGGAAATAGTCAACCAACATGACTTAAAAGAGAATAAGAAGAAGATGGTGTTTGTTGACAGTAAAATTATAGATCCTTTTAAATTTGATTATATCTAGACAAATTTAAAGAATTCTTGTAAGTTCTTGTTTGGATGTTTATTGAGTGTAACAGGCTATAAGCATGAAGATTTAAACTAAAGAATCTACTTACACAAAAAACTCTCTATCATATTCTGTAAAGCTGTTTATTATTCATCTTGTCAAAAAAAGGCTTCAAAGACACTAAAACTAATGAAATAAACTACAATCTCACCAGATATTATCACTAGTAAAAAACTCATTTACTATCATTAAAAAGGTGTATATGACAATGAAAAACAATATTTATGCAAAGAAAATCTTTAGTAAGCAATAAAAATGATACAAGTAAATTTAAAGCCGAAGCAGTAGATAAAGATTATGGAATGTCAAGGAGTTCATACTAACAGATAAAATAATAATTTATTCAGCTATATGCGAAATATTTATTTATATATATATATATATATATATATATATATATATATATAGTCATCCACAGACCACACTGTTTCGCTGTATCAGAGCTTCTCAGTGTGGCTAGACGTCCGATTACTTCAAGCTGGGATCGAAACCCGACTCATTTGACATCAGTCAGATATCTTATCCCCAGGATCGTCGTCGTCGCACGGCGAAAACGAGGGAAATTTTAACGTTTTTCTCTATACGAAATACACCAGTAGCTGCTCGGATAACTCAATTGCATTTACTTGAAGAGTATACTAACACACACACACACACACAGATATATATATATAAATATATATATATATATATATATATATATATATATATATATATATATATATATATATTAATTATTTCAGTCCAGGCCACTAAGACGCAAGACGCTGCTGAGTTTGAAACAATATGAGAAAAAGTTTAACATTATTAAGGAGATCTTGGGATTTATTTATAAAAATTTATGTTGTACATAGTTTGTACAATAAAGCCTGAATACACCCACCTAAAAAATAAATTATTATAAAGCCTTTTATTAAGAATAGATAATTTGCGTAAAAAACTCACACAATATATTCCTTTGTTAATATAAATTTTATTGTGTAAACATCGGAATCTTTATTAGAATTTGTCATCTGATAAGATAGATAGATAAATAGATAGATAGATTGATATGAATAGACAGACATAAAGGTGTTACGCAAAGGCTCATGCAATTATAATAAAATCAGATGTCCATCTCTCAAGTCACCCATCGTTTTCAGCGAATTATTGAACACTTCTCAAAATAATTCAAGCAAGAAATAAAGAACCACCTTTTTGCTCAATTTTCGTCTAATTTAAGGTAGAAATTTCCTTCCTGAAATATCCGAACTTTCAGGTATTATTATATATATATATATATATATATATATATATATATATATATATATATATATATGGGGAGTAGGCGGTGTATGTTTGTGTGTGTATGCACAGTTTCAAATATATATTATATTGTCTTTCTTCAAATGAAAATTGCCAAAGATTACGTATAGACAATCGTTCAGACAAGAGGACATTGTGCCCGACTAGAACAAGAAATGAAAAAAAACATGAATTCAATGTCGGAAACATCAAAATATACATTCATATGCACTGAACACAACGTAAAAGTAAAGAAAAATAGTTCAAAGTTGTATCTGTGTGAGCGCATTTTTGTGGATGAATTGCTCGAACCCCAAAAGAAAAACTATCGTCTGCTATTGATCATTATTATACATGAGACTACTGCGCAGATTTTTTATATTCAAAATCATGGTTTTCATTAAAAATTAAAGAATAAAATGAAATTACTAAAGCAGTAGTTTATTCGATAGAAGCGAAAAATAACATAAAAGTTGTTTCTTACCGGCCAGAGGTAGCATCCTTCAATCCGGATTGAGATTGACGGCCCACAAGTCAATTGGCGCCTTGTTGTCCTACGAAAACTTTACTTTTAACTATTGCTATTGCAGACGATATTTGATCGCTGAAATTGTATTGTTCCCGTCTTATAAATTTGTTTCTTTTTCTCTTTTATGTGTCTCTTTTCAGTTTTACTTTTTAAAACTTTTCTGGCCTTTTTTTTATTTTTAATATTTTTTTTTTTTTTTTTTTATCGGTCTATGATTTTAGTCTCGGCAAATCAAAAGACAAGAAATCCTGATTGTGATTCAAATTAAAACGGATTAAAAATTAGATTGGTCTTGAAACTGATCGCTTTTCGATATTCGGTGATAAAACCAGTGAGTTGAGGTGCCAATGGTGACAGTAAATGAAGCTTCGGGTTTCGAACCGTTTACCAAATGCTTTCCTTTTCAGAAAGCGTGTAATGCGGCACCGAATACCAATAGAAACGAACATCGGCCATCCGCCCTGTTCAAGCCAAACATATCACATTACCAAAGTGGGTCATAATGGCGAGATAACAAGTTTGGGAAGCGGCTGTGATTTTGCGCAAAACTGTGGAGGGGATGGACATGGTTGCCGCGCTAGTTATAGGGAGGGGTTGACAGTTTTGCATAACGGGCCCGTGGGAGCTATGCGACAATGGTGGTGGCGATGGAGGTGAAGCACGGGGGTCAGGAGTTGGATGGCCAAGCTGGGAAGCAACTGAGGACCGGAAGAATTATTAGTCGGAGGAAGTACAAAAATCTGTCTCCAGTATACGCAATCTCGTGTACTTATTTCTCTTTCGATTTCTATTCTCTTTCTCCCTCTTCCCTCACTCCCTCTCTTTCTCCACACACACACACACACTTGTGTGTGTATATGTGTGTGTGTCTGTGCTCTTCGTAGAATGTTTGATGCCAAACCATTCTCGTAGACTATTCGCAACAGCAGTAAGTTCATTCTTTATTATCTAGACTTGCTCAATGAAAAACTTTACAATTATGCATTCAATCTCTAGTTTTCAAACATTTTTTTGCGGAAACATATATATATATATATATATATATATATATATATATATATATATATATAACTGGCCACTCGTATTCGAGAATATCCGACTATTAGGGCGGCTAGCCGATCCCTATTGCAGACTCTCGCTCAGGCACATTTGTGTTTGATCAACGCCCACAGAGCCCACCTGTAGTTTATACTGCAACTATGCTCAGCAGCCCTTAGTTACATTTTCTAGCGTGATCAACAATTTGAACAAAGCCCGCACGCTCAAGCCCTCGGTCACGATGACTTGTGGCTTTGTGCTAGCATAGTTATCGACGGCCCTCAAGAGTTCTGTCTACCCAATATCACTCACAAGGTGTACTTTTCAGGCACTTTCCAAAGGTGCTGCTCGCTGGGATCGACCTCGATCCATTCTGAGAACATCAGGAGGTCTCCTTCCTAACAAATTGACCATGATGAGATTCGACCTGAGTCTCATGGTCAGAAAGCGAACGTTCTAACCACTCGGTTACGCGCCCATATATATATATATATATATATATATATATATATATATATATATATATATATATATATATGTGTTTCGTTTAAAACGACAGACAAGGTACTACGATTAAGCTTTTTATTTAATTTTTCTTGTATTCGAACAAGTGCTTTCTTTTTTGGACACAAAGTGTGTAAAACTGTCCAAATGAAAGCACTTGTTTAAACTTTAATACAATGACCAGGGGCCACTCAAGGTAGAGGTTTATGTAAATGGGTAGGTTGTTAAGATTGTAGTAACATCTAATAAGATTGTAGTTACTTCTCACCAGTGGAATACGGTGGGAATGCCTCTGGTCTGCTACAATGTAAGGGGCATGACCGGTCTTAGCTGTAAAGGTTAAACATGGCGGAATCAAAGAATATAGTTCTTCCGTGTCTGTGTTAATACCCAAGGAGGATATACTAGGTATTAGTATGGATTCTATGCAGGGGCGGACTGAGAGTATTACGGGCCCTCGGACCGAAAATGCAATGGGCCCCCTTTCCCAATTTTTTACAGTTAAATGCCACATATAGAGACTGTGCAGCAGGTGATCTGTGCATATTGGCTTAAATAAGAAAAAACTTTAGTTTAAGATTAGTGTTGGGACGATTCCTAATTTTTTTCCGATTCCAATACCGATACCGATTCCAGGAAAATGTTGATTCATGATTCCGATACCAAGACGATTCCGATTCCTTGCCTACTTAGGTTCTACCTGTATGTGTACGGAACCCCAATTTTCAGCGATTACGGGAATCGATTACGACGGGAATCGATTACGACGGGAATCGATTACGACGGGAATCGATCACGGGAATCGCGGAATTGTTTTGAAACGGAAGCCAGTTTTTTTTTTATGCAATCGTTTTCAATGTTAAATTAATCTTTTTTCTTTCCTTTTTTTTCTTTTCTTTTCTTTTTAATATAATGCTTTAAAAAAAAACTGTCTTTTGTATTTTTGTAAATATTTTAAAGCAGGACCTTGTTATTTCTTTTAATTTTATTCTTCGTAAATATTTCTAATTATTTTCCTTTTAACACCTAAAGAAGAATTTTAAAATTCAATGTCTGCATTCATAAAAGAAAATCCTGAAAAATATTCATTATCTAGATTTATTAAAAAAAAAATAGTTAAGAAACTGTTTGTAGGAAGGAGATCAAAGTCAGTTAGTCCCCTCCCACTCCAGATATACTGCGTCTGTTTCACTGATTAAGTTAAGTGTAAGTGGGATTTATAGATAATAAGTTTGACCTAAAAAACATGTAAGAAAGAAAAAAAGAGCAAATCAAATACATTTTAATAACGTATTTCTTTGGTTTCATTTTATAACTTTTTATTTTTATGAAATGGTACATTTCTCTCTTACCGGTCAGAAATATGGAAAAAAAGTTTTCTTTTTTCAACATCAGACTAAAAATTTAAGAGAAACGTAATGAAAGAATCGAAAATCTAAAGTATTTATTTAACGATGCGATTCCGATTCCCCCCAAAATACACGATTCTTACGATTAACGATTCCGATTAAACGTCCCATCACTATTTAAGATATGTATGCGTTTATATGCATCAAAAGATTTGAAAACTTGAAGCTCATAAAGATGTTCATGGACACATAATGACAAAGCGTAATGACGTCAAACAAAATTTCCATTTTATTACTGCGAATCAACACGTAAACAATGTACTAAATTATAAAATTTATAATAGATATTAAAAACAAATAATAAAATGTGTTAACATACACTTTTAAAAATATTACTTACAATACGTCTTAATATAAGATATACTATGGCATATGCTTTACAATAATACTGAGCCAAAAATTTCAAATATCAACTTTCAAGGATTACAGTTAACAACATTGTACTCATTTCAGTAGAGGATTCTGCAATTTTATCAATAATTTTGTCTTTGATTTTATTTTCATTGCTATGTCTTTTTCAATAGCAATTAGCATAAGTGACTCCAAGTTATTTTGTGTGAGCGAAGATCCCATCCTTGTTTTCAACAGTCTTAGTTTAGAAAAACATCTTTCACATGTGCACTGAGTGATGCTTAGAGTTACAATAAATTTATATGCAGCACATAAATTTTCATATGCAGCTGCACACAGCATGTACTCAGATAATAGCTTGAAAGCACATGACAAACAATTCTTACATGTCGTCTTGGCAGATGATTGAGTAACATTTGTATCCTCCTCCTCTGAATCTAAGCTGTCTGAATCATTTTCATTGTCAGTTATATTTTCTAGCAGCCCTTTTTTCAAGTCTTTGTAGCTTGATGCAAATGAAATCAGTTCATCCTGTAGCGCCACTATGTCAATTTCTGGTATTGCATTAGCAATCAAGCCTAACTCAATGTTTTGTGGGCATGCCAAAATTTCAGAAAACCTGTTTGGATCAAAGCAGGAAATTTGCTTATAGAGCTTCTCATGAGACGAGAATCTAGCTCGCATGCTGGAGAGCACAGCATCAATAACTGCATTATGGTATAAAACCTCAAAAATTTTCTTCTCGTCTGTGATACCTTCTGGTGCTGAGCGACTAGATCTCATGGTTGAAATTGAGAAGCTATTAGCGACAAAAATCTTCACTTCTTCTAATTTATAATTTGCACGAACAACAAAATCAGACGCAGTTTCATAAATGCCCTTAAAATCTCTTGAGATTTTTTCAATATTTTCAGTGGCTTTGTTAATCATGCGCCAAGCCTGCATGATATCCAGGTCTGGTGTCTGCAGATAATCTGACACAGGTGTTGTAATTTCAAAAATTCGTATGAATGTAAACGCCATTAAGATGGTTTCAAATTTGCGCAAGTTTTCACTCAATTTCTGTGCTTCATAGCGAACTGATCCTTTGAAATCAATTGCTTCGCTTACTTCCTGAAGGATGATCAGAAGGTCCGAAAAGAATTCTGATGACTGATCTGCGTAATTGCCAAACAATTTTCGAAATGCTCTGCTTCTACTTGACCATCTAGTTTGACCAATACGCTCTAGTCTTAGGCGTTTCTTATTTCCTGTTTTGGTCTGCATATGCTCTTCCCACACCTTCATCCTTTTGTAGGAATCATTGAAAAATGAGCATAGTTCATTTAGCAAACCAAAAAGACTAACTGATGCAACACATCCACTGCTTGCATCACTGATCACCAGATTCAGAACATGTGCATAACACCAAGTATGGATGTGACTTGGGTCAGCTGCTTTCAAAAGTGCCTGAAGACCAGAGTAAACACCACTCATATTTGCTGCTCCATCAAACGAATCTCCGATACACTGCCTCAGTGTCAGACCTATCCCTGCAAGTGAATTTCGTAACAGGCTGTGCAAGCATTTTCCACTTGAATTATTCACATTTACCAGGCGAATAAGTCTTTCTTTAGCTCTGTCTCCAACTACATATCTAAGGACAATGGCACACTGATCATGGGCAGAAATGTCTTGGGTAGAGTCAATTTGCACTGAAAACATCCCTGCATTTTTCACCTCCTTCACAATTTCACATGTCTGAAATAATATTTATTATCTTATTGACAGTTGTTTTACTTAAAAAAGTAACAAATTTGCCACGCCCTTTCTTAGATGGATCTTTTTGTTTGCCTTGCAAAGCCACCTTCTCCAAATGTTCCTGCAGGTGTGGATTGTACTCTGCAAGAAGCTTTATAGCCTCTAAAAAATTCCCAGCATTGTCCTGATTATTTTCATCAAATGCAGTTGCAACAGCTTCTCCATATTTGCCGCGGTAAGACAAAACTTGAAACCCAATGTAAAATATTGCATCAATTATACGCTTTAAAACAGAGCGATGCTGAAGAACTTGTTGGGTTCTTAAGGAGAGTTGTTCCTCTAACAAAATTGTGCTTGGCGGATCTTTCACAAGCATTCAGAAAATATGCATCAGTAGAATGCTTATGACACTGGCTCTTTTCATGTTCCAAAAGTCTCGTTGCGATGTGTCTCCAATCAGAACAGCCCTGGATCATCTGTATATTTCGACTTTTTTCGGGAGCATACATCAGACAAAATGAGCAATGTAAACTCTTATTTTCTTCATTGTATGTTACTCACTTTCTGTTAATATTCATGCCCTGAATGCCTTGTCTGTCATATACAACAGCACTATTAAATGGTATATTACATACAGGCTGGTTTGGATGAAATTTCCAGAACATCTCCTGTGAAATTGACGCATTATGGCTGGTATCCGGTTTTAAAAAATACGCACTTTTTGCATGTGTAACCTGCGTACTGGTTGTCATGGAATCAGGCCTTAAAATCTTAGATGGTGGCTCATCGAATTCGCTTTCATCAGGTGTGATTTCAAATTCAGATGGTGCTTCTGCACATGTTGATGTTTTATCTTGTAAGCCAAAGTCAGTTGTAACTTTGTCTTCTTCAGAGGATGTAGCTTTCTTAGTAAAAAATGTATCAATTTTATTTGTTGTCTTCTTTATCATGGATATTTTATCTTTTTTCTCTTTTCTCTTTTGAGCACCACTTTTATGCTTGTAGTCAGACATCATTAAATAGGGTTTTTAGCTACCTGCACACCAGACAAATAGTTTCTTCTCGGTAAAATCTGTTTGGGGACAATTTTATAAAGAGCAAGTAAGTACAGTGTAACAAAGAAAATACAATCGATAGCAAGTATTTATGTAGAATATCTGGTTTTAAAATTATAAAATGAAAATAAAATAATACGTAATTTCAATATTTCAGAACCTCAACGAAAACTAAAGTTTCCATTAATGTAAACATCGAATTCAACTCTATTCATTCACCCTGAAATCCATGAATAAGATTGCAAAATTAAGAATGTCAAAAATCCCAGAAATTTGCGAAATATATGAATAATTTCTGTTTCTTTATTAAAAAAAAATAGTATCTTTTACTTAGAATAACATCTATCGGTAAGTAAAAAAATCGAACTTTTATTAACGTGATCACTTACCGTCACTTCTCTACATTTATCTAAAATATGAACGCGGGTTAGTTTTATATTCGATGTATATTTGCATATTGATAGGGGGGATAGATTTTTTGGACGCTCCTTCATTGGGAAATTGTTGTTAGTTAGTTAAACTAGGCACATTTCAAATATTTGAATTATTTTACTAATTAAGATCATACAAAGGTAATTTTTTAATTACACATTACATTTTTGTTCATTAATGGTTATTAACTAACAAAAAAGGATGGCATTTTATCGCATTTGGTTTGTTTTTTTTAATTTAATTTACTTGCCTTCTTTTCACGAATCAATAAATAACAATTCTCGGCTAAATTCGAAAGTTGAGTTTTTCGTAAATTTACTTTTTTGATTTATTATTTCGAGTACGTATTTAATTTACAAATAATAGTTCTATTTATTTATTTAGAAGTTTGTTCTCTATGAGTTAAGTAATAATTTTCTCTTTAATTTTTTTTCTAAGGAGTTAAAAAACAGACTTCCAAAACACAGCGACTAAACTTAAATATATAATGTCTGAATAGCAAACAAGATAAGAGACACGACTGCGATTGCACATTGCACAGTCACAGTGGGTGCACATATACGTATATAAATTATAAATATCTTCAACTGAAATTATATCTATGATTTAGAAGAATGTGGTAAGATCTAATGCACTCACTGGCATAAATTGACTGTTAGTATTAACCCCTTCGTCAATTTAAAAACAATATTGATTAAAAAAATTTTTTAAATATTTTGCTTGAATTCGCATTTAAACGCTCTTATTGACATTTTAAAAACTTTGACTTAAGAAATTACATAATACGAATTTAAATTTACTCAATATTTGTAACAAATTAGCATAATTACAGATGTAAACAAAATAATTAGTCAATATTTTAACTTACTGAAATGCTTGGCAATGGCAACAGACAGGAATTTATTAGGTGTCATTTCTTTGGAAATTCTAAATATCATATGAAAATTTTAGTGTTTTTTGGGAGTGACAGGGATGGGAGAGAGAACTCGCTAAGACTTGACCGGTACCACAGACTACAGGCGCCAGATTTATGGTCACCAGAATATTTTTACAATAT
Organism: Acanthosepion lycidas; assembly: GCA_963932145.1. Lineage (NCBI taxonomy): Eukaryota > Metazoa > Mollusca > Cephalopoda > Sepiida > Sepiidae > Acanthosepion > Acanthosepion lycidas. Next base: position 74,937,141 of record OZ010587.1, read on the forward strand.
TAAAATAATTTATTGCGTGTTTTCGGCCAGGCAAGGGGTGCGGGTGTGGCAAATAAAAAAGGATCCGATAAAGCTATGCCTTGCAGTCTAGCTGGGAACCAGGTTTGAACTTAACACTCCCGAAAAACAGACATTTTTTTACTGCGTTCATTCGTAAGGTTTCTTCGTTTTCTTTTACTTTCTTTGTTTTTCTTTCTTTCTTCACAAATTTAGTTTGATTGCTAATGAAGATACTTTTTCTTCTCCAAATTTTCATTTTTGCACGGTCACGGATCTGCCCGTACTTGTGTCCGGCAGTCCGCACGGCCATGAGAAACACACACAAGGGGGCCCAAGTCAGGCGGGCCCCCTTGCAGTGCCGGGCCCTCGGACCAGGTCCGATTGGACCGATGGCTCAGTCCGCCCCTGATTCTATGTAATGTACATACATCCCTTATTTTGGAACCTACTTTAGTGAGAAAACGAAAGAAAGAAAGATACAAGTGCTCAACGTCTATTTCAGTGAAACAGAAAAAGTTGGAAATGTCCAATATTTTTATTTGCATACATTTACTTCTTAAAATAACGACTAGCATTCATATTTATGATTATTGTTGCAATATTTTAATATTTTGTTAAAGCTCAAATATTTAACAATGCGATAGGGGAATTTCTACGAATATTTTATTGTCATAGAACTCGCCCTGAGCTTATTCAATTCAATCATTAATTTGAGAATTAAGATTCATTAGAAAATTCAAATAGGAAAAGCGTGAAATTTTCACAGGTCTTTCTAGTTCATAATAATTTGTTTTCTGTATCAAGTTTTATTATGCAAACTATATGTAAACCGGAATTAATTTATTATGCAAACTAAATGTAATCCGGAGTTAATTCTGGACACATAGAAAATCTCATTAACTATAATTTTTTTTTGCCTCCACAGACTAAACATGGTTTGTCCATAGAAGAAAGAATTGACTTCTTTCTCTGGGATATGCTGAAGGAGAAAGTGTACTCAATGAAAATCAGCACACTTGATTGAATGCATAAAGAATGAATGTGCTAAAATTGAAGGCAATATCGAGTTCACGTGAATCTTGCGAAGGGCAACAACCCTTGCATCACAAATGATGGAAATCATATTGAAGATGTTGTTAATATTTTTATTCAATAAAATGTTGTTCAAAATTTAATTTCTTGAAAATATGTATTTTTACCGATGTGCCCGGACTTAAGGGACACACTATGTAATATATAATGACGTAATAATGTCGTTTTTTGACCTTAAAAAATACGTCAAATAACGACATTATTACGTCATTATTTTTGCACCAACCTAATATATAAGCACACGTGGCCTGACGATTGCATATAGCATGAAACCGACTGTCGCCTCTAAGTGTTGACGTCTATGTCCACTTTTATATTTACTCACGCTCTATCTCTGATATTGAGCACTTTATCCCATAAATATAGCACACCTTAAGACTATATTTCTTCATATATATATATATATATATATATATATATATATATATATATATATATATATATATATATATATATGTACAAAATCAATGTTATTTTAAATTTAACTTTCATGGAATGAAGGCTTTGCCCTTAAAATATCGTAAGAAGATGGCGAATAATAATAATTTGAAAATAACGTAAGAAATACTTAAGAAAATACTATTAAAATTTATATTGGTAGATCACGATTAAAATTATTCATTCCCATTTAAATGTGAGTATGAATTGAAAATATGGATCAAATACAGCAAAAAGATTAAATAAGAGACAAATTAAAAAAAAAACTTAATATGTTGCGTTATTTAACTTCATCAGAAATTTGGGAAGTGTAAAAAATGAAGCTTTTTGGTTACAGGTGTTTGTAATCCCCCCACCGCAAAAAATCCATACCTTTGGCCAAGTTTGGTGACAGGAATATATCACTCTAGGTTTGCTTTTAAAAGTGGGTAGCAGTATGTAAAAGAGGAAATATATCAATGGAGTGAAACGTAAAGCAGTCTGTAGAAAATCTGGTCTTGATCACTGCTGGGTCTGTCAACGGGAAAATGATCCAGAATATGTAGCCAAGATGGTAACAAATGGTTCAGTAATAACAATATCAACCCTTTGGGAGTGTTTCATCCAGAGTCCATATCTAAACCCTATTGAGAATCGCTAGGTGGGGCTCAAGAGAAGAGTTATGTCAACAAAACTTTCCATCATCAAAGATACGAAGACTTTTGAAAAAGAATAATGGTTGGAAAACTCAGTGACGAGGTGACACGAATTTGAAAAACATTACAAAACCAGTTAGAGTTCATAATAGGAAATAAAGTCGTTGGCGTTTAATACTAAGGAAAGGTGTGATTTGTTTTTTGGTCATGATATTTTTTCTTCTATTTTAATCAAACGTGTAATAACAATTTTCTTGAATGCTTTCTGCATTCGGGACAAACCTGATCAACAGATTCTATTCTAAAAGATCGCCCAATGCTGACACTTAACGACCCCAAATGAAAACACTTGTAAAACATATTCAAAAAATCTAAAAGTAAAGGAAATATTTACTCGGATTGTTTAGCGTACTTCAGATTGACCTCACCTACCGAATATCCTGTTTATTCATCGATTCTCTGGATTAACTTGTTAATTTATTTCAACGCCATAAATATGAAGTCTTTAGCGAAACATATTTAGCTTGCTATGATCATGCATTAATGTCGTCATCAATTGATAACCTAAATTAATAGTAAGTCTGATAGGTTTGATAAAAATCAAATTGGTAGCTTATCTCGAAAATGACCTTCAATCTATCGTTAATATATATATATATATATATATATATATATATATATATATATATATATATATATAGATAGATAGATAGATAGATAGATAGATATATATATATATATAGAGAGAGAGATAGATAAACCTAGTGAAAAGACAAACCTACCCATATTTCTCCTAAACGGATCGTCAGGGAAAGAATGGATCGTCAGCCATTCTTTCCCTGACGATCCGTTTATGTGAAACCTGGGTAGGTTTGTCTGGCTCACTAGGTTTATCTAGGTCTGCTCTACAGTTGTATTGAGCTCTTTTGTTAGTTAGTTGTTTACTCGTATCGGGGTTTTTTCTTTGGGCTTCAGACCTGCATCTGTGCGATTTTTTTTCGGCATAAGTTCATGTTTGTAGCTCTTTCTTTTTTTAAAACCTTTTTTTTCCCTCGAGATTGATTTGATTATTTGCAAATCAAGAATTCGAGGGTTTTTCGAGACGAGTCTAGTTGTCTATATTTGTGTGTGTATATATATATATATATATATATATATATATATATATATATATATATATTACACACACACACATATATATATATATATATATATATATATATATATATATATATATACCGAGTGTTACAGCAAAATAGTCCAAATTGTGTTACAACATAACTGTCCATCCCACAAAATGTTTAATATCTAAAAGAACACTACACTAATTGAGTTTCTTTTTTCCAAGTTTTCAGATAAAGCGTTTAGCCATCTTGACACCGTTTGTCGTAAGAATCACTGAAAAACCTTTTGAGATATTTAGCTAGAAAGAGAACAGGTTAAAATCGTTTTGTATCAGCCCCACTATGTCTTTCCAACTAAGCAATGGTGGAGGAAAAAGATCATTCAAACCTTCAGTAATTGTACCAACATTCATGCCCTGGCTTCCATTTTCAAATTCTATTCAAGAACCATCAAAAGAATGATGAATAAGTTTTTAAAAAAGGGAAAAAGTATATATATATATATATATATATATGTATGTATGTATGTATGTAGATATTGTGTGTGTGTTTACTTAATTTCAATCTTTCATGAGCTTCCAATCCTTAGCTATGATTCATTAATGACGAACATGTCATTTTCGTTTATGATCGATTTCATCACGATTCTTCTGTTAAGCTTGGAGAGTAATCATAGAGTCCAATAGTGTAATAAAAACATCGGAGAATTCCAGTAAGATATTTTTGATCATATCTAAGTTACAACGGTTCGAAGCTTAATCTAACAATTGAACAATTTTGCAGTTACACGATTTGAACAAGTACTCAATATAAAAGCCCACATTGATGTCAACACCCAGAGGCCGACGGTCTGTTTCATGCTGGAAATATTTCATATTATCCACTCTAATATATATATATATATACATACACGGCTTACAGAAAATTACTGACACGGTTTGCTGAATTTTTTTAATTTATTGAAAATAATTACAAAAATAACTGATTCGTAATGAGTTCCTGAAAAACACAGTTGGCTATACGTAGGAGGTAAGTAAATCTATAAAGAATATTTTATTTTTAATAAAAGAATTTTTATCATTTACTTGTGAATGATTGTAAGATATAAATAAGTCTATGTTCAAAATCAAAGGCATGAGAAAATAAATAGTTAATAGTACATACTTTTTGAACTGCAACTTCGGTACATTTTCGATAACCTTTTATTAAATTAGCACAAACGTCTATAAGGATATTTTAACACACTTCACGAGAATAATCTTCAAGTTGTTATAGATTACTTGTTTTAATTTTTCCTTTTTACAAGACTTTTCAATCCATCCTTTACATTTTCATTTTAATTTATATTGTGACTATAATGGTTCTGGGTAAGACGATAAGACTATATTCCGAAAGCAAGGCCTCTGATCAGGAGATTTTGAGGAGCGTGGATACCAGCTTTTAATTGCTGCTGTTCCCAGGTCCAGCCATACCTGGGGTGGTAGCACCTGTTATGATCACAGCTATGGGTAAATAGTTACCCACTTCACCAAACTGAAGTCAGAATACTACGAAAGTGTAAGTGATGATGTAAAAAACAATAGCGCTGGGACATAGAAATGCTCAGGCTGGTGTTTGAGAACGCGATTAAACCACTGTGAGAGATGTCCTCCTTAGCCCTAGTCAAGGCGGACATCTAGGAGAAGTAAAACTCTGCTATGAGGCTTTTGATGGGATCCAATGATGTCGACTTGCACTTCTTTTTGCGTAAATATCATCTTTTGCTTGGAGAGTGGGATTGGCTCTGTGCACTGCCTTTGCCCACTATAAAGGCTTCATGCACAGTTATTGCTTAATATCTAGAGAGCTTTTCTGAACTTGTCATCTCAATGTAGAATTATGACTAACCGTAACCTAAAAAGGCAACTTGCATTACAATGAAGGTATTTAATACAATCGAAGTCAATGGCAATGACTCTGGAACCAGATGTGAAAGGGTCTGGTTCGGCAGGTGTCTCAGGGCGCCGCAGCTTAGGCCCGGCCGTCATCATCCTACTGTGTGCAAACTACTCAATTTGGTGTTCTGGAATATGTGTATTTGATTGAAGCAAATGTACAGCGACCTGAGAGAAGATCTGCACTGGGAGCTTCAAACATATGATATGGTTGTTGTAGCCCTTTCAAAAACTAGATTTCTTGGGGAGGGTCATTTCATGGAGAAATCTGTTGGCTATACATTTTTCTGGGGCGAAAGGAAGGAGGGAAAGAAAGAATCTGGTGTAGCTTTTGCCATTAGGACATCAGCTGGAAGAGTTTCCAACAGGTGTCACTGATAGAATGATCACTATGATAGTTCATCTAGTGTGTGGAAAATATGCAACCTTGATTGGTGTAAATGCACCAATCATGGTTTGCACAGATGAAGCAAAAGTTCCCTTGTTAAGAAAGTACCTGTAGCAGACAAAATTTTCATTCTTAGAGATTTTAAGGCATGGGTAGGTTACGACTGTGAGGCATGGAAGGTTCTTGGTAAATATGAGGTTGGAAAATGCAACAACAATGGTCTGTTGTTGTTGCAAATGTGAATGGAAATTCACCTGTTCATCGGCAGCACAATGTTTCAACAAAAGAACAAACATAAGACAACATGGATACATCCTGGATCAAAACAATGTCATGTGATTGACTATGTTCTTGGGAGGCGCTGTGATGTATACAGAATTTATATACTGTGCGTTTGATGTGTAATTTTTAAGCACGGAAGAGAAAGTCTTTTTTTTACATCGGCTTCATTCGTTGTTGCTAGATGTTTGGAATAATAACGGTGTTCCGGATGACTGGAAAGATGCTGTCATGGTTGTTTTGTACACGGGCAAGGGGGACAGGGATAACTGTGGAAACTATCGTGTCATATCACTGTTGTCTGTTGTCAGCAAGGTTCTTTGTGGAGCTCTGATAGATTGCTTGTGCACCACATTGCTAATGAAGCTCTTCCAGAGTCACAGTTGGGCTTTAGGGCCGGATGCGACACTCAATATATCACCTTTACAGCCAGACAACTGCAAGAAAAATGTGTTGAGCAAAATATGTATCTCTACCAGGTATTTGTTGACTTGACAAAAGGCATTTGACACTGTAAACAGAGAGGCTTTGTGGAATATTTTAGGGAAGCTGGGATGTCCCGAAAAGTTCCTTTCCATTCTTCGCTTGTTTCATGAAGGCATAGGTTAATGATGTTCGAAAGCTCTCTGAGCTGGTGACAATTGAAAATGGAGCTAAGCAGGTCGACATTCCAGCTCCAATCCTATTTGCCCTGTACTTCTCTATATTTTTTGACCAGGCCTTTAGGAACTGCAACCTTTATTTCCATTCGCTATCGTTCAACAGGAACGTTGTTTAACATCAGGAGGCTTGATGCAAGGTCAAAGGTTCACTTGCTGTTGATCAGGGATTTGCTATATGCTGATGACTGCGATCTTGTGGCTCACTCGGAAGGAGATATGCAGCATCATGCGAACAGGGAAGAGAAATGCCGTCAAACCTAAGATGCGCTGTAAGGACTACATCAAATTGTGAATGCAACATTCCTTGTGAGCACTTGGAAGAATGTGCATCTGATTGCAATAATTAGAATGAGGCTGCTGGTAGTGGAAGGTAGTCACTTTGAGGATGAGAAAAGGAGGCAGATAAAGCTTAAAAGAGATGTGCGTAAAGGCGTCCCCGTTGAACTTCCTGAAGATACCCGTAGGCAGCTCGATCTGACGTACAGAATGTGTTAGAGTGTGTTTAACAATGGTTGGTCTTAGGAGTCACTTGACAATGCACCGACGGTGGAAATTGGCTAGAAAACCGTAGAGTTCCAACAATTGAAATGTGATAGTTTTGGTAAGATATGCGGGTCCAGAAGCCGTTTCATGCAACATTATAAATTGCATGATAATATACCAGTCACTGTTGGACCTCTTAAGTGTCCTGTTTGTGCCAGAGTATGTAGATCCGTTGCTTGGCTAAAGAGCTAGATTCGTTCAGCACATCAATAGTTCCAGAGTAATTGCCGTACTCGGACATGAGTTGGCAAACACCATATATATGTATGTATATATGTATGTATGTATGTATGTATGTATCTAATTAGACACTGAAGTCAACACCAGTGGCGACACTGTTTCGATTAGTCCAACCAAAGCACAACGTACATGGCCTGAATATTGCGTTCAAGCATGAAACGCTGGGTATTGACCTCAATGTCTACTTTTATAGTTACATACACTCTAACTCTGATATCGAGCGTTTTAACCCAGAAATATAACATACCATAAAACTATATTTTTATCATATATATATGAGTGTGTTTGTGTGTGCGCGCAAAATGGCTGCTGAAAAGTTTTCAGGCGTAACCTAATTTCCAAGATCTAATTAAATGACCAATATGGCAGAATTTTAGGTCATCTTAATTGTACTGAGAACTGTTGTACAATATATATATATATATATATATATATATATATATATATATATATATACTGCTTACAGAAAATTACTGACACGGTTTGCTGATTTTTTTTAATTTATTGAAAATAATTACAAAAATAACTGATTCGTAATGAGTTCCTGAAAAACACAGTTGGCTCTACGTAGGAGGTAAGTAAATCTATAAAGAATATTTTATTTTTGATAAAAGAATTTTTATCATTTACTTGTGAATGATTGTAAGCAAGATAAAAAATAAGTCTATGTTCAAAATCAAAGGCATGAGAAAATGAATAGTTAATAGTACATACTTTTAGAACTGCAACTTTTGTACATTTTCGATAAACTTTTATTAAATTAGCACAAACGTCTATAAGGATATTTTAACACCCTTCATGAGAATAATCTTCAAGTTATAGATTACTTGTTTTAGTCTTTTTTTACAAGACTTTTCAATCCATTCTTTAAGTTTTCATTTGAATTCAGGTTGTGACGATAAACGTCAAGATAAAATTATATTCTTATGAAAGTATTTCTGAACTAATTTAAAAGTATATTTTGGATTAATATCATGGGAAAGAAAGCTGTAATCACACTTCAATTTCATACACTTTCGAGTTGACATCCAGTATTTCAAAATGATCCTTGTTTCGTTTTTCTGAATTTCAGAATTTGTTTCGTTTTTAAGATTGTTAAGAGTTAATAAACTGTTAACAATCTTCCTGTTGCTTTTGCCGAGAAACACTTGGGATGCTTGATACTGCATCTTTCTTGTTTTAGGGAAAGTGTACATTGGGTTGAAAGCATCACCTCGATATCTCCAAACAAATTTCTTGTCATAATGTACCAAAATGACTACATCTGACTGTAGTATATTCTCCCAGAATGAGATAGCCTTGTCATTGTTGGACGAAATTTCAAATAATTAGGTTTTAGAAAATAAGTCTTACAAAGTTGTCACTGTCGTAGACCTGCTTTATAATGGGCTCTAGTAATGGCAGTTCTTGTTAATTTCTTTCCGAAAGCTTTTAATTTATTCCTTAAAGATTATTTGTTGTAATATATGGCTTTTTGCAATCACTCTTAAAAGATTACACACTGGTAAAGAGTTTCTTCTTCCTAACACGTCCACATTTACTTGTTACATTATTTTCTTTCTTTTGGGGGCTTGTTAAATATAGCAGACAAAGAATGTCTATTATGTTTGATCATGAGCCGTTCTAAGCTTCGTATATTTGCTTTCGGGAGAAAATAAGACAAAAACTGAGATATTAAAGTAGGGGAAAGTTTACAGATCTTAATTAACATAGTGTAAAGAGGTTATAGAGGTGGAGAAATAAAATATAGAAAATTAGAATTAGTTATAATATCAACATTTCAAGAGTTAGAGGGAGTGAATATTATGGAAATATGGTAGCTAATTAAGTTGAACTTGTATTATGGAAATTTGAATTTGTTTTTGTGTCGACATTTTAACACTTATTCATTCTTCTGATTTAATAGTTGGCTTTGATTATTGTATTTTATTATTCTAATTTTTTTCTTCTAAACATAAGTCACACCTATCTCTAAGACTATTAGGAGTACATGCGGAACCTGCAATCTTCCAAACTTATCTGTGAGCGCAAACCTTTCTCCTTCAATTCCCCAAATCGAGAAGTTTTGAGGAGCTTGGAACCACTTCTTAATTGCTGTTGTTCCCAGGTCCACCTTAATCCGGGGTGGTAGCACCTGTTAGGGTCCCAGCTATGGGCAAATAACTGAGGTCAAAACACTATGAAAGTATAAAAATACATTTTTAAGGTAAACATACCAGTAATACATTTTCATAGTTTAAAAAATTGCCAGCAATACATTTTTGATAAAATAAAAATTACCAGTAATACATTTTATTGTAAAAAAAATTACTAATTCGCCCAAGAAAATTAAATTTCGGCATTAAATGGCCCATAGGGAGTTGATATGCCGCTAACCAAACAAATTCTCAATTGCAGCTGCGCTATGGCAATGTACGATTTTTTATGTCATTGATTGCTCTTGTAAATTCTTAAGTCTGTTCCTTTTCCTATTTTTATAGACCTTCAAGGAGTCGTTCGGTTATCGAATTCAAACTAATTTTATTTGATTGGTATCAACATCAGATTGACACGGTGTTGATAGCAGTGACAGAACGAAAATTGTAGAAACTTGAAGACGCGATAGTAAAGGAGAGCAGGAAGAAAGAGCAATTAATTCTTTAAAAAAGCAGAATATTATGTCCGTTGGCAAGAAAAACGGCCAAAGATGCGACGTGCGAATTCGAAACATAAGAATCAAGCAAGTATATAAATCTAACTATCTGCTTACAAAAGACGACAGAAAATGTGACACAAAAATCCGAACATGTATTGAAATAGTGAAAAATGCTTTACAAAAGCTAAGCAAAGTATTAAGAAACAGTAAAATTTCGTTAAAGACAAAGAAAAGAGTCTTGAACTACTATGTAATATCAATCCATCTATGTGGCCATGAATGCTTGAAGTACGTAATATCAGTCCTTCTATATGGCAGTGAATGCTGGACAACCTCCTTGCAGATGAAGAAGAGGCTTGAAGCAGTAGGAATATGGTTTTACGGATGCATGCTGAGAATACCATGGACGGATTTGCAATTATATTTAAAGGTTCTGCCTATATTCTGAAAATGAGCCTTGAAATACCATACACGCCGAGGTAGCTAGTACGCAGCGTTCAAAATAACGGCTCCACTCTTAACTTCCGTTCAGTGGGATTCACTTGTAACATTCTGATCACATAGGAACGATATTTTCCCAACGGCCCACAAGCAAATTGAACGAAGTAATAATAATCATCAGTGAGACTTAGTTTGTTACGTGACGATGAAGCGTCACATAAATTTGGTGTTGCTTAATAACAGATTTGTAATAAAAGAACATTAATTTGCTATGACAAAAAATACATTTGCACTCGTATTTAAACAGACAAAAAACACAATATTCTGGGGGGAGGGTTGTGATAAACATGGAGGATAATTTATTTTACATTTCACCTTAATGTAAACAAACGTGTTAGTGAAAAACTTTCATATCGTTACAACTTAGAGAGTACTGTTTTTTAAGGTGAAATGTTAAATAATTTAATTATATACACAGCTACACACACACACACACACACACACACACACATATATATATATATATATATATATATATATATATATATGATAGTATAATGAACAAGTAGGAAAAGTTTATGAATTTAAAATGTTTCGCTTTTATTTAAACTTCATCAGATTTCCTGGTGAAGCTTAAATAAAAGCGAAACATGTTAAATTTATAAATGTTTCCTATTTGTTCATTATCCTATTATTCTGTCAGATTGTAATCCATGTTTGTTCTATATTTGATCCAATATATATGTGTGTGTGTGTGTGATAAAAATATAGTTTAAAGGTATGCTGTATTTATGGGTGAATGTGCTCAATATCAGGAATAGAGCGTCTGTAAATATATCCATTGAAGTCAACACCCAACGGCGACAGTTTGTTTCATGCTTAAACCCAATTTTCAGTCCATGAGTGTTGTGTTTTGTCTCGACAACATATATATGCTGGTCAATTTTGCAATATGGGTAGAAGGTCAATTTTATTATCCTAACGTTTATTGGGTTGGTGGTAACGGTTATATTTCAAATCATTCTAGAGGGCGCCACTGTGTAGAAATAATTATGGTTCCGAATGCAGTTATTTGTTGCTATAATGTTGTTTCTTAACTTTTTACTCATCATTTATTATTGATAACTTTATTGTTTTTGTCATTATTGTTATATTTACTCGTGTTTATATTGTGCAATCGTAGTTTCTTAATTTGTTTATTTACTTAATTTTTTTTACTTATTTGTTGATTTAGATTTTTTTTTTGTTTATTGTATTTTACTTTTTTGTATCCGTTTTTATTTTGAGATTTGTAAGTGACGTAGTAAAAATTTGTTTTCGTGTCTGCATTTTGAGATGTGTTCTAATCGCTCATTTAGTAATTAGTCTGGGAAGATAATTATTGCTATTTTCTCTTTCAGAGTTTACAGTTTTTGATTTATTCTTGTAGGCTGATGCTGTTTTCCTTATTTTCCATGATATTTTTGGTGAGATTCGTTTTTTGTTTTTAATTTCTTATATATGTTTAAAAGTCATTGTACTGTTCGCGTCTACCAAACTGCACATACGAGAAAACTTATTAAAGAAAATGCGCTCTCCGGCATTTTTTTCTTTTCTCGAATATGCAATCCGGTAGGGGAAATAAAATACTGTTTAAAATAAACGAAGTGTCTACGTGTAGTCACTGAAAATAACGTTTATACTACTATATATATATATATATATATATATATATATATATATATATATATATATTCCATGATTTCTGCTATTATTCCTAACCTGGATCCCAACAAAGCTGATGGTACCCCTGTAACAGCCCTCAAGAATTGTGCTTCCGAACTAGCTCCATATTAGTGTTGTAGCATACTTACAGACGATAATGTGTAAGTCACCATTCACATAAATATAGTAGTAAATACTGTATGGTGGTCTGCAGTCGGAGATTCGTCTTCAGCTGTGCTGGTCAAACTCTCTGGCTCAGGGCATATAGGATCCCCAGACGAGGCAATGTCGAAGGGCAGAGTCTCATCACGGAAAACAGCTACTGACCCCGTTTTATACGGGGTCAGTAGCTGTTTTTGGTCGAGATTACGGGCTCGGATACCCCGTATAAAATTCGGCCTTGTGGGGCAGTTGGTGGATATCCTGCAGTTGGAGATTCATTATGGAATTCACTTGACTCTCTTCTAGCAGTTGACTACTTTTCTACGCTTCACTGGCGAATTTTAAATTTGTTGTTCATGTCCTAAGTATTATCGTTCATTACCAACCTTCGTGTGATTATTCTATTCAGTAACCTTCCCTGGATTACAACAGTTAGTAACCAGTATTTTCACCTTCGACAACAACGTTTATAAACTAAATTTCGGTTTACCAGTGGGTTCCACTTTTAGCGGCATTTTAGCATTTCTCTTTTTAGATTTTCTAGAAAATGGTCCTTTCATGTTTTATCCCCCAAAGTCTTCCTAATCTAAATACATAAATGATACTCTCATAATATAGCCCCATGACACACTGTTACCAGACCTTGGAAACAGACTTAACAACAATGACTTCACATTATATTTAACTTTTGAAACCGAAACTAATAACGTATTACCCTTCCTAAGTATTATGCTAAATAGAACCACTGGTGACCTCCAACTTTACAGAAAATCTACCAACAAATGTGGCGTCAGAAACTATTATTCTCACCATTCTAATAGAATGAAACCCGGCATAATTAAAGGATCTTAATTAAGAGCACTAAGAATATGCCGCCCCCAATATTAACATGAAATATATGTTGAAAATACTTTTAAAAATCTCCAATACTTTTATTTCTTACTCAATGCTAAACGATAAGCACACAAAATCTATAATAGCAAAACAATTAATAATACTAGCAATAATAATAAATTCGATAAAAATAGATATATAAAATTACCTACCAACTCCATAAAATCTACTATTCAAAATTATATCTAATTTTAATATTAAATTAATTACATCTACCTCCAAAACTATTATGGATATGATCAAAACCGAAAATGACCATAATAGCCATAAATCTAATGCAGACATATGTAAGATAAACTGTAACAGCTGTTCCTTACAATATATTGGTGAAATTTACAGAAATTAAGAAAACGTACTTATGAACATAAGAAAGATCTCCTACATAATAATTTATCCAATGCATTAGTCACACAGAAATAATTTCAACTCAAATTTCGATCTAAAAATGTTGTCATTATTAAGGGAGTAAATGATTTAAAATCTCTCGAAAATGCATTAATCCAAATATAATCATATGCCTTGGATTTTTCAAATATTTCCTTTATTAAATCAAATGTTCCTTTCTCAAGTCATCATATTTATGTACAGTGTAACCCGGATATAAGAGAGTTGTCGGGACCGGAGAAGAAGTCTCATATATCCGGGTTTCTCTTATATCCGGGTTTGGTCTATTTTGTTTAGGTAAGTATGGCTCTAATTTGGAACCAGATAAAATCTCTCTTATATCCGAGTTTCTCTTATATCCGTCAGTATATTTTTCACCTGCTTTACAAACGCTTACCATGCCGATTTTAAAAGTTATCAAAATTTAAAAAACGAAGTAATTTACAGTTTCGCCTTGATCTTGATAATGGCCATAAATAAAAAAAAATGAAAAATGTGTCCTTCAGCAGGATTAGAACCTGTGCTTCCCTTATTTACGAAAAACCACTGTATATTCCTCTATATAAAAGAAACACAGATTTGAATCCTGCCGAAGGGAACATTTTCTTTATTAAATACTCTCTAAAAACCCAGGCCAATAGATGAAATATACTGTTTACAAAAAAAGAAAACGCCTAAAAAAAAACAAAAAAAAAAACGTGCATCCACTAAACCTAACGTATATATTCAAAAACAATATCGGATTATGGATAAAATTCTGTTAATTAGGTCAGACTTATCAATATATTCAGGATGGCCTGAAGATTTCGTTCAAGCATGAACTCCGTGTTGACCTCAGTCTCCACTCTAATATTTACACACGCTCAGTCCTCGATATTGAGCATTTTTACCCATAAATATAGCATACCATAAAACTATATTTTGTATCGCACACGCATACACGCATATACATATATATATATATATATATATATATATATATATATATATATATATGGAAGAATATGATAAATATTTTTTTATAATTTTCATAATTTCAAAAGCGAGAAAAACAAAAGCATGAAGAAACTAAATTAAATTGACCAGACTATACCCAGAAACATTTAGAAAAAAGTTAAATTGTAAAATTTTAAAATTTTACCGTTCCAACATTTTCAGCGTTTCCTAATTATGCATAAGTATAACCAAAGTTTGGGTTTCTATGTTCCCCCTCCTCTTGCTACGCATAAATAATTACAACAAAAGCGTAACTTTAGTCCATTAGTTCTAAAGGACGAAACGCGTCACACAGAAAAGAAATTCAACTCCGTCATTAATTTTCCTAATATGTATGTGTGTATATATATATATATATATATATATATATATATATATATATATACACACACACACATTTAGAGTTCATTATTATTATATATATATATATATATATATATATATATATATATATATATATAGGGTTAGATAAATGAAATAACTATTAAGTTGGTGCAAAAATAATGACGTAATAATGTCGGTTTTTGACGTTTACGTCAAAAAACGACATTATTACGTCATTATTTTTGCACCAACCTAATAGATATTAGCGATCGTATACGCGCGTGCTGACGTGCATACGTCGGTAAGCAAATAAATGATTACGAAATTTAGCCAAGAGGTGTAGACATAATCGTGCTCAATGTGATTAGACATAGCAAAGAAATATATTTTAATAAATTAATAAATACACATTTACCTATGTTTGTTGTGCGACTAAAGCCACACACCAAACGTAGGTAAATGTGTATTTATTAAAATATATATATATATATATATATATATATATATATATATATATATATATATATATTTATTTATAGATAGATAGATAGGTGTGTGTGTAACAGAGAACATTACTTATGTAATAAGTTCGATTTTCACTAGTATCTTACCTTTGTGACCATGTGCCGTACTAAAATTAGTAAATATGAACACACTTAAAGCTCTCATTATGGTTCGGTGATAAGCAAGCCATCCAAAGGTATTGAGCACGAACCTTACTAGTTACCAGTTGTCTAACTATTTTGAATTTTTGCAACATTAAGCTATCTCGCAATATAAAGGTTTGACCAACATACTTTGGTTTTGAGACTGGAGTGACCTCTCCTGGGCGGAGACTTGGCCTATGGTATAGGAAGGCCGTGCGCTGCTCAGACTGCATGGTATCACTGTAGACCGTACCGAAAAGATCCAAAGCAATACAAGGTATTACATTTGGGGTCGGCTGGGCTGCGGGAGTTGCCAGAAGGTTGTCAATGTTAACAGTCAAACGCCTTTGATGCTACACTCTGGATTTTCTTGATTTAATTTCATAATCATTTTTCATATGACCACAAGGCAACGTATGTTTAAAATCAGGGTTTTCCTTCTCCAAGATGAACTGCCTTCCATGGCTGACGAGCTCCACCTATTTGCTGGTTATGAGGTGTCAGTGGTCCCTTCGTTCTTTCTTTAGTTTAGAGCTGGACTTAGTTGTTATCTAAATAACTAACTATCCCAGCACTTTTTCTGGGTTCAATGTAAAGAGAAATCTCCTTATTTCACGGGAATCATCTGTTTCTCTGTGGAGAGAAAATCTTCACAAAGAAACATATGGTTTCTGTGAAATAAAGATATTTCTCTTCACCAGAGAAATATTTTCTCTCTTTTTCCTGATAGAATTGTCCTCACAAAGTCATGAGATCAAAATAGTTTTATTTTTCCCCTTGCAGCGCAGAAGAGTTCAACATGGATTACATAGCAATTAACTCTCAAGTAGATATCGAAAAACTCTCTCGATGCAAAATTATGTAAACTCAAACAAAAAAAAAATATGTCAGATGTCTTACTATCATTTGTGCTTTTGGGATTAAGAAGTGTGCTTTATATACGACCTCATCCAAGTACATTTCATGTCTATCGATTTATCACGTAAAAAAAAAGATTAGCCACTTCATGTTCAGATATGGAGATTTGAATATCTATCTGCTGTCAAATACAAGACCTTTACTTAATCACAATTTCTTTCAGCAATTAACTGCTACGATTTCATTTCATAAAAAAGACAAGAAGTCTAAATATACACTGACAGACAGACAAACAGACACACACACACACGTGTGAGTATGTGTGTGTGTGTGTGTGGCTATAAATTAATAAAGGTTCATTCCACTTATCTTTCGACCAACTTCAAAGCTTCGCGGACACCCTGCTTATCAGGATCGGAGAATCAGATCAATTGAATTATTAGGTTGGTGCAAAAATAATGGCGTAATAATGTCGTTTTTTAACGTTAAAAAATATGTCAAAAAACGACATAATCACGTCATTATTTTTGCACCAACCTAATATTACCAGATATTATAAATACAAGGGTGGGGGTGAAAAGTTCATAGGTTTGACTATGAACGAGTGATGCTAGAGCTGTGAAATCTTTCATGCATTAATCTACTCATTAATAACTGCATTGTTTCTTCCCAGGTAAACTGATACCTGACTGTTCAAAGAAGACTGTTCCTCTTGTTCGTCAAAAAAGGCAGCAGATTTGACGTCATCATAACTGCGATACTGGTTCCCAGTCATTTTTTTTTTTTCATATTTGAAGAAAAGACGATAGTCAAATCAGGAGAATAGGGAGGGTGATCAACCAGTTCAACACCACAACTATTCCTTCATAGTCAGCCTATGAATTTTTCACTCGATCCTCATAGTTATAGTCTACGTAAGAAACACTAATCACAGTTTACAAATATATTTCAAATTTGTACCATGCTAGAATCCAACAAGAACGTGACAACAGTAAAATATACAGAAGCAGTGTAATATGAGTTTTTACATAATTTCGACGTTAAAAAACGTACTTTTGTAAAAAAAAAAAAAAAAAAGAAAAAAAAAAAAAAAGAATCTTAGAAAATAAAATAATTTCAGCTAATTCACCAACGACTATATGATTTAACAGCTGTCTATATTTCTGAGATTAGGTATTGTAACTATTTACATCATCCGGACTGTTGTCCTCATCTTTATTCCCGTATTGACGACATTTCGGCCGTTGTACGCTCCGGCCTTCTTCAGGTGATATACATTTGAATTCCGAACCTAGCCCTGGTCACAGCAGGTGGAACAAAAACTTTGAGAGTTGAGTTACTGAAGGGAATTAACTGAAACAAAGATATCAAAAAAAAAAAAAAAAATGGCACGTGGAATTATAACAATCTACCTCCTTGTACTAAATAAAGGGCTTCGCTTTGAAATTCCAATGCATATCAGCTGAAGAATGTCGGAGCGTACGACCACCGAAACCTCGTGGATATGGCAATAAAGACGAAGACAACAACAATAAAGACGAATGATGTAAACAGTTTAAATGATTATATGAGTTGTAAAATCAGACACACTTAAACTTTCGTAATATTTAACATTACCGATTATTTCCGTTATTTTTTTTAATCATTTTACCCCAAGCAAGGCAATAAAGCCACTAGGGCGCAACGGTAGCAGAGAATATGAAAAGAAAAACATTAAGAAAAGAGAACAATAAAGGAACAGTAATTATGAGTCAAAATACATCCCATTACCCTCCTTTGCCTATGGCAATATGTGGGGGAGGGCAAACAGCGTGAGCGAAAGGGTGTGGGTGTGTCCGTTCACGTAGAGGCCCTATATTTTTTAAATCATTTCACCAGAAGCAATGCAATAAAGCCACTAAGAGGCAAGGTGGTTACTGAACGCGAAAGAATGAGAAAAAAAAAACATTAAAGAGAGTGAGAGAGAGAGAGAGAATAAGAGAACAGGAACGCGGAAGACAGACTATAACGATTGACATTGCATTTAAATTTTTGAAGATCAGAGTTGACTGGAAAGCAAGAATTCGAAAGAGAGTTCCACAAACAAGAAGTGCGATAGAAGAAACTGCTAGCATAGAACTTGCGGTTACATCAAGCCATTTTCACTGTAAAATGATGAGATCTTGTCGCTAATCTAGTACTGATACTTGTTTGTTTTAAATACTTCATTAATTATGTATTTATTTTATATTATCAGCTCTGAATAAATATTAAGCCTATTTTACCCTAAAATCGTGATAATATTTAATCATTCCATGATTGTTACAATTTCATAAAAAATATATACAGAAAAAACACATAGTAAGATAAAATTTGGTAAATATCACCAACAATTAGCTTAAGTTATCAATTATTTTATTTATTAAGTACTACAACTGACTTCTTAATGAAATAAAATAAACAAAGGAAAATAACTTTAGATTTTTTTTAAATTTTCACAAATTTTTAAAACATTACTTTGGTCATTCATCATCCATCGAAATTCAATTATACACGCAAAATTCATCGAAATTCAATTATACACGAAAATTCGCTGAAATTTAATTATGCACGAAAAATTCACCGAAATTCAATTATAAACTAAAATTCATCGAAATTCAATTATACATGAAAAATGAAAACAACAAATTTAAAAATATCTTTAAAATACAATATTTGTCCTAGAGATTTCTTTCAAAGTAAATTTAAAGATTAATTAACTGTATTTTGTAAAGGTACATAATGCTTACTTTATGTTTAAACCATGGCGAAATAAAAAAAAAAGTTTTATTTACGCATTGGAGCCCGTCAGCTGTCATCAAGGTCATGGATTAACAACTGTCTACTACTGTCACTCCCAACTTTTAAAAAGTGCGCGTGAAATTTAAATAAATATGAAGGAGCAAAACTACTACACTCTAGAAATTAGTATATTGTTTATGCTTAAAAATAAATTATCTATAACTTTATATAACCAATAGCTAGTCCAGTCTATCCCATTGTGTTAGATGGCAGCTGATCTTACAAGAGAGTTCATTTGTCCTTGTTTTTCATTCTTATTGGTATCTAGAAAATGCTTTGGTAGGGAGAACCGGTTTATTTGACGATGCGGCAGGTAGGGCTGGATTGCATAATACCAGTAGTATTCGAGGAGGACTTGATATAATTACTCATGTTACTTATGATATAACTGATATAACATGCAAAAAGATTCTTTGATAATGGCTAACGATTGCTGAAAGTAGTCCGACATTAGGCAACTTAAATATAATACATACCGGAAACCGTAAAAATGATCCGAAATACAGAAAAATAAATTAGAAAAATAACTTTCGTTGATCTTTAACCAAACTTTTAACAATTTTTTTTTAATCATTTCACCCCAAGCAAGATGATAATATCACTAGAACGCAAGAGGTCACTGGAAGTGACAAAATGAGAAGGACTTTAATGAGGAGAAAGGACAATAAAAGAGCATGGTTCAGAATGATGATAATTGGCGTTGCATTTAAAATTTTGAAGATTGTAGTTAGCAGGGAAGCAAGAAATCAAAAGGGAGTTCGTCAAGCGAGACGTGTGAGGAAAGAAACTATTAGAATAGAACATACGGTTGTATCTAATTAGTTCAACAGTAAAACGGTGACATAAATGCCAATCGAGCAGCACGCTTAAATTCATACAGTCGAGGCAACAAGTAGGAAAGGTCAACGAAAGACATATTTCGAAAGGTCAACGAAATATATAGATAGATAATTTTCTATTATACTTTATAATAATTTATATAAATATATAAATATATATATATATATATATATATATACACACACACATATATAAAAACAACAACAATTATAATAATAATAATAAAATATTCTAATATATTTGATAATAATTTTATATTTTTTTTATATTATTTTATTAGTATTATTTAAAATATATATATATATAGCAATATATTAACACATTTAATTTCGAACTGTTTACTCCGACACCCAATATATATATATAAAAAACTTTTTATGTGTATAGGAAGCATTGGGTAGAAGTAGTACCTTTGTTGCTCGTCTACTGTACCTTATTTTTAAAGGATAACGGGTAGCACTGGTCTTCACCCATTCACTAAATCTCTCACGTGTATATTTATATATATATATATATATATATATATATATATATATATATATATATATATATATATAGATATAGTTTATACAAAACTAGGTAATCCGCATGGGTAGACCCAAGGAGGATGATATCCAGAGAGCTCAATGTAAAATTCAGAGAAAAGAAATTCACATGTTTTTGATGGACCTCATCAAGCATTGAGGTTCATCAAAAACGTGTGAATTTCTTTTCATTTTTCATTTCAACCTTTGGAAGTAAAGTCTGATGATCCAGAGCCCTGTTAAAGGGGTTGTGGTGAAATAACTTATTACATGGAACCTTAAAGTGGTCTGTTTTTATTCAAATATATATATATATATATATATATATATATATATATATATATATATATATGTATATATATATATATATATATATATATATATATATATATATATATAATGTCCTGGGTATCACGATGAACTACATCCAGCAACAAGTCTTCTCATCAGGAGATTGGAGGATTTGAGGAGCGTGGAACCACCTTTTAATTGCTGTTGTTCCCAGGTCCGCCCTTACCCGGGGTGGTAGCACCTGTAGGGTCCCAGCTATGGGAAAATAGTGCCTACCAGGGCTTACCAAGCTCTTTAGTGTTATAGAACATGACTGGCCTAGGAGATGGAAAACTCTTACACAAAAAGGCTGAGGTCTATTGTCTACTTCGTCTGTGGCATTTATTTGCACCGACTAAGTGTATCAATAGTTCCGAAAAATGTGGATGGTTCTGCACAAGCCTTCACCACTTTAATCAAATCACTTGTGTGGGTTTTCTAGCAGTTTACCTTGGTTCGTTCATTCTTATATATATATATATATATATATATATATATATATATATATATATATATGTGTGTGTGTGTGTGTGTGTGTGTGTGTGTGTGCATGTTTCATTAAATACGACAGACAAGACCTGCAAAATACCTAAAAATAATGGAAGCTTTAATAATAAAAAAAGAAAACTAAGACATACCCAGAACGCACACACTGAATTAAGCTGAAAATCGAATCATCCTTGATAATGGCTAAAAAAGGTATAGCCGAAAGCACTCGGAAATATAAAACATTTGGACAGTTCTTACACACCCTTTGTCCAGAAAAGAAAGCTCTTGTTCGAATACAAGAAAAATTAAATAAAAAGCTTAATCGTAGTACCTTGTCTGTTGTTTTTAATGAAACATGCATAAAGGAAGGATTGCTGCCTAAATATATATATATTTATATATATATATATATATATATATATATATATATATATATCAGCTATCTTTTGTTGACCTTTTCTCGGTGCCCCGACTGCATGAATTTAAGCGTGTTGCTATATATGTTTAGGTTAGTTACAATTATTACTCTTTTTTACAAGTGCTGTCTAGAATAGTCATGCCGGTGTCAATTTTTCAACTTGTAAAGTAAACAGGAATTGTTTCTATTACATGAATGAAATAATCGTGTCACGAAGAAAATTATTTGAAAAATAATAAGCGTACCGTATGCAAATAAGCACCGTTCCAGTGTCAGCGAAGCGGTGTGGGTATTGAAGGAAATAATTTAACCGTGCCAGCACTTGTATTCTGTACACACGACTACGTAAACATTTTTACAAGAGAAATGTATGCGAAGTAGTGATTGTTGAAATGTAAGAAAAACAAGTTGCCTACCTGAGTGGATTGAACTACACAAGCAAGAGAATTCGACGAAACAAAAGTGACATTCGAGTATTCCTCTTCAGGTTTGGCCCGAGGCTTTTGATTATTTATTAAAGCTGCAGACGTATCAAACCGGGGTCTATATTTCAGGAACCCAATAGCAAAATAGTTTGATTTGTAAGTACCTGAAGCACAACAAAGGGAAGATAAACAGCAGAGTAAAAGGACAGACGCGGCACAGTTTGTAAAATAAATAATACTCAAAGCTGTGTAGAGTGATAAATTTGCATTCAAGAATCAATCCACGCTTAGTATCGAGAGTGATAAGTTTTTATTTACTCTGGTAGAGAGCATGCGACCCCCTACACTCATGAATGGTCTGCAAAACTAGCTCGTAAAACTTAAATATACACCATTTTACAAACCATAACTTTTTTCGGGGACCTATCAATAGATGTTAAGTAATAAAATTAAATTAAAACCTTTAAATCCAATCATACTGAGATGAAAGTTCAAAACACAGGAACTATCACTTTCGGTCATCTACTATCTACCGATAGTCGACATTTTTTTTTTTAATCTTTTTTTAAACGAGTGCTGTATGTTTGTTTCACGTTACTCTTCGATATCTATAATCAATGTACAAGCTTTAAAAAAATCATAACTTCAACTGTTGATAGTCAAGATAGATAAAAGTAGAACATATTTACTGAGAAGATTAAAGCGATACAATCTTCTTACTTCTCAGCAGTAAATAACTTCGAAGAATACGTAATATCAACATGTAAATAACACCTAATTATGTATACTACTTAAGACTACGTCTAGTTCTTTCTTTCTTTCACTAGTTTTTTCTATCGATCTTTTTCGATAGGTTGGTTAGTTTTGAGTTTCCTACTGCCATTTGTACTATTCGTTTCTCTTTTTATACCTCTCCTCTCCCCTCCTATCAATCTCTCTACCTACATACACTATATATATATATATATATATATATATATATATATATATATATATATATAATGTGTGTGAAAAAAGAGATTTCAGATGTTAGAAGCTTTTAGCTTGAAGCTTTTATTTTAACTTTAATCCTAAGCTAAACGATTAAATTAATATTTTCAATAAGCAAAACACTTTGCTGTATTTTAAACCGAATTCAAATTAATGGTATTTTTTTTTTTGTTTTAGAAATCGGTGATGTTGACAAATCCGCCAATACAACATAATTCTCTTTATTAAAAAAAAATCTTTCAAACATGAAATATACTTTTCTGAAACTTTATTTGTGGGAGATTAACTGACTTAAATTTAATGGATCTGAATTAAAACAAATATTACTTACTTTCAGTCTCCCGAAAAGCATATTTTTTACCATATTTAGGTGTTTTTTATGAGGTGTTGACACATTTATCGATAACCTAACAATTGCAAGATTTAGGCAAATTGGGAAATAATTTTTTTAACTGCCCTGTAAAATATTTTAAACATTTTAATATTTTATTATTTTTATTGAATTTCAATAATTTGTCTTTATAGCCCTACTTACGAAGACGGACGCTGAGGATAAATAAAAAAATAACTAATAAATTTACTATAGTTACCGCCCATTATTTTCTGCTAATGTCCTGCATGGACATATATATTTACATAAATCGGTATCTTAAAACTTTTATAAAGACACAAGTAATTCAAAATTCTTTTTAAAACAATCCAATGATGAATTTTTAGCATTTGCAAATGGTAGCGTAAATTTTGTCTATATATCAGCTTTAGATTAGATTAGATTAGATTAGATAAGATAGGAGCATGAAACGAAAAACCAAAGTCACAAAAACTTACTCGTCTTCAATATGCAAAGAGACAGAAAATCATGGTAAGGAACTGTTAAATAAACTGGTTAATTCACAAGAAGAAATCGACGCAGAAAAGAAAACGGTAAAGAAAAACCGTTGGATGAACCAAATTGAAAATGGAGTTTTGTGATGTCAGACGCCTTCGTCGTTGACACTTTTGTGATGTCTACGAATGCTTGTTATCACGTTCGTAACGCTCGCTGTAGTCGAGACTTTGAATTTGTAGATACTAATAGTAACTCCTTCCAATAATACTCGCACTAGTAATACTTGTTCGAATAATAACCGCCGAAGAGTAATCCATAAAGTAATCAGTATAGAGAAATAGTATAGAAAATCGCGTTCACTTAGACGCAACGCAAATTCCCATACATACCTTTCCTTTATGATCACGTGGTTTATTTATTAGAAATTGAATCACCTGTGTTTGCTCACTGGTGACCTGTGTTCAAAAACCTAATGTTGACAACGACACTTTATCCCTATACAACAGAAAGTTTGAGGCGATAGGAGAGAAAGGTCCAGAGAGGGAGAGAAAGAGAAAGAGAGACTATACATATCGACAGAAGTGGAAAAAGAGAACAAAAATATTCATTGAATTTGGAAGTGAGGTGTTTTTACAACAACTAAAAAACAAAAACAAAGAGAGAGCAACACGGTGACATTGAGAATGTCAACGGGTGTGTTCTCACAATGACCTCAACGTACTTAAATCCTTCAGTGTCCAATTTATGTACCTTTTAGCCAAGTCTATTTGAACAAGGAAACACTTGCATGCTAATGCCTGGACCAAGCAACATATGCAAATCACAGTCTTCATACAATGCAATGAAGTGGGGTGGAGTTAATTATTTCGCTTACTGAAATACGTATATAGCCTTCGTAAGTAGCATGGTTAACTCAATGCGAGGAAAAGGAATAAGAGAAATGAGAAAAAAATATATATTTATGCATATCGTCTGGTGGGATTTCAGATAGATAAATATATAGATACAAAGAAAGAAAAATGAACTAGATACGTAGACATCACGAAATAGAATACAGATAAATAACCAATGGAATACGAAGGAAATGAAGACGATTCGATCCTGTGCATGTGACATGGTGTGTCCTCGGTGTAAAAGTCTGCGCCGGTGAAACTAAAGAATATAGCTCGTTTGAGCATTTGTCATAAGAATAGTGATAGAGTTTTGATAAGCTTGCTAGGTTTCATCTGTGAGAAAGAGGCTCTATAATAATTCATCGTCCATAAGACCGCGTAAACACTTTTGAACTCTGTCAAGGCTGGAAAGCGAGAATGGAGCAGCTCCAATCCAGATATGGCAGCAACAATCTATTTCTGACCTGATCTGGCTCTTGTAAAGAGAGAGCATGTCAGGATTTATTTGTTCTTTACGGTTTATCAAACTTTTGTAAGTTATTTAAAGCTAAAAAAAATATCTTTAGATTGTAAAAATGTTTTGGGAATGATAATGATTTATTGACACAAGATCCTAATGAACTCATAGCTGGGAAGAGGAGATGGATCCGTACCTTTACCAAGGGTATTTGCGCTTAAATGAATATAACAAACTCGACTGAAATTGGAACTCGGCTCTCCGATTTCGGACCGTTATCCATTACACCACCCACACATGCAAGATTACAGCACCTGGTATTCCCAAGTGGTCATCCATCTAGGTACTGACTAAGTTCGACGTTGGCTAACTTTACTGATGGGAACAGGTGTGTCAACGTGATATGGCCATGAGCCTAGCATGTCAAGAGGTATCAGATATTTTCTGGAACGGTACAAGGACAAAACCCTTTTCCCAGCATCTTTAGCATTGGTTATATATATATTACACTGGAGGTCTGGTACAAAGAGCCTCAGTAGCCGTTCAACGAAGATAATATGGTTTATACGGTAACTATGCTGAGCAAACTGATTTACAGTTTCCGGGAGAGAGCATATAATCTAAAATGATCAGCAGTTTGAAGAAGACCAGTACGCACAAACTTACGGTCATGATGACTTATGACTTTCTGCTATCGCAACCATTGACGACTTCTGTAAGTTCCGTCAATCCTTATTTCATGCACAGGGCTTGGGTCAACCTCTGGTATGGTTTTCAGGCACATTCCAAAGGAGTCGCAAGACTCAAGAAATAACCTTCCTGACGAATCGATCATAGTGAGAGGCGAACCTGGATCTCATGGTTGGAAAGCGAATGTTTTAACTATTCGGTCATATATATATATATATATGAGGAGTTTGGTTGGTGTGTGCATGATGTGTATGCACCGGCCAGATATTTTCTATCTCATGCTTGTCTGGAGGAATAAAGGTTCCCATTTTCGCGCTACAAGTATCGACCGCCTGACGAAAGCGTGAAAGCATGAAACTGACAGAAATTTAATTCGCAATATATATATATATATATATATATATATATATATATATATATATATATATATATATATATATATATAAAGGGCAGAATGCGTGTGTGTGTTCGTTTATATGTCTGATCGGATCACCTACATTTTTCAACCGATTTCAACCAAAATTGACACAGTTTCTGCTAATGGCCCTGCGGAGGTTTTGACGACACACCCAAATTAATTTAAGTCAATATTTAAATCACTATTATCGATTTTTCATTTTTGATCGGACGCACGCGTGTGTAATTATGTGCGTTCACTGCACACAAGCATATATGGCCACTTTTCATGTCAGAATTAATAGCGGTAGCATAATTAGAAAAAAGTCGGATTTAAGTGCTTATATGGGAATAAGAAAGGACAAGAATGGCCATATTTCGGTTTCGGATGCGAAAGTTATCACAATGAAGGATTTCTGTTGCAGCCGAACTTTGCGCTCCAAACGCAAATCGGATTAGTGTTATTAGTCACGCGTTGCTCGCGCGATGCGTAATGCTTGCTGCTGATTGGCCCATTCACGCTCCGGGGTCACATGAGATCATGTGTGAACGGGAGGTGTCACGCGTGCGCGCATCAACCATCTCAAATGGGGTAGGAGTTTCAGGTAGCCTATTTTTATTTCAGGATTTAACCCTCATACCCTAGTTTTTAAAAAGGATCTTTTAATGTTTCAATGCAGGCATGCATTACTTTCCGTGTTTTCTGCATTTGCACGGTAAAGTAAACGTCATGACCATTTTAAAAGGGATTTACAAAGCCACATGTCAAATTTTACCAGGAAAATCAGTAAAAACAAGACGAAATTGGTGCTTTTTAGGTGTTTGTAGCCCACTCTGCCTACTAAAGCATAGGACTGAATTCAGTGAGCAATCACTAACACATTTCACGCCACCACTTTTAAGCCAAATGGACAGAATCGGCTCCCCCGAATTGTCCAATTTTTCATTGTATTTTTTCATTCGAGGGGACACCGGGGGGGGGGCTGTTATGTCTTTTCATGCTGTTTACGTGTAGCAAAATGCACCTACTGACTATAATTTTACTACTGCGCATCGCTGCCTCCAAAAGTTCCCGCACGTTTTCATCTAAATTCTTACTACTTAAATGTCTTCATCATCCATCTGTAAACGCAATTAACATTGCTTCAAATTTTGTTCATTCTGGTTTCGATCCTTTCAAGTCCACGAATTAACTTCTTGGTTGTTGTGGAAAATTGTTTAAGAAAAATATCAAAATTTTCTTTCAATTAATTTTTATTTCGCCAAGTTCTTTCAATCTCATCTGAGACCATCTTTTAAATGATAATATAATAAATAAATAAATAAATAAATACCTCACACTGTGGAAGAGAGAACAAAAAACACTTGAATTTTGAATTTGAAATAAAGAACTCTGCATAACGCTGTAAAACGATTAGTTAAAAATGTTTTGAATTTACAGAAATACATATATACATTGACAGACAATTTAACTCCCTGAAGATGGACTCAGATGAGATTGAAAGTATTTGGGAAATAAAAATTATTTGAAAAAAAAATTTCGGTACTTCTTTAATCAGTTTTCCACAACTACCAAGAAATTAATCTGTGGACTTGAAAGGATCGAAACCAAAATAAGTAGGCATATGTCTAAATTATTTAATCAAACCTAAATGAATATATATATATATATATATATGTGGGTGTGTGTGTGTGTGTGTATGTGTGTGTGCAAGCCTCTTTCTCTCTCTCTCTCTCTCTCTCTCTCTCTCTACATATATATATATATATATATATATATATATATATAGAAAGAGAGAGAGAGAAATCGAGAGAGAAAAAGAGAGAGAGAGAGGTACATGACCGAGATGATATATCGTTCACTTTCCAACCATGAGACTCGTGTTAGAATCGTACCGTGGAGGATTTCTCAGGAAGGTGATTCTTGGTGTTATCGGTCTGGGGAGGCGATCCCAGCGTACGACATTTTTGGAAAGGGTCTGAAAAACCATACCACAGATTGATCCAAGACTTCTGAGCAAAACTGGGTATACAGAACGGTCTGGGAGCTGTTGACGGTTGTGCTAGCGCGAAGTCACCAGTCATCATGGCCTTGTTCAGACTGTTAATCACGCGAGATAACGCGCGTCCTGGGTTTGACAATAAATTATATCCGGCAGCAAGTCATCTGAGAGATTTTGAGGAGCGCGGAACCACTTCTTAATTGCTGTTTTTCCCAGGTTCACCCTGACCCGGGGTGTTAGCACCTGTTAGGGTCCCAGCTATGGGCAAATACGTAATCCCTAATCCTAAAAATCTTGTTGGCATTGAATAACCCACTGATGTTGATATGCCGTAAAACGAAATAAGCCAAATAAACCAAACTAGATAATGCGCTTTTTTTCCATAAACTGTATCTAAGATCCGCTCAACATAGATGCAGTATGAACCACAGGTGGACACTGCGTGCGGGTGTTAAGTTAGGCGTCTACAATAGGAATTAGTCATACGCCATAGTAGACAGGTATTCTCGGATACAAGCAACCAGCCAATTACACACACACACACACACATATATATATATATATATATGAAAGAGAGAGAGAGGGGGAGTCCGCCCCAAAAATGTATATACACTTCAGGAAAGGAAAAATTTGTATAGATATTGTAATACAAAATTTATTCAGACATGACGAGATTAATACAAGTTACATTTGAACTCTACAATCACAAGAAAACCTCAAATGGTGGACTTTAGCTTCCAGAAATTTATTATTACGGCGAACTACTGCTTGGGCAACGTTGGCCAAATTGTCCAGTGGGATTGTTGCACATGATTTTTCAATTTCTTTCTAAGGGCCGCCAATGTAATGCTGTCTATCATGAAAATATCGTACTAGAGTAAACAGCAATTTCATAAGACTATGAAAGACAAGTTTTTCCTTTTTGAAGTATGTATATATTTTTTGAGCAGACTCTCTCT
The DNA here is from genome assembly GCA_963932145.1 of Acanthosepion lycidas. Classification (NCBI taxonomy): domain Eukaryota; kingdom Metazoa; phylum Mollusca; class Cephalopoda; order Sepiida; family Sepiidae; genus Acanthosepion; species Acanthosepion lycidas. The sequence continues at coordinate 74,966,584 of OZ010587.1, forward strand.
CTCTCTCTCCTTCTCTGTGTATATATATATATATATATATATATATATATATATATATATATAGAGAGAGAGAGAGAGAGAGAGAAAGAGAGATAGCCAAAGATACATTCCAAAAGCTAGGCAGAGTATTGAGAGATAGAAAAATTTCGTTAGAAACAAAGAAAAGAGTACTGAACTGTTACGTGGTATCTGTCCTCCTGTATGGCAGTGAATGCTGGACAATTTCGTCATAGATGATGAAGAGACGTGAAGCAACAGAAATGGGGTTCTACAGAAGGATGCTGAGAATACCATGGACTGAACACGTGATCAACGACAAAGTTTTAGAGAAATTGGAAACAAAAAGGAAACTTATACTTAACATCAGGAAGAGGCAGTTGAAATTTCTCGGGAGTATAATGAGTAAAGAGGCCTTGGAAATTTTGATACTCACAAGACAGATTGAAGGCAAGAGAGATAAAGGAAAACATCGCATAACACACAAAATTTATTAATAGCTACAAAGGACAGAAAATTGTGGCAGGCGATGATCGCCTACGTTCTGAGCGGACATAAAGAAGAAGAAGAAGAAGAAGAAGAAGAAGAAGAAGAAGAAGAAGAAGAAGAAGAAGAAGATTGAATTAAAAAGATGCCTCATCCCTACCCTGCTTGAAGAATTCGATATCCGTACTTTACGCACACGTTTACCAGCGACGAGGTCAGATTTTAAATATTCTAAAACGTGTTGCAAAAGTTGCTGTGAAATGTTCCAGTATGTAAGGCTTATTTGTAAATTGTTTCTTGTTGGTGACAGATGGCCATTGATAAAGATCATTTAGCAAACAAGGAATGGAAATTTACAAACAAATATATTGGAAATTAAAAAAAATAGAGAAAAAAGAATTACTTAAGTGCTCTCTTTATTCTTTCTGATTGCTTGATTCGTCCTTTACAGGGCCTTATTTTTTCTTTCTTTTTATTCCTTTTGCTTTTACTTTCTGCTTTTCTGACAACAAAAATGAAGATACAGCATTGCGGCTACAGGCAACTAATTCATAGATTTTTATTACTAATGCGTGGTAAGTAATACCTTCTTCCACAATTTCTTGTCGCAAAGGAAAGCACTTTTATTTTAAATCAAGAAATGAGCGACCTGAGTAATTTTAAAACCAAACGGACCAGCTGGCATCAAGTTCAACAGATTATATATACTTGCCGTTTGGCCTATGGGGAAAAGTAGTTTGATTTATGATATACATATCTGTTTATGGGATTCAAAGAAATTATGCACAAATATATATTTAACGATTCTGTCATTTTTACTATACTGTTTAAAAGATGAAAAATTTGAAAAAAACGACGCTTGCTAAAAGTCAATTAAAATTTGATAAAATAGTATTTATTAATAATGAATTCGTTTCTTTTAGTAATTAGAAATAATTTATGCGTTCACTGTTACTGTCTCCGTAATAGGTTAGGGAGGGGGTATAAAAGTGATTTTTGTATTTTGTAGGGGCATCCATGCATTTAACAAAAAATCGGTCACACATTATTTTAAACTGTAAATTGCTTTTAATTTCTTTCTATTGATTTGATTTGTTTAACGGTATATCAAGTACTTAAGGGTCATTTAATCAGTGGTGGCGATAGGGAGTGCAGCCGGCATAAATGTGTCTGGCATCGAAACCCGAGAGGCCTCAAGAAAATACCTTTAGGGTTTGTTTTTTTTTAGTGGGGTGGGGTACAAAAAGTAGAGAGCAAAATTACCAATCGGTATTTTATTGAAAAAAAAAATACGGAGACTATAACCAATTCCAAAGCAGTTTAATGTGCATTTTTAGAACTTTCATTGAGGCAAAATGCGCGAGGAGTTCTTCGAAGTCTAATTCTTGTGCCAAATCACACTCGATCGCAAGGGTTGCCAAGTAAAACATGCTCTTAAAAAAAAAGTCTTGTAAGATACGCTAGATCGAGTTTGGTAGTCCCAGCATCTATGACCGGGGGACCTCAAAATAATATGACTGTCGGACCACGGAAATTTTCTCCCTGGTACTGCATTTAATGCTGAAATTTAATTTTCTAGGGAGCTTTGAAATAACAAAAATATATGTTATTCTGCTTTCACAGTTGAGCACATTGTAGATGATACTTAGGTTTTGTGCATATACATGTTTGTGTGGACATAATTACTAAAGACGGTGATATGTGTGTTTTATGTTGTAGTTTCGAAGTTGTATTTTGGAATACAGTTTGATTTCTTTAAGAAATTGTAGGATATAGTATAGATTAATGCCAAGAAAGTACTTTTATGTTGGTTGTTTGGCTGGCTGATTTTGTTCAGCAACATCTCAACCGCCATGGGTCATTCAATACTACAATGTTAATAACTGGAACAATATTATGGCTTCAACTATCTATATTTTCAACACAACTGTATCCCTTCAACTTCAGATACAATGCATTGTTCGCCATTATTGTTGTTAATTTTACCATAAATAGGTATTGTTGCTAATTTTTTTTTTACATAATAATATGTTGCTGGTATTTTATGCTTTCATAGTGTTCTGTTTGGAGATTCACTATTTGCACATAGCTAGGACCCTAACAGATGCTACCACCCCGAGTTAGGATGTACCTGGGAACAGCAACAATTAAGAGGTGGTTCCACGCTCCTCAAAAGCTCCAATCTCCCGATCAGATGCCTTTCTGCCGGATGTAGTTCATCGTCATACCCAGGACTGTCTTTCTTTTGATGAAACTTAATTTTGAATAGATCATTTGATAGTATATTGCTTATTTTTTTTAAGGTGAAATTCATCTCGGGTACTTTAAATTGCATTAAATATTCCATCAATTAATAAAGTCTGAAATGATATGATTATTCAACGAAAGATTTCCATGAAAAATTTTACAATTTACATTTAAAAAAATCTTTTTTAAATGTGTCAAATTTGACCAATATGTTTATTATGTGTGGTTAGGAAGAAATAAACTAAAACCATTTAAGTCAAGAAGCGCCAACAATGTCAATATTCCATTTCGTTAAGAACATTATTTTACATAAATTTGGCAATTGTTCTGATTAGTTTCCTCTTCGGTAGTACTAGATTGGCGGAAAGACTCATCATTTTACAGTTGGAATAGCTAGATGTAACCGTAAGTTCTATGCTAACAGTTTCTTCTCTCGAACTTCTCGCATGTGGAACTCCCTTCCAGCTTCTTGCTTTTCAGTTAATTTTGATCTTCAAAAAATTTAAATACAATGTCAATCTCTAACTTCTGTTTTAATTCCTGATCCTCTCTCTCTCTCTTCTCTCTCTCTCTCTCTCACACTCTCTCTCTCTTTTCTTTTTCTCGTTCTTTCACGCTCGGTAACCATCTTGCCTTTTAATGGCTTTGTTGCCTTGCTTGACATGAAATAATTTCACTTTCGCTCTCGCTGTTTAGCCAACCCTAACTCCCTCCCGCAAACGCACACACAATCCCTCACATACATACGGCCATAAGCAAAGGAGATAACGGAATTTAATATAACTGATAATTGTACTTCTTAATCTTTTGCACTTTGCATTATTAATATCACTTCCCTTTCCACTGCATTCTTTTTCAAGGCCTGTCAATTACAGTATCCTTATTGTTAATTTCACTCATAGTTGTTTTATGTTGCTATAGCTGGATATGACAACACAACTATGGAATTCAAACACACTACTATTCAGGAATCAGAGTCACCTTCATTGGCAGGATAAACTCTTTGTACAGCAAATGAAGTTACGTTCAAATGTAAGGATTCTTGTCGGTTTATTTTTTCTCTTTTCTTTGGCTTCCTTATTCATTTGTTTAATATTATATCTATCTATCTATCTATCTATCTATCTCGGCCTGTTCATATCTATCTATCTATCTATCTATATATATATATATATATATATATATATATATATTAATTTTTTCTTCTTCTAGTGTTTAAAATTAAAATAAATTGCCTGAATGTCTAGTTTTTATCGCTTTTTTAGGAGACATCTTAAACTATTTTAAAATCTAAATAAGTAGTTAGAGTTCATTAAAGTCCTCTGAACTACCTCTTTACAGTTGTTCCCAGATCCACTCTGATCTGGGGTGGTAATACTTGTTAAACTCCCAACTATGGGCAAATAGTTAACCCCCAAACTGTGGTCAAAACTCTATGAAAGTATAAAATATTTTTTTATATTAAAAATACCAGCAATACATTTTTGAAAAAAAATTACCAGCAATAAATTTGACTCTCAACAAGGGACCTCTTTGCAAGGGTGTGTCAGTGGGATCTGATCTGCAGACTGGTTTCTTGGAGAGAATGCATATATTCTATTCATACAAACCTATCCTAATAATTTTTTTCAGCATTACATAACCCATTGTGGTTGATATGCCGTAAAACAAAAAAAAAAAACAAGAGTTCATTAAGGAACGACGGCTACATAATTAATTTTCTCCACCTGAATAAATTCTACCACGTGCTCTTAGTTTAATCCGTCACTTCTAACGTCATCGCCTAAACGCCGAAATTTTATTTATTAATTTTTTTGTTTTTAATTTATTCTCTTGGTTTTAATAGGAATAGATAGATTTTCCTATTGCTTGATTTACTCGCCTTCTCCGTCTTTTGAACAGGAGTAGAGGTTTTTCCTTTGTTTCCTGTTTTGTATTGGGTTTCCGATTCCTTCTCCCAAAGTCTTCTCATTCTCTCCCCCACCTAGTAACCCGTTGCGTCTTAGTGATATTATCGCCTTGCTTAGATGAAATGATAGAAAAAAAAACAAAACAGATTTTATGCTCTGTTCAATAATGTATATTATGACGCGAATAAGTTAAATATATTAATAGATTTCTCTTTTAATAATATTTTGTCATGAAGATTATCGACCTTCGTTTCAGGGCACAGGCTGGATTTTGTTTGCACACTTTATTTATTGATAATATGATTAAATAAATTATTTAGAATACATTAGAACTGAAAAGACTGCATTGGGGAATATCTAAAAAGAAACGCTTCTCCTTCATCTATATGTCGTGTCCCGTCAGGACATGGACGATCATGACTCTCCACAACTTCCTATCCTTTGTAGCTCTTCGAAATATTTGTCTTTTTACATACTTTCCACTCCCTGTTTTGTAATGGATTTACACAAGTTCGTTAGCTGTTACTTGCTGTTTTTCCTCTGTCAAACCTACCTTCAATATGTCCAGCGTGTGTCAAATTTTCCAAGCTTTCTTTCCCCAAAATGTATCTTAAAATCTGAACTGTTTAAGATTCTAAATATAATTATTTTTCATTTTTCTTAAAACTTACTCATTAATCACATGCTCCGTCTATAGTACTTTCGGCATCCTTCTGTAGAACCATATCTGTGTTGCATCAAGTCTCCTCTTCATCTATGAGGAAATTGTTCAGTATTCACAACTATATTGGAAAACCAATATTACATAACAGTTAAGTACTCTTTTCTTTGTTTCTAATTAAATTTTCCTGTTTCTTAATATCTTGCTTAGCTTTTAGAATGCATCTTTCGCTATTCCAATGCGCTTTCGGACTTTGTTGTCTCATTTCCAGTACTCTGTTAAAACATTCCGAAATATTTAAATTTACGTACTTACTTTATTTTGACATCTCCTATTCGTAGTCTGCAGCCTAAGCCATTCCTTTTACTGACATCAATGGATTCTGTTTTCTTACAATTGGAATTAGGAAATAAATGTTGCCTGTTTGACAAATAGTGTACGCTAGCAATATGATCTGAAAATAAATGCGGTCACTATTTTTAAAAATTCGCTAAAGAAATATTGTCTCATAAAACGTGTAGCTTAGCTTTTGCACAAGGCCATAGGTTTGTGGCACTCAGTGAGAGTCAAACTCACTACTAATGATCTGCAAATTCGGCTGGCTGAGTGACGATTAAACAACTTTGATGCACCAAAATAGTTTTCGCGCGGGCTCACAAGTATTAGGCACCAAGTGAGGATCGAATTCACTCCTCTGTTGTAGTGATATATCACCTTTCTACCAGCTTGCTAGCCGTTACATTACGATGTTTCGCCAGTTATTTACTCAGATTAGTCCTAGCACAAGGTCACCAAGTATTGGGCACCAAGTGAGGATTAAAGCCACTATTCTGTAATAATGATCCCCGAGACTAGCATCGCTGACCATTACCCCCACAACAAAGCGCCCGCTTATGAGACATATTGCTCGTAAAAACCGTACATTTTAGGCGAGCACGTATCCAATTCCCAAAATAGTTTTGCAGACTTTTTGTGATCGACAGTGGGGAAGCATTATTGCCGGTGTTGAGGGGGTATTTTTTAAGTTTGAAGGATATGGCTAATAAAGCATCTTGGAGGTCACATGTAGATATTTGAGAACACAATCGGAAACCGTTTGAGCAAACTGGGTTATTTGAATTGACGGTATTTCTAATTTTGTTGTAATTTTTGTTATCAAGACTTTTATCAAAGCTTCGTATGTTTGTACTCCAGCGTCACAGTGTTGGTGTGCTGCTCTCCTACCCAATAATAATAATAATAATAATAATAATAATAATAATAATAATAAGAAGAAGAAGAAGAAGAAGAAGAAGAAGAAGAAGACTGAAAACTGGCTAATGGAAAAACACGAAGAAGGATAAAAATGCTGCAGAAACACAAAAAAAGAAATGTTTAGCAATACTGACACGAAGCGTTAACCATGATAAACAGACCCGTCACAGACACGTGATGTCTGTTGCTATGATACGGCCATTCTGTCTGATGGCGGCTTTTATTGAGTAGAATAGCAGGAAAATCCGGGATACAGGACAAATGATATTTTTTTTAATGATCTGTTATTTTTATCAACTGGGATTCCGCATTCCGAATCTCAATCAAATAAAAACAAGAAGAAATTTTAACAAGGAAAGTTTGGATCTTTAAAAAAAAAAGTGTTGACTGAAAACTCATAATCACTACAGAGCCAACCCTCCTGCAGCAGCAGCAATAATAATAATAATAATAATAATAATAATAATAATAACAATAACAATGATAATAATAATAATAAGAAGAAGAAGAAGGAGAAGAAGAAGAAAGAAAGAAAGAAAGAAAGAAAGAAAGAAAGAAAGAAAGAAAGAAAGACAGAAAGAAAGAAAGAAAGAAAGAAAGAAAAGTAGTAAACAGTGATATGGATATGGAATCAACTGAAATCAATCACTTCCTATCGCCGTAATGTAGCTTCCCTGTACCTTTTCTATAAATATTTTCATGGCAATTGTTCTGATGAGTTTTCCACTTTGGTACCTAGATTTTATGAATTTAAGCGCAGTACTAAGTTGGCAGCTAGTCCCCATTTAATTTCCAGTTGAAATTGCTAAATGTCATCGTAAGTTTTATTCTAATAGGTTCTTTTCTCGCCTGTGGAACTCCCTTCCGGAGTCTTGCTTCCCTGTCAACTGCGATTTTCAAAAATTTAAATGCAATGTAAGTCGCCATCTTATGTATTTTTAACCCTGTTATTTTACTGTCTTTGCTCATAACTAAAGTTTTCTCATTTTCTTTCGCTCTCAGTACAACCCACCCCCGCTCCTTACGTCTTAATGCTATTAACACCTTGCTTGGGATGAAATGATTAAAAAAATAAAATAAAAGTTGTAGAGAATTTCGTCCTTACCCTCGATCAACATAAGATTTCTTTCTTTCGTTATTAAGTTAAGATCATTCACCTTTTGATTTAAACGAAGTTCTTTGTGGTTTATTTTTTGACATATCCAAATTGCCAGTACCACAAGCACTTTGGGATCGTTATGGCGTAAAAGTGATGAACTGCTTATTTTGTGTTTGTCCGCGAATGACTGAAGCCGCTGTGAAAATAAAAGCGAAAAACAAGACCTCGAAAAACGTGGAAAATAGATCATCAATAATTCGTGTGGATAATTGTTGACTTCACGCATTCGGATAAGATAAACTTAGATAAATAAGACGAATATCCACTCAGCACATTTTTAAAGCGATGCTTAGCAAGCTAATCTCACAAGCTATTGCTCGTAGTGATTACTGCATGCAACACTATTAAACCCTGGAGCTAATCTCTGCTTCACACATTCGTGGCATGTCCTGTGGGGCCATAAGTAACAGTCTAACCTCGAAACTGCCATTGAATGATCGTAGCTTGCGAAGGTGGACCTGAATGGTCATAGCTTGCGAGGATAGATCTGAATGATCATAGCTTGCAAGGCTACATCCGAATAGTCGTAGCTTGCGAGGCTAGACCTGAATGGTCATACCTTGCGAGGCTAGATCTGAATGATCGCAGCTTGCGAGGCTAGATCTGAATGATCGCAGCTTGCGAGGCTAGATCTGAAGGATCATAGCTTGCGAGGCTAGATCTAAATGATCATAGCTTGTGAGGCTAGACCTGAATGGTCATAGCTTGTGAGGCTAGACCTGAATGGTCATAGCTTGCGAAGCTAGACCTGAATGGTCATACCTTGCGAGGCTAGATCTGAATGAACGCAGCTTGCGAGGCTAGATCTGAAGGATCATAGCTTGCGAGGCTAGATCTGAATGATCGCAGCTTGCGAGCCTAGACCTGAATGGTCATAGCTTGTGAGTCTAGACCCGAATGGTCATAGCTTGCGAAGCTAGACCTGAATGGTCATACCTTGCGAGGCTAGATCTGAATGATCGCAGCTTGCGATGCTAGATCTGAAGGATCATAGCTTGCGAGGCTAGATTTGAATGATCGCAGCTTGCGAGGCTAGATCTGAAGGATCATAGCTTGCGAGGCTAGATCTGAATGATCATAGCTTGTGAGGCTAGACCTAAATGGTCATAGCTTGCGAGTCTAGATCTGAATGGTCATACCTTGCGAGGCTAGATCTGAATGATCATAACTTGCCAGGCTAGAGCTGAATGGTCATAGCTTGCGAGGCTAGACCTGAATGGCCGTATCTTGTGAAGTTAGATTGTTACTCGAATGTGTGAAGCAGAGATTAGTTCTAGGATGTAATGACTACAAACTATCTTATCCGAAAGTGTGCAGCATGTTCGACCATTATAAATGTGATTTGTACCAAAAAATGATTTTCTGACTGTAGCTAAGATGTGGCACAAGGCCTAAGGCGTGGAGTACCCAGTGAGGATCGAACTCACTACTTCGTCGTAATTGATCTAGCCTGACAAGCTTGTTAACAATTACACCACGTTTAATGTGCTCCCCTCCTTCCTCATATGTGTTAAAGAAATTTCAAATGTCTCTTTCTGATTACAGGATAAGAAGCACTTAGATAAATAAGATAAATATTTACTCAGTCCATTTGTAAAGCGATGCTTAGCAAGTTAAACTCACAAGCTATATAACTCGTTGCAATCACTGTGTGCGCCGCTATTAAATCCTAGAGCTAATCTCTGCTTTACACATTCAGGGAATCTTCCGTGGGGCGACAAGTAGCAGTCTAGCCTCGCAGGCTTACGACCATTGAATAGTCGTAGCTTGCTTAGGCTAGAGTGTTATTTGTCGCGCCACGCGAGATACCTTATATCACCATCGGAACCATAAACTTTGAAGCCACCAGAAGATAAAAGAAAGAAACCAAACGACAGGAGAGAAAGGCTCGACAAAATCAACCTCGTCCTCCACCAGCATTACCATGTAGTCAATGCCATCGACTCTTCTATGCAAGAATTGGTCTACTTAGTCATCAACGCCATTATCATAAAGGAAGCGATCAGCAAATGAGGAATTAAATTCTTGGATACGACGACGACATTAAAAACAAAGCATTTAAAAGAGTGAAACACATGAGTGATACCTTCCGATTACCAACAATGCAATGTTGGGGAATCAGTTATGAATTCGTCGCATTACGAAACTGCACTGAGCAATTTTGATCCTTGTGTCTTATGGTGAGGATGTATTTGAACTTTCCATCGGGATCTTCACAACCAATCAGAAACATCGCATAACAATATTTAGTCCATTACATTAGCTACAAAGCTTACGTCCAAATCACACTGAAAGCACCCGTTCTTGTATGTCCGCTGAAAATAGTTAGCGTCGGACCTGATCAGTTATTAGACGGGTGACCGCTTAAGACCATCAGATATTAGTAGCAATCGGTGGATTTATGTTATGCTAAAACAAAGATTAAGAAATAATTATGTGTATATGTTGTCAGGTCTGCGGCTATTATGACCACTTCAAGACGGGACAGAGACATCTGTCGATCTCATCAAAGTTTATAAATACTAAATATCTAATGAAACATATGGCAACTCAAAGCATTGAACTATATGACTAGTACTGCATTTAACTTGGTTTTGTGTCAGAAGAGGAATTCTTTTTTTTTCTGTGGGGCGTTCTATAAGCAAGTTTATACACAGTTCAAGCATAATATTTCCTTCTTCAACTTTCTTTGTCTTTTCGCTTGTATCATTTCTTATTCAATTATTATTTTGTATTTTAATCACAACTTCAATTGGCATGTGTTTTTTTTTTTTACATTTCGTGGATATTCGTTTAAGTATTTTGCTCTTTTTCTTTTTTCCTTTTTTTTTTCTAATCTCTCATTCTCTTTTGCCTTTCTTTTTTCTCTCTCGTTTTTCTTTCCATTCCTTCTCTCTATATTTTTTTCTTTGATTTCATTTCCAAGCGTTTATTTATTTATGCCTTTTCCGTTTCTTCATTATTGTTCTATTTTCCTCTTTTTCTATCTTTTATTTTTCTCTTTCACCTTTTTATTTTCTTTTTTTGTTTTGTTTTTGCCTTTATCCTTTCTTTTGTTCTCTTTCTTTTTTTTACTCGCCCTTTCTTCGTGATTTTTCATTCTCTAACTCTTGTCATTCTTTCTTTTAGTTGACGTTCTTTTATTTACTTTATTCATTAATTTATTTTCCTTTTTTAACTTTAGATTTTTTTTTTCTTATTCTTCTTTTACTTTTCTTCTTTTTTCTTTTTCAGATCATTCTCTCACTCTTTCCTTCTTTGATATATATATATATATATATATATATATATATATATATATATATATATATATAATCATCCACAGACAGACTGTTTCGCTGTATCACAGCTTCTCAGTGTGGCTAGATGTCCGATTGCTTCAAGCCGGGATCGATCGAAACCCGACTAATTTGACATCAGTCAGATCTCTTATCTCTAGACCAGGTAAGGAAGGGAATTTTAACGTTTTTCTCTATACGAAATATATATATATATATATATATATATATATATATATATATATATATATATATATATATATATATATATATATATATATATATATATATATATATATATAATTTTAGAATGCAAATGAATTTTTTGTAATGATTTCACCCCAAGCAAAGCGGGAATGTCACAAGTGCGCAGATGGTTACAAGAAGTGAAAGTGAAAGCGCAGACTGAAATTAAGGGAGAATTCAAGAAGACAAAAAATGGCGAATGATAATATATCTGCTATAGATCTAGGTTTTTTTGACAAAATACAAAGAAAAATCTGTAATGTAATCAATCCTGACCAGGCATCTCGTCTTCAATCCCTTTCTCACCCATGTGATATGAATTCTTTTCTACAAATATTTTCATGACACCTAATCTGACGAGATTTTTCTCTGGTGCCCTGAATACATTTAAGCGTGCTAATAGATTGGTATCTAGGTTCAATTCTTCTACCGTTGAAACAGCTAAATGCAACCGCCACTTCTACTCCAAAAGTTTCTTTTCTCGCACTTCCCACTTGTGGAACTCCCTTCTATTTAATTGCTTCCCCGATAACTACAATCTTCAAAAATTTAAATGCAGCATCATTCGTCATTTTCTGTCTTCTTGATTTCCGTTCATCTTTTGTCCTTTCCTCAATCATCCCTATTTTCAGTCTGCTCCTTCACTTTCACTCATTGTAACCATTTGCGCACTTGTAACATTCCCGCTTTGTTTGAGGTGAAATCATTAAAAAAAAGATTCTAATTTTCTTTCTTTCTCCTTTCTTTTTTTTCCTTTTATTTTTTCTTTTTTTTTTCTTTTTTAATTTTTTTCTTTTTCGTTTCTTTTTTCTCCATTCTCTTTTTCTTTTCATTCCTTCTTCCAGATCATTCTCACACTCTTCCTTGCTTTGATTTCGTTTGCATTCTAATTTTATTTATTTAGCTTCTTTCTCTTTTTTCCTTTCTTTTTCTTTCTCGTTTGTTTATTTAAATTGTTTCTTTGTGTGCTTTCCTTTCTTTTTTTTCTCCATTCTCTTTTTCGATTCATCCATTCTTCCAGATAAATCTCAGTTTCACTCTCTCTTACTTTCTTTAATTTCATTTACATTCCTCTTCGATTTATTTATTTATTTCTCTCTCTCTCTCTCTCTCTCTCTCGTTCCTTTTTATTTTCTCTCTTCCTCTTTTTCCTTTATTCATTTTTCTTTTCTGTTTCTCTATGCTCATGATTAAATCATCCTATTACAAATCAGTTTCCTTTAGTAAATTTGGTAAGGATTCTCTTCGACCTCACCACAGCAAGGAAGAATGAAATCAGAGACACAGAGGAAAGTAGTTTTCTTTCGTGGCTGTGTGTCTACCGGCATGTGTCTATCTGCGTGTCTACCGGCACAGGTCCGCATTATTTCGAATTCCGCCTTATCCCTGGGTTTCTCTTTGATTTCAATCAAGAATCAGCCAGTTTTCTCGGTCCTGTCTGTCACCTAAATCTTCACCAATTTTCGGAAGGAAATCATTTCTTCAACACGGCAATCCGAAAAGCCGATTCGCTTGGTCACAATTTCCTGTCCTTGTCAATGTCCAGCTCGTAAGCAAAGAAACCAGGATATTGTTTGCTAGCCGTTTTTGTCTACGTCGACGATGGCGCTTTATTCTCAGCGAGAGACTTATTCATTCGTCGGCGGTCATTTAACAAACGTCGAGGAAGTACGCGCCAAATTTCCCTGCCAAAACTTAAGAGGAATTTGTTTCATGATTTGTTCATCAGGATCCGACCTCAGTTTAACCCAATGGATTCTCTCGGGAGCCATTTTCTTTCATTTTTAATTTACCTTCGTTTTTTTTTTCTTTTTTTCTTTCTTTATGCTTTTATCTCTATCGTTTTTTTTTTATTTTTCATTTTCCTTCTTTTTCATTTCATATTAGTAGTCTGTTAGTTATTCTTTATTTTATTTTTCCTTTGTTATTTATGTATTTATTCATTTTTGTCTACGTCTATTTTTCAACTTTATTTAGGAGGTTTCTTTCTTTTCTGTTTTCTTTTTTCTTTTAGTTACTTATTCTGTTTATCTTTCTTTAATCTTTCTCTTTCTTTATTTTGCCTTTTTCTCATTTCTTCTTTCTTTTCTTTTTATTTTCCTACTTTGTTTATTTTTTCTTCGTTCGTTTATTTCTTTCTTTTTCACTCTCCTTTGTTCGTTTCTTTCTTTTTTTTTTACACCCATAATTTTCCTTTTTATTTTTTTCTTTATTTTGAGTCTTTATTAATTTTCCTCTTTTTGCTCTCTTTATTTTTCTTTTCCTTCTTTGTTCGATTGTTTTTTTTTAATTTCCTTTATCGTCTATTTTTTTCCCATTACTTTTTACAAAGTAACTCTTGACAATTATGAGAGAGTACGTTGCAGACTGCTTGGGAAATTGGAAGGAATGATGGACTAAGTGATTCATTGACTAAAGTGCTATTGTCCTAGGTAGACTATTTTAAATATTAAACCTGTGTGTGTGTGTATGTGTTGGAATATGATCTTTTTCTTCCTTTTTTCACGTTTTTATTTCATTTTTTTCTTTAGATTTTCTTCACATTTTCACATTCACTTTCCCATTTTCAATGCCCTGATTTTCTATCTTTTCTATCTCTTATTCTGTTTCTGCTACCGATTCATGACTGATCCGGCTCCTGTATGTGGGAGTAATGGTTAACATGACCAATCTTGCTGATCGAGTGGTGAGTTCAGTCATCAGTGGGTCCTCCATACAACATTTTACATTAAATGTTCCAACAATGGCTGACATATTGTAAAATCAGCGAACCAAAAACATTATCGATATTCAAATTCCTACCTCTGTCTCGTTTGTCCCTTTTGCTTTTCTTTTTGTTTTGTGAGAAGAAATTCTCACACAGTTTAACCCTTGGCAGAGACAAGAAAAGACATACAATTAACAAAGCCTACCTTAAAATTTAAAACAAATTTTATTGCATCTTTGCAAAATAAAGATTATGCCCTTTTTTCGCCCCTGTGAACAGGGTGGGTAGTTTCTTCAAAGAAGAGGTAGTGATTTTTTCTTCTGTAGGACTCAATTGGTCTCTACGCAGTTGGAGAAGCAGGAACTTGCTGGTCGTTGCAGGAGCATTACCATTTCGGTTGCTGAAGTTGAAACTCGGCTATTATCGAGATCATGTAGAAAGTTCTTCGTGTTGAAAGTACATAGTAGACGACATTCAATAAACTGACTGAATTATACAACCTTGAAAGTATTGAATAAGCAGGAACATGACGTCGTCGCAGGAACATTACCATTTTGGTTGCTGAAGAAGAATCATTGCCTAATTATTTAGGCTTGATTTAGGGCGCTAAAGGCTCTGCAAAGAGATTCAAAAATGAGTCCAGACTTTTCCACGAATTTGCTGCAACTGATAAAAAAAAGCACGGGCCGTTAAAAATTCCCGCGAAAAGCAAAGTCAAATTCAACCAATGAGATTGGTCGTTATAAAATACTGTGTGGCACAAATTAGCCAATAGGAGCTTAAATTGCAGAATTTCTCACAGTTTCTAACGTTTCTCTTTCTTCTAAAATCCTCTACCACTTGTTCCAATAAATAGGGCACTTCGACGGGGTGTAATGGTTAGCAGGCTTGTCTTGCTAGATCAATTATGACTGAAAAGTGAGTGCACCACAGTTTCGGCCTTGTGCCACATCTAAGCTACACTTAGAAAATCTGTTAGGGCACGTCGGCGTGGTGTAATGGTTAGCAAGTTTGTCTCAATCAGAACCATTACAACTGAGTAGTGAGTTCGATCCTCACTGGGTGACCCATACTTTCGGCCTTATGCCACATCTAAGCTGCGCTTAGAAAAACACTTTGTTCTAAGAAATAGGACCAACGATTAACCTTTACAAAGCAGAAACTATGATCTGGAAATTGAATAAAAAGCAATAACGACACATACCCTGAATACATCATAAAAATTTAAAATGTGTTATAGGTAAATACTAAATTCTTCAAACATCTCAGTGTGTGGATTAGTTATAACAAATTTGGTATAGGAGAAAAGGAAATTGAACATAGAATAGGCTGTGCTAAAGATAGTTTCGCCCAACACCGTAAATTACAACAAAACTAAAACATTAATAAAAAAAAAAATTCGTGTTCTTAAATAGCCTCGTCAGATCGAGACTTTCATATGGATGTCATGCATGGCATCAAATCCGTTCAGAAATATCTAAACTCTCAGCTATATACAACCGCTTTCTTAGACCAGTGATTAAAAAGGGCTTCAGGCGAATGAAGTCTGTAGGCATTAACGAAGATCACTCTTCTTTGAATCTCGTAGACGGGCGCTACAGAATCACAAACGAAAAAATGTATCAAGTAACGAAAACATTATTGAGGACTTTCAACAACAGCAACAACTAAAATGCATAGCACAAGTAACTCGAAGAGAAAATAACGACACCCTCAAGATGTTAACATTGAACTCTATTTCAAATAAAAGGGTAGGAAGGAAGCCCACATTACTACTGGAGAGAGCAATAGCAGTAACTGGACTCGAGAGACTTATTTTCCGGAAAAAAAACGTTTTAAGAGAAAGATTTGATAATTTTCAACCGACAGTAGCACTAGCTGTTCGGTCAATGAATGCCAAATGTTTCCTTATAAGGAAAAAAGTTAATATTATCATTACTATTACTATTTTAAGATCATCGACCTTTACCGTATATATTTATGTATAAGTCGATCTTGACCTTTGATTTAAATAAAAGAAATCCTAATGATATGCATCGTATGTCGACTTTATAATCATCATAATCTAAAATATGTAAGTTAAACAAACTAAAAAATTATTCATTTTTTAATAGTTTTTCTTACATCTTATATCTGTTGCTTCATATCGTTCCACAGTAGACTGTGAAACGATATAAAGCTACAGATAATTAACAATAACAAAAATTAAATAATTTTCATAGATGACAATTAGGTAAGCATCAAGGATCAAACAATAAAGAAATGGCCTCCAACGTGATTTGAACTTACATCTTGTATCTTTGGTAACCATTTTAACATGAACGACGCCCTTTCTATCTTGCCAAGAATACCGTTTGGCAAACGAAATACATACTTATTCATATAGTTACGTTCTTCTTTATTCAATTTATTCTAAGCCATTAGGTTGGCGCAAAAATAATGACGTAATAATGTCGTTTTTTGACGTTATTACATCATTATTTTTGCGCCAACCTAATATATTGTTTATGCCTAATAGTAGCAGATGTAGTAGTAGTCTTATATTGTTCGACTGAAATGCTGCTATCTATTTTGGTTTGTTTTTCTTTCAAGTTATCGTTGCTGCTTGTCACAATATTCAGGTCTTTTTTTTTTTTTTTTTTTTTTTGCATTCGGAAAATAAAAAATATTCCATACAAAAATCAGACTAAATTTCAAGGATACAGGATGCGATTTCAAATCTTGTCAAATGCAACTGTTTTTCATAAAATGTAAAATTATCTAAACGTTAAGATAAAATGCAAGTAATACAAAAGAAAACTAATCAAATGTTGCATTAATAATGATAATATTGCATCTCAGAAATTCAGCCATAAGTGCAATATTTCATAGGATATTTTTAAAAAATCAGCAAATTTTACTTTCCATTGAAATGTAGAAACTTTCGACAAAAATATTTTTCCGTTCAAATATGTCAGTTGTAATTTAAACAATACTTGCATCGCATATAACCCACCATGCTTTGAACTGTTCTGATGAACTTTCCTCTGTGGTACCTAAAATTTATGAATTTAAGCTCAGTACTAGATTGACTCATCATTTCACAATTGAATTGGCTACGTGTAACTTTATGTTCTATGTTAACATTTTCTTCTGTCGCACTTCTCGCTTGTTGAACTCTCTTCCGGCTTCTTGTCTCCCAATCAACTTTGATCTTCAAAAATGTAAATACAGTGTCAATCGTTATCTACTGTCTTAATTCATCTTCATTTATTGTTCTCTCACCTTAATAGTGTTTTGTTTTTGTTTTTTCTTTTCTACATTATCTAACATTCAGTAACCTCTCCGTTTTAGTGACTTTATTGTCTTGCTTCGGATGAAATAATTAATTGTGACGTAGACTTAATTTACGATAATTAGAAAGTTTATAGTTAAGCTGCCCGGCCCGTTTAGGATCAAAGTGTAGTATCTGTGCTTTGTGATCATCCGCGCTGGCTTCTGTCGAACTCTCTAATGCAGAGAGGAACTCGGAGGAAGCTTTGCCGAAGGGCAAGGTTTCCTTCGGGGAGGTAGACAGGACCTGAACCTGAACCGGTCTAGGCGGGTTCAAAGGTCATATTTTTGGCCGAGCCTACGGGCTCGCGGGCTACCCACATTAAACCGGCCTTGTGCCACATTCGATCCTCGTGGGTGGATTGATAAATACTCAAGTTTATAGTTATTTACAACGCTAAGAATAGTCCAACATAAGGCTAAATGTATGTAAGAAGATTGAATTACGTCTATGATTATCTTGAAAATCAGGATTTGAAATTCTAACTCTTAATACTTGCCATCGGCACCGCTGAAAAACGCGCAATTTTTTTACCCGCCAATTCGGCCCAATATATTTATGTAAGTCTGTATCTGTATGCGTAGCTATGATCATTAGGAACACACATACGTGTGCATGTATATCCTGAAGATAAAATCGTAACACCCTTAAGGAAGATGAAGATTTTGACTCGGATATAATATGTACATGATGGGGCATTAGAAATATTCTGATAAAATTTTCAGTCTTCGGTCGTTTTTTTGTGGCTTAGTATCTCTCATACCAGTACACCATCTGTGTCAGTGCCACAAACAGATATTAGGTTGTCACACATGAATTTTTTGGTCGGTTGTTGATCCGGTCGTCTAATGAAGTAACCTCCTTAGTATATAAAAAAAAAATCTTGACTTTTTCCTGACTCTTTTCCTTTTCAGATAATTTTTCTTTCAATATATTGTTACTCATAAGCCTAATGAAAATGATTAGAATGAAACAATGTCGAGTAATCTTACTCTATGAGTACAAACTGGAAAAAAGAACTATTTTTGTACCGAATCATAGCATGCGATGAGAAATGGATATTCTTTGATAACATTAAGAGAGTAGGCCAGTGGTTAGATGCAAGCGAATCATCAAAACAATACCCAAATCCTTCACTGCACCCTAAAAAAAGTTAATGGTTACTGTATGGTGGTCTTTCAAGGGGGTTATTCATTATTCATTCTTGCCTCAAAGGAAAACAATAACACCAACTTCGTATTGTGGAGAAATTGAGTTTTTTTACGAAAAATTGAAAAATAAACATAGTAGACTTGTAAATAGGGTTGGCCCAAATTTTGCTGCACGACAACGCACGGCCGCACGCTTCTCAGTCAACTATCCAAAAGCTGAATAATTTGAATTATGAAATGTTGCCTCATTCTCCATATTCATTTGATGTCTCTCCTACTTATTTATTTAAGCATTTTGAGCTTTTCGTAATAAAACATTCTCCAGTAAAAAAAAGATAATCGAAGAATTTGAACTGTTTATCACATCAAAGAATGAGGATTTTTCTGAAGATGGGATCAAGAATTTAGAGTTACGTTGGAGAACAATCATTCATCAACATGGTGCTTATTTCAACTGAATAAATTAGTTATTTAACATTTCAGAAGCATTTTTATTCATTTCCTGTAAAGTGCGTCATTTCATGCGTGACAACGTAATACAATGGCGACAATTTTCAACATAGAAAAAGAGACCACTGAAGCAGGTGTCACGGCTCAAATGCGGGGAAATGGCTTGTAAAAGTCAATACCTCCAAAATCAAGCTAGTAACGCTTCATCATCACCAAGCAGCTTGTGAATTTTCTACGGTCATGATGAATAGTTTTACTCTCAATAAGTCTTATTGCCTAGAACATCTATTGAAATTCTTCATTGCAGATCGCGTGGAACATTGCTAAAGATGCTGGGGGAAAATGGTCTGTCCCTTGTACCACACCAGAAAGAACCTATCCGGCTCCTGCCATGCCCTATCTTTACAAGAGCCAGATCAGACCAAAAATGCCACATCATTTTACAATGAGGTTCACCCTGTACAAGGCCCAAGAAACACTCGTGGTAGAGGGTTACAGACTAAGAGGCACCACCCCAAGCAAGGCAATAAGGTCACCAAGACGCAAGAAACCAGTTAAAGTGAAAGCACAGGAAAAAGCTTTAGAGAGAACCGGAAACCCAATCATAAACAGGAAACAAACGATAAACTGTTCAAAAGACCGGAGAGGAACATCTGGGTTGGAAATACCCAATCCTCACTTGTGAGTGATGAATTGTTTTCCACTCTACAACTACTATCCCATAGACGAAATTTTACTAGCTTCTCTCTACTCTATCGCTATTTTCATGACAGATGTTCGCCAAACTACATTCCTTTGTTCCAGCAGTTCAGACCCTCATAACTAGGACCCGACGTGCCACATACACTGTCGAATCATCTCCATCCCTTCAATATTCCATAAGAATGGTAAGAAGGAATTTTCACTTAAACAGCTTCTTCCCCAAAATTGTTGTATTTTGAGAATTGAAAGGATACTTTCCCAATTACTACAATCTTAACCTCTTCAGGTTTAAGGTTAACTCTTATATATCCTCATAATATGCACTTCTTACTCCCTCTCTGCACGCCATTAAAACAATAGGATTCAGTGGTTCTCTATCTTCAGTGGCTCTTGGCCTTGTATTATGTGTACGATATGTTTTAAAAAATGGCACGGAAAATGGCAATCAATTAGGGCCATTTAAGAGGAACAAAATTGAGGTCACTCGAGAGGCTGGGTAGTCATTTCGAACCCGATCGACCAAGTTATAAATAGGTACGTAGTACAGACGCCAACAAAGATCAACTCATTGTAGGACCAATAGTGGTAGACATCAGTGTCCACAAAACAGATAAAAACAAACATGAATCCAGGTGTGTCAACACGGGCCGTTGGAAATTGTTTACTTGCAACAGGACTAGAGACACACATACTTCAGCGAAACCTCCCCTTACGCCACAATACCGATATACCCATCTATAGTGGTGTCTCCAGTGGTTCATCTAAAGGATCAAATTATGCTCTGTAGTATTCAGTGATGAAAGCAGGTTTGTCCATCAAACAAGTGATTGGCGTTTACCTGTGGAGCGACATCTTTGCCAACAACACACAGGCGCAATTCCTGGCATCATCGTGCGAGGTGCTATAGTTACAACTCCCGCTTGCCTTTCATATGCGTAGAGGGACATTCCTAATTACCTTCTCGTTCCCTTAACCCATAGGGCACATAATGAGGAAAGTGGGGTCGGCAAAATTTGACACTGACAAGACATATTGAAGGCAAGAGGGACAGAGGTAAATAACGCATAACCTACCTAACGAGCTTGTTTAAATGAATGGCAGAACAAAGATTAGGAGCGATAACAAAAAGAGAAAATATACTAAGAGCTACAAAGGACAGGAAAATGTGGTGAGCTATGAAGGCCAACGTCCTAAAGGGACACGGCATATAGAAGAATATCAGTAGTAATCAAAATATACACTTTATTCATCGTATCAGTGATTTGAGAAAAAAATAACATTAACCCCATCTTCATTCTACACTTAATGTTGTGCATGTGGTGTAATGGATAGCGGCTTGAAATGAGAAATCGGAGTTCGAATTCCACACGAAATTGTTACAGTCAGTTACGTTCAAATAATATCGGAAAAGGTATGAATCCATCTTTCCTCCCCGGCTATGGAAAAAATCATTGTTATCCCCTAAAACTTGTTAAAGCCGTAAAAAAACAAATCAATCACTCAATCAACACTCTACTCTTAAACAAAATTAAAACAAAACCTAGCGTATTTGTTTTATAAATAAAGAAGTGTAATATCTGCTTGCAAAATAAATAATATAATGCAACATAAAACAAAGCAAGGACTTTTTAGGGTATATTCCAGTTTAGCGTCCGAACCTATTTTTGCAAATGAAATACTTTACCTCTCTTAGCTTGCTTTACATAGCCTCATATTTCGAGCACAGTATTTTTTTTTTGTATATATATAAATAAAAAAAAGGCAATATAATTCAACTCCTGTGACCAATCTGTTGTAACCTAGAGAAGGTTACTGAATAGAATAATCAAACGAAGGTTGGTAATGAATAATAAAACTTAGGGCACGAACAACACATATGAGATTCGCCAAAAATTCCCCGTAGACCCCGTATAAAACGAGGTCGGGTAGCTGTTTCCCGAGACGAGACTCTACCCTTCGACATAGCCTCGTCTGAGGATCCTCTCTGTCCGGAGGCAGAGAGTTTGACCAGCACTGCTGGAGACGAATCTCCAACTGCAGAACAACATACAGTATTTACTACTGTATTTATGTGAATGGACACATAAACATTATCGTGCGTAGGTATGCTACAACACAACTAAACTAAGAAATTTTAAAACAAAAATAAATAATTCAATACCAGGTGACCATTCTAACATCTGTCCGTCGAAAATAAATAATTAACCGAACACTGATAGTAAAAAAAAAAAAGATAACCAGGGAAATGTCTGAAGAATGGAAATGAAGTTTCCTTTCTAGAAAGAGAAGATGCTAGCAAATTAACAAAATGCGTTACACGCCTTCTCTCTATTCCTGAAAAGTAAAACTACTAGATATTACAAAAGGCTGTCCTCATTCGCCAGTTGTGCACATCATTTTGCAAAAGTCTGTGTCTACTCACGCGTCAGGAATGCATCTTCCCTTAGCGATATCTAGCAAAAAGCTGTCCTACCTGTAAAGACAGCACTACGTTGATTGGCCGATGAAGGTCGAATGACCGCCCAAGCGTGGTGCATACTAATTAGGAAATAGGAAGAAAATTTATCCCAACAAACTGTAGACCTTAACTCCATTGGATCTGAAAAATCAGGCCTTAATCGAAATAAAAACGAACATTAGTCTGAAATGTAGATGTTCCCAGAAAACTGAACAAGATATTTTCTGATTCTATAGGGTTACTACAACCTCAAATAAATTTATAGTCGAGATAAATTATATTGCATTTTGAACGGTATTTTTCGTTTTATTTCATTTTAATTAGGATACAAGACTCTGAAAGAGGTAGGTCCTACATTTTTATTGTTTTAAAATGGGTTCTCAAAATAGTTCACACACATATATATATATATATATATATATATATATATATATATATATATATATAGGTAACTCCAAGTAACGCGATATCTAAGGTTTAAAATGTATTTTTTAAATGAAAAGTCTTTCTTGAAGCGTTTATTTTAGTTTTAATTCCAAGATAATAAATTGAATTTAATATTTCCAATAAACAAAATCCTTTGCTGAATTCTAAAAATAAAATATAGTTTTCTGAAACTTTATTTGAGAAATATTAGATGATTTAAAGTTTAAGTAATCTCATTTGAAACAAATATTACTTACATTGAGTATAAAATATCGGAGAAATGTATTTTTTTAACACGGTGATAGATATTTATTTTAGGCATTGATAGGTTGACAGCTCGACTGACAGACGGAAGTTTATCTAATTTTTTTTTTCCACGTTGGACATATCTGTAGAATTTACTTGAGGAATATAATTTTTAATTATCTAGTAATCTTAAAAATTTAGGAAAATATTCTCCATAATGTAATGTTTTATTGAATTTTCGGTACTTTGGTTTAAATTTACAATAGTTACCGCGCTTATTTTCTGATAATGTCGTATATGGACGCCCGTATTTACAAACATCAGTACGTTTATGCACACAAAAAATCTAAATTGGGGGGATAAATTGTTGTAAGCTTTTACATTTACATTTGTCATGTTGAATTGATAATGTTAATTATATTTTATGAATATGTCCTGAAGATGGTTTATTGGACCGAAACGTCCGACGTTGACATTATATTAACATTAAAACAGCATAATTGCATATAAGGATTTTTGTTTGTTTTTTCCGTATATTTTTCTTCATACTGTCGGATCTATATCCATGTATTTGCTTATATATATATATATATATATATATATATATATATATATATATATATATATATATTCTTTTACTTTCTTTTCACGTTTCCTTTCACTTTTTCATACCTGTCTTCATCAAGTTAATTTGACATTTTAACCGAAAATAAAGTAAAAATAAACGACGAGTAATCCGATAAATTTTATGGTTCTATGTAAAATGTGAGTGAGGCATTGCCGTTGACAAGCACGGCATCAGGTGTCAATCTACGACTATTGGATTGATTGATTGATTGATTGATTTGTTTGCTTAAGGGTATATCAACTCCTTATCGGTCATTTAATGCCAGAATTTAATTTTCATGGGAGCTTTGAAGTAATACAAATGTGATAGACGTAATTCTTTCACAATGACGTGTGTTTTCTATGTTGTGGTTTTGTTGAAGTTGTATTTTGGAATACCGTTTGATTTAAGGAATTATAGGAATTTATATGGACTAATGTCATGAAAGAGTTCTTTCATACGGGCTATTTAATGTCGAAATCTAAATATTTTGTACGTAATTTTATGTTTTCAACTACAGGTATCTTGTATATAAATTTATACTTTCAGAGTAAAGGTATGATTCTTAGATATACATTTTGTTAGTAAAAAACGTATTAAAAAATGTATTTTTATATATTTTATTTATTTATTTTTTTTTTTTAGTGATGCATTGGTTGTCATTTTGCTATAAAAATGTATTTTTGGGTCATTTTCTTATGAAAATGTACTATTGATTTTTGTTTGGGGTTCACAACTTAACCATAGCTGGGGCTCTAACAAGTGATACCACCACCTTTGAACGACAGCAATTAAGATATGGTTCCATGCTCCTCAAGACCTCCAATCTCCCGATCAAAGGCTTCACTGCCAGATGTAGTTTATCGTCATACTCAGAAACGTTTTTATTTTTTTGTTGTTGTTTCGGATGAAACAAAAAACTGCACGACTGACTCCTGTAAACTCTTACAGAAACCAGATTTATCAATCAAGTCGCCTTTATCCCTCCCCCCTCTCTCTCTCTCTCTCTCTCTCTCTATATATATATATATATATATATATATATATATATATATGTTAGTGTGTGTGTGCATGCGTGTGTGTGAGTAAAAATTCAGATATAACTAAAAGATATATCTGTAATAGGACAATCATCATATAATTATGCTTGTGTCCCCCCTCCATTCGTTAATTCGCACGACCATTACGCCCTGATTCCCTGTTGAGTGATATGTATATAACCCCTTCCGTAGTTTTATACCTGAATGATAGCTACTCTGACCCGCTGATAGCTACTCTGACCCGTTTCTATTTACAGTGTAATAAGCTGTATATAATTCTGAAATGAAGTTTTGTAACTATTTACATTGTTCGGACTTCTGTCTTCATCTTTAGTGTCATATTCACGACGTTTCGGCCGTTGTACGCTCGGGCTTTCTTCAGGTGATATACGTTGGAATTTCGAATCAAACCCTACGTTTAGTCCACGCCTTTTCTGAATATCACAATTTCAGTTAATTCTCTTTAGTAACTCAACTCTCCAAGTTTTGTGACGTTTTTTTTTATGTCTGCTGTAACCAGGTATGGAACTCACAACTCTTTGGGTCAAGTTAGTGGATTACTTCAATCAACGCTTTTATTCACTGGGCCATGAATTAATTTTGTGGGACTTATGAAACTAATGTCTCAGTTTGGTTCGAAATTCCAACGTATACCATCTGAGAAGGCCGAGGTGTACAACGGCCGAAACGTCGTGAATATGACAATAAAGATGAGGACAACTCATACTAAGTTTCTGTGAAATTTAAAACATTTTTAAAGTTTGAATTTAGCTCGCAGTTTGACATTGTTTTTTTTTTTTTAATTATTCAATTATTAAAATAAATTAACTTTTTAAAATAAAATGTAAATATTATATTTTTAAGAATTTAATCTTAGAATTGAATATTTCTTTGATAAAAGATTGTCATTTAATAGTTTAATTAATATCTCTTCCATCTTCATTTCAGTTGCTTCTTATCACTACATTCAGACGGAACGTTATTTTGCGATCACCAATAAGCACAGCGAATCGGAAATAAATTAGCCTCAGATTCTTTTTTTTCTTTTTTTCGAACCACGTTGCTTATTGGGGAACACAGAATGGCTGTAAGAGTGTGGAGATAAAAAGCAACTGAAATTAAGATGTAATAAATACTAGTCGAAAAATGAATAGTAATTATTCATCCAACTGCAACAAAATCCATTGCATGACGGGACAAGTGGATCAAAGTGTTGAAAGCAGAGCGAGCTATAACTTCGGAAGTGCGAAATAAGAACAATCTAGCGCCAATTAAATAAAGGGCTCTGTCTAAAATTCCTTGAAAGTTACTTGAATCGACAGATACCTGAAAATGGCCAGAATGATAGCAACAAAGATACGGATAATATTCCGAATGTAAATAACGTTGCAACAATTAAACATAAATCGTGTAAATAGCAAAAAACGGCTGAATTTTCAGTCTCCCTGAAAACTTTCATTATACTGTTTACAATTTCTAAAGAAAGGAACGTGTTTTTTTATTTTTTTAATCCAACAGATTTTTATTACTTAAACGTTATTTTTAGTGGATACTCGTATTTGAGTAGACGCTCCATTTATTTATTAAACACTATATTTATTTTCGTCTAGTTGCCTGAGTATTCGAGAAATCTTATTAGAAAATATGCGCTCTCCAGCAGGATTTGAACCTGCGTTCACCTAGGGAAAAGAGAAAACTGTCATTAGAGTTGGTGTGCTTTGACCTCTCGGTTACAGAGCGTGTCGATGGCCTAGTTTGAATAGTGCCTTTAAAAAGAGATTTTTTTCCGACACTGAATATATAGATAGATAATATTAGCGGTAAATATACATATGCAAAATATATAAATATACATGCATACACATACATATATGTTTTTTTGAATAAAAAAAATTCCAAGAGGATAGAATCCAGGTAGAACTCAATGTCCAGGACAGAGTAAGGATATAATAATAAAAAGGCTAATATTCTATGGTCATAATTTATTCCATTGGAATCGTAAATACGATCCAATTCATCAGACCTACAAATTGTTTTTGAATTTGTAGGTCTGATGAATTGGATCGTATTTACGATTCCAATGGAATAAATTATGACCATGGGATATTAGTGTTTAAGCCTTTTTATTATATATATATATATATATATATATATATATATATATATATATATATATACAGTTTTGTATCCTAACGTAAAGAAAGCAATTTGTAAAGAAAGGGATGAATTTTTTATTTATTAATCCGACAGATTTTTACCACTTAAACGTTATTTTTAGCGGATACTCATATTTGAGACTACTCTGTTTATTTAAACAGTTTGCTTTTTATTTTCGTCTACCGGCTTGAATATTTGAAAAATCTTATTAGAAAAATATACGTTCTCCAGCAGGACTGGAATCTGCGTTTAAGTAATAAAAAAGTGTTTGAAATACAAACATAAATTAACATAAGGAAAACGATTGCAAATTTTTTAACTGGTTGTCGTTTAATAATTGGGTTTATTTACAAATTCTAATGAGCAAGAAAATTGAACTAACATCCTCAGCCGCAAACTAACAAAGCACTTGACCTTAGCGCGCGACTACTTGACACATAAAGATGTTTATACTAAAAGAATTTATAGCGCAGCTATTTCAGTTTCCAGTACTTATTGTCTTATTTTTACAACTGATTTGTTTTATTACCGCCATTATCAAACAGTAACGAATTCTTCGCTGTAGGGCTACCGGACAAATCCAATAACATCTCTCGCGTGGATATTGAGTGTTGCCCGGTCCTTTGTCATTTGGCTTTTAGAATAAAATATCTGAAAGTTTCAAAACTGATAGAAATTTATCATAATATGTCCAGTTTATATTAGAGTAGTTGATGAAAAAAGTGTTAAATACAATACATGACTTAATAAAAAAATATTTGAAAATATTGTACGAGTGACAATTTTAAAATGTCACGTCACGTCACGTCACGTAACCCATTCGAGCCATACGAGCACCACGTATAGCAGCAGTGATGTGTCCAGGGCAAGATAGTCAAACGAAGCTCATCCATCTTCAGACCGGTTTTGAATTTAAACTTTTCCGTAAGACTGGCTGCAAGGTAGCACAGTCTATCCTACTATTTAATTCAATGCTTGGAGAAGATGGATTCATACCTTTTTCCAAGCGCAAAGTGAAAGAAACTGAATCGAGTGAGAATTGAACTCGGTTCGCCGATTTCATTTTCCGTGCCGATAACCGCTACATTACCTTAAAATAAATCTTAAAATGACTCTGAACAACATGCATAATATCTCATTAGTTTTGTGAATATTTCAATGTTTAAGCTTCTCTTCATTTTAATTATTTTTCTTTATTGTTGTCATTATTGTTGCAGCGGTGGTGGTTGTTATTAGGTTAGTGAAAAAATAATGTCGTTTTCTCACATATCAACATATGTGAGAAAACGACATTATTTTTGCACCAACCTAATAATATATTCATACAGGGTACCCTGTACTAAGAAACGAGTCTCCGCTGCTATTTCTTCAGCAATCTTACCAGTGTCAACATTATCCTAATCTGAACAGTCTCAGGTTCCCCTCTCATCTCCAGTTGCTCCTGTTTTACTGCTTGTGTTTAAAGGACTGCTCTAAGTTCGTCAGTTATTATGTGTTCCGCTTTCACTTTCATATTACTATTTTCTATCGTTTCCGCAGTTCGCGTCTTGGTCTGTTCTTTTTTTGTTGACGGCCATACATTCTGTTTTCTTACAATTGATGTTTTGTCATTTTTCTCTCGTTTTCCTTTACTGCCTTCGATAGTTCCTGTAGTTTCCTTTCTCTATCTGCTCTTAACACTGTGTCATCTGCATATCTTATGTTGTTAAGATTGTGGCCGCTAATAATGAATCTTAATGAGACATCTAATTCTCTCAGGATCGCCTCACTGTAAAGGTTGAATACGTCCGTTGAGAAGACATCTTTGTTTTATTCCCCTTTCTGTTTTTGTGTATTCACTGAATTAGTTTTCTATCCAGAACTTATGCTGGGAGCAAACCGCTTGAGTAAAACTAATGATTCGAAAAGCCTGAAATGTACTTGAGAACTGACCTTATACATCAACATGTTTTCCAGTCTGGCCATCGCTGCGGCGATCCGTATTAGGATTTCTGTTGTGAAGGTGTCGTCTCGTAACAGAGTGCCACATAAGTATTTGAAGGTTGTCACGTGGTATTGTTGACACTAATGGCGCACATGCGGTTTAACATTATATTCGACTTCTCTGAATCGACTTACATTCCATATAAGAAGAAGATGGTCGTGGTGCGTGCTGTTGGCACTTCCATATCGACTGCAAAAGAAAGATCTCGAAGCTGGTAATAACAACCAAGACTACAACAAGCTTAAAACCATCTCGAGAACCAGCCAGTTAGCTGTCATTGAATAAACTCATTAATTCAATGACGGATTTTTTTTCTTTTCTTAGAGTAATATTCTATTAATTGGTTTTTCTTCTGGAGCTAAGGGGTTCAAGTTGCCCGATTATTTACCTCTGCCATTACGGAATAGTGAATTCGTGCATTTTTCAAGAGGAGTAACCATAGCTAGTTTTGATCCCGATTGAGAAACGCGGACTGTTGGGTTTCGAGACAGCTGCCCAACCTCGTAAAAAACGGTTTAAAGCAGAAATAATGCATAAATCTCTCACGACCAAATTCTATATCGTATAAAATGGAGGCAAAACAATGCCCAATATGCATTATTGTAATTTTTTTTAATCATTTCACCCCAGGCAAGGCAGTAATGCCACTAATACGCATTGATTTACAGGAAGTAAAATTAATAGAGAAGGCTGAAAATAGGGAGGATTGAGGACAAGACAGAAAATGGACTGGGTTCAAGATAAAAGATGCTGATTGACGTTTCATTTAAATTTTTGAAGATCCTTGTTATCAGGTAGGAAGTGCAAGAAAAGTAACTGTTGGAGTCAACGAGACAACCACCCTCATTTTCATAGACTGGCTAATGACATCCCCACGTTTCATCTCCGTTCCCATTCACGTTAGTATGCACCAAAAACTGGGAAAGGCCTGCTGCACGTTCACAAAGGACAGGAGATAAAAAAAAAATGTAACACCGAGAAATAAGAATCCAGACCCTGTTTCCGTTATTATAGTTTTTTTTAGTTTTTTTAATTCGAGATTTTCTCTTACTCGGTCTGGGTGGGTAGATAGCTGACACTTGGAACAACTCCTGTAGGTCTCGTAGACCAACTCTTACTCCATATCAACTCCATACCAATGTACACGTCCTGACGTGTGGTTGGAAATATGAATGGTCGTCATCGAAACGACGCCAAAGATAAATCAGAACAGACACCCGCTTGTATTTGTAACTTTTAGACCTACAACCGAAAATACTCTATGCCTAGTTTTGTTGCCACTTGACACAAAATGCTTTCTTTTATGTATTTGTTCTTTTCTTCCTCTTCGGTCAAGTGGGTGCCGCTTCAAAACTCCTATCTATTGGCTATAAAATAAGAAACACTTGAAAACGAGATAAAAATCACACCTACGTGGGTGTCCTAATCATAGTGTCATAGTAATGAGGAAGATATATTTGTATGTAAAAGAAGGTCAATCAACAAGAATTATACCTGTGTTTATATCTACGTCAGGGGAAGCCTCCCAGTGTATTTATCGCCAGCTCGATTTATGTTAACCGTTCGGATTTTACAAGTAATCATAAAGTTTCTTACCGTGAAAGAAAAATGTTGCTATTAGTTTACTTGTCATCTTTAATTTCGTAAGTTTAATTGCAATATTTTTTCGAACTGTTTATTATTTACAATCACTGTGACACAGAGTCTAGTAAAGTATAATTTGGCCTACGTTTTTTAACTGCAAATAAAATTATGGAAATGGAGATATGTTGTTTCGGACAGAAATGAACAAACAGTTAAGCAGTTTCCGAAACTTGAATATGTGGCGAATATATTTCACTCATGTCTTTCTGTATTTCTTTTTTCTGTCTTGAATCTTGAAAGCAAGACACGTAAAATTAATTTTAATATTAATCATTCATATTTCTTATTTTAAAAGATTCATTTTTAAAACAATGACAAATAAAGAAGAGAATAAGTAAATGAATAGATTTTGTCTTGTGATACATAGATTAATGATTATTGAGTGATTTAAAATATGTTTTTAAGAAACATATGAGTCCAGGTAAAAATAACGTGGAATTCATGCAAACAACAATTACTAAATGTATTAAACATCCATGACGCAGAAGGATGATATAAGTAACGAAGTTAAAGTCACGAAGCAAGGGTCAAGTTTGGGAAGTACATATCTTTTGTTAGGTCGTTTCAAAGTTTATCTCTACTATCTTCTTGATTTCTCTAACATAAACAAAATAATTTCTAAGGTGTGTGTGTGTGTGCGTGCATGTGTGTGTATTAATCATATCCCCTCATGCAAGACAGTAAATTCACTAAAACAAGGGGTTCCTGGATATGAAAGAATAAGAAAAAAAAAAGAAACATTATTAAGGAGCAAGAACAAGAAGACAGTAGATAACGATTGATATGGCATTTGAATTTTTGAAGGTCGAAGTTTGCTAGAAAGCATGGAGCCTGAATAAAAGTCCACAAGCGAGGAGTGCGAGAAAAGAAATTATTAGCATAGAACTTACGGTTATATCTAACCAATTCAATTTTGAATTGATGAGGCCTTTTTTCCAATCTAGTACGACGCTTAAAGTCATAATGTCTAGATAACATAGCGAAGAGTTCATCAGAACAGTTAAGCTGAAAGTATTTATACAAAAGGCACAGAGAAGCTACATTACGGCGGTGGGAAAGTGGCTGAAGACGAGACGCCAGGTCAGGACCAATAATATTGCTGATTCTTCTTTGGATTTTATCAAGAATCTCTAGATATACAGAAGGAGCACTAGGCCATACATGTCAGCAATATTTAAGGCATGGACGAATGGAAGACTTATAAATATGTAAGATAGATTTAGGAGAAAAAAAGTGTCTGGCATGATAAAGTGGACCAAATTTTTTAGTAGCAGACCTAACAATGGATTCAATATAAACTTTCCATTTCATGTCAGCCGAGAATGTTAGTCTGAGAAGGCACAACGAGTTATTCTCATGGAGGTAAGTATTAACCATGCCAATGGGAGGCAGGAAAGAATTTCTCAGCTGATTGATAGAAAGAATTTTCGTTTTGGAGGCGTTAATATTAACAAGCCATTCTTTGCCCCAGTTAACAACAGACTGTGAATCTGTTTTTAGATCAGCTGCCAATTTGACCTAATCAGAACTTACTATCAAGACCTGAGTAAATATTTGCGTCATCAGCATAGATATCAAGTTAAGAACTGATGTCATCAAGAAGTTCATCGATGAAAATTAAGAACATAGTAGGTCCAAAGATAGAGCCCTGGTGGCACCTGCATTAGTACAAAAAGATATAGAAGAATGGCCATTCGGGATAACTTTCATTTCACGATTTGATAAGAAAGACTGAATCAGTTTAAAAAAAAATCCGTCTGGAAATAGCATAGCCTTTCAACTTATGAAGAAGACCCGTATGTCAAACACTCTCAAACGCTTTCGAGATGTCCAAAGCAACAGTCCGAGCTTTTCCAGTTTTATCTAAGGCTTGGTAGACTCTTTCAGTGATAACCGTTAGTACATCAGCAGTCGACTTAGAGAAACGAAAGCTACATTGCTTGTCTGAAAGAAGGCCCTGCGATGTGAGATGTTTAACCAGTTCAGAGTTGATCAGAGCCTATAGTTGTTTGCCGAAAACAGGTAGAAGGCTGATAGTTCGAAAGGTCAGATGGTTCACCTGAGTTCTTAAAGACGGAAACAAGAGGAGGATTTCCAACAAACAAGAAAGCAAGAGGAAGCGAGGCATTTATTATACAGTTTAGATAGAACAGGATCTAGTTCGGAAGCACACTTCTTAATGACTATTACAGGGATGCCATCGGGTCCACATGCTTTGTAGGGATCAAGGTTAGAGATGATAGCAGAAAGCAAGGAACGAGTAACATGTATACCCCTCAACAGAGACTCATTTCGAAGAGGGAAGTCAGGCAAGGATGCTCCAGATGAGTCAAGAGTAGAATTTGAGGAGAATTTACAGGCAAAACAATCTGCATTATCAGCAAAGGATTTTAACACTTCAAACTGGGTGAAGGGAGGAGGAATGTGATAAAATATAGTTTTACGGCATGCTATATTTATAGGTAAATATAAGGAATAGGGCGAACGTAGATATAAAAGTGAACACTGACGTACACACCGAGTGGCGACATTCTGTTTCATGCTTGAACGTAATTTTCAGGTCGGAAGATTGCGTTCAAGCATTAAAAAAAACTGTCATTGCTCGATGATGATCTCAGTGTCCATTTTACACACACACATACACACACACACACACACACACACACACACACATATATATATATATATATATATATATATATATATATATACACACACACGCTCTATCTCTGATACTGAGCACTTTATCCCATAAATATAGCACACCTTAAGACTAAATTGCTTCATATATATATATATATATATATATATATATATATATATATATAAACAAAAGGAAAATTTATGTTAGCCGACGTTTTCGTCTTCTGAGGCGAATGCGAGGATTTTATTTTGTGACATGTTTCAAAAATATCATTTATTCACTTTGTTTATTAGACATTGAGCTGTGTCTTTTGCCGTCCTCCAGAGTTTGCCTGACTTTTCGGCTAACCTAATGGATTTTTATAAGCGTTCTTAAATTGAAAACGTTTGAAAAACCAATAACATGTTCGCTCTTTTATATAAATACGAGTGACAATATTAAATCCACGCATTTGCCTTAATAAAGTCCATCACGGGACGAAATACGTCGGCTAACATAACTTTTCCTTTTGTCTTTATTCATATTGTCATTTTACAGATATACTCTATCTGAAATTTTACACACACACACACACATATATATATATATATATATATATATATATATATATATATATATATATATATATATATATATATATTAATTGTAACATTTTAGAAGATAGAAATTGCCTGAATGAGTCCAAATCCCAGGTGCAGTAAGTCTTACTCACTTTACCTTTAATGCCTGTAGAAAATTTGTGAGTCCTTTCTTGTCCTCGTTCTGTCATCCTGACCAAGATTTTATCGTATTATTTACTGAATCGATACAATTTAAGACAGGGGAAAGAGATTGCCAAGCTAACATTGACAAAGCTGTAAATCAATGCCAGACAAAAAAGAACGACCTGGGTGAAGGGGCATCTTGTGCAAGTCCCCATTATAATAATGAATCCTAGCTTCAGTTTAAAAAACATTCCTCCTCCTCTTAAACCTGCAGTGTATATGGCTGCAGCTACATCACGCTAGGTGGTGCTGCTATGGTTTCAGAAGCAAGTAAGTTTATGAGCGGATTTGTTAGCCCCACACCCAATGAACCTGTGGTGTATAGGGCTGCAACCACACTACTGAAACCATAACAAGTAGGTTTTATGAGCAGAGTTGCTAGATCCACACCTGATGTTAGATTCAGAGTACTGCTTATCGTAGATCGTTTGCTAAGTGCTCGGTCTAGCCTGTTATTTAATACATAACTGGATTCATATTTTCCCATACAAGTCTTTGTACAAACGTCTCCTGTCTTGAGAAAAACGGCTGTAATGGTAATCAACGCGACAAAACGAATGAAACGCAGTCAGCATGAAAGGAATGCAACTGAAACATGCGTAACATGATAGAGACATGCTCATTTTGAAATTCTCCGTTAGTTGATTAGTTAGAGCAATTAATCAAATAGTTTAGTATAAATCTTATGGAACTCTCCTGTCATTTTTGTTCATTTCCGGAGTCGGGCGTCAGTAGTTTGTATATGTAATTATCTTCATGTGTTTTAATATAATAATAATAATAATTATTATTATTATTATTATTATTTGGCACCCAGTGAGAAACGAACTACTGTCGTAAAATTGCGGAACTAGCTTACTAATTATCGGTCCACAGACGAGGTTTAAATTGCTATTAATAAAGTTGCAGGTTGGTATAAATTTAATGCTAGAGCTTTCCACTACACTCTGGGACCAGCAAGCTTGTACCCGCCTTAATGCTAGAGCTTTCCACTACACTCTGGGACCAGCAAGCTTGTACCCGCCTTAATGCTAGAGCTTTCCACTACACTATGGGACCAGCAAGCTTGCACCCGCCTTAATGCTAGAGCTTTCCACTACTCTCTGGGACCAGCAAGCTTGTACCCGCCTTAATGCTTCACTTAGAAACTGATAAAGCAAACAATATTTTTATAATACAAAGCATGCTATTCTTTGCGAATCTGCCTTCAGTCGGGTCCGAATTCAGATAAATGTTAGTTTTCGAATAACAAATTTTATAGCTGCTACACAATCTTCAGAAAAAGGGTTAATGTGAGTCAAACGTTTTTAATAATCACCTACATGTAAAGTAGTTGATAAATATTTTTTAAATAGAAAATTAATCCGTCTTTTAATTTCAAGATTACAGGTTTATACCAGATTTGGTTCATTCAAGTAAATAAAAAAGTATTGTATGACAGTAAAACAAAAGAGTATTATTCGAGCATTATGAAGGTGATCTATATTGGAGCATAAAATTCAAAATACCTTCTCCTTAAACTGCAGTTCACAAAAAAATGGCACCTTATCAGGCGTAATGACGGATTATATTTCAGTATTTTGAAATTGGTTGGTAAAAACGAAAATCCGTAAACACCGAGTGAAAAGGAAGACCTTGCTTTGAGTTAAACTCTATAAACTTGAAAGAATACCTGGCAATAAAATTCATCAACATAGTATCAACAGCTAAGGTCAATCTGTCATGTCCTCAATCATCCAATTTATAATAGCAATCGTATCATTTTATTTTATTTTTATTGTCGTTTGAAAGCGTTTGGATTGTACTCTCATCAGACCGAGATAATTTATATCGGTTGTGAAAACATCTTTTTTCCACGGGTTAACATTCGATTCGATCTCGAATTAGCAAAGAGAAAGAGATCTTTATCAACTGAACAACAGTAATCTTCTATTGTTTAAACTGTTGTAAGATGACTCCTGAAAATCTGACTTTAAATGAATGAATACGAAAACAGTACTTACGGCAAATAGAGAATATCCGCTGATGCTTTGCAGCGATGCTCGAGTACGCAACTCCTTATCTGGGCCGAGTAGTCTTGAACGGACTGGGTACGCACAAGAGAAAGTTTTTCAACCTTTTCTCTTACTCAAACTCTCTCTATTTCACTCGTATCATCTCGAATGATTCACTTCCTTTTCTTTTGCTATCAATATTACTTCCACACTGTCTTTTTACTTTTGTTTCATAACTTTCTCTCTCTCTCTCTCTCTCTCTCAAAAAAAAAATTTCCTTTCTGTTCAACTTTTCGCTATTTTTCTCTCTTCTTTTTACCCAAATAAGTTCTAATCTATTGGCTTCCAAACGACTGCTCAATATCTGGTCAGTGTCGAGTGTCCGACCAATTTCAATCGTGATGAGAAACAGAAGCTAATCCAAATGTGATTTTATTTTATCGAATATTGCTTCGTTCGGCTTTCTGCCAGAAATTCAGTTTGAAATCCTTAATAAATTAACCAAACCGTTTTTCTTTTTACTTCGTTTTATTCCAGTTTTCGTTTTTTA
This sequence comes from Acanthosepion lycidas, assembly GCA_963932145.1. NCBI lineage: Eukaryota > Metazoa > Mollusca > Cephalopoda > Sepiida > Sepiidae > Acanthosepion > Acanthosepion lycidas. The sequence goes on from OZ010587.1 coordinate 75,002,659, forward strand.
ATCATCTTCCTTCTCACTTTCACTTCTCTGTATCCAATTCTAGTTAATATTTGCCTTCTCGTCTGCTTCTACAATCCAACGCTATGCGCATGTGCCGGGAATCAAGAAAGTAAGATATAAAGAAGATCCATTTACATCGTCAAAATATTTAGATGGGTTTATCGATGGACGCCAGACAAACTTATCCTTTCGTTGGGAGTTCCTGATTTTTAAATCTGAGTAGATCTACATGCAAGGATTAACGGAAGAAATTTAGGCAAGAGGTAAAAGGGGGGTAAAAGAGCCGGAAGTGAAAGAAGTAGGAGAAGGAAAACCTGCGTCAGTCGTCGAGAACAGGTTAATGTCGACTTGTGGATGGTTCCTGTGTGATTTTGAACAGCCGACAAGTAGCACGTGTTACTGTATGAATGATTACATGAGCGAACGAGTCAATGGATGAAAGAATAAATAACTATGGTGTTGTTTATTGTTGCCAGGTGACGTATACTGACAAGTTCAATTGAAAGAAAGAAAGAAAGAAAGAAAGAAAGAAAGAAAGAAAGAAAACATCGATAAACGAAGGCAAAAAACGTAAGTGGGAAGTATAATGGAATTAAAAAAGATAAAGAACGAGAGAAGAAAAGAGACAAGAAATGAAAATGAGAAGAGGAAAAACGGAAAAACTAAGAAAACATGAATATAAGTAAAATAAAAATAGATGACAAAATGGGAGGAAAATGAAAAATTTATTGAAAAATAGATTAAAGTAGGAAAAAAGAATTTTTAATATTAGCAAATGAAAATGGAGCAATTCTAGAGGAAGGAAAAGAAGACGAAAAATAAAACGAATAAAAATGGGAAAATAACAAACAAGAGAGAAACGCAAAAAGAAAAATGAAAGAAATATTGGAATTTACATAAATGAAAAATAGTTTGAAAAAGGAAGCGGGGGAAAAGGAAAACTAAGAAAAAGAATGAAATGCAGAAAGAAAAATAAATAAAACTAGTTTGGTTTTTGTTGTTGTTTTAATCATTCCTCCCACCCTCCAAGCAAAGCGATAATGCCACTAGGGCGCAGGGGTTTACAAAGATTGAAAGAGAATAAGAAAACTTTAGTAAGGAGAAGTTGGGAAATGGCAATAAAGAAAGAAGGTTAAAAAAGACAGAAGATGACGATTGAAGTTATATTTAAATTTTTGAAGACTGTAGGTGGCAGAGGAGCAAGAAATCGGAAATGAATTCCACAAGTAAGAGGTGCAAGAAAAGAAACTGTTAGAATAGAAATGACGATTGCATATAGCTGGTTCAACAGTAAAACGGTGAGACCTAGTTGCCAATCTAGTAGCACGTTTAAATTCATGTAGTCGATGGGCTAGGGAAAAAAAGCTCATTAAAACAGTCGCCATGAAAATATTTGTAGAAAAGACAGAGGGGAGCCACGTCACGTCGGTGAGAAAGTGAATGAAGTTGAGATGTCAAGTCAGGTTTTTTTTAGCTAATAAAGGTTTTGTGAATCATGCCTTAATAATTAACCCATAGCTGGTGGAGAAGAGATATATTCATAACTTTCCCGACAGTATTTGCGTGTAAGTGAATGCAATGAACCCAACTGGAATTCGAACTCGGCTCTCCGATTAAAAATCCCGAACCTTTATACCACCGCACATCTAAGTCTACAGCACCTGATATTCCCAAACGGTCACCCATCTAGGTGCTGACTAAGTTCGACGGTGCTTAACTTCGGTGATCGTACGAGAAGCGGCGTTTTAACATGATGTGGCCGTAATACAAAAGAAAAGAAAAGAAAAAGGGAAACAAATAAGGAAAAACCAAACAAAAAATCTAACAACTAAAAAGAAATATGAACGTCTGAAATAAGAAAAATACAACAAAAGAATTTAAAAAAAAACTGGCACAAGGCCACATGGGGTAGACAAGATAGATATAAAAGATGAAGGGAAAAATGGATTGGCCATTTGATAACTTATCCCAACGAATGAAGCAATATTGGCAATGTGATGTGAATTTGCAGGTGTCGCACATTAAAATAGTATCGCTTCTCACTAAACGGCGTTTTTATTCGTAAGCACAGATCGGTAAAGATGTTGGTAGTCGGTAATAGGATACGTTCGTTGAAATTAAGCAGACAATTCAGCTGATAGATAGATAGATAGATAGATAGATAGATAGATAGATAGATAGATAGATAGATAGAGAAAGAGAGAGGGGGATATGGACAGACTGGGATAGATAGATAGATAGATAGATAGATAGATAGATAGATAGATAGATAGATAGATAGATAGATAGGCAAGCAAGTGTAGGTGATAAGTAGGTCTGCATGTAGACATTAATGTAGGTGCATGAAGTCTGATTATTGATGTGATTAAAATATTATTAAAATTAATTTCCAGGTAACATTATGCGGATCCGTTTCATAATAGGCCAACTCTACTAGGTGAGTAATCAAATCTTTTGTGAACTGATGGACAGATCAGTCTATAAGTAGGTAGGCAAGTAATTATTACATATTCAACTTTTCTCTCAAGTAACTTTCATTAAATTTGCAGACCACTAAAAGCAGTGATGGCAAATACACTGAATCCATCATAAAAATTCAGGATGTGGAATTAGTAAATACTAAGCACTTCAGATACCTCGGATCAGTTATAACAAATTAAGTATTGAAAATGGACTTAGTACTGGCTACAACAGAGATAGTTTCCCTCTACACTGCAAACTGCTAGAAAACCAGAACATCAATCTGAAAACTTGAGTCATGTTCTTAAATAGCCTCATCAATTCGAAACTTTCCTATGGATGGGGGCCAAACCCATTCAGAAATATCTAAACTGTTAGATGTATACAATCGCTTCCAAAGATCAATGGTAAAAAAGGCTTTGGGCGAGTGCAGCCTGAAGGTCTTGGCAAAGATCATCCTTCTTTGAACATTATTCAACCCTACAGATTCATAAAGAACTGTACCAAATAACAGAAGCCACATTACTTGGGGACTAGCAACATTCAATAACTAAAATGGATGTCATGTGTAATTAGAAGAGAGAATAAAGACATAATCAAGATGTTGACGTTCCACACCACTTCAAATAAAAGGTTAGAAAGGAAACACCCATCGATACTAGAAAGAGCGGTAAGAGCTCCGAGTCTTAAGAAACCTAGTTGTTTTAAGAAAGATTTTATAAATTTCAGCCGAAAGTAGTACTGGCTGCTCGATCAATGAATGCCAAAGGTTTTTTAAATAGGGAAACGGCTAATATTACTACAGTGTAACCCAGATATAAGAGAACCGGATATAAGAGAAACCCGGATATAAGAGATATTTTCTCTGCTCCCAATTTAGAGCCCGTGTTAATGTATATAAATTAGACCAATCCCGAATATAAGAGAAACCCCGGATATAAGAGACTTCTTCTCCGGTCCCGACAACTCTCTTATATCCGTGTTACACTGTATTACCATTACCATTTCTTAAAAATGGTAGGCTTCTCAAAATCTGACAGCTCTCCCATACACTAAACGCCATTCGAATAATAAATTCAGCATTCAAATTATGAGAAATATTGGCATGAGGAAAGCATGGCTTGCCCCATTTAATAAAAACAAATCTTGCAAAAAATTTAAAATTTTATTTCTGATTCTACAAACATTGTAATCGGAATTTCGGTTCGATTTTCAAAGAAATTCGGTTTATTTTTAAATTCTTTGCAAAAGTGAACTATTAGCTGGAGTCATAGATAATTTCCGTTTATGCTTATCAAATTTTGTCTTCCAAAAACAAAGTACAATTACATTTTATTCCATTGTTTGTAAGGATTTGTTGTCATTTATCGGGTGGCTTTTCCATATATTTTGAGTAAAATTTCGTTGGTTTTGATATGAAAACTTTTGAATCTGGTTTTCATTAGAGGAGGTTTTCCGCATCAAAGCGCTTTGCAGTGACCGAAAAGGTAATAATCAGTTGGTGTATATTAATAATCGGTTGATGCAAGGTAATAATCGATTGATGCAAGGTAATAATCGGTTGATGCAAGTTAATAATCGGTTGATGCAAGGTAATAATCGGTTGGTGCAAGGTAATATCGATTGATGCAAGTTAATAATCGATTGGTGCAAGTTAATAATCGGTTGATGCAAGGTAATAATCGGTTGGTATATATTAATAATCGGTTGGTGCAAGGTAATATCGATTGATGCAAGTTAATAATTGGTTGATGCAAGGTAATAATCGGTTGGTGCAAGGTAATATCGATTGATGCAAGTTAATAATCGGTTGATGCAAGGTAATAATCGGTTGGTGCAAGGTAATATCGATTGATGCAAGTTAATAATCGATTGGTGCAAGTTAATAATCGGTTGATACAAGGTAATAATCGGTTGGTATATATTAATAATCGGTTGGTGCAAGGTAATATCGATTGATGCAAGTTAATAATCGATTGGTGCAAGTTAATAATCGGTTGATGCAAGGTAATAATCGGTTGGTATATATTAATAATCGGTTGATGCATGGTAATAATCGGGTGGTGCAAGTTCAGTTAAATATGGCAGGTAGGGTAGAACAGAGCAATTGAGTTCCAAAACTTTTCCTCTGTTTTCCTCTGTTAATCTTACTGTATGCCGCCTTGTGTGGTTATTGAATAGAACAACATTTTTCATTTGACGTGCGTAGGGCGCATTTTGACTAAACTTTTATGGACACATTGCAGTTGATGGACGCATAAATGTACATTTAGTGTTTCATTGCGTTTTAAGAACTGTAAAGGAATAATACACCGTCAATTGTATCACATTAACCTTCTTACATGGAGCACAGCTTTCAAGGTCGGATGTTGAGATTTATCCGTGTCAGTTAACTACTTTTGTGTCGAACATTGCTGTAAGTTAATGTACCCCAAATTTATTCTTAACTGCCACGTATGATTAGTCATAAGGGCGATTCATTCGTCATTACGATTGGTTCCTGAAAACGGAAATTACCTATGACTCAGCCTAATAAAATCACAAAAAAATGAGCCAAAATGTTTCGAAAAAATTAACTCTTATAAGCATCTGATTGAAATTAGGTTGCATCAGATGAAATGTCTAATTCACTGTTATTGTTTGGTGATATCAGGATCACTTTAAGTCGATGTACGTTAGATTGTGTCATTTGTTAATATGAAACTTTTACTTTTAGACGTCACTTTTCAGATTTTCTGTTCATCATCAACTCTTCTGTTTTCACCACTGAAAAATATGTCGTTTGAAAAGCAAGCACAATTACTGTTTTTATAGAAGCTTAAATTAACAAACAATGCATTTGAACACTATTTACATTATTCGGACTATTGTCCTCGTCTTTGTTGCCATATTTATCACAATAGTCCGAATAATGTAAATAGTGTACATAACACCTCATCTCAGAAATATAGACAGACAATGCATTTGAAGTTGGGCAGTTGGCATTTGGGTAGTAGGGACTGTTAACGAGTAAACAACGATAGTTTCAAATTTGAGTTATAAAAATATTCTTAATGAGCTTCGAAGAAAATCCACAAATATCAAAAAAAAAAAAAAAAAAAAAAAAACCCAACTAAGAAACATTGTGGAAGATATGCGAAGAAAAACAACCTGAAGCCGACTTTGAAGTTTTCCCCATCATTATTACGCACCATCTTACTACAACTAAAAACATCGACTAATGGATTTCACAGGAGAAAATTGAGATCAGCATTGAATTAACCGTTCTGGGTATGACAATAAACTACATCCGGCAGCAAGGCCTCTGATCAGGAGGTTTTGAGGAGCGTGGAACCACCTCTAAATTGCTGTTGTTCTCAGGTCCACCCTGACCTAGGGGAGTAGCAACTATTAGGATCTATGGGCAAAATTTTAACCGCACAACTGGTATTAAAACACTATGAAAGTATAAAAAATACACTTTTATAGTAAAAATACCAGCAATACATTTTCATAGTAAAAACATTACCAGCAATATATTAAAAACAAAAAAATAACATATTACCAGCAATACATGAAAACATATTACCAGCAATACATTCTTGTTAAAAAATAATAATTATCAGTAATACAATTTTGTAAATAAAAAATTACTACCAATACATTTTTGTCAAAGAATTTACTAATGCTCCCAAGAAAATTCAATTTCAGCATTAAATGACCCGTAAGGAGTTGACATGCCGCTAAATAAACTCTAATGGTGACTCTGGGTGACTTAATGGAAATTGTCAGAAAATTGGGAACTGGGTTATTTTGAAGTTTCTACTTACTTGTAATAAATGACTTATTTCTGAAACATTTACTTGTTATGAATCACGGGACTTTTACGACCATCGAAAACATATTCTTCTATGTGGCATGTCCCTTCAGAACTTTGGCAATCATGGCTTCCTGTCCGTTGTAGCTCTTAATAAATTTTGTCTTTTTTGTCACCATTCCTAAATTATGTTCTGCCATCCATTTACACAGGTTCGTTAGGTAGGTTATGCGTTGTTTTTTTTCTGTCTCTCTTGTCTTCAGTATCTCCTATGAGTATCAAATTTGCCAAGCCTTCTTTCCTTATTATGTGCTCTAGAAATTTCAACTATCTTTTTCTGATGTTAAGTATAAGTGTTCTTTTTGTTTCCCTTTTCTCTAAAACTTCGTCGTTGCTCACATGTTCAGTCTATGGTATTCTCAGCATCCTTTTGTAGAATCACATACATTTCTGTGGCTTCAAGTTTCTTCTTCATCAGTGAGGAGATTTCCCAGCATTCACTGCTATATAGGAGAAATGATATTACGTGCTTTTAATAAAAATATGTTCTTGTTTTTACGTTTTCTTTTCCAAAGAATGTTTTTACTTTTACTTTTGCCAGTCCAAATCTGATATTTCATGTACTGCAGACCAATATTAAAAATATTTCTTTTATTCCGTTTTGTGATATTTTTAATTTAGTAGATATTCATTGGGCGCACAAAGTCAAATTAGTGGATCAGCAAAATTTTATTAAAAATAACCCGCGTGGCTAACAATCTAGCTATCACTCTATCTCCAAAAGAGTCTCCGTGCCCTTGTGAGTGAAAAATTATTTTCCACCTTGCAAGCCCTCTCCCACAGACAAGATGTGGTACGCTTCTCACTGTTCTATCGTTACTTCCATGGAAAGTGCTCGGGCGGAATGCATCTCTTTGGATCCGCCAGGTTTAACCATCACGGCTTGGACCCTCCATGCCATTCACATTGTATCGAACCACCCTCATTCTCGTCGTATTCAATTGGTGAGAAGTTCCATTCGAACAGCTTATTCCCATGAACCACTGTTCTGTGGAACCGACCCCCAAGATGATGTTTCCCTGATCAGTACAATCTTAACCTTTTCAAATCTAGGTTTATCAGTTATCTTCCCTACCTATCCGCATAAACCGTGCCTCTTACTTTGTAATCCTCTACTTCGAGTGGCACCTGGTCCTTGTATAGGATGAATTCACTGTAAAACATTTTTAAAAGTATTAACAGAAAAACAGGTAAATGTTAGGCATGAAATTCAATATTTTTTATCCAACCAAAATACGCTATTTTAGCGGTATCAAATCGGATCACAGATCAGCAATTATCGTCAAAAGCCACATCACTTGAAGTCTTCCAACGGCAATAACTAAAATAGGTGGCACATGTAACTAGAAAGGGAAATAGTCATATAATGAAGATGCTGACTTTCCACACTATCTTAAACAAAAGGTTAGAAAGGAAACTCCTATCGATACTAGAATGAACAATAAACGTAAGTGAACTTACGAAGTCTATTTTCCCGAAAAACTGTTTGAAGAAAAAATATTTTATAAATTTTAACCGACACTAAAGCGAACTGTTCGGTCATTGAATACCAAATGTTTTCTGGATGGAAACGGTTGATTTCATCGTTACCATTTCCATTTGAGAGAAATATCCAAAATATTTTGGTCACTTTGCGAGCATGCCATCACAAGATACGCCGAGTCTGATTAGATACACAGAAACATTTCAGGTAAACGTGTGTCACATGATACTGATTACACTATGGGGTATGTACTTGGTGACGTGTCATGATAATAACGAAAGCACGCTGATTGATTGGCTAATCCAGGTGTCACTATACTATTTACTATAAAATCTCGCTGAAAAAGGGGTCTCATTGAGTGCTTACTGATTAACTACTCCTGGGCAATTAATGAAACTACTGGGCAGACAAGGGAGAAAATAATCAGGCAGATTGCACAATACGCTGTATCTGCATTCAAAGCAACTCAAGAGACTTTGAAATTAAGAATTTTGTGCCGTTTTCGTAACGTATGAAAGTAGATTTTGCTCTTTTCGTAGCATCCTGAACTTTCACCTCCATATGTAAGACAATAAATCGGATTCCTAATGAAAATAAAATGTTTTACACATCAAATGATTATTTTTTGATATAATCTCTTATTATAGCAATGTACTTGACATAATGTTTCGCTATTAATCACAGCTGTCGAACATTATACAGAGGAAATTTCAGACCATGATTCAACAAATAACTGAGTCAAGCTATGAACTTTATTGATCCATCCTTGTATTCCCATTCGAATCACCCTGTTGATCACTGCTGCTGCTCTTTCTGTTTTAAGTTTTATACCTAGAAACTCTAATCAATGTAAATCATGATCATTCCTATACATTTAGAGAAATTTATTTCACAGGTATTTTGAATATTTTCAAGAAACTCAGGAAAATACAATTTTATCCGGTATATTATTTTCCCATAAGCATTTTTTCGAATTTACAATATCTGTGGCCCTTCACCTCCCCAGCATTGTCTCTTTTCCGTTTTTTTTTTTTTCTTTCAGTTCATTTTCACAGGCTTTTATTTCTGCAGGACAATTATTGCTTTATTGATTGATTGAATCGTTTTCTACGGTTTATGAAACATTTACAGGTTATTTAAAGTCAGAAAATATTTTTAGATTGTAATATTTTTTACTGCGTGTATGCAATATTTCTCTTCATTTTCATTTTTTTTTCTTTTTTCATAATAGACATTTTAACTACATGATGATTTCAAATTAGTTAATGGAGTTAAGCATTTATTTTTGATGTGGTAGCATTTTACAAACTGGAGTCATAAGGGATATAAAAATTTGCCTGCACTCATAATAATATCGAATAATGAATTTACCTTAAGTGAAAAATGTGTGGGACTATTTGAAAAAAAAGTGGGGGCTGATTTTTAAGTGCTAATGTAATTAACATTCATCTAATTCTTCAACATCTTCAACTTATAGGAAAATACTTCCCCGTTTTTCATAGGATTCAAAGAGAATTCATGAACCTGTACAAATATTGCGCGTTAATACACTGAGCAATTGGGTTGGTTTAAATGACTCATTATAACAGTTAAATGGCAAGGTAGACTGGGCTCTCTAGCCGTAATAGCAATCAGAACTGAATTCAAAATCGTATATAGCCCTGGTACCAAATTACAGGTTGTCCTTTGGCAAAGCATAGCACACGGAAGCCTGCCCTGCTATGGTTACATTAAAGATACCTGCAGGAGGACGCCGAATTTGGCCAATGGCATCATCTATCAGAGCAGATTTGAACTGCAATGGTGTCAGGCAAAAGGGTCATTCATACTGGACAATGGATGAAACCTAATATTCAGAAACTACGGAATCACATAGAGTAGCTCCTAATATGTGTGCAGCTGAAACCTCAATGATGACACAATGGAGGCATCCTGACGGGCGACCTAATCAGTTACTTTGGTAGAACGTAAAATATTTCTTAGGCGAGTAAAACGACAGGTGCTATACAGGCTGCAATGGTAAATTGTTGTCATTTTATATTTTTAATTTTGCGCATGCGCGTTGTTTGTTGATTTTGTCAACTGCACTGTATAGACGGTCAGTTGGAAATTGTATGAAAAAGAGTTCCATGACGCAAGTCCTTCCGACATTCTGAGGACAGTGCAGAGGAATCGGAAAGAGTTGGAGGAATCTAATGGTGATTACGAAGGTTTTTAGAGTGATCACTAATGATGGTAACATGGCTTCAAACTCAATACGTAGGCCTACATCAAGTGCCTTGAGGATGTAGTTCTTCCCTGGGTCAAGAGAGTGACTGCTGGAAGACACTATGCCTGGCAGCAGGACTCTTCACTATGCCACACAAGCAGGAGAACCCAGTAATGGCTGCCAGACAATTTCTGCGACTACTTCACCCCTTACATCAGGCCACCAGTTTAGCAAGAGAGCAACGAAATTTCTTGTAACAACAAAGGGGAAATGAAAGCAAGGATTATGGCAACATTCACCAACTAAAAAAGACGATCACGTTGTATTCCTCAGATTTGTCCAGTGTAGATAAAAGTTAGATAAACTTCTGTCAGTCAAGCTGTTGACCTGTCAACACTTAAAATAAATACTTACCACCATGTTAAAAATTCTTTTCTGCGATCTTTTAAACTTAAAGTAATATTTGTTTCAAATTAGATTAATTAAATTTCAAATCAGCTAATATTCCTCAAATAAATTTTCAGAAAAGTATATTTTGTTTTTAAAAGATTATTTAATAAAGACAATAACATTGCGATGAGAGATGTCTAGAAATGGCGTTAAAATCAGCGATATTCAGCGATTTCAAAACAAAACCCCATTCCAGTCAATTTAAATTAGTTTTTAAATTCAGAAAAAGTATTTTGCTTATTGAGAATATTAGATTTAATCTATTAGTTTGAAATTAAAACTAAAAATAAAAGCTTCAAGAAAGATTTTTCATTTTTTAAAATTCATTTTCAACCTTAGATACCGCGTTTCTGTGGAGGTACCTATATATATATATATATATATATATATATATATATATATATATATATATATATATATATATCAATTAGCTATATCGGTCATACCACTACCTCATTGAGCAAACCCCTAACATGTCATTTAACCGACCAAAGTGCCATGAAATGGCATTTAGCCATCCACAATGTACAAAAACCCATATGGAAAATTCTGGTTGATAATACAATCATTCTTCATAAAACCTATAACCGAAAACATCTCGTCGTCAGAGAAGCTCTCTACATAAAACATATGGTACCCAGTATTAATCTCACCTTATTTAGTAGCGGAAATAATGTTTTAAAAGTTGGTGGGGCTGGTAAACAGAAAGACAATAACTCGTTCCTTTCGCGGGGCTACTACTATATAGGAATAACGCACTATATTGAAATTAGATATGCTCAGTACGGAATATAGACCATTTAACAGTGTGAACATGGCAACCAACACTGCATGATGACTCTCAGTTTCACGCTTGAATGTGATCTTCAGACCAAAATCTTCATCTTGCTTAACTTGCTTCGCCGGTGGTCCAGCGTCCTAAGAAAAAATTCATTTCCTTTTATTTATTTATTTTATTTTATTTCACAAGAACAAAATTTATACATCTATGTTAGCAATTTTCCAATTTGTAAATATATAACATATCTGGATATATGTGTTAATGGAGACAAATAACTGTCTCTATGCAAAGAACATTTGCAACGCAATGTTGCCCATTTTGGTGTTACTGTTAGAAGTGTTCAAATGATGTGGTTATTGTTATTTGGTAAAGGTCTTTGTTTCTGATTTTGTAGCGTCAGTCTATCAAGTCTGCTGAAGGATTGTCTTCTTTAAAACCGAAATGATTCTTTGACTTTTAATCATTGATCTGAGAAAACAGTTGTATATAGAGGATAATTTAGACATTACTGATGAGTTGGATTGAATGCATGACATCCATATGAGAGTTTGACGAGGCTATTTAAGAACATGACTCGATTTTTTTCAGTTTAATAATAATATTACAATATGAAGGATATAGGGATGAACCACTTGACCACAGGAGTAAAAACGAATGAAAACGAAAAATAGAAAAATACCAGAACCTTCCCCAAGAGATGAAATATTATGTAAATTTTGAAGGTTAGGTTCATTCTTATAATAATTGTTCCGAGTTGAAACGCACTGAACTTTATTTCTCCAGTTCGTATCTTTTCTTTTCATTTCTTTTCTTTTCATTTCTTTTCTTTTTCATTTCATTTTATTTTCTATTCGTTGCTTTCTTTCTTTCTTAACAATGATTCTTATTCCTTTTAGCGCCTTTCCCTTCTTTCTTTCTTTCTTTCTTTCTTTCTTTCTTTCTTTCAGAATTCATTGACCGAACAGTTAGCATTCTTGTTGCTTCATATTTTTAAATTTTTTCCCATAAAACAATTTTTCAAGAAAATAGATTTCTCATGTCCACTAATTGTTATCGCTCTTTCAAATAATGATATAAGTTTCTTTCCTAATCTTTCGTTTACGGTAGTCTGGAAAGTCAATATCTTGATTATTTTTCTTCTCATAAGATTTGGTACCCATTTTAGTTGTTGTTGCAGTTGGAAGCTTTCAAGTACAGTGGCTTTAGTTATTTGATAAAACTCTTACTGGTTTTGGAGGACCAATCTATAGGGTCTGATGAAGGATTTAAGTGCTAAACGATTCATTCTTTAGTAGTTATTCTTTAGTAATTCAAGATATTTTTGTGTAATTTTGGTAAATATATCTGTTAAAATGATATGTCCGTGTTATTTTCATTTTTGCATTATTTAGGCGACAATTTATCCATCACTCTCAAGATGCGCTTCAAAAATAGAGGTTGTTATTTATTTCTACGGAAACTACAACAGATGCAAAGTGCACAATAACAATGTTGCATGAAGTTTTCACCTACAAAACAATATTTTCTATAGTCACTACCACTAGCTTTGTATTTTCACCCAAGTGATCTTCATTTGACAGCTGTGTAGCGCCGCCGGGAAAGTAACTTGTCGCAAACATAGCTGTCATCAGTGCTGAAGTGCATTATCCACTATTTGGTCTTCGTAAACGTTCAATAACCGTCGATAAACATTATTTAACGAAATAAAGAAGGTCGGAGCGTACAACGGCCGAAACGTTTTAATAAATATGGCGAGAAAGATGAGGACAACAGTCCGAATAATGTATGTACATAATACCTCATCTCAGAAATATAGACAGAACCGTCGATGAATTCAATGAGTTCAATTTATTTCTCAGGTAGTAATTCCATGAGCCATCACTGTTTCGTACTTACTTTTGGCACAGACACCATTTTGCGACTGCTATCTGAAACAAATAAAATATTATGGGTTACTGGTGGGGAAGTTCAGCCTCTTCTGCCTGATCACCAAAATCCGTCTTTGACGTCGGGGGTCAATATGATATTATAGGATGCATTTTTTTCAGAGCGATCGTTGTACATTTGTGTGTATATCTACGCCCGTGCTTCTGTAATGTGTATTAATATGAAAATATTTAGATATGTGCGTTTGTGTATGTATGTTTATGTGTATATTTTAGTTGTGTGTGTGTGTGCGCAAGAAGTATAAATATGGAAATATGTGTGTGTGCCCGCGCGCGTATTTTATGCGTGTAAGTCGGCGGTCTAAAATTAGATTTGTCTAAATTGGTAATTTTCAGAATATATTGACTATGGTGATTTACTAAGAGTAGCTTAGATGTGGTACAAAGCCGAAAGTACCCAGTGAGGACTGAAGTCATTATTCAGTCGTAATCGATCTAGCGAGGCAAGCTTGCTAAGCATTACCCAACGTCGAAATGCCCAAGAATATATTGATTTTGAATGAAATGGAAACAAAGATTATATAAATAATTTCTTTCAACAACGAACACGTGTTGTTGAATCACATGTATTTAAATTTCAAAGATCAACACACAACGATGTTTAAGTTTTGCTTTTTATTAAGCACAAGGTCAAGTTTATGCTGTGCTAATTATCTAAAAGGGCGAGAAACTAAATAATAACGAGATTTTATAGTAACTTTGTGTTTTATTTTCTCTTTATTTCTTTTCCTCGCTTCCTTCATTCTGTGTATCTTTGTTAACGTTATTATTGTTTTTTCCCGCGCCTCCAATTTATTTAGGCTTACGGCTTATGTACAACCACTACAGTTAAGCAATATCAAGCATGGCCAGTAACTTCATAGATCATCGCTTGGGAATAACATGTGCTGTAAGCTTGGATGTGCAGATGGTGTAATGGATAACGGTTCGAAATTGGAGATCGAAGAGTCAAGTTCCAATTCCAGTTGGTTTCGTTAAATTCACTTACGAGCAAATACCCTTGGGATAGATTTGAATCCACCTATTAATGGGTTAGTTAGTAGGATTTGTATCAGTAAGTCATTATTATCTCAAAAAAATTCTTACAATCTAAAAATATTTTCTGGCTTTAAATAATCCGCAACAGGTTGATAAGCAGTAAAAAATAAATAAATCCGGCTATTTATATTCCATCTCTTTGCAGAATATTATTGCCTTAGCCAGACTGATCTTTTATTTTGTTTTGTTACTTGTCCATTAGACTTTTGTTTTTTGCAGATAAATTCCTCCTTCTTTTCTTTCTTTTTTATCCTTTATCCATCAGCCTTTTCTTATTCTGAGACACGCCCTTCTTTTCTTTTTTTTTTTTTTTTGTTTTTTTTATCCGTTATCCATTAACGTTTTCTTTTCCTTTTCCAAATCTTTTTCATCATCAGAGTTTTCTTTTCGTAGCTACCATCGTCTTATATATCTTTCCTTTATTAATTGTCTAAAAGACTATCGAATTTTTTCTCCCTTAAATACATCCTTCGTTTTGACTTCTTTTTTTCTTATTTATCCATTAAATATTTCTTTTCCTTATCTACAAACATCTTATTTTTCATTTCTTTTTACCAGCCTTTTCTTTTTACCAGCCTTTTCTTTTTACCAGACTTTTCTTTTTACCAGCCTTTTCTTTTTCTTGGTGACATTTTTGTTTCTTTACTTTTTTGTCATCGTTTATTCATCAGACCTACCATTTCTTGGTTACATCCTTCTCTTTTTCTTCTTTCTCGTCACTTATTCGTCAAACTTTTTTCTTATACACAACCTTCTGTTTTTTGTTTTTTTTTTTCGTTTCTAATATTTATCTGTTAACCATTATGATTTTTAATGCTGCATTGCGTTCATCTCTGGCTTCTCGTAGTCTATCGGCAATTCTTCAGGTCCCAACGTTGCATCCCAATTTGAATGAATGACAAATAGTTTTCTTTTTGTTTTGTTTTGTTTTTTTGTTTTTTTGTTTTGTTTATTTTGTTTTGTTTTTTTGGGGTTTTTTTTTTTTTGTTTTTTTTTGTTGATTTTTTTTGCTCACTTTATTTCAGAGACAGTAGTCGTAGCATCATTTCTTGAAGAAAGTGACAGTGAAAGGGAGATAGAGAGGCTGGATATCAACAGGTAGACCAAATACCTATCACCACATGCTAACCTATCTCGATGATTCTTTAGAAAACTTACGAGCAAAAATGATACGAAAAACCATCAAAGAATATTGATAGTTTAGATGAAGAAAGAATAACCTAACAACAGCATTATACGCAGAGTTAGAGAAATATCACGTCGTGTTTTTTTACTGTGTCAATCCATACAATCAGTGAATCTGGATTTTCATAAACTTAGTGAATTTATTCTTCGAAAGCAAAACAATATAAACAGTTAAAGATGCTGGAGAAATGGTCGGTTTTTGTACGGTTCCATAAATAAACTGCTCCTGACATCCTCTATCTTTACAACGATCAGTTCAGACTAAAAATGGAGTATTGCTGCCATATATGGACTTGATGTGACCACTCCTCAGAGTTCAAAACAGTGTACACAGCCTTGTGAGTGATTAATTATTTTCCACCCTAAAACAACTTTCCCACAGATAAAATGTTGCAGGCATCTCATTATTTGCTATATAGGAATAAAGCTGTCGACACTGGAGTTTGAACATAGATCGCCAGGGAGCAAACACAGGCGATCCCATTTCGAATAAGTAGATCACGTGATAGTAAAGGAAATATATATATATATATATATATATATATATATATATATATATATATATATATATATATATATGGGAATTAGCGTGGCATCTAACTGATCACTATTTCTACCCTATCTTCTATTACTATACGGTTCGCGATTCTCTTCTCTACGCTATTCTCTATACAGATCACTATACGAATTACTATTCGGTGGTTACTTTTCGAGCGAGTATCATCGGGCAAGTACTATTAGTGCGAGTGTTATTCGAAGGCGCCTGACACTAGCATTGTTCAACGGAGTTACTATAGTTGTATCTGCGATTACAAAGTCTCTACTACAACGAGCATTACGAAAGTGACAACGAGTATTCGTTGACATTGCAAAAGTGGCAACGAGTGTTCGTTGTCATCACAAAACTATTATATCACTTTTTTCAAGGCAAATGTTCAGACGAGCTGCATTCAATTTTTCCACCAGTTCGGACCTTCACAGCAAGAATCCACCATGCCAAATACACAGGGTTGACTCCCCCATATTCCCTTCGCATTCCATAGATAAGGAAGAACTTCCATTCAGACAGCCTCTTCCCAAAAAACTGTTACTTTGCGTATCAGACTCCCAGGAAAATGCTTCCTCGATCGCTTTAACCTCTTCAAGTCTAGGGTCAACCGTTATCTATTCTAATCCTCTCTTTATACATTTACAACAACCTAATTCCACCAGTCGACATCCACATCTCGGACCTGCCATTCTGCATACACTGAATTGACTCCAGTGTTAAGCTCTTCATATTCCATTGAGAAGGAGGAAGTTCCACTCAGACATCTTCTTCCCCAGAAACTTTTACTTTGTAGAACAGACGCACAAAAGGATGCTTCTTCGATCAGTACAGTCTTAACCTCTTCAAGTCTAGGGTCAACCGTTATCTATTCTAATCCTTTCTTTATACATTTACAGCAACCTCATTCAGTAATCCTCTAACTTGAGTGGCTCTTGGGATTCGTGAATAATAGTATTAAAACATCCAAAGATCCTCTGAAGAATTCCAACTTATTCCCCAGAAATGTTAGTTTGTGGAACAGACCACCAAAAGGATACTTAACCTCTTCAGGTCTAGTGTCAACTGTTATCTATCCTACATAACCTCATAATATGCACCTCTTATTGTTCCTTTTACGCCCTTACAACAACCTCATTCAGGTCTGGGGTCAACCGTTAGATATTCTAATCCACATAATATGCACTTCTTACGTCCCCTCTTTATACCTTTACAACAATCTCACTCAATAACCCTCTATCTTGGGTAGTTCTTGAGCTTCATATTGGGTGAACAATAGTATAGAAAAGTTAGGACCTTCACCTAGGACATTTGAAATAGAGTTTGAAATCATGAAATATGCACAAATGGTGATACACAAATGGAAACGCGAAACAACAAAACTGCCAACTTCCCTGTTCTTCTCTATGCTGATGATTATGATGATGATAAAGATGATGAGAGTGATGATGATAAATTAATAGAAACATGAGAACGGGAATATTAATAATATTAACAAACAATGACTTTCTCGCATAAGTTGAAGATAAACGCAAGTTGCAATGTCCTGATGGCTATAAATGGAATCCGTGACCTTTTTCATGTATATGAAATGTGTATGTGTGTCTGTGTGTGTCTGTGTGTGTATAAAATCAGCATATTTCCACGTAACGATCTTTACTTTGGCCATTTTGTCGCCAGCAACAGATTAAGCTCTGTCTTATCTCGGCCTCATGCAATCACCATAATCTATCTTCCACTGACATTTGCAATCTGAAAATAATGGAGGCCGTCAGCAAGTATTCACCTTTGTAGATGAGGAGGAACAATGCCGCCAACTTTCAATGGCTACTCCTTTCTTCCAAATCAAACAAATTCCTTCATTTGTCCTATATTGCTTTTGTCGCACACACACACACACACACATATATTTGTGCGTGTGTGTAAAAAATTAAGATATTAATTAAATGTATCTGTAAAGACAATAATAATCTTTACTGTTGCCATTTTTTCATTACTATATATACATATGTGTGTGTGTGTGTGTGTGTGTGTGTGTATGTAACATTAGTGTTTGAGCCTTTTATATTATATTTTTGCTCTGTCCTGGACATTGAGTTCTACCGGGATTCTATCCTCTTGTAAATTTATATATATATATATATATATATATATATATATATATATATATATATATATATATAAAGAAATATAGTTTTAAGGTATACTATATTTATGGGATAAAGTGCTCAATATCAGAGATAGAGCGTATGTAAATATAAATACAAAAGTGAACATTGAAGTCAACACTCAGAGGCAACAGGCTGGTTCATGCTGGATGAGTGTAGACTTCAATGTTCACTTATATATATATATATATATATATATATATATATATATTAACCACTAATATTATATATATATACATATTTCCTTCTCTTGCTTCTCTCCTCATTAGATAGATAGATAGATAGATAGATAGATAGATAGATAGATAGATAGATAGATAGGGTAATATGATAAATGTTTGAGAAGATAACAATTCTGCTGGAGTACCTTTATTAGAAAAACATAACTCCTACAGATGTATTAACATGTGCTTTGAATAATCTGTGAAAGTGTCCAATGAAAAGAGAGAGGGCATTAGTAGACTGCTTGAAAGCAAAATATCAGTTTTGATAAAGGTACATTTTTTAATCCTTTTACACCAAGCAAGGCAGGAATGTAACTAGTATGCAGGGAGTTACAGAGAGTGAAATTTAGAGAAAAGACTGGGTATAGGGGAACAGAGGAAAGGATAAAAGATAAACGGGTTTCAAGACAACAGAATATGGCAAGTGAAGTTACATTTAAATTTTTGAAGATTGTAGTTTTCTGGGATGCAAGTAAACGGAAGGGAGTTCCACTGTCAGGAAGTGCAAGATAAGAAACTGTTTCTGTAAAAATGGTGGCACCTAAATACCAATCTAGTAGCACGCCTAGGAAAAAAAATCTCGTCAGAGCAGTCGCTATGAAAATATTTGTAGAAAAGACAGAGGGAAGTCATATCACGTCTGTGAGAAAGTGACTGAGATAACAAGTCAGGATTGATTACATTGTAGATACTTCTTGGGATTTTGTCAATAACCTCGAGATGAATAGCAGGAGCACCAGACCAAATAAGGCAACAGTATTCAATGCACGACCGAATGGTAGGTTTATAAGTGCAGAAGATGGACTCTAAAAACTTTCTGGCACGACACAATGAACCAACTTTCCTTACAGTAGATGCAGCTATTGATTCAATGAAGTAGTTCCACTGCAAGTCATTTGAAAACGTGAAGTCAAGAAGGCGCAGTTTGACGCTGTCGAGGAGTCGAGTATCAGCCATGCTAATGGCGGGCAGGGAAGTTTCTCTATGGTGGTTAAATGAGAGCAGTTTAGTTTTGGTGGGATTCAAATTTAAAAGCCATGTTAACTTTGTCAGGTCTGACGGATTTTCTATTGATACATCTGCATAAATGCCTACTTGCGAACTGATGATATCAGGAAGATAATTGATGAAGATCAGAAACAGCGTGGGACACAGGATAGGGCCATGTGCGACACCCACGTTTGTGTGAAAGGATCTGGAAGCTAGCTCGTTCAGAACGACCTTCATTTCACGATTCCATAAAAGTATTAAGATAATTTTTTAATCACCGTACACACACACACACACACACACACACACACACATATATATATATATATATATATATATATATATATATATATATATATATATACTGTTTATATATGCGATATATCTATGGGGGGAAGAGTATTTAGTTTCGAAGATAGAGCGCTTGTAGTTTTGATGATCTCTTGATGCATGAAACTGACAGTCATTATATTGTGTTAATTCCTCTGTCTCTCACGTTCTCTCTCTCGCTATATATATATATATTAATGTATGTAACATCTTTCGTGAAATATAACAGAAAAAGAAAATGTAATTCATTTTTTTATTTAGTTTTTCCTGCGATTTTACAATTTTTACCATTTGGTGGGAGTAAAGGGGTGCAAAAATTTACATTGTTCCAAATGCTTTCAAGGGTGTTGTTTTAGGTGTTGTTAATTTATCTTCATGTTTTAACTGTTTAAGATGGTTTTATTTTTGTGTTATCTTGAATAGTAGTAAGAGCGTTTATTCCGAGCGTTTGCGTGTTGAGCGCGGCTGAAATTCGAATGAGCGTCTTCTTTTTTTTCAAAACTCCATTCCCACTGTTAAATAAGGTTAGATTGACAGTGGGAGAGTTATGTTTAATATACACGGACTCTCTTATAGCGAGATGTTTCCGGTAATGAGATTTATATAGAATTTGTCAGTTTTCAATCAGAATTTTTCTTAAGGATTCTTGTAAATATATATGCGACTCTCCCGTCGTACGACGTATGAGGATCAAGCAGCACAGTTCCTAGGAACAGACAACCAGACACAAGCATATGTGATTTGATTATAGTGGTGAAGGCCTTGTGAAGAACCATCCACACTTTTTCAAGGGCCGAATACAGAGACCTGGTGCACTACTTGCCACAAAGTCTCCAAACGACCCTCCGCAGGTTTTGAATTCAGATTTGTCCTTCTTCTAGACCAGTTCTCCAAGGCTATAGAACCCAGTCTGTCTTGCTACTTACCCATAGCTGGAAGGAGAAAAGGATTCATACTTTTCCCAAGGGTATTAGCACGTAAATGAATCTAATGGATTCGACTGGAATTCGAACACGGCTCTCCGAGTATATATATATATGGAGCGAAGAGAACTTGGTTAATATATATATATATTATTTCCGATTTCTTTTTGAATTTGTAGGTCTGATGAATTAGATCATGATTACTATTCCAATGAAATAAATTATAACCAGAGAATATTAGTGTTTGAGCCTTTTATATTATATTCTTGCTCTGTCCTGGACATTGAGCTCTACCTGAATTCTATCCTCTTGGAAATTTATATATATATATATATATATATATATATATATATATATATATATATATATATATTGACCACTAATATTATCAGAACTATTCACTGCCAATTCAAGAAAGACATTCGGCTTACTAACACAAAAACAGAGAATGTCTCATATCGAGAATATTTAACATCGAAAAACACAATGGAGAATAATTAATTATTTTTAATAATATGTGGAAATCTCCGCCTTTTACCTGAAGACGGTCGCGAGACCAGAAACACGTGTAGTAAAATTATGGAAAATAAAGCATAATATTAAAAGAAAATCCACATTACAACTAAAAGCGTTTGCGGTACCTCTCTTCTTTTTAATATACACACTTTTCTCTCGTTGGAACCACTATAACCTCTTTCTTTTAAATATATATATATATATATATTGTTATTAGGATGTACTTATCAGCTCAAACATGTAATGAATTTTGATACACACCACTTAACCATGTAATACTTATGCGTTGATATTAAAGGCTTGGGCACGTATATAAACTCACGATGTATTTAGCTTTGCAACATTTTTCCTGAAGAAAGTGCCTGGTGAAGACTTGGAGGGTTACCTGATTGCTGGAATAGTTCATTATTAACAACCGAAGACCAATATCCTAAACACTGATTTTCAAGGCAGACTGAAAAACCTGAACAACACAATCTCCTTTTTTTTTTTTTTTTTTTTTTTTTTTTTTTTTTTTCGTATCTTTTTCAAACCAAGATAAGTTAAATAAATGTTTATTTAGCCAATTTCCGACTTTTCACTATTACGCTAATCTGTAATCATTTTTTTTTACGGACAACTCTTTTGGGTGGTATAACATTTCAATAACTAAATGGTCCTCACGACCGATAACTGAATTTGAAACAGCATCACTCATAATGAAATTTTATTCAACGACATTGTCATTACTTTCATGAAGGGTGTTGGCTAGCAAGCTAGTCACCCTAGAACATTCGCAAATGCAGTGAGTTCGATTCTCACATTTACTCGCGGGTATATCCTGTAACAGGCTAAACTGAACTGAATAAATACCTGTATGTATATACCAGTACCTAAATATCTATACTAAATGACAATATGGATATACTAGAATGTAGATACCTATAGTAAATATCTATGTAAATATATCTATATGAAAATGCCTACAGCATGCACCTATATTTAAATACATATAGAAAATTCTTGCCTGAATAAACCTAAATGAAAATATCTATGGTAAATACTGTAATGAGTGTAGCTATATGAAAATGGCTGTAGTAAATACCTATATCAGAATAACTATAGTAAATACCTATATGAATATATCTATGTGAAAATGTCTGTAATAAATGCCTTTGTTAACATACCGATATGCATATACCTACTTGAAAATGTGTCATAAATGCCTATATTCAAATAACTATAATTAATACCTATATGAATATACCTATATGAAAATATCTGTCATAAATAACTGTATTAAAATACATATTGTAAATACTTATATGAATATAACTATAACAATATTGAATTTAAAAATATTGTAAATACCTGTATGAATGTACCTATATTAAAATACCTACAGTCAATACATATATAAATACACCTATATGAAATAACTTTAGTAACTACCTATATTAAAATAACTACATTACTTATAACAAATAGCTATCTGAAAATAGCTTTATGAAGAATACTTATAATAAATATACCTTCAGGAACATACTTCTAATAAATACCTACATAATTATACTTGTATGTGTATACCTATATTGATATACTTGTATGAATATAACTATATAAAAATACTTGTAATAAATACCTATATCAATATGCCTATATGCAAATACTTATTGTAAATAGATAATGAATTAGTAAATGAATATAATGAAATATACGACGAGAGTGAAAGTGACGTTTATTAAGTTTATCATTGTCTACAGTTGTGCAGCATTTCGTGAAGTGCGAACATGTTATCAATGGCATGTGAAAGTTGTTCATTGAGTGCGAAAGTCCTTTGTCATACTTTGGCTTCTCTTTTAAAAATTCCAACAGTGAAAATTCTACTCACGAAATAGTCACTCAGTAAAATTCCACCAATGGCAAATCCAACCCACGAAAATTCCAGTCATACTTCACACACACACACACACGCGCGCGCGCGCATATATATATATATATATATATATATATATATATACGAATTCAAATACCGATTAAAGAACTGTGTTCGGGATCAAACCAAACTCGTAAATAATTATATTGGACACACTACTACATGCCTATCTAGACGACTCACCTTACACCTACCCGACAATAGCTCAATTAGTACCTCATTTAAGCACGCACAAAATAAGATACACCGGTAAAGTAAAAAATACAAGTATAATAACCTCATCCACATATAAAAATATTAAAAATAATGGAAGCACTAATAATAAAAAAGAAAAAACATTACTTAATGACATTTATTATGAACACGTCTACAATGTGCTCATCATGCTTTGATAAATAAAATAAAACTTTCCGATAATAATTAAAAAAAAATAATTTAAAAAAAAAACACGCATTCAGTTAAAAATAAAAATCGTCCTTGATAATGTCTAAGAGAATAACTGAAAGCGCTGGGATATGCAAAAAAAAAATTTAACCGTTTTTGCACACTTTGTGCCCAGAAAAGAAAACACTTCTACGAACACAAGAAATATTGAATAAAAAGCAGTTATTTGCCAGTCGTCTTTAACGAAACTTGTATAAATGAGAGATGGCTGCCCAAATACACAATAAATACATACACAGACACACACACACACACACACACACACACACACACACATATATATATATATATATATATATATATATATATATATATACACACACACACACAAATATATATATATATATATATATATATAGAGAGAGAGAGAGAGAGTATCGAAAATATTTTTACAAACTTTGGGAGCGTGTTCCTCACAACAAATAAGGACAAAAGTCCATATAAACATATGTCCGCAAATCCTTCGTTTTTTTAATTAAGTTTAACGAAAGTTTACGGTAGATGGCGCTGTGTTGCCATATAGACTAGATTACATTTATCATTCGTGTACATTTCAGGCTGCCGGAGACGATACAGGTATCAGCACCAAGTCAAGTGGCTCTAGCATGTTATACATCTCATAGTACCGTATGGACGATACTTCAAGAGCAGCTCCTGTATCCGTATCATTTGCAACGTGCGCAGTGTCTTTCACCCTCTGATCACTCACCACGGGAGAAGTTTTGCCAATTGCTTATTGCACAAACTGCCGATCCGTTGTTTGTCACTTCAGATTTGTTTACGGATGAGGCAACATTTGGAAGAGATGGAATAACAAATTTACACAACCAACACTTCTGTGCGGATCGGAATCCCCATGGCACAATACAGGCTCGACACCAGGCACCATTTTACGATTAATGTGTGGCTGGAATTGCAAGTACCTATCTGGTAAGTCCACGTGTTCTACCAGCACATCTTACAAGAGCTGACTACGGGGACTGTATTTCGAACACGGTTCTAAACCTACTAGAAGATGTACCTTTGTGTTATGGTGGCACACGCCCATTCTATAGTTAATAGACTCTCCCACCTATAATAAGTAGGAGTAGTAAGAGGGAGTCGAGCAGTCAGTGTGTGAGTCAGTCGATGTTGGACGACAGTTAGTCGAATACTAAAGTATCAGTGACCACAACAAGATTACTCTGCGTTATACCTATTATATCAAGTTCCTAACTTTTTGTACGTCGGACCTATTTTAGGACCGACTTAGTACAAATACAAGCCTCCACTGTGAAATCACTCCACAACACTTTGCGGATACGAAGACGCATGTGGTTCATGCATGACACAACACCAGAACATTTTAGTCATATTGCTGACATCTACCATGAAAGATGGATAGGTAGCAGAGGGCCAGTTCCATGGCCCGCACGTTCCTCCAACCTCAATCCTTTGGATTTTTATCTGTGGAGCCACCTAAAACAATTAGTTTATGCAGCAGACATTAATAATGCATAGATAATTCAACAACGTGTCATGGTGGCCTGCAAAACCATTCGACACCGTGTAGGAGTATTTGTAAGGGTCCTCCACTCAGTGATGCGACAGGTGCATGCGAATGTAGAAGCAACCGGAGGACATTTTGAACATTTGTTATGAGGTGGTGTGTTGAGGTACAATGATGGCCTTTTGGACATATGTTTATATGGAAATTTTACTCTGTTTTGGTGTCAGGAACTCACCCTCAAAATTTGGGAATGTTTTGTGTGTGGGTCAAGCAATTTACGTAACGCCGATTGTATTAGGTTGGTGCAAAAATAATGTCGGTTTTTGAAGTTAAAAATCACGTCAAAAACCGACATTATTTTTGCACCAACCTAATAGTAGTAAGGGTAGACATAGATTCTTTAAGCATGAATTTTATAAAAGTTGGTGATATAATAATGTTTTTTTGATGTGTCTTTATTGGTGATAAAATATTTATAGGGTGACATCTGTAAAATCAATGTTATGGACACTTTTGTTCATGTGCATTACGAACGAGCACTTCCGACAACAAAAAAAGAAACTATAATTTTACTCCCCAACACTCTGTCAAGAAAATTTTAAAATAATTAGTTTTCCCTAACACTAGGATCTTTACCGCCAGATTCAAGACAATCTGAGATATAGTTAGGAAGAAAAAAGAATCAAACACCACATCAGATGCCAGGATTTATAAAATAAAACGCCTGCTATGTAGGAAAAGTTATATTGGCGAAACATAGGGATTTAAAACCCGCATCTACGAACATAAAAAAGACCTATGTTGAGATAACACTTTACATTCGCTTTTAAGAGTTCTACCAAGAAATGTTGGGTAGAAGACAAACTACTTGCTAGGAGAGTCTGTGTTTTATAGTTTAAAATGGAGCGTGGAATTAGATATTCAGTAGAAAGCAGAAAGATAATATCATCCAGTTTGTATGTGTTGGGCGCACCCACCTTCTCATCAGAATGGACTGATCTCTCTACTACTAATAGGACAGTTCTATAGAGTTCTGGGGAGATCAGGTGACCATCACACTTCCGTCTCTCTACCGGAAGATACAGTTGGACTTTATACTCTTTCTTATTGTGACTGACTAACCTGCGTTCGTTTGACTACTAATCTCTCTGTTGTAAATACCTCTTCGAATATACCAGTATTTTTCCCTACGTATGTGTTTGTCCTTATTTCAATACACTCGCGCGGAAACACTCAACATCTCAACAGTATGTTAATTGATACAAACTTAAAAAATGTGTTAAAAATGACTGCAATAAAATCTGAAATATGTTTCAAATTTTTCTCCCCGGAATCGATACTTCAAATATACAAATCAACCATTCTCCCTTGCATGGAGTATTGCTGCCATATATGGTCTGGTGCACCTTCTGTTTACCTCGGAGTTCTTGACAAGATCCAGAGGCGGATATGTAATATAATTGGCCCTGATCTGGCATCTCGTCTACAGTTGCTCTCTCACAAACGCGCCGTCGCCTCTCTCTGTCTTTTTTACAAATACTTTCATGGTAATTACTCCGATGAGCTGCTTTCACTGGTTCTCAGACTCCATGAATCCAAGCGCCCTACGAGGCTGGCATCCCGCTCCCACCCTTACACTGTAGAAACTTTTAAATGTAGCCGTCTCTTCTACTCCAATAGCTTCATACATCGCACCTCGCGCCTGTGGAACACCCTTCCCTATTACTGTTTCCCTGAGAGCTATAATCTCCAAGTATTCAAATGTAATGTCAATCGGCATCTCCAGTTATTTGATCTATCCACTATCCCTCTCCTCATCCCTTCCTCTATCACTCCTATCTGCTCTCGCTCCAAATCTTCTGCAACCCCCTGCATCCTAGTGGCTTCACGCCTTGCTCGGGGAGTAATGCTTAAAAAAAATGACTCCAAAGGGTTTATAAACCGTCGAAAAACAAATAAAACTGATCATTATAAACAGTGTATGGACACAGCATATTTATTAAACAGCATATTTATTTATTTTCGTCTACCGACCTAAATATTAGAAAAATCTTACTGGAGAAAAATATGCGTGCCCATTAGGACTCGAACCTAGGGGAAACCGTCATTATATTTGACGTGCTATGACCTCTCGGCTACAGAGTGCATTAATAAGCGAACAAAGCTGAATAGTGCCTTCAAACACATATTTTTCTTCGACTCTTGAAATAGACGTATCTGCTTAGATTCGTATCCTAACGTAAACAAAGCAATTTGTAAAAAGAAAGGATTTTTTTTTTTTTATCCCACAAACTTTTATTACTTAAACGTTAATTTTAGTGGATACTCGTATCTGAGTAGACCCTCCGTTTATTTGTTAAACAGCATAAATTATTTATTTATTTTCGTCTACCGACCTCAAAATAAATAAATATACTGTTTAATAAATAAATAGAACGTTTACTCAAATACGAATATCCACTAAAAATAATGTTTAAGTAATAAAAATGGTGTATGTGTTTATTTGATCTTTGACCTACACTTCATTTACATATTTGTTTACTATTTCTATCAGTACTCATGCGACATGCTACAATGTAGACATGTGTCGAAGTCCTCATCGGACTATTGAAAAGGGTTCAGAAAATACATCAAACCAGAACAAGTACCTTATCGATAAACCGTTGATGTTGCAGTAAGAAACACACCCACAATATTGGCTCAGGTTTCTCCATTCTTTTTCTTTTTTGTGTCGTGTTTCTTCAGGACGTTGATCATGACTCTCCACAATTTCCTGTCTTTTGTAGCTCTTAATAAATGCTGTCTTTTTCTTATCTCTCCTAAACCCTGTTCTACCATATATTTACTCAAGCTCGCTAGGTAGGTTATGTGTTGTTTTCGTCTTTCCCTCTTGCCGCCAATCAGCCCTATGAGTATCAAATGTAAGGAGACTGTCCAGCATTCTCTGCTATATCGGATGATCGATATTACATAGCAGTTCAGTGCGAGTTTCTTTGTTTCTAACCAAGTTTTCCTGTTTTTAATACATTGTCCAGCTTTTAGAAGACATCTTTCGCTATCCACTGCCTTCAGATTTCAGTCGCGCACTTTCCGTCCAGGTATTTAAATTTTTATTGCTTGTCAGATTTTGGTATCTCCAATTTGTAATTCGCATGTTAGGCTGTTCCGTTTTTTCTGATAGCCATACATTCTGTCTTCTTACAATTGATCTTTAGTCCTTTCTTCTCGCTTTCCTTCACTAACTTCTGTAGAAGTTCATCTAGTTTCCTTTCTATGTCTGCATCGTAACATAAGTGAGTAATATATGTTACAATCGGAAAGGATTGATTGTAATAGTATGCAATATGGACATGTGTGTGTGTGTGCATGGATGTTAATGCATGTATTTGTATAATATGTCATGTGACTAAACACAAATTCCGGCCAGCCGAGACACGGAAATGTCATTTTCGACATCCTGACAAGAACGACTACCGGTTTACTCACCATGCTATCTGCCCTACAGTAACAACGATAATAATGTTGATTTTTTTTTTAATTCCAGAGAACAGATCCACCATTTTGACGCACTTTATGTCTGTTTTCTTAACGTCTCTTTATTTTTATACCGCCAATGAATAAATACTGCTGAGTAAAATAATTGGGTCATTGACTTATTTACAAACACACGTGTCTTCCATAAAGTGTATATATATATATATATATATATATATGTATATATATAACGTCAAACGTTATTTTAGTAGATACCCGTGTTTGAAAGGGACGCCTCGTTTTTGTTCTGTTTTGTTTTTTTTGTTTTTGTATTTGTTTTTTTGTTTTTTTATTTTCAAACAGTATGCATTACCTCTATCGGTCTGCGCACTTGACAAAATTTAATAAAGAGAATATGCACTCCGGCAATTTTCTCGAGTACGCAAACTGATACACGTAATACACACTGTTTCAAATAAGGGGAGTCTATTTAAAATACGGGTATCCGCTAAAAATAATGTTCGAAGTAATAAAAACGGTGTATTAAAAATAAAATCCATAATAAATATTTAGAAATACATATAAATAAACGGATGAAATGTGTAAGAAAAACATTTTCCAATTTGTCCTACATCTTTTCTTTCAAAAATATATAAATATATAGCGAGCGTGAGAGAGCGAATGTGACAGAGCGAGAGAGAGATAAAAGCGTATATGCATGCATGTGCGTGTGTGTAAAGCTTGTGTGCGTGTGGATATTTTTTGATGAATTAAACTTTGGTACAATCCACATTCGTAAGGTACATTATAATAATAATGGCCGGCAAATCGTTTCCGAGTACACCCATTTGCATAAGGCGGTTAGCCAATCCCTATTGAAAACGTCTGCTCAAACACATTTGTGTTTGTT
Organism: Acanthosepion lycidas; assembly: GCA_963932145.1. Lineage (NCBI taxonomy): Eukaryota > Metazoa > Mollusca > Cephalopoda > Sepiida > Sepiidae > Acanthosepion > Acanthosepion lycidas. Next base: position 75,031,997 of record OZ010587.1, read on the forward strand.
CAACCCCCACAGAGTCCACCTGTGGTTTATATTGCAACTATACTGAGCGAAGATACAGTTCCTGGTAGAGAGCGCATAAATTGGCGTGATCAACAGTTTGAAAAAAGATCAGTACGCTCAAAAACTTTGTCATTATGAATTGTGATTTCGTGTTCGCACAACCATCGACAGCTTTCGAACAGTTCTGTCTACTCAATTTCACTCACAAGGCTTAAGTCAATCTTTGGGTTACATCTTACCCAGATAAGAGCTGCTTCATTTGTGGTGGCTTCCATATCGTTTCATTGTCCATGGCCCCTAAGATGACTCTTGACACCAGCATTCGATTTCATAGGTATCAGATATATATATATATATATATATATATATATATATATATATATATATATATATATATATAATTTAAAGAAAAACAGACCACTTTAAGGCTCCATTGCAATAGTTTATTTCACCAGAGACCTTTTAAAGTACTCTGGATCAAAAGTGTAAATTTTCATTTTATTTTTCGTTTCACCGTCTGAAAGTGATGTCTGAAGATCCAGAGTACTTTAAAAGGTCTCTGGTGAAATAAACTATTACAATGGAGCCTTAAAGTGGTCTGTTTTTCTTTAAATTATTAGCGCTGAATTTACATTGACCTCTCAGAATTTCACCCTCCTTGGGACTACCCATACGGATTAGCAAGTTTTTCGTTACTTAACTGATATATATATATATATATATATATATATATATATATATATATATATATATATATAACTCTGTATCCTTCATTGAGTTGATTGGGTCTGCATACCTACAACTATCCTGTGTACCACCACGTGCCTCCTCAATCCAGATGATGATCCGCAAACCTTGTTGCAAACACAGATATAGTCGGCATGACGATGAAGCAGGTTAGCATAGTTAGCTTGTTTCTGGTTGTTATGACCTTTCAGAGGCTTTACATAACTTACCTTCGACAACAGCATGCGCTCACACACACCACATTTCCAAGACTGAATATGAGCTGACAAATCAGAGTGAGTACCACTTCGGAGATCACGTTTGATCTGATCATGCATGAGACATTCATCCTCAAAGGTGTCGCATTCCTCCCTAATAAACTGCCTTCACTCTGGACGATTTAAAGTCAGTTCTTCCCAATGCTGCACATCCATGTGCAATACATTCAGATTATCTTCCTAGATTTGTATTGTGGAGACTTTCCTGTCTTCAGTTCCGCGTAAAAAAAGTTGTCTGACAATTGTGTTAACTCACATTTTCACAACGTGTCTGGCCCATCGTATCTGATTGAGAACTATTATTGTTTTTATGCTGTTGCATTCAGATCTTTGGAGGAATCAAAGCCTATCATTTGATGTTAAGAATGTGTCCCAGGAATTTTTGGTGGAACCATTCAAACCATTTTATATGCCTCCGTTATATAGTCCATGTTTCAGAATAGTACAGCATGGACCATAAGTTACAGGCCATATACACTAGTCTTGATGGTAATACTCCTATTTAATCTAAATGAGTATGGTTGTACAGGTTTAATGTGTCGCCTGCTATCATGTACGTAAGTTTGATCAATGCTTTAAGTTTTCGTGATAACGACAATGGCTCTTGAATTTAAGTATAGCTCTAAGCATCCGAGTGTAGGTTCCATTAAGCTTAGACTCTAGGATTTTATTTAATATCTCTACAGCGGCTCGAAAATATCTCCGTTTGAGGTTGTCTGGGAGATCAGATTTACAGATTACATCCCATCATTACACTGTTTCTAAAAACAGAGGTATCTACTGAAAAACGTGCATTCACTTAGTATTAGGTTTACAAGAATAAGAAATATTGTACGATTATATAAAAAACAGACTAAAAATAATAGTTGCATACATGATGGCTGTCGATTCGTTAAACGAGTATGACCATCGCTGACAAGTTCTGTGAATGGTTTAAGTTCTCATGGGAACGACAATGGCTATTGAAGCCAGCAAGATGCGGCAAATTAAGTTGTTCTAGACAAGGCCTGACCGCTTTCGTAAAAACTCTGCTCAATTCGCTCGTGGGTTTCCATGTAACAGGTGAGACCTCACGTTAAGTTATTTCCAGCGTAGTATTCATCGTAATTTATCAAATGTCTACCAATAGGAACTCTTCTCGTAGTTAACGAGTCCTGCATTGGAGAAACATACATACATACATATTCGAACATACTTGCGAACATTTAAACTTATTTAAATAAATATAAAAAGAGACGCGCACGTACACATATATGCGTATGTGTATAATTATGAAAATGTATTTATTATACAAATGCAATTATCTTGTGATATGCAAGTATGCATGACGATGTGTTTTATAAGTTAATGAATATATTTTTTTTACTGCAAAGCGTTGATCTTAACATTAAAATAAGTTATTCTATCAACCATAGTATGCGTCGAATTATACCAAGCGTTTATAGATAAAACTCGACTTAGATGTTAAAACAGTCGTAGTGATATATAAAAATGGCATATGAGATTTTACATGTATGATAAAAGTGTCTGCTTAGTGTAATAATATACTGGGAAGATATTTTTTTTATTTTTAATTGTAATCAGTTTATAGCTTCTACTTCTTTATGTGCCGTGTCCCCTCATGACGTAAGCGATCATGGCTCTCCACAACTTCCTGCCCTTTCGCTATTTTCCCTGTTGAGGGGTTCTCCCCTTTTTACACAAATGGACTCACCCAGCATATAGATATACTACTGCTACGTGAAGACCCAATAGCTACAGAGGGGAGAGTGAAAGGTTGTAGGTAACCGGAAGAGTGAGGTAACAGCGTTGTAGATAACCGACAGAAGGTGAAGGTAACAGACAGACAGAACGAAGGTAGCGAGCAAGAGTCACAGTGAGTGAGCACGTAGACTCAGTAAGAAGTCATACAGCGATACTTCAATACCAAAGACAGTATAGATATTTTGCTACTAACCCGTATTTCTGGAACTACTAACCTGCATTACTACTTTGTATACATTATTAATACATTATTTTCCTATATTCATTCTTGGCGTTTGTTATTTATTGGTACTGGATTTCATCCCGGAATCCACAACATTCCCTAAACCCTGTTTCACCATCCATTTATTTGATTTTATTATGTATGTTAGGAGCTGTTTTCCTCTGACCCTCTTACCTTCAATCTGCCCTGTGAGCATCAGGTTTTCTAAACCGTACTTCCTCATTATATACCCTAGAAATAATAACTATCTCTTCCTGATGTTAAGTATAAGTTTCATTTGTGTTTCCATTTTCTCTAAAACTTCGTCGTTGTTCCCATGTTCGGTCCATGTTGTCATCAGCATCCTTCTGTAGAACCATATTTCTGTTGCTTCTAAGTTTCTTCTTCATCTTTGAGATTGTCCAGCATTCACTGTCATATGGAAGGACAAATATCACGTCAATTCAGTACTCTTTTTTTAACGAAGTTTTTTCTGTCTCTCAATACTCTGCTTAGCTTTTGGAATGCATCTTTGTCTATCCCAATGTGTCTTCGAATTTCTGTTTCGCACTTTCCGTCCTCTGTTAGAACACTTCCGAAATATTTGAATTTTTGCACTTGCTTGATTTTGGTATCTCCGATTTGTAATTTGCATTTTGGGCTCATCCTTTTGATAACAACCATGAACTCTCTCTCTCTCTCTCTCTCTCTCTCTCTTTCTCTCTCTCTCTCTCACACTTCTTGCGCTAAGCTAGTTTGAAAGAAATAAAAACAAATGAAACCAGTGCGCATGAAGAGTTATCTTTGGTAAAATCTTGAAGTGACGCTGTTTTGTAGATAGTCATTCAAGTTGAAAATACACGCAGTTGGTCCTGTAAAACTTGATCAAATCAAAATACGTCATTTACATTTTTTTTATAACAATTGAATTTCTAATTCAGGCGGAATCTTTCCGCTGGAAAGAAGTCACCAAGGCACTAACAGAAGTATGTAAGGTTTCCCGTTGTAGCCAGCTAACGAGGAATTTGTTTAACACCCCAAGATGTACGCAATATCCTGTGTTTCCAGTAGGAGACAATGATGCCTTTTCGAGTTTCATCATCATAAAAAAAATAATTCATTTCTGAATACGAACCGAACAGCAGTTGACCTGTTTCATTTTCAGAACTTCTTCTTCTTCTGTGTGCCACGTCATTTCAGGACATAAGTAATCATGGTTCTCCACGACTTTCTATCTCGTGCGGCTTTTAGCAGTTTTCTCCCTTTATTAAGACCCCCGTCCACCGTTCCTTCATCTGTTCACACAAGCTCGTCATGTATGTGGCTCGCTACCTTCCAAAAGTTAAGAAACGGAAAAAAAAGTCTTTAGAAACAAAGAAAAGAGTTCTGGAATGCTATGCGATATCCATTCTCTTATATGGTAGTAAATGTTGGACAATTCTCCTAAGGATGAAGAAAACAACCTAGATGCAGCAGAAATGTGGTTCTACAGAATGATACTGAAAATGGATGTCAGTACAGGAGACAAAGCGAAAAAAGCTACTGAAAGCCACAAGAGATAAGAAATTGTGGATAGTTATGATCATCTATGTCCTGAAGTGACGCATCACATGTAAGTAAATAGTGATCGGTTCATTTTGTTTTGTGAAGAAATTGGAACATTTCAATCAGATCTCTAGACAGTAAATAATTTCTCGCCTTTATTTCCGTAAGAAAACATCTAAATATCTACAAAATATTCTTTAAAACTACATTTTTTTCTGCTTGTCCGGGCCATAATGTCTCCGTTTTAACTAACCGTTTTTAGCAGCGTCTCAGAGACATAAATTTGATGATTTCACTCTCCAGGAATACAGAACCGATTTTTTAAAAATTTCTAGCTCATATCAGGCCAGAAGCCATCGTCCCCGTACTGTACTGGTTACTAACGGAGCTAGGGCGTGAGAAAGGTCGCGAGATGAGATCAAGAAGTTTGAGGGACGGGATGGAGTTTAGGATGGAGACAAGAAGGGGTGGAGGTAGGTCTAGTTCTCTCTCTCTTCCACTCTCTCTCTCTCCCTCTGTGTCTCTCTCTCTATCTCCCTCTCACGCACACACACACGCATATCAGGATGCTACTTGTTAACGATTACGTCATAGCTATTACAAGCATCGACTGAAGACCGACAGGATAGATATTAATGGCGATAGATATCAACATAGACTAACATGGACAGAAATAGATATGATCTGAGGGATACTAATACTCATTTCATACAAGCATGAAATGAGTATTCTGTTTGGTGGCTAAGGTAGTTGCGTATTTCTGGCACAGGTAAAAGAGAGAAATTCAAAGCAAGCAAGACTTCTAAAATATTCTGTTCATCTCGGAGTCCTGATTTAGAACAAGTCTAGATATTGAGATTAATAGATATAAACAGATCGAAACAGGCAGATGGACAGATATGAACAGATTGAGATAGGTTGTTATAAATACGAAAACACTGAAATAGATACGAGAACAAGCAAATAGATATGAAGACTGACAGAGAGAAAGAGGGGGTATATTCGTGCATAGGAATGTTACACCCATTACCAGGCAATTGGCTGATATTTTGTACAGACTCCGTCCTTCTTTATAGAGGAAACCACTGTCAGATTTGTCAAGCTTTAGTACACTCATCCACATTGACCGTTATATATTGATTTGGATGTGCAATTGAATAACTGGGAAAATAAAATAGAAAATTAAACAGATCGATCATCGGTTGGCTAAATTTAATAAAACTTGTTTAAATGAATCCTAGTTGTCGCCATCTTTGCAGGCCGTTTTTACAGGTGAAAGTGACCGTTTCCCTTTACGGGGTTTGGATAAATATACCAAAAATCGTGTTGAGGACTAGACCTAAACCTTGACGGCACAATTTTCAGCGAGAAAAAGACTTTGGGTTGCAGCAGATTCTGAGTGCGACGTCCTTCACTGTCTGATGGACCAACTTTGCTTCTGTGGTTAGCGTCTATGCAGACACGTCGTTAACTGACCCGATAACTTTTCTAATTGGCTAACAAAGATATATGTTTTCATGTTGGCCCCAACGTGGTTCATGTATCGCTTATATTGGACACTAAATCCTTTTCGCCTAGATCCAATTGATGAAAGCATGTCGTGGCTTGATGCGAAAACACACACACATATATAAACAATCTATGGGAGCACAAAACGTTATTAATGCTGTAAAAACGGACATATTGAAATTGTATATAAATATATACATCAATAAATATGAAAACAAAAAGAACAGGGAAAAGGAGAGGTCAAAATAATAAAATAAATCATCGTAGAAAGGTGAATAGAAATAGTAACAGCAATAAAAAAAAATGACAAAAAAGGGCTATTCGGTTTTCGATTGTCGTTCCTCGGGGCCAATCGAGGACAAACGTATGTGTACACAACATTAAAAAAAAACAATAAATTAAGAACAGCCAAGGAATCAGCAGCAGAAAAAGTAATAATCACACTTCGATTACATTAAGACCCAGCAGCCATTCCTTCTGTTTACAGAGGGAAAAGCCGCTTAGAATAAATACATAATGCCTCTAATATTTCCAAGTGGTAATCGAGGTACATTCTACAAGTATAAATTATCAATAATTCATTACAGTAATTATCTAAGGTATGAGCAGCGTGTTTATTGTATACATGGAGCTTGAACACACATACACGCATATATATATATATATATATATATATATATATATATATATATATATATATATATATATATATATATAAAATAGCTGGCCAGTCGTATTTGAGGATACCCGTCTATTAGGGCGGCTAGGCAATTCCTATTGCAGACGCTCGCTCAGGAACATTAGTGTTTGTTTAACACCCACAGAACCAACCTGTGGTTATATACTGCAACTATATGTTGAGCAGACCTTAGGTACAGTTTCTGGGATAGAGCGTTTTTATCTAGCGTGATCATCAATCTGAATAAGGCCAGCACCTGGGTCACGATGACTCGTGACTTCGTGCTAGCACAACTATCCACGGCCCCCAAGAGTTCCGTCTACCCAATTTCACTCACAAGCCTTGGGTCAACCTGTGGTGTAGTTTTCAGCCACTTTCCAAAGGTGCCGCACGCTGGAATCGCCCCCTCCAGACCGATAACATCAGGAAGTCTACTTCCTGACAAATCAACCGTTCGAACCCAGAAAGCGAACGTTCTAACCACTCGGCCACACATATATATATATATATATATATATTATGAAATGGGTTAAATCCGGCAATTATTTTAATATATTTATTGTTTATACGTTATTTTTATAGATCCAAATAGTTAAGCTTGATTGTCCGGGAAATGATGACACATATTTCCTATGAAATTTCTCCGACATTCATGCCGGTAAATGTTAATACTGTTTATTATAAACAGAGCATTTACTTAAATATTCATATCTATAATATATATATATATATATATATATATATATATATATATATATATATATATATATATAATCAAATATAAACAATAACAAAAATACAAAAATATCAATTCACTTTCGTTTAATAGGCTGAAAAACTACGACATTCACCACCATCCATAGTTTATCTTTCCCTTACAGTGAGGTCTTAGAATATTTTAGTGTGTTCTCTGAAATTTAAAAACCTAACGTTATTTTTCGACACGTAATTTCTGCGCATACAGATTACTAAATAAAAATGTCTACACTTGCTTTAATATAGTTCTTCAAGGAATGCAGCACATTGGCATAACAGGTTTTCCTCTTGCCTTTTATTTTAATTATATTTTCTCTACAGATATATTTATATCTGGATTTTTACTCACACACACATATTATTTTTATTATTAGTAGTAGTAGTAATAGTATTTTCTTTGATTTTTGTTGTATACAAATTTCTTTCCTGGTCCAACCAGTGACCTAAGCTCAGAAATGCCTTCAGAATATTTTCTACTCATCATTTTTTTGTAAAAAAAAAAAGAAAAAATCCTATGATCACTCACATTTTACATAGATAAAGCTTTTAGTAATGTGTGAGCAGTACTTGTGAGTACAATTTATGTATTTATTTAAGGCATACACGACCAGGAATCCTTTCAATGTGTCTATAGGAACCTTTTCCAATCAATCCGAGGGCTCCAATAACAACTGGAATTTTTTATGTCCTTATGTGCCACATTTTTTTGATTTGCATTTCAAGACCCTTGTATTTTCATAGTTTTTGAAGATCTTTAAAGATGGTATTTATCAATCCACTCACGAGGATTGAATGCGGCACAAGGCCTTTTTAATGTGGGTATCTCCGAGCCCGTAGGCTCAGCCAAAAATAAATAACCATCCAAACCCCCCGAGGGGGGCCAGTTCCGTCAACCTCCCCCAACGAAACCCTACCCTTCGGCGGAGCTTCGTCAGGGTTCCTCCCTGCAAGCAGAGAGTTCGACAAACAACCGACCCGGCAGCTCACAAAGCACAGATACTACACTTTGATCCTAGCCACCGGGCCGAGCGGGTAGTATTTATCAATCCCCCCACGAGGATTAAATGTGGCACAAGGCCGGTTTAATGTGGGTATTTCCAAGCCCGTAGGCTCGGCCAAAAATATGACCTTTGAACCCGCCTAGACGGGTTCAGGTCCTGTCTACCTCCCCGAAGGAAACCTTGCCCTTCGGCAAAGCTTCCTCCGAGTTCCTCTCTGCAGTAGAGAGTTCGACAGATACCCGACCCGGCAGCTCACAAAGCGCAGATACTACACTTTGATCCTAGCCACCGGGTCGAGCGGGTATGATTTTTTTGCATACAAAGATCTTTAAAGATACATTACAATCTGCAGGAATTGCTATGTCAAGAAGAAAGCACATTCTGTTTTTGTGGTCTTTGATCACGATGTCTGGGCGATTAGCTTTGATTGTTCTCTCTGTATGTATTGTAAAGCCCCACAAAATTGTTACAGGTCCTATCTCTGTAACCTTGTCTGCGTGATGTTCCTACCAGTTTCTTGCAGTTTCCTTCCCGTAAAAGTTGCATATCTTCCAGTGAAGATATTGGCCCATTCTGTCATATTTTACAGTATGTGTGCTTGGTAATCTCTAATTAGCAAGCATTGGTCCTGTGCACGAAGAATAAAACCTTCGGTTTCAGTTTTTAGCCCACTGAAGGGTACGGGATTTATCTACCTCACTTTGGTACGGACAGAGTATTGACCATGAAGAAACTTATCTTGTCATCGTATTATTAGTAGTAGTATTAGTAGTATCATTAATATTATTATTAATATTATTCATATTGATCAAATGTACCTGTTCCAATTGGATTTAAGTTGTAATTTATAATCTTTGAATAAGGAAAAAATATCCATAGCTGCTGTATTTGCATTTACTGAAGTCGCTTTCTAGCTGATCATTTCGTATAGCGCAGGAATTGGTAAAATGAATGTCTTCTTTAGTTTACCCATCGTAAGGAAACGGTTAGTGATTTTAAAAGGAAAATAGGGCTTGAATCTCTCCAAGATAGTTGTTGTAATGACAAAAGTACGCTGGCGTAGGCTTTAAGAAAGCTTTATTCAACTGAGAGTACAAGGTCCGCGTGTAGTGTCCTTGTATAGTCCCAGTAAGCAGAAATAGTTCTCTGAAAGAGGAGAGTAACGAAACAAGGGAAGACCACTCTTAATTATTCATAACAGCTGTAAAATAACTTGATAGGTATATATTTCTCTCTTATCTAATGATCTCCCACCCTCTTCAAGGTTAGGTTTATTCCATGCTTAAAAATCCTAAGAGACCATCCCACACCTCAACCCCTTTACCTAGTCGAAATCTGCCGAAAATCTGAGACTTCTTTTACGTACCCATCATAATAAGTTGGTTGGTGATTAAAAAAATTAAAATTCCGATAATCTTAATTACCTGCTCGATATTATTTTGACAGAGGATATTTGAACTATTGATATATTGCTATATATATATATATATATATATATATATATATATATATATATATATATATATATATATATATATATACACTGCGTGCCAAATTATTATCGAGATAACTTTTTTCTAATATTTTAAAAACCGCCCAATCAATTCACACAAAATTTTCACACGATGTTAGCAATACTGACCTGCGCAATCACTGAAATTTTCGTATTGATCTGCGCAAGGTAAACAAACTGGCGCCATATTTGTTATCAGCACGGTGATTTGAGCGTACCAAATTATTAGAAAGGTTTAGTAAAATTCCCAGAATTGAGCAAACAAAACGTTTATTAATGTTGCACATGAATGTTTATGATCAAAAGAAGCTAATAAATAAGATAATCAAACAAATAATAAAAGATACAAAGGCACAGTTTTAAACAAATTAATAGGGAATGTGCTTTCCCTGTTTTGAAATTACTTGAAGAAGTCGAAGAATTTGTTAATTGTAGGATGTCATCTGCTGTAATGCCGTGAGATATGTAAAGAATTGCTTTCCACAACTCAGCGTTGCTCCTGAATTGTCGTCCGTTGGCGTACAGTCTTCGCTTCATGATGCTCCAAAGGTTTTCGATTGGGTTCAAATCCGGAGAATTTTCTGGCCACTTCATATTTCGAGGTCCATCGAAGCCTAACTGTTTCAAATATTCAGTAGTCTTGTGAGCAGCATCTGAGGGAGCATTATCTTGCATAAAAACAATGGCCCTTCTGAAGGCAACTCTTTGCCTTTTCATCCATGGTTCAAGATGCTCCTTCATAAACGCTATGTATGCATCAGCAGTCATTTTGACGCCATCTGGTACTCTCCATGGGCCCACTAATGTTTTTCCAATAATACCACCTCAGATCATTATGCCTCCACTGCCTTGTTGGTGTCTCAAACGCTGATGGCGATTCTGTCCGTTCATTTCCCAGCCTTTGCACCATCTATCTGGCCCATCAAGTGTTGCTCGAGTTTCGTCTGTGAACAAAACTTTAAAGAAGTCAATCTTCGTATTGTCCTCGGTCCATTTCAAGCGATTTTGAATGTGATTTCTCGTCAACGGAGGCTTCGATACAAGTTTGACTGTTGTTGCTACTTCCCTCAGATACCGACACCGAGTACTTTTAGACACAGTAGGATCCCCATGCGACTGAAAAGCTCTTGACTAGTAAGTCCAGGGTTCTTCGTGGCCTCTCATTTAATTCATGACATGAGGCGACGTGAAATAACACTCGGCTTACCTTTATCTGTTCTTTTGCGTACTTGTGTAGGGTCGGTGGTGAACTTTTTCACTGTTTGATGACACTTCCCTATCATTTTAGAAATTTCTAGGGTAGATTTACCTTTTGAGAGTTCTGACGTGATAGTTTTCTTTTCAGCATCACTTAAACTGCTTTTATAGCCCATCATTTCACTAAATTCTTACACTTTTCCAATAATTTGGCACACTCAAATCACTTTGAAGATGGGAGCCAGAGTATGAATGTTGGTACCATTACTGAAGGCCTGTATGACCTTTTTCCTCTCACCATTACTCAGTTGGGAAGACAATGGGTCTGACACAAAACGATTTTAACCTGTTCTCTTTCTAGATAAATAACCCAAGGTTTTTTTTTCAGTGATTCTTACGACAAATGGTATCAAGATGGCTAAATGTTTTATCTGAATACCTGGAAAACCAAAACTCAATAAGTTCAGCGGTTATTTAGATATTAAACATTTTGTGAGGTGGACAATTATGCTGTTAAACGATTTGGATAAGTTTGCTGTTTCCACCCGGATAATTTATATAATATATACTCGGTGTATGTATATATATATATATATATATATATATATATATATATATATATATATATATATATATATATATATATATATACAGAAAGCCTTCTACAAACCCTTTACAACCCTAATCGTAGCAAACGACTCGCCCAAAACTATCAGATCTCTAACGGTAAACACGAAGAAGAAAAAACAACAAATTTCACAGAAAAAGAAAGAAGAAAGTCCCACTTCATTTTTCATTTTTTTATTTCTCGTCTCGTTGAGAAATGGCACAGGCGTGTCCAAAAATTTACACACACACACACATATATATATATATATATATATATATATATATTGCACTATACGCGAGGAGGAGTAAGAGAAAAATATCATATATATATATATATATATATATATATATATATATATATATATATAATATTTTCTCTTGCTCCTCCTCGCGTATATTGGAACCCGCTTTTAAAAGCTTACTTGGATAAATTCTTATCGATCTCCATGACAAAAACATCTGGAACGATAGTTGTGGTCAAATGGGTAGAGGGTGAATATGTAATGGAAGTTTTAGTACTTATGAACTGGCAGTTGGAAAAGGCTGATCCAAATGAACGGTTGCTCGGCCAGCTTTAGTTTGGTTTTTGCTAATAAACTATATTTATATGAATCGATGCTGGATCTTGATAGAAAAAAATCATTTTTGTTAGCCCCCCCCCTACACACACACCTCCGCCATCACCACCAAAATCTAGTGTCCATAACTTTTAAGTACATAATCCTGAAAATAAAAAAGAAGATTTAAGAAGATTTAAGAAGATTTAAGTCGATTTTCGTTTCACTTGCTGTAAGAAAAAAAAAACAAATACTGGGTTTTTATCATTGGTCCCCACTAGCAGGAAAAGAAGACTAAAACCCTAGCTCCTATCTGTGGGTGGAGCATAAAAAATAAACAACATAAATTCCAACTGGTTTTGATATTTTACTCTGGTAAGATGAAGTAACAAATACAGTGTAACCCGGATATAAGAGAAACCCGGATATAAGAGAGATTTTCGCTGTGCCCAAATTAGAGTCTGTGTTAATATATATAAATTAGACCAAACCCGGATATAAGAGAAACCCTGATATAAGAGACTTCTTATCCGGTCCCGGCAACTCTCTTATATCCGGGTTACACTGTATATCAAATGCTTTTTTCTTATTTTAAATTTTTTTCGGCATTCGTCCCTTCTTCGGGCGAAACTGCAAAAATCAAACAACTTGACGCATCGAACCAAACTAAAAGGATATACAAGACAAGAGTAAGACTGAGCGAGGATTAACGAAAACATTTCTGTATGCCCATTCGAATGAAATTATTGCTTATTAGAAACATGTCTCATTTCTAGTAACGAGGTTTAACAACCCAGCGTCCGAACTTCAAAACTTTCAGATGCCAGTTGTTGTTTTTTTAACCTCAAAATCAAAACATAGAAGTGATTGATATTTTTACATCATTTAAACGTATTGGGTATTACGATAAATAAAATACTCGATTGACTTACAAATTAAGTATTTTTCTTTTACATTTTTTAGTGATGAATACAGGCCACACAGAATCCTCTCTCTCTCTCTCTCTCTCTCTCTCTCTCTCTCTCTCTCTCTCTACAAAGCTACAAATTGAAAATCTACTTTTATCATATTTTTATCAGCAGCTTTTCAAATCAAAAATCTTCTCTCTCTCTTTCTCTCTCTCTATATATGTGTGTGTGTGTGTGCTCGCACGCGCGTCTGAATAAATTACAGACATTATGTCTGTTAATTTTTAATAAAATCCGTTCTTAAGAAATGAAAATAAAAGAGAGTTAAACAGCTATAGCACATTTCTCTCATCCTTTAACATCAATACATGGAAGGTTATTCGTGAGTATGAACGAATTTTATTAAAATAGATACGTAATATCAAATCCGTAAGAGATAAGGATAATCCAAGTGGGTCTTTTTAATATAAAATATTAAAAAGATAGATCTATGAAGAGAATTCATTGTATTTATATACTGAGCAATAAATTGTCCGGATAAATTTAAACCATTTTATAATTTTGGTCTGATAGGGCAGATATTCAAAATTTATCTGTCGAAATAAATTTATTGCCGAATTCTTCGATGACACAACAACTAATAACAAATATTGAAATTGTCCTCCGCTTACTTCCACACGCGCATGCACCCGTCGGATCATTGACTGGCGGATCATTTCAAATGTTCCCACACGGCATCGAATGGTTTTGTAGGTGCCCATGACACGTTGATGAAGCGTCTCTGCATTATTAATGTCTGCTACATAAACCAATAGTTTTAGATGGCCCTACAGATAAAAATCCAAAGGAGTGAGGTCAGGAGAACGTACAGGCCATGGAACGGTTCATCCTCTAACTATCCATCTTTCATGGTAGATATCAGCCAGTGCATCACAAACAAGAAAACTAAATTGTGCTGTAGCCCCATCGCACATGAACCAGATGCGTCTTCGTATTAAGAGGAGTACATTCTCTAGCAGGTTTGAAAGTGCGTTCGAAATAGTGACCCCGCCGACAGCTCGTGTAAGACGTGCTAGGAAAACATGTGGACTTACCAGATAGTCACCTATAATTCCAGCTCACATCGTAAAATGACGCTAGTGTTTAGCCTGTATTGTACCACAAATGTCGGTTGTGAAAATTTGTTATTCCATCTCTTCCAAATGTTAATTCATCCGTAAACAAGACTGAAGAGGCAAACAATGGGTCGACAGTTTGTGCAATAAACGATCGGAAAAAAGTTCCCCCGTGGTGAGTGATCAGAGCGCGCTCACGTTGCCAATGATACGGATACAGAAGCTGCCCTTGAAGTACCTTCCATGCGATACTATGAGATGTCCGACAGCCTGTAGAATGTGTTCTTCGGGATCAGGCATACGAGCGGATCTCGGTCTTCCCCGATCCATAGTTTGTGGTACCATGGATCTTGTTTCAGCAACGTGACGATAAACAACAGCAAAGGTTGGATGACTCTGCTGCCTTCCGTCTGGAAACGCAATCTGATACAGCCATATAGCCTCACGTTCATTACCATTATCGTAGATAAAAATCATATTTGCCTGCTCACGATATGAATATCCTGCCAGTGTTAAATGAAACACTTCTCTGTTAACTCACTAATACACACGTTAAAATTTGACAACAGACTAACTACAAATATACACGAATGATAAATGTAACCTCGTCTACGTGGCAACACAGAGCCTTCTAACGTAAATAATTCAAAAACGAAGGATCTGCAGACATATGTTTATATGGACTTTTGTCCTTGTTTTGGTGTGAGGAACGCGCCCCCAAAATTTGTAGAAGTATATATATATATATATATATTATATATATATATATATATATATATATATATATATATATATATCAATGTTAATGTGATTAATGGCGAAATCACTTCACTAACAAGACTTAATGACACATTAACTTACTATCTTACTTATTATCTTATTAACTTACTAATATATTTACGACATCAGATCCGCAGCGCAGTAATAATCAGAATTTTAAATTCTCTGGAAAACTACTAAGATTGGATTATACATAAATCCATTTTATTTTAACTGATAAAAACATATAACAAGAACATTTCGTGGATTCATAACTTTTCAAAATTCAAACAAAATTCTCACTTGGTCGATTTGAACAAAAACTGTCGCGTCGCACGCTCCAAACCATATATTTAGTGAAATATATAAATAGCCATATAATCTATTCTCTCTCATCAACAAGGGATTTCGGTCCACTGAATTTTTTTTCTTCTTAAACCGTAGAAATGGTTGGGCTTAAAATGTTCATGTAGATCAGTAGTTTGTAAAGCAATTAGATCCGCGCGTCTGGCACCAACGACCATGCCGCATTGAAAGTCAATTAAATCACCTTTCTTTCCCTTTTGAAATTCATCAGGTCCCCATGTCTGTATCCATGAAATTGTTGCCACATTATTGGCTGATTAGAAATTTGCATAAGAGAGCATTTGTTCCCGTGCACTTAATTAGTTGACTAAGGAGTATATATATATATATATATATATATATATATATATATATATATATATATATATATATATATATATATATATGACGTTGTTAGATATAACAGACAGTCAAGATCTTTAACCAACTAAAGAAAAATGACACACAATATTATATTAATGACAAGCTGTAGAGATTTTTCCAAGCGTAGCTTAGATGCGGCATAAGGCCGAAAGTAAGGGGCACCCAGTGAGCATTGAACTCACTCGTAATTGTTCTAGCAAGACAAGCTTCCTAACCATTACACCACCTCGAGGTGCTCTTACGACGGGCTGTAATTGCAGATCTTAACCGATTAATCCATAAAATATTTTTCAACAGACTCAAATAAATTTCCAGCCGCTTTATTTCTTCCTGCTTTTCCTTTTATTTTTCTGTCTCTCTCTCTCTCACTCTCTCTCTCTCTCTCTCTCTCTCTGTCTCTGTCTCTCTCTCTCTCTCTCGCTCACTTTCTCTCCTTTCTCTTTCCGAAGTCATTTATAATTCAAAAAGGAAAAGGAAACGAATCGAATTCTAACTGTAATAAAAATCTACTGATATGTTTACTAACTAAACTGACAAGCAACATCTATTTACTCCAACTTAATAAACAATCTTCTTGCAATACTTACGTATGAAGACATTTGCTCTGTTTGCCTCGGCCTGGAACAAGGCCACAAAAATGGGACACTTAAACTCAGCTGATCTAAGCTATTATCACTCAATAGCAGACATATATATAAATATATAATAATAATAGTAATAATAATAATAATAATAATAATAATAATAATAATAATAATAAAATGTTGTAGAGTCTATAGATGAAGACAGCGTGAACATAGCAATCCATGCATGGTAACTGTCAATTTTACGCCTGAATGCGGCCTTCAGCTCTTTATACGAACATTAATAAGCACTCATGTATGTTGTGAAAATGAATATTAAAACAACCAAAAAGAAATAAATTTATGCTATTAACCTATAATTATAATAGCTCTTAGCGTGGAACCACCTCTTAATTGCTGGTGTTCCCAGGTCCACCTTGACCCGGGGTGGTAGCACCTGTTAGGGTCCCAGCTATGGGCAAATAGTGAACTCCTAGTTTTTCCAGCTCTTACCCACGTCCTGGGTATGACAATAAACTACATCCGCGTCCTGGGTATGGCGATAAACTATGTCCAACAGCAAGATCTCAGATAATGTTTTCTGAAAAATAATGTTGCCAGCTATATGTTTTTGAAGCAATAATGTTGCCAGCTATGCGTTTTTGTAACAATAATGTTGCCAGCTATACGTTTTTGAAACAATAATGTTGCCAGCTATGCGTTTTTAAAACAATAATGTTGCCAGCTATACGTTTAATAGTACTGTATATTTAATATATGTATAGGTATATATATATATATATATATATATATATATATATATATATGTGTGTGTGTGTGTGTGTGTGTGTCTATAACTTAATTTGGCATTAAATGACCTACAGTGGTTGATATGCCATAAAACCCAACCACCCAACATATAACAGCTCTTAAAAGTTTATGTACCGACTACATGATCGAATTGTACTCATCATACACAAATATTTCAGTTGATAGATATTAACAATTATTGTTGTTTAGTTGATTTTACGACCAATTATGTAATTTTGAGTTTTTTATTAAATTTTGGAGCTGATCCAGTCTTTCTTATCAAATCGTGAAATGAAAGCCATCCTGGACGGCCACTCTTCCAGATTCTTTCGTACTAATGCAGGTGTACCCCAGGGCTCCATTCTTGTCCTACTTTTTTTTTAAATTTTCATTAATGAGCTTCTCGATGGCATCAGCTCTCAATTTGGTATCTACGCTAATAACGCAACCATTTACTCCTGTCTTGATAGTAAGTCTGATCATTTTTATAAAGTCAAAATGACAGTGGATATTCAAAACGACCTTCAGTCTGCTGTTATTGGGGCAAAGGATGGCTTTTTAATTTTAACGCCTGTAAAAATAAACTACTCTCTATTAATCATCTGAGAGAACCTTGCTTTCCATCAGCATGTCTGATGCTAACCGCATTGTGTCTTCTCGGGCTAACGCTCTCGCCGGACATGAAGTGAAATGACTATATTGAATCCATTGCTAGGACAGCTGCTAAGAAAGATGGTTTACTGTGCCATACTAGACAATTTTCCTCTCCAGAATCTATCTTACATATATATAAGTCTATTATTCTTTCATGCTTAGAATATAGTTGCCATATATGGTCCGGTACCCCAACCATTTATCTAGAGCTCCTTAATAAAATCAAAGAATCAGCAATATTATTGACCCGGATATGGCATCACGGCTTCAGTCATTTTCCCACCGCTGTAAGGTTGTTTCTATGTACCTTTTCTATAAATACTTTCATGGCAATTGTTCGGATGAGCTCTTCGCTATGGTGCCTAGAGTTTTTGAATTTAAGCGCAATACTAGATTGGCATCGAGATCTCATCAATTTACAGTTTAGTTGGTTAAATGTAACCGTAAATTCTACGCTAACAGTTTATTTTTCGCGCTTCTTGCTTGTGGAATGTCCTTCCGGCTCCAGCCAACTTTAATCTCTAAAAATTTTAATGTAATATCAATCTCTATCTACTGTCCTCTTGATTACTCTTCTTTTGTTCTCGCTCCTTAACAATGTCTTTCTTTTTCTTATTCTTTTATACCCCATAACCCCTTCTCTTAGTGGCTTTACTGTATTGCATGAGGTTAACTTAATTAAAAAAGGCACCCAGTAAGGATGGAACTCATTACTTCAGCTGTAATGATCAAGCAAAGTAGTAAAACTTCACAATTAGCAGACGGTATCATAGCCCCATGTTGAGGCGCTTAGATAGATAGATAGATAGATAGATAGATAGATAGATAGATAGATAGGAATAAGCTAAGGTAGAAAATGGTTAGCTCTATGTAGATTGTGAGTTGCTTACAGCTGTTTCCTCTTATATATATATATATATATATATATATATATGTGTGTGTGTGTGTGTGTGTGTGTGTGTGTGTGTTTCAAGTCTCGCAAATTAAGAATTCAAACAGGGAACGGATTTTTTCTAATAATTCCACCTACAAGCGGATTCTACCCACCTCAAACAACTAATGTTGGATAGTTTCCACCGCCATTTTGTTTACTTCTCGAATCCGCTGATAAAAAGAAAACACAGGCGTTGTTCGAAAGTTCTGAAAATTTGGAACCTCAATCTCCTTGCTTCATTTTTGTCACCTGGTTAATGTCAATAAATGTTTTTCGTACTGATTTCATCGGTACTCTTTCGTTTGACTTTGTTTTGTTGACCAACTTATCTACTCTACTATATATATATATATATATATATATATATATATATATATATATATATATATATATATATATATATATATATATATATTAAATTCAATAGTTGTTCAATAATAGAGCATATTCGAAATACATTAGTAAATTTGAGACTGCTCAGTCACGCGAAAAAACTCTGAAGGTAAATAAATAGTCGACTGGTATGCACGTCCATCTATGCATATGCTGTATATAAAATATAGGCTGACACAATACTTAACGTATAGAAAGTATACAAACGTGTCCAAGCTATAGACCTTTACAAAGGCAAATCAGTTGTGCAAGAAGGAATGCTTGTATGTTTATGCTGTTGCGTATGTCTGTTGCAGGGGAGGGGCGGTAGCACAGATGCGTCGTCAGGGATTGGTTCCTTTATTTGGTGTAATTCTTGGTACGAGACTCAGTTAAATAAATCTTGGATGAAAGCAGGGAAAAAAAGTTTCTCGTTATTAAGGGCGTCTCCACGCCGACCCAACCACCCCCTCCGTTGCGAACACTTTTTCTTTTCTTATCGAATGTTTGATTTTTCTGCATCACAGGTTCGTGTAAGAAAATCAAAGCAGCGTTAACTTTTCACACACACACACACACACTCATATAAACGCACATATGCAACACACATATATAGATACACACACATATATACACACATACATGAACAGATATATATATATATACACACATATGCATTCACACATATACACACATGCATGCACACACACATATATACACACACACATTCACACACGCACATATGCACACACACGTATATAAATATATACATACATATGGATATACACACATATGCACACACACACATACACACATATATGTAAAAATTGAGATATAATTAAAAAATATATCTGTAGAAAGACAATATGAATAAAGACAAAAGGAAAACTTATCTTAAACTTATCTTAGCCGTAGCGTTTCGTCTTCTGATATATATATATATATATAAAGTCTATCAAAAGACAAAACGCTACGGCTAAGATAAGTTTTCCTTTTACAGATATATATATATATGTGTGTGTGTGTGTGTGTGAAGCATGACTGGAATATATATATATGCACAGATACAAACACACACACACACGTGTATCTGTGCATATATATATATATATATATATATATATATATATATATATATTTATATATGCACAGATACACACACGCACATATATATATACACACACATATATATATATATATATACAGTATAACCCGGATATAAGAGAGTTGTCGGGACCGGATAATAAGTCTCTTATATCCGGGTTTCTCTTATATCCGGGTTTGGTCTATTTTGTTTAGGTAAGTATGGCTCTAATTTGGGACCAGATAAATTCTCTCTTATATCCGGGTTTCTCTCATATCCGAGTCTCTTATATCCGGGTTACACTGTGTGTGTGTGTGTGTGTGTGTGTGTGTGTGTGTGTGTGTGTGTGTATATATATATATATATATATATATATATATATATGACATTCGGTAGATTAAGAACCGTGCCCATCCTTTTTTGGGGCGTTATTGGCGTCTCTGTTCATTTGACAATTTTCCACTTCACAGACATACGCACACGATAGACAAGTGTTTGAAATTTAAAAGAGAAATGGTGCCGACAGTGGTATTGAGTCTTATCATGTGTTCCATAAATAATGCCTTCTAACCAATTCGCCGAATCGGATAAATTCACGAAAAAAAAAACAACAAAACAAAAAAACAACAAAACAAAAAAACAAAGCCGAATAAATGCCACAAAAGACAGCCGAGCAATATTGAATTACACCCTGCCTGAGACAGGTATTCGCGTGCAAAATCATGTTTTTCATTTTTTTTTTTTTTTTTTTTTTTGTGACTGTCATGCATATCTACAAAATAAAACTTGCTGCACATTAGAATGCACTTCTGGGAAGTGTTTTAACTGAGGACGGAAAGTGCGACAACTGAAATCCGAAGACACATTGGAATAGCCAAAAATGCATTCCAAAAACTAAGCAGAGTATTAAAAAAAAAGAAATATTCGTTTGAAACAAAGAATAGAGTACTGAGCTGTTACGTGATACCAGTCCCCCTATATAGCCGTGAATGCTGGACAATCTGCTCAGACATGATGAAGAGACTTAAAACAACAGAAATTCGGTTCTGCAGAAGGATAGGGGGGATATACTGGACTGAATATGCGAGCAACGACGAAGTTTTAGAGAAAATGGAAACAAAAGGGTAACTTATATTTAACATCAAGAAGAGTTAGTTGAAATTTCTAGGGTATATAATAAAGAAAGATGGCTTGGAAAATCTGATACTCAGAAGACAAATTTGAAGGCAAGAGAGAAAGAGGAAACAACCTATTTAGTGAGCTTGAGTAGATGGATGGCAGAACAAGGTTTACGAGAAATAGCGAAATGACAAAATTTATTAAGAGATAAACAAAGGGCACATAAGAAAGGAAGAATCTGTGAAGATAAAAATGAATTTTACTATTAAGAATAACTTATCATGTGTGAATGGAGCGAAGAACACACAGTATTTCCTTTATGTAATGAAATCGAAATAATAAACAATGAACATCGTGCGAGAAATAAGACTCTTGAAGGAATCAATATATATCGTCGTCTTTTATGTGCCGCATCATTTCAGAACATGAGCGATCATGACTCTCCAAAACCTCCTTTTATAGCCCTTGGGAGTTTTCTCCCTTTGCTAAGTCTCCCGTCCCTGTTCCCCCATCCATTCACTCAAGCTCGTCAGGTAAGTGACACGCTGCATTCTCCTCGTTCTCTTATCCTCACTGTGAGGATTAAGTTTTCCAAGCCATCCTTCCTCATCACGCGTCCAAGAAATTTCAGCTATCTCTTCCTAATCCGGAGTGTGTGTTCTTTTTGGTACCCTTTTCTTTAAGACTTCCTCGTTGCTTACTCGCTCCGTCCATGGAATTCTCAGTATCCTTCTGTAGAACCACATTTCTTCTCCAGTTTTCTCTTCATCCGTGGGAAGATCTTCTAGCATTCACTGCTATATAAGAGGATGGATATATAGATATCCAGCACTCTTTCCTTTATTTCTAACAAATTTTATTTTTCTGTTTCTTATCACATTACTTAACTTTTGCAATGCAACTTTCGCTAGCCCAATGTGTGTTCGGATGTCGGTACTCTGACCAAATCAGCTTATAAGCAGACCAAGCATAAATGTTGCTATCATATAAGAACCATTGGTAAAAAAAAAAAACATGGATAGACGATGCTCCAAAAAACAGGACCCTAAAAGTGGGAGTACAAGTTAAATTCACTTTATTCTCTGAAAAGTTTCGAGTTCAATGCATAGATCAGGTGAGGACATTTCCAAGACCTCGGAGACACCAACGCTGATATGAAGCGTTTAGAAAAGAACTCTTATGTCCCATCAGTAGAACAACAGCAACTATTATTATTATTGCCATGTTCTTTCATCCATTCACATAAACTCATCACCTCACTGCTTTACCCTGTTTTGCCTTCGATATGTCCCGTGAATGTCAAATTCTCTAAGACCTCTCCTACTGTATTTACATTATGCGGACCATTGTCCTCATCTTTGTCGCCATATTTGTCACAACGTTTCGTACGTTGGAATTTCGAACTGAACCCTTTATTTCGATCCCTGGGGTAGACTGTTCTAGTTCCACGTGCCATGTTTTGATGGATGTCTATCTCCTGCTAATTTTCCCTCTGAAAGTTCTCCACTACCTTAACCGGGTATTGAACTCACACTCTTTGGGTTTGTCACGCCTTTATCCACTGTACCATGTGTCCTTGAGGACATCTGGGTATGAATTTCTGGGTATTATAAACCTAATGTTTTCAGCAACCATTTTTACCAGTGCTCATATTGCAATTTTGCTGTTATCATTGCATGTTTTTACCAGCGCTCATATTGCAACTTTGCTATCATTGTTTTTCTCTGGCACTCCTTATTACTGGTTCCCATATTGTATTTATTTCTATGCTTGGTCGGCTCAGGAGATTTTTGTGGCCTAGCATATGTGCTGATTCCTTAAGTTTACGAATTTTCCAATGGTGTTCCCTATCTATGATCTCAACATGATCCCACAGGGGACGGTGATCTCCCTTCTCTCTCCATATGTGGTCAGCCACGCCTGATTTTTCTACTTCCCCTCGCGTTACAGCTTTCTGGTGTTCTTGAAGCCTTACCTTGCGGGGACGGCCTGTCTCTCCTTTATATTCCTTTCCGCAGCTGCACGGGATAGCGTACACACAGTCTTTAGTCATGTTCTCCTGTATGGGGGGTCTCACTCGAGAGAGATATCTGCGCAGTTTTGTCAAGCTCTTGAAGGTTGTCCTGATGTTATATGGACCGCAGATCCTTTGTATTTTCTCTGATAACCCCTTCACACAAGGCAGGCAGACTGTGTGTAAAACATTAGGTTTATAATACCCAGAAATTCATACCCAAATGTCCTCAAGGACACATGGCACAGTGGATAAAGGCGTTGGTTAGATCCAGTGACAAACCCAAAGAGTGTGAGTTCAATACCCGCTTAAGGCTGGAAAATTAGCAGGAGATAACTGATAACTGACATCCATCAAAACGTGGAACTAGAATAGTCTACCCCAGGGATCGAAATAAAGGGTTCAGTTCGAAATTCCAACCACCTGAAGAAGGCCGGAGCGTTGTGACAAATATGGCGACAAAGATGAGGACAATGGTCTGCATAATGTAAATACTGTGCATAATACCTCATCTCAGAAATATAGACAGACCTCTCCTACTGTCCAAGAAATTTCATCTTTCTCTTTCTGATTCGGAGTTGGTCTTTTTTGTTTAACTGTCTTTTTTGTTTCCATTTGCCTTAAGATTCATTCGTTATTAACATGGTATTCCCAGCATCCTTCTGTAGAACCTCAATTTGTTTTGCTTTCAGTGTTCTCTTCATCTATAATGAAATTGTCCAGCATTCAAAATTTAACAGATATCGAAAGAAGAGTACGGCAATGAAAAAAGTTATGCCAGCAAAAAAAAAAGAAAAAGAAGAAAATTCTGTCGAATGAAGATCAAAGTGAAACTGTTAGATTTTGATTTTTTATTGAGAGAGGTGGGCTAAAAATATTGGCATTCAGAATTGTATGAATTCAATATAGCACCGCGTAAGTGAAAATAACGCCGTCTAGAGACGTTGGCATTTGAAATTAAGTTTTGTAACTTTCGTGTAGTGTAACGAATATCGAAAAGGACAATGGAATCGGCGAACCTGGTTCAAATTCTGGACTCATCTGTTGCATTCTCTTTCGCACTACTCCCCTTGGGAAAGTCATGAATCCGTTTCTCCCCAACACTTCAACGCACAACTGTGAGTTAAATAGCAGAGTAGAGTAGGAATGAAAATTTTGAATTCCTAACCGTGAGGGAAACAAGGAGTAACCAGATCGCTATCTTTCGTACAAATAATAAAGAAAAGGATTATCTGTAGCATCATAAAAAGAGACATGGCATTTTAAAAAATAATAGATACCGTTATGCCGTCTTAATCCGTGTGGTATTACAATAATTGAGATATAAGACTGACATGTATGTGGCTGCGGGGGAGATGGATATTAAAATATAAAAAAATAATTAAGTAAAATAAAATAATACATATAGTAAGGACAAAATTAATTTAAAAAAAAGAATAATGATAGTAGTAGTAATAATCAAAATAAAAACAATAATAATAACAATAGTAATAATAATAAACACCTATATTGGAGAAACGTTATTTGATAGGAATGATAGGGAGTAGAAATAACAATATAAGTGTTACATGACAGATTAAGCAAGATCAATAATATTCTCGATCAGTTTGAGCCTACTTCGGTGAAGACATTTCTACAATTACAGGGGTGGATGCATACCAGGTTTATTGTTGATACCATAGAATTTATTTAGAATATAGCTATTATTATTATTATTATTATAGATAGATAGATAGTAAAGGTAAAATAAATTCCGTGCGTGTAGTATCCAAGTGGGTCCTAGTAATATAAAAGTACTAAAATTGATCCACAAAAAGAGAGTTCGATGTATTTTATTTCCATTCCATATCAGCGTTGAAAAGACAGGCGACCACTCGTATCGTCTGCCGAAATAGCCTATTCCGCACATGAGATAAAAAGATGTTTGTTTATTATTCACTATATGAATTTAGGTGAAAATGGCAGCGGTAAAAATGGCAACGGTAAAAATGGCAAAAAATGGATAAATAAGAAAAAATGGCAAAAGGAAAAAAATATAGATGAATATCTCACAATGAGTTTATTAAAATCTTGGATACAATATATAATGGAAAAACATGAGAAGTTTGTCAAATTAAAAAGAATATTCAGCTAAAGCTCCCCCCTCCCATGAGATTTTACTTTTTAGGCGATTACGTCTGAACACACTGAAAAACTTGGGAAAAAACAATTATAGATCCACCTGATGAAACCGAAAAAAAAAAACAATAAAATATTAATTATTTCAGAGGCTATCAGACAACGACAGGGTCAGACTGGTGCCAGTAAAATCTAAAATCTTGTCTGATGCGTTTTCAATCTTTTAATACTCAAGTGTGAAGTCTCTGAGACATTTGGCAAATAGGTGTAAACAGAAATTCAAAAGGGAATAGGAAATAGGCTAAGTGAACTCTAGAATATTTACTTCGTTTACCATAATTTACCAATAAAATAATTAAATTAGACTCTGAGAGCCAATACGAAATCTGTGAATGTGATTCCAAACCTTCGCCTTTGCGATTTTTCCGATTCCCCGATTCCGATTAATCTTCCCAACACTAATATATATATATATACATATATATATATATATATATATACATATATATACTAATACACTTATTTTATATATAAATATTTATATATATATATATATAACAATACACTAATACAGTAATACACTTATATATATACACAATAATACACTTATTTTATATATATATATACATTAATACACTTATTTTATATATATATATATATACACTTATTTTATATATATATATATTTATATATATATATATATATAAACACTAATACACTTATTTTATATATATATATATATATATATATATATATATATATTATAAATTAATTGATTTAAAATGTGTTTTTTTTCGCTACACAGTTCTAACCATGTTTCAAAAAATTTTGAAACATGGTTAGAACTGTGTAACGAAAAAAAACAATAAATGTAAATACTGAAAAAAAAAAACATATTTTAAATCAATTAATTTATATTAATACTCTGTAAATTTACATTGAGCACTATTTTGTAAAAAGAAAAATATCTATAACACCGGATTATATATCTTACTGTTCTTTCTTTTTATATATATATATATATATATATATATATATATATATATATATATATATATATATATATATAATCCTAACGTCAGCTATCAATTATAAAATTAATTACAGTCATCAAATTCACTTAAACACGCTACGATTTGTGCTTTTACTGCAATTAGGAGTAGGAACCTGGTGCCCTCGCCAAATAAAACTTCTAAAAATCGACATCGAAAATTTTAAAAAAATGTTTTTAATACTAGGAGCGGGAACTTAGACCCTATTTAAAACAAGAGTAGAAGGAGCCTAGACCCCCCCACCCCCACTAGAGTAAATATCGATTTAAAAATATTTATTTTAAAATATTGAGTGGGGGGTACTTAGCCCTATTTTAAACTAGAGGGATGGGAGCTTAGACCCATCCTTCTCGAACGTCATAATTTTCTGTTGTCGAATTGCCATTTTTTCCTATTTATCCACTTTTGCCATTTTTACCGCTGCCATTTTTACCGAGTACCATATATATATATATATATATATATATATATATATATATATATATATATATATATATATATATATATATATATATATGCCAGTGATTTAAAGTGGATTACAATAAATTAATTCTTTACATTTTAATGCTTTACCAGAACCTATAGCCTGGTATACAAAATCAGAAAGAGCTTTAACAAAAAAATAAACATCACTTGAACACTTCTAACAGCAACACAAAAATGGATAGCATTTGTTTGCAAATGTTTCTTGTATGGTGACGGCTAATTTCTCCATTACCATATATATGCAGATATATTGGAAAAGTGTTAACATCGATGGATAGAGTTTGTTCTTGTGAAATAAAATTAATATGAAATAAATAAAAAGAAACGCCGGTCCATCTTCGAATCGAGTCAAATGAGAGGTTTTTTAAAAATTATTTTATGTATCTACCGTAGTTAGATAAAGAGATAGAGAGAGATATTTACACACTTCATGAGAAAGAAAGAAAGAAAGAAAGAAAGAAAGAAAGAAAGAAAGAAAGAAAGAAAGAAAGAAAGAAAAAAAAGAAAGAAAGAATTTAACCTTCGTACTGGAAAAAAACAGGTATCAAAAGGATACCACTATTCATTACTGTATTCTCTCTTGCTTCCCTCAGCAATTTTGATTGTTTTAAGAGGCGATGATTATGATTTTAATAAAAACCAAACATATGAAAGTGGATTTATATTGCTTTTCTTTGTACTTGTGAATTGACAACAGAAATATTAAACACTATTTTTTATTAGATTGTTTATTTACAAGAATAATTTTATATCTACAAGTTTATAAAACTATGTGAACCAACTACAACGAAATATTTACTATTTACCATCTTATAAAGAAATAAATATGTAAAAAAATGTTATTCATAATTTAATAAAGATTTACAAAATTAATAAATATGTGAACCAGCTATAATAAAGTATTAATTATTTAACATTTAAAAAAAGAAATAAATATGAAAAAAATTTTATTCATAAATTTATTTTAAAGATATCTGTGAACAAGATAATTTGAATAAACACGTAACGACGAGTAAATTTAAATATAAATTTTGAAAAGAAATGCGTTTTCCAGGCATTTCTTTTATTTGATCTCGCGACGAATTTTCTTTTATAATATTTGATTTGTTTTATTATTTATTACTTTATAAAATGAAAAATAATGAATCGTTATAAAATGGCAAACAATAAATATATTATTGTACTTGGTTCATATAGTTTTATGATCTTGTAAATAAATATTGCCGAAGGGGGTATACTGTAATATCAGTGTCAAAAGAAAATCTCTCCTTTTGATAAACCGTTTTTTTTTTTTGCGGTTACGTAGGTTAAACATTATATTAATAATGTTTTCCCTAATTATATTCATGATTATCTAATTAGTCTTTCTTTACACAATAATAATTTTGATATATAGTTCTCATGATAAGTTTAATAATAATAATACCATTAATATATGGTACAAAAATCAAATGTACCACAATTACAAAAAATGATGAAAAAGTAATAAAAAGGACATTATAGGTATCACCAAAAGATCACGATACAAAAAAATATACACAATGTAAAAAAATTTTTTAAAAAAATACACAATGTAAACAAAAATAAAAATAAATAATAATAAAATCAAATGTACCACAATTACAAAAAATGATGAAAAAGTAATAAAAAGGACATTATAGGTATCACCAAAAGATCACGTTACAAAAAAATATACACAATGTAAAAAAAAAAAATGCCCAAAACAATAAAAACAAAATTTTATCTTCACAATCTTTGTGTTATTATTACGAGGGTCTGTTGAAAAGTTCATAGGTTGACCAAGATATAAATGTAAGTAGAATACTAGTTGATAAACTATAAGACATGCAAGTGTATAAGAATACAACTGGCCGACAACTAGTTGTATCCTGGTACACTTGCATGTCTTTTAGGCTACCAACTTGGTGTGTCTTCTTATATCTTGGCCAGCCTATGAACCTTTCAGCTGACCTTCATATTTTTTATCCTTTTTAGAACCTTGGAAATTTTTCAGTAATTATTCAGAAATGAATTAAATTAATTTTCAAATGTTGCTTTTCTATAAAATATTTTTTAAAATATATTTTTTTTACATCTTTTAACCTTCAATCATTTAATTTTATGATATTTCGGGAAAATGTTTTCTTTTTTTTTTTTGTATCGTTCAATATTTATATTTGTTATAAGGACATGTCCTTGGAGAATTTAAATCAGCCATTTTTTTTTTTTTTCTTTTGTAAAACAGGAGTCCCAGTTACCGAAAATTTACTCTGTATCCTAAAAGAAAAATGACAAAAAACTAAGAGATTCTTTAATTGGAAACGATTTTAATGGCTTTTATGAATAAGATATATTATAGACACTATTGTCTAAAGGAATAAAATTTTCGATAAATTTTTACAAGAATTGTTTTCATTTTTTTTAAATTTTAAGTCGAATAATCTATAAACGTTTTCTTTTAAAATTCTATGTTAATTTGTAGCGGGAAAGTGATAATGTTATTAAATAAAAACTATATTTACAAATCATAAATGCAAAAGCTTACTACAATTCAACGACCAGCAGTATTTTAAAAAGAATTTCGAATTTTTTTAATGTGTATAAATGTGTCGATTTTTTTTTTAATACGGACGTCAATACATAATATCATCAGAAAACTATAATAAATTTAAACTATAATAAATTTAAAATTTGTTGTTAATTTTCTAACCTTTTCTCAACAAGCATCTTTGTAGGTAAGGCTATAAAACCAAATTGCCTAAAAGTCAATAAAATATTAGAATACTTAGAATATTTTCTTAAATCTTTAAGATTACTGGGTAGTTAAAAAATTATGTTAATTAAAGGCGTTCACGTTGTATTCGTTAAGTAATATTCACAGTTATGTACCCCTTACTTAAATTTCGCAAACATCAGGTTGTCGATAGATCTATCAACACCTCATGAAAAGACCCACAACCATATCAAGACATGATTTTCTACGATATTTTAAATTAAAATTAAGTAACGGTGGAGTAATGGATAGCGGATCAGATTGAGGAATCGATTCCAGTCGAATCTTTTGCATTCACTTATGTGCTAATACCCATGGGAAAGGTATGGATCCTCTTCTTCTCCCCCCAGCTATGCGTAAATAGCAGGACAGGTCGTGTTCTATAGCCTTGGATGGCAAGTGGACTTCCGCAACCTACTGCAGGAAAAATCTGCCTCGTCAGTCATGTATCGAAAGATACATGATCGCCTACGTGTGTATCACGCATGACACATAAATGATTTAATATTTGGTTCGATCCAGCTAAGTTAAAATTGAAAAATAGATTCTAATCAATTTAAATTTGGTTGGTTTATTGGAAATTTTAGATTTGATCTTTTGGTATAGAAATAAAACTAAAATTAAAGATTCAAGAAAGATTTTCCGATTTTTTTTTTAAATTAATTTCAAACTTGATGTATCGCATTTTTGGACTTACCTACTTAAATATATTAAACCTGTAGATAAATACTCATTTAAAACCAGCAATCGAATTTAAAAAGAAAACAATATTTCTCAATCCACCAGCTTCCTATATAAAATTTTAATTATATAATAAAATTTGTTTATAAATTTATTTGCCCAATCGGAGATTGTATCCCTGTAAACAATAAACAATGTATATCCTATATAGGATACCGAACAATTTCTCTTTCCCAAAGACTTACATGTCGTTTATCAGAACATAGCATTAGTAAGTACCATAAGGACCATTAGAACATTAGATAGCTTTTTATAAACAACACCAAAATAATACATATATCCAATAGCAAAAATAAACTAAAATTATTAAGTACCTACGTCAAACAAAAACCATTATGCATTAACAAACATATATAAAAAATAATTACAGTTTCCAACCTAGCATTTTCCATTTATATATATATATATATATATATATATATCATCTTCATCATCATCATCACCACCATCGCACGTACTACGCTCTTTGATGCAATACGTGACGTTAGGGACTTTCTGCGTTTTTAGAATTATTCGCAATTTAGATCGAAAGAAAGATGGCTAAACTCAATCGACACAAAATGTCTATAGGAAGACATGTTTGAAGGAATCATTGCTGCTTAATTACAATATATATATATATATATATATATATATATATATATATATATATATATATATATATGGGTAGGTAGGTAAAAAGATCCGTGGGTAAGTAATCCAAGTAGATCCTATTAATATGCAATATTAAAACCGATCCACGAAAGTGACCTCAATATAATTCTTATTATAAAACATATAAGTGTATTACAATCAATGAGATCCAAACAAATTACCTGTTATAGTGGAACACACCTATTCTATAGTTAATATAGATATACTATAATAAGTAGGAGTAGTAAGAGTAACGAGTCAGTCGGTCAGTCAGTCGACTGGCTGATCGGTTGAACTCTCTGCCTTCGGGCGGGGAGAAACCCGAATGAGGCTACGCCGAAGGGCGGATTCTCTTTCGAGGAGGTAAAACGACCCTGAACCCGTTTATTCGGGTTCAATGGGCATATTTTTGGCCGAGCCCACGGGCTCGGAGATCCTACGTTAAACCGGCTTTGTGCCACATGACGCTCTCGTGGGTGGGATGACTAAATATCATCGGTGAGTCAGTCGATGTCGGACAACAGTTAGTCGAATACTAAAGTATCAGTGACCACAACTAGATTACTCTGCGTTATACCTATTATATCAAGTTCCTAATGTTTTGTACGTCGAACCTATTTTAGGACCAACTTAGTACCAATACAAGTCTCCACTGCGAAATCACTCCACAATATTACCTCATACATAATTCGTTTTGATCTCATTAATTGAAATTAGCACACACACACACACACACACACACACACACACACATATATATATATATATATATATATATATATATGTATATTAATAAAAAGAAAGAACAGTAAGATATATAATCCGGTGTTCTTATAGATATTTTTATTTCGCTTGAGGAATGAATTCGCTTGAGGATGAAATGGAAGTAATGTCTTTAATTTAAGTACAAAATTAAATTAGGGGCTTTTAGCTTCCATTTTTGAAACATGGTTGGAACTGTGTAGCGAAAAACCATATTTTAAGTCTATTAACTTATATATATATATATATATATATATATATATATATATATATATATATATACAGTGGGAGGAAATAAATATTCGTACAATTGAAAAATTGTATTTTTATAAATGTAAAAGCCTTAAATAAAACAAATCTCGGCACATTTTATGTATAAAGACACATACTATTAAAAAATAATAATAAACTTAATTAATTCTTATTCTAACAGAAATGAATGCATTTTTTTTTATTCTAACTGGTGAAAAAAGTATTCGTACAAATCAATTATTAGAATAAAATAATCAATTAATTATGAAAAAAGTATATTTTAGAATGTTTATATATATTAACACAGGCTCTAATTTGGGACCAAATAAAACCTCTCTTATATCCAGGTTTCTCTTATATCCGGGTCTCTTATATCCGGGTTACACTGTATTTATTTATTTTTTATTTTTATTATCATAACTGCTATGACGTTAGACTTCTTTCATAACGTTTAGACTTAACTATTGAAGATACACAATCTCAAAATTTTCAGCTTATTTTTTAAGGAATGCTCTCTTATAGTAGCAGCAGGACCATGATCTTTTGATCTGCTTTTTTTCAGAAAATTCTGAAATAATGTTTGATTTGCTTTCAATTCATTGTTTAAAAAAAGTTTTCAAATTTTATTATTAAAAAAAGTTGATTGATATATATTTATTGAAAAATGCCCAAATTAGTTTATTGTAAAAGAAAATTATTTATTTTCTCGAAAAGCATATCAAAAGAGGCTGACACCTGCTGCTAATTTGAAGGTGGCATTCCTTAAAAAAGCTGAAAATTCGGGTGTGCGTATCTTGAAGATAACCAATTATTTGCTTTTTTTTATTGGAAAACGTTGATATAAAACATTGGACCAGTTGAAGAATCCTCCCAGACTGATCAACTGTAAAACCTCCACCCAACTTAACTCAACTGTGAAATCTCCTCCTAGACTGATCAATTGTAGATCTTTGAAACTTGTTTCTTTTCAATTGGCTCTTTTCGTAGAAAAAGACTGGAGATTTTTTAAATAAAGAAAAACATTCGTAGTAAGGTAGAACCAGAAATATGCGCAATTTAAAGTTTGTTTACATTTCGAAAGTTTCCACTAGATTTACAATATTTAAAGCTCAAAAATTGTACAAATATCACGCTCTTCAAAGATTTTAATAGATTTTCCATAAAATCACTATTTTAGAATTATGGGAAAATAACAACATTCTACATTAAATTTAAATTTTTTAGAAATTTTTAAACTAAACATTTTCAGAAAAATTAGATCCAGTGCATTACAAAATTAACTTTTTATATTATTATTACAATCTAATAATCTTAAGTTTGTATTATAAAACGATAAGTTAAGATTATCTAAATGTAAAATTTTCAAATATTACGCTTCCGGAACAATTTTAAAATATTTTTAAATATTCATTTAAGATCAACTGTAGAATCTCCAATCTATCTCAACTGTAGAATCCCCTAAGCCCGTCTGTGAGAGAGAGATTCTTCAATTAATCCAAATTATTTTTTTTACATCGAGTAGTAAAAACACAAAAAAGATTAAAGATTTGTTTCTCTAAAAAACAAAAACAACTTTAAGTCAGAAGTGTAATTATTTAATATTGACTTTTAATGTTTATTGTTTGTTTTAAACATTTTATTTTAAAACACTGATATATTTTTTAAATAACCGACTGTAATAAATAAATTGTTACGAAATATTTTTGTCCTTATTAGTTTAGCTTCATTACCATCCTTCATAACGCCATAACATTTTTTTTTTTTTTAAGTATACGCCGGGAAATAATGAAGGGTTAGTTACTTTGCCTAAAGTTCTCTGAAGAACAAGTTAATGTTTAAGTATCAGACGTGAACATTTCTTATAAAATTATAATGATTTTTAATACAAATGTTCAATGTTTAGTTATTTTTTATTACGATTATATTGAATATAAGAATGAAATAAAAAGGAATAAGAAAAATGTATAAGAAAAAAAAGGAATGTAAATTTTAAAGATAGAATTTCATAAAAGATTTAAACAATCATTGGCTGTATAGGATAAACTCCTGTAATTATTTACTTCTATTTTTAAACAACACTTCCCTATGCCATTACAAGATGAGAATGGGTCACGAATGTGTTTAGCTAAGCTTGGAATAGTTAAAAAAAAAAACCTTTTCAACCTTTTTTTTACAACCCTCACGTTCAGCCTTGTGCCAAATTGTATCTTAGTACAATAAATAAAAATTCCTTATATCGTTGAGTCTGCTCTTTTTCCGTTTGTTTCTTTTCCTATTTTTCATCGATTAGAACGAGTAAACAGCAAAATCTGAGCGGTGTGGCTTACTGCAAGTTGAAAGCTACCAGAGAACGAGAGGAAAGAAAATGTGCTGCATCTTTACATGTTTTCCTACTGATGAAATATGTAGCTAAAAAGCAAGATGCAAAGACGAGGATACTGAATGTACATCAGAATTAGAAGGAGAAGAACATAGAGAAAATGCGAATATGGTGAAGATAAATATAGAAATAAAAGTTGAAGAGGAATTTCCTGCTGAAATTAACGTTGTTAAAGAAAATGAAGGTGACAATGATGATGTGCCAAAGGAAGAGAGTTTCAATGCATGCGGTAAGGACAGGTATGAATATGAAGAAGGAATTGATGAACTTACTGGAAATAAAGAATTAGAACAGGCAAACATAGAGATTGTTGTGTACGAAGACATCGCATTTTGGTCACGAATTTGCTCAGGGCAGTTGCTTGTTGATCTTGTAACATTGGGACCTAAAAAGTTTCAAAACAAAGATGAACTGTTTGTTCCGACTGTAAGACCAGGGAAAAATAGTCCGAGGTTAATGCTACAACACTGATTTTACAAAACTATGGAGAATGGAAAGACCGTTTTGAGATCATAGTTGCCGTACTCAAAGACGAACAAATGTCCTTATTGTTTCTGTTGTTGCCTCTTCCTAAAGACAGAGCAACGCAAATCCAGGATTTCAAAAGTTCTGGAAACTTACTTAAAAAATGCCTGAACAAAAAAAAATGTCTGACTATCAAAGAACTTTCAAGGAATGGAAGATGTTGGAAATGACCCTCAATAAAGGTAAAACCCTTGACAGTAAATTACAAGAACTATGAAAGAAAAACAGATTTGGAGGCAGGTTTTAACACGGTTACTTGATGTCGTGAAGTTTTTGGCGAAACAGAACTTGCCTTTTAGAGATCATCGAGAAGATGTATATAGTTCCAATAAAGGTAACTTTACAAAACTTGTTGAACTTATGCGCTAATATGTTCTTGGAAAGCATTACTTGAAAGAATTAAATGATAACTGGCGGTACTTGTCACCGAAAATCCAAAATGAATTCATTCATATCTTGGGAAACCACGTAAAGGAAATTATATTGGATCGAATTCGAAAAGCCAATTACTTTGCGATCATACTAGGCAGCACGCCGGACTTCTCATACTGGTCAGATGAGTTCTATTTAACGATATGTCATTGTTGAAAACAAAGAAGTGGAGGTGCAGGAATCATTTCTTAGTTTTAGCACTGGGAAGACAGCTTACGATATCAAGATTTTGGATCGACTAGAGAAAGAGAAACATGATTTCAAAAAATGTAGAGGAATAGGGTTGGACAATGCGGCTAGTATGGCTGGAGTTCATTGTGGTGTTCAACGTCTTCTACGAAACATAAATGGGAAAGCCAAATTTGTGCCATGTTCTAATCATCGACTGAATTTATGCAGTGTTCCTGTCTCAGCTGTGAATGCAAGTGCCATTACATTTTTCTCTATACATTTTCTCCTATTCCAATCCCCGCTGGGAAGTTTTATCTTCGCATGAGAAGGTCATGATGAAGCGTTTGATAACCACCCATTGGAGTGCATGTTTACGAAGCTATTCGTGCAGTGAAAACCGGATTTCAAGGAGTGATTCAGACACTCGATTCATTAACCTCAGCTCCAGAAATGAGAGGGGATGCACAAATAATTTTGCTTTCAATTGAAAACTTCTCCTTCATGTCACATTTGTTTTACTGGAAAGAAATTCTGGGACAAATAAATCTCATCCAAAAGAAACTTCAAGAACCTGCTATTGGTTTGGATGTGTGTGTGTAACCTACATGGATACGACCAAAATTTTCTTTAGCCGAAACAGGGACAGGCTGGGTGTCTGAATCGGTTAAGCAAAGTAAAACAAAGTGTAAAGAAATGGAAATTCCAGTAGAAAAGCGGATTAGAATAAAGAGTAAACCACCTGGGGAAAAGGAAGATGATGTATGTCAAACACTTGTGCAGGAAGTAAAGAGAAATCTTTACGAATGTCATGATTGACTTGTAAATGAACTGGAAGCACGATTTGATTCCATGTCATATCTGCAAACTGTCTTCGCTGGATTATCATCGCAAGCAATCCTGGAAGATACTGAAGTCGAGTTGGAGCGAAAATTTAATTTAAAATTCTCGTTAGCGAATACGATACTGACAGACGTATCTAGGCTGCCATTCGAAGTTCTCCGACTTCAGGATTTTTTAGCAGAAGCTTCCAAAGTGGAACGTGACATGACCATGATGACCAAATCATCGGCTATCGAATGACTGAGATGGATTTATCGATGACAAGTTCAAGAAACAGTGCCAAAAATTGTGATTGCACTACGGCTGTTTTTGACGCTCACAGTTTCTGTTGTTACTGCAGAGAGAAGCTTCTCAAAACTGAAGCTCATTAAAAGTCACTTGAGATCGAGTATGCCGCAAGATCGCTTATCCGATTTGTCCCTCATTTCAATTGAACATGAAACTGTGGAGAAGATAGACTTTGACCAAATTATTAGTAACTTTACTTCTGCAAATGCTCGAAAGGTTAAAATGTGATAACGTTTGTTCAGCTAATTTTTGAATTTATTGTTTTTAAAGTATTAATCAACGCCATTTAGGGTATTTCATTCATATTTTTCCTTCAAAGTAAGTGGGTACCATTATGAATACGGGCCCGGGCGGCACTTTGTCTCGGTACGTCCCTGCCTATTTGTATATATTGGTTATAGGATAAATAAAGGGAAGAATAAAAAGTCAGGCGACAGGACGTTGATTACTGATCACGTATTGTAAAACAACACTATACAACAGTTCATAATTTGCCATAATCATACGCAAGCAAGGCGAAGAATCCGGAGGGCGGTAGCCCCTCACCCAAGGGCAAAAGGTTAACGTTTAGAAATTTCGTTGTCTATAATGCTAAACCATTTATTCAAGAATTTAAAATGTACGAAAAATAATATAAATTTTAGTCACTACACTCTATGTGAATTACTTTATATACTATTCCTGACTCCATATATAAAATATAATTTTTTTTCTATGGTATTTGTTCTGATAAACTTTCCACTTTTGTTCCTAGACTTTATGAATTTATGCGCAGT
Source organism: Acanthosepion lycidas (assembly GCA_963932145.1). Lineage (NCBI taxonomy): Eukaryota > Metazoa > Mollusca > Cephalopoda > Sepiida > Sepiidae > Acanthosepion > Acanthosepion lycidas. The sequence goes on from OZ010587.1 coordinate 75,069,623, forward strand.
ACTAGATTGGCGGCAAGGTCTCATCATTCGACAGTTGAAATGACTAGATGTAACCGTAAGCTCTATGTTAACATTTTCTCTCGCATTTATCTCTTGTAGAACTGTCTTCCGGCTTCTTGCTTTCCAGTCAATTTGATTTTCAAAAATTTAAATGCAATTTCAACCGTTATCTTATATGCATCTAATTCTTGCTCTTTTATTGTTCTCTCTCCTTAATAATGTTTTTCTTTTTCTCATATTCTCTCACATTCAGTAATCCCTTGTGTCTGAGTGTCTTAGGGTGACATTATTCACTTCATTTATTTAATGTGGCGCCATTATAAAGACGAATTTTACCTTCTATTCAATAAGGGTCATTAAAAGAAAAAGAAAAAAAGATCAACATAGTACTTCTATTAAAATGTAATTACTTTCTATGTTTGTCCGATTCAATTGCACTTTCAATTGAAACGTTAACAACTGGTTTCAGTTAAATAACGTTGACTATTGGTTAAAAGATCCAAATCAAACCATTTCCTAACTTTAGGATATAACTGTACTATTCTAGTATTATGTGTACGTCTGATTTATTGCCCTTGAGGATTATTGATGCATCAAGTTAATTATTATATAGTATAAATTCTCATCTCTCTCTCTCTCTCTCTCTCTCTCTTCCATTATCTCTCTTCCATTCTCTCTCTCTCCCTTTCTAATTGCCAAGGCTCTTCAGAAGGCTGTGATGCTCTCTGCTTTTTTTTTTTGGTGGGGGGGCTTTTAATATCTCTAAACTATACATTGTCATGATTGTTTAAGGAAAATATATAGTAGATCGTTTTCCCGTGATCTTTTCTTCGGTTATGAATTGAAAATTATATTTCACCAAGGCTAGAGAACCCAATCTGCCCTACTATTTTATCTATAACTGGAAGGAGAAGAGGCGTAGTGGTGTCTTTTCTAAGTGCATTAGTGTACTGTAAAGGGAACGTAATCGCAAGTTTTTCTTACAGTATTCGAAATCAAGAGGCCTATCGTTTAGTTTCGAGACTTTGCAAAAAAATGTTGTTTTTTATTTTGTATGTTTTTTCTTTTTATTTTGTTTTGTTTTTCTTTCTTCTTCTTTTTTTTTTTTTTTTAGTCTGTAACCTCCAGTGTGTGGTTTTAATGAATTGAATTGCCGTTTAACAGCGTGGAAAACAGAATTGTTGAGGCGAGTTCAAATTCTGGTCGAGGATTTGGTTTGCGAAATGAAACGCGTGTGCCACTCAGAAAAATCTGCATCCAGTCTAAAGAATGTTCTTCCCAATTCCCGACGAGACATTTTTGGAGTCTTGGTGGCAAATTTTGCCCAGTTTCACGCAAAATTAAACAGACTTCATGTCTTTTCTTGCCTCTCCTACTGCTGGAACCACCTGCTAAGTCAAACGAGTGGGTCGGCTAACTACCTGTCTTCTGGACTCCTGCCCAAATAAATAGTTTTTATTTCTTTTCTTTGTCTTGTCAATTTCCTCTTCCCGTCCATCAGTGCTTCTGGCTAGTTTACCTTTAAAGTAATTCAACTCAAGTGAACACAAACTGGTCGCCTTCCATAAAACTGCCAATCAACGCTTTCTCTCACATCACGACCAGTAACATCTGAACATGATCCTGCTATGCTTTTTTTTTATGGACAGAGCGTGCGAGCAACAGTGAGGTCTTAGAGAGGTCGCAAACAAGGAGGAGGCTTATACTTAATATCAGGAAGAGGCAGCTGAAGTTTCTGGGACACATAATGAGGAAGGAGGGCCTGGAGAATCTGATACTCACGGGTCGAATAGAGGGAAAGAGAGACAAGGGAAAACAACGCGTGACATACCTGGCGGACTTAAGTGATGACAGAACGTGGGGGAGGAAGCAGAAGGAAGGAACTTGTTGAGAGCTGCAAGAGATAGAGGGGGTTGGAGAGCCATGATCGCCTACGTCCTAAAAAGACATGGCACATAAAAAGAAAGATCCCTTCTTTAACACAATCTTGCCTCCAAACACTATGAGCTTTTCTTCTTTTTTTTTTCTTATATGCTATAAAGTCTCGTTTCGGATAACTCATTAACTTTTTGAAGTTTCATTGGTTAAACATCACCCTACTTCAGAAATGTTGTAACACTTGATGGAGTAATGGATAGAGGCTCGGATTGAAGAATTGGAGAGCGGAGTTCGAATTCCAGTCGAATCCATTACATTCACTTATGTGCTAATACCCTTGGGAAAGGTATGAATCCTCTTACCCTCAGCTATGAGTAAATAACAGACCGTGTTCTATAGCTTTGGATGGGAACTGGTCTACCGCAGAAAGAAATGGTAATCTACTGCGTGAAAAATCTGCTTCATCAGTTATGTATCGAAAGATACATGATCGCCTAAGCGTGAATCTCGCATGACACATAACTGACTGATTTCATTTTCATATATTTTGAAGATTTCTATTCCGTCCGACCAGTTTGTTTAATACACAGGTTAATCAACAGATAACAGAGTAATTATGCGTTTACCTTGAATGTACAGAGTGCAACTCTCAAGAATGACATATAGCCGACGCTGCATACATGTTTGAGATTTTTAAGCAATCTTAAAAAAAAGGTCAAATACAGTCGCGAATTGCGTAATTTCAACACTCAATTAACCTTACACATGCCATCCCCACGAAAACCCAGCAGCCATCTTAAGCTACATCCACCATTCTTGTTACATTTCTCTTTTCCAAAAGAGGGGGAAGAAACCTGTCACAAGATATCACGTTGAAAGACCGGTTCTCGTACATTCACCGAAATTAAGCAACGTCGAGCCTGGTCACTACTTAGATGGGCGACCGCTTGGGAATACCAGGTTTTGTAAGCTTGGATATGCGGGCGATGTAATGTATAACTGCTCAGAATTGGAAATCGAAGAGCCGACTTCCAGTTCCAGTCGTGTTCGTTATATTTACTTACGTGCAAATACCCTTTGGAAAAGGTTTGAATCGACCTCTTCTACACCCCCCACTGCTAGCTATGGATTAATTAGTACGATTTGTATCACCAAATCATTATTATTTCTATTAAATCCTTATAATCTAAAAAACATTTTCTGGTTTGAAATAACCTGCAAAAGGTTGATAAGTCATAAAAACAAATCAATCAGTCATATGTTTAGATGTCTCTATTATCCATAAACTGATTCCCTTTATTCCAACTAAAAACATAATTCTGGCTTGATTTACAGTGCTCCTGGCAATTTATATTCAGAAAAAATCCCCTTTATTATCGTCACAAGTTAAAGATAAATAAATGTCACTTTGGTATTAGTTAGGCCATACTAATAAAGTAGGCTTATGATAATGGGAATAGTAGTCGTTTCCTTATAAGGAAACATTCGTCATTCATTGACTGAACAGCTAGTTCCATTCAAATTACGCTTTTCTTCACTCTCTGGCCTTCAGACTAGGATCAAAGTGTAGTATCTGTTATCCTTATGTAGAGGAGCGGAGGATGAAGATGAAAAAAAAAACACGTACGTTTATATTTCCTGCTAGAAGATATATATATATATAAACAAATATATCTATTAAACAAAACAATTTTACAATGGACAATAATATTTGTGTGTGAACGTTTGTGTTTGTTCTTTGGTGAATGTTCGTATTTTGGTGAATGTTCGTACGTACGTGTATGTGTGTATAATGTTCATGGCGTCTTCCCACAAGTGGGAAACGCTATCTCCTAAGAGAGCTTACATTGTACTCGCTGAAATGAAGAAATGAAAAAGAGGATTTACCTCACCTCCACGCGGGGTGGAATGCGGCACGATGCCTGAAATAAAGAGAGATTGAGGCAAGAAGTCGCCCAGTATTTATAGTATGGGGAGAGAGACCCCTAGTGATAATTTGGGAATTAAGGAGAAGATAACTCTGACACTTATCTCTAATGGCAATGACAATGTTAGCCGTTTCCTAATAAAAGAAACAATCGGCATTCATTGGCTGACCAATCAGTGCTGCTTTCGGGGTTTTTTTTTAAGGAAATCACCTGGAATCAGTTCATAGTGGCACAGCATAGATCATCTGTTTTTGCTTTATTTTTTATTGCTATGATTTAATTATATCGATGTAGCTCAAAAGATTAAATGGACCTATTAGATAGAGTTTCAGAACTGCCAAACCTCTTCCTATGTTTAAAAGAATCCGTCTTTTTAAGGTAACGCCCATTACTAATAGGCGTTGGCTAAGCTTAACATAGTTTAACATAAGACCAAAAGGGTGAAGTATCCAGCGAGGATCGAAGTCACGACAGCAGTGATCGTCTTCTAAAAACAAATCCAAGGCTTCTTATAAGCGTTATTCCTCTCAAGGACAAATTTCATTTTACTTTTTATATTTGTAAATACCGTATTTTCTCGTGTATAATACGACTTGAGTATAATATTACCCCGTGTTTATTCAGGAAATAAATTTCATAATTGGGTATAATGCGACACGGTAGTACAGTCATCCCTATGTAAATATTTTTGAAAAGTTGTACTATATTATCCATTAAAATCTCAATATCGTACACATATTTCACTAAAATATTTAATTTTTTACAACATTAAAAAATGCAAATAAACCGGATGTTCAGCCATTTCGCGCTTCTTCTCATTTCCGTTTCAAAACTCATTTTCGAATTTGTTTGTGCTAATTGCGTGTATTTGCCATCTTGCTGTTTTAAATAAGAGGGTTTTTTAAGCTGAATAAAAATTTCTGAAAACGTGTACTTGTGTATAATACAACCTCCCCCATCCCACCCACTTTTTGCTTTAATTTTCGTTCAAAAATTTATCGTATTATACACAAGAAAATCCGGTGGTAAGAATATTTTCGGCGCTAGTGTAATTTACCCCATTCTACCACCAACAACCTCAAAACACCATATATTTACTTACCGCGCATGTAAATTTGCATTATGACATTTAAAGTGAACGTCTGGTAACTATTATGTTTTCAATCAAGAAAACCAGTATTGGTAACTGCGTTTTCAACTTAATGCAAATTCAAGAACCAATGGACATAAATCCGTGACGATTTGATGTAAGATAATAAGATTTTGAGGTTTTAATCCTACATTAACATGTCTGGGCGTACTAATGAGTCCTGAAAGGTAGCCAGGCGCACCCAAAGTTAACAGAAGAATAATTTATTTTATATTTTAAAAACATCTTTATTTTTACAATTCTAGACACAAAGCACATGGCTTCCATGTCTAAGTCACGCCTTTGACATTTGATACTTTAAACTGGATGTTAAATTCCTTAATCTTTAAGAAGGCGAGGATAATATTTTCCTTTTTGCCTTCCTCGGGGGATCGAAATCAGTCTTTATCGTCCTCTCTAAAACTATATATATATAAATAAGATAAAGCAGATGCTTCATAAATTCCTTTCAAAGAAACCTGCACCGCTAATCTTTGGGAATGTTAAACCAAAATTTCATATTTTCAAATTTCAGGATTCCTTATTAAAATTGAAAGTGCGTCCCAGAGTTTGAGTTATTTTACAAGTGTGTCCTGAAGTAAATAAAAGGCTGAGAAACACTGAATTATAGACATGAACATTATCTTTATTTTCTACAATCTTCTCAGATGTCAACAGCTATTTTTTTTTAAATTCTTTTAATGTTAGGTCAGTTGATTAACATTTCAATTCTTACTGGATAATTTAATACCCTTTTCTTTTTTCTTCTTCCTTTCTCTTAAAGAAGCAAATATATAACAGAATAATGAATAAATTTGTTTAATATCAGCTTTTATACAGTAATCATAATCAAGAACATTTACATAACTTTTTATGTAAGTAGTGATAATTCTCAATCAAATGTCTAGTCTGATTCTCATATTTTGAAGTATGGACGCATTTCTTTAATAAGGATAGTCGGTCAGCCATAACGACATTTACGAATAGGTCTTTGGTGTTTGCTGGCTCCATAAATTCACTACTACGTGAAAATGAGATTATATCCCTCAACAACCGGAAGTGCATTATCGTATATAATGTGTGGTGTACTGCATATTGCTGACGTTCCTTCGGCCTTACTACAAAAGAATGTGTGATTTTATGCTTTGTTGATACGTAGTTGGGTCAAGTTGACTTATTTTTCTGTTGTTGTCTCAAGTTTTCTTTTTTTTATTTACCAGTGCTGGACTTAAATAAGTTATAGCTTTGGGCCGCACACCCCTGTGGTAGGGGGTCTCATTTTGTTAAACACATTTTTATTTTATCATTAGTTTTTAAATCTAAATCATCAAAATATTATTTATATATATATATATATATATATATATATATATATATATATATATATATATATATATATATATATATATATATATAATTTCACAGTTGAAATGGCTAGATGTAACCGTAAGTTCTATGCTAACAGCTTCTTCTGTCGCACTTCTCGCTTGTAGAAATCTCTTCTGGCTTCTTGCTTCCCAGTCAATTTTGATCTTCAAAAATTTAAATGCAATGTTAATCGATATTTTCTGTGTTCTTAATTCTGGTTCTTTTATTATCCTCTCTTCTTAACAGTAGTTTTTTTCATATTCTCTAACTTTCAGTAACCCATTGCGTCCTAGTGGCTTTATTGCCTTGCTCATCGTTAAATTGTGATTTTATAAGGGTAGCTTAGATTCGGCACAAGGCCGAAAGTAGGGTGCAACCAGTGAGGATCGAACTCACTACACGGTCGTAATTGATATAGCGAGACAAACTTGTTATCCTTACACCACTTCGAAGGGCTCAAACGATTTTTTAAAAGGTAACTTAGATGTGGCACAAGGACGAAAGTGTGGAGACCCAATGGGCATCGAACTTACTACTGCGAGGAACTTTATAACTGGTTTCTTTCAACTAAAAAGAATACAAAGATTATTTTTATACTGAAAAAAAAATATTAAAATTAGTTATACGCAGATACCTTTGAGAAATTAAATCATCAATTTTTTCTTTCATTTTTTTTTTTTTTTTTTTTTTGTAAAACAGGATCCCCAATTACCAAAAACGTGCTCTGAATCGTAATGTAAAAATGCAATGAAACTTTAATTAGAAAAGATTTTATGAATGATATATATATTTTTAATGAATAATGAATTTTTACAAGAATTGTTTTCATTTTTTCATTTTTAAATTTATAAAGTTACAAATCTTTTACATTTCTCTATTAATTTGTACTGGTTAGGTGATATTGTTTTTAAAAAAATATATATTTACTAATCATAAATGGAAAAGCTTTCTACAACTCATCGAATAACAATATTTTAAGAAGGATTTTGCTTTGTTTTCTTTTTGTGTGTGTATGTGTGTGTACATGTGTAAATTATTATTAACATAATTATATGTTAGAAAACGAAATTATTTTTGCACCAACCTAATATATATATGTTTATTAATATTTACTTAAATGCTGTGTTATATTACATCGAACACTATATGTGCGATATATATATATATATATATATATATATATATATATATATATATACACACACACACACACACACACACACACACACACATATATATATATATATATATATATATATATATATATATATATATATATATATATATATATCCGGTTAAAAAAATAATATAACGTGCCGCTACAAACTGATGCCTCCCGTAAAAATCTGGTAGCCTAATGCCATTACATGTTTGTTTTTTCAAACAATCATATCATCAATCATTTTCATATTCAGAGTCGATGATTATTAGTTTGTTCAGGAATGTATTATTAACTTCTTTCCTGGGTTATAAAATCTTATCTATTTGTTGAAGGGATTTACTTTGAAATTGTTGAAATTTTTCAACCGAATGCTGCTGAATTATCATGCCACCATATTTCATAGCACATGATATATATCAGTAATATCTCGGTAAAAAAAACAAAAAAAAAACACTATGTTCAAAGGGTTGGTGAACCTCAACCAACAAACTCCACAGACGAAATCATAACTTATTCTAATTAACTTCAATAAAATACAGTAACCGTAAATGAAGCAAACACAGTAACCGTTTCGCTCTCATAGAGCGAAACGGTTACAGGTTCAGGGTTTTTGTATATTATTTGAATTGTTCGTGATTTCTCGCTAATTAAATCATTAACCTTTGTATTTGTTTTTTGTATGAATAATTCATGAATATATATATATATATATATATATATATATATATATATATATATATATCGTTCATCAGTTTAAAAAAAATAAAGTGTTAAAAGGTCATTTGATAAAAATCGTCTGAGAATACCATAAGGTTGAAACCAAAGTAGCGAATTCAACAAATCTCCTGACTTTTAAAGTATATATATATATATTGATGGCGATAAATAAATGCATATGTTACCCTTTTTTCTTCTATGTTTTATTTTTCTATTATTAGACTTACTTTCAGTTGTATTTTCATTTCGTGCCAGGAATACCATTTTGTGAATAAACAGCCTCGATTGTCGTCCTTGTCTGAGGCACTTACTAGGCTATTCACAATTTCAAAGACAGGCCAACTTCGTTAACTTCCTCAAATTTTCATTCATTCTTCTTGCGCCCACAAACCACTTAACACTTTTTTCGGTCTCAGTCTCATTCACTTGTCCACGTATGACGAGCAAATTGAATTAATGGCCATCATGATATTCTTCTTTGGTGAAGAGATCCAAAAACATAATCCAAAAAGGTAATTTTTTGCTTGTGCTAATGATGTTAAACCTTTCTTTATGGAAAGAAATATGCTCCTTTTTGGCTAGCTATCTACTTATTTTTTTTCACTGAAAAGAACCGTTCTACAAACAAACGAAGGATGAACTTGCTTTTGTATGGATACAATCAACTTCAGACATGTTTGATATTCAATTTTTATTCAATTCTTCTATTATACGAAAAGTAAAGGAGAACGAAAAGAGAAAGGGCAAAAAGGATGAAGTGGTTTCTGGCCATAAGACGTAATCAGGAAAAACAATTGTGATGGAGTTGAAATTAATGAGAAAGTTGATTCGTTGGTGTGTCATTGCCAACGTGGATATACTCGTAAGAGCTAAAGACAAGGACGACAATCAATGACACTTATTCACAAAAATGAAGAATGGTGTTTGTGATAGGAAATAAATACACGAAAGAAAGAAAAAAGAGACTAAATGAAAAACAGACATAGATAGATAGATAGATAGATAGATAGATAGAACAGTTGAATAATTTCGAAGAAAGTGACTAGTTAGAAAGTAAAGAGTGGAAAAGAGGTAAAGGCAAGAAAAATTATGGAGATGGAGAAATAGACACTGAAATTGCCAATGAATTGAAGGAAAATGGGAAGAAAGAAAAGGGGAAAAATTATAAGAAAGATAGAAGCGAAATTTGGAGGGAAAAGAATGAAGCTCATAACGAGATGTTGGTGTACACAAAAGATACAACAGTAAAATGAGGGAGGTGACGAGAACTCGAAAGAGGAACAGTAGAAGAAATGGAAGAAAAGAAAAGGAGAAAAGAGTGAAAAGTAAAAGGGAGATAAAATCCATGGAGGAAGTGATGAGTGTGAAAGAAAGAGAAAGGTGGCTGAAACTGAGAGGGTAAATAATGCGATATCCAGAAAGTGATAGAGAGAGAGACAGAAAGACATATACATTGCGTGAATGAATATTAAAAACGGCCAAATAAGAATAGAGAAAGTGTATAATAGAAAGACAGGTAGGAGTTATAGCAAGAGTTGAGTGAAAGATGCTGAAGAAAGAAAGAAAGAAAGAAAGAAAGAAAGAAATGGAGGAAGATTTTTTAAAAAATAAGAGAAGAATCTTAAGCGTGAAAAAAATAAAGTGTTTGAAAGAGATGTGGTGGAAATAGGAAAGGAATGATAAAAGGATAAAGAAAAGGCAATTGATAATGGCAGCAGACTCTCAATCAATCCAGTGTGAATACAAGTAATGTCAAACGCAGATCTCAATTTTTGTTCGTTCGGATTGATTGGAGATTGGTCACCAGCCCAAGGAGGAAGCAAGACGAAGATTGGCAGATCGAAAATAAGACTAAAAGAAACAGACTAGCAGAAAGAAATGGAATGCGAACTAGCTAGAGATAGGAAGAAAGAGCGTTTTAAAAAAAAAGTTTTAAAAAAGCTTAAAAGGAAAAAGTAAATAAAAAAAGATTATCCTACGCCTTTATGTCGACATTTAAGGAAACGAAGAGGTACTTTGCTGTTTTGATAAACAACAGCAAATGACGCGTCTCTAAAAGAAAAAATCTCTTTCTCACTCTCTATCTCTCTTTCTCTCTCTCTCACTCTCTCTCTCTCTCTCTCTCTCTCTCTCTATCTATCTATCACACACAGACTAATTCGGAATAAGGACAGGCTTAGATAGACTGATATAAAGAAAATTATATCGACTTGGAATGTGTGTGTGTGTGCTAAAATTCAACTCTCATTAAAATATATCTGTAAATACAATATAAAGAAAAGAAAAATAAGGATCGAAACGCGTTGGTCATAGAAACGTTTCCATTTTGTATTTTTCTTTTATATATATATATATATATATATATATATATATATATATATATATATATATTAAAAAGATAAGAACGCTGACCAGAACACTACCGCGGTTTCTACCGCCAAGGTCCCGTCAGGTGGTTTGTTCAGTGAATCAATCAGAAGCAACTCAACTACTTAAAGCTTTCATTCGACACCGGAATTGTAGTGAAAAAAATTATTCCAACTTTATCCGGGTTCGTATATCCCCAAAATTAATTTCCTGACGTGTCTACATTTGGGCATGATCTCAGACCTCCCGTTGAAGAACTCAGTGCCAGCTTTGTATGTTGCTATAGCTAGCTTCTCCTCCTGACATAGCCTGCACGGGTTGCAATTCACTTTGCTACACTTTACATTTCGTAAAATACACCATTTAATGGCCAGGCTTCTGTTATACTTATCCCTACAGCTCCAATAGTGGTTTGCCAGCTTCGTATTGAACTTGCGTTCTGGAATTCTAAAAGATAATGTATGGTTAATTCGCCCCTTCTTAAACTGGCACTCAGTGCAACCGATGTATTTTTTGCACTGCTATTGTCACATTCCACTTCGGCACAATACACGACTCGTTCTGTACAACATATCCCATTTAAAGGACAATTATTTTTTTTATCCTACAGTTACAAAGGATCTTATTTTCATCTGTCACGTCCTCTTCATGCTTTGAATTTTTATTGTTCAATCTTTTGATGATATTGCCTATGTTGCTCGTGCAACTATAACTCAATTTGACAGTATTACGGTTAAATAACCTATACAGCCCGGACGCTTTTTTTTTCCAGATGCACAGTACAATTATAGTGCTCAACTGCTAAACAAGAGCCAAATATACACCGGAATAAACAAACAGTGAAATATTTGTGTTGGATTCCGAGAATGGAATCCTGCACAAATAAATGCACAACGCCAGTAATTGAGATAAAAAAATAAGTGTATTAAACGTAAGAATACAGACTTGAAGTGAAGATTAGTAGTCCAGGAATGCGGGTTAGTAGAAAGTATGTGTACAAATCTCTGTAAGTAAAGCTGTAATCTCTGTCTCTCTTTCTCTCTCTCTCTCTCTCTCTCTCTCTCTCTCTCTCTGGACTCTTGTATAATTCTCTGAGAACACCCTGTGTCTGTCTCCGTATATCTCAACGTATCTCAACGTTTCTCCACGTATCCACGTATGTAAAAAGGGGAGAGTCCCATAACACCCTCCTCCTTAGCTTCTTTTTTGGGGGGAGTTAATATTTTTTCCGGTTATGGTCTATCATTAGTGGTTCCGTGAATTTTCTTTTTCGGTTTGTTCTTCTGATCTCCGTGGCTACTTGTGGTTTTTGAATTTCGATGTCTTCGAAAATCGCCTCCATCGCATCTTCATTTTCGGAAGGTGACGAGTTTGGTTCCTCTACCCGTCTTTTCTGTATCTGATTTATGTGTCTCCTGTGAGTGAATTTTTCACCTTGGATCTTGTATAGAACATTCCCCAGTCTGTTTATTATCGTACCTGGTTCCCAGTATGCCATATTATTCTTGAACATTCTGAAATAGACCCGTTCACCTGGTTTGAAGGATCTTTTAGGCATTATCGGTGTATGCCGGTTTTTATTTTTGCTGGGTAATAGTTTATCAAAGACAGACCGTATTTTGTGGGCAAACATCACTTCAGCTGGCGAAAGACCAGATGGTGTGTTTCCGTTCGGGTTGATTCTGTAGACTTGTAGGAACTGTTGTATGGCTCTTTCTGTTGGTACGTCCTCTGCTTTTTTCAAGGCTCTCTTAAGCGTGTCCACAAACCTTTCGGCTTGCCAGTTAGATCGTGGATGGCATGGTGCTATTTTAATATATTTGACTTGAGTCGCACAGAATTCTTGAAAGTCGTTCAGGGTGAATTGGGTACCATTATCCGTTACAAGGCAATCTACAACGCCCAATCTTGCGAATAACTCGTGTAGACAATTAATAGTGTTTTCCGTCGTAGGGATTTTGTATCTGAAAACTTCTGGCCACTTGCTAAAGCTATCTACCGTTATCAAGTAGTAATATCCATCTATGGGTCCTGCCTAGTCCGCATGAATTCTAGACAAAGGTCTGTCCACCTTAGGCCATGGTTTTTGTATAATAGGTGGTGCCTTTGTTGCCGCAGCACAGCCTCTACATTTTTCTACCATTTCAGTAATGTCGTTATCCATATTAGGCTAATACACGAAACTTCTCATTAACGCTTTCATACGATTTTTTTTAGTTACGATATTAGTAGTGGATCGGAGCGATCGAAATCCGCACAGCTTGTTGCTCAAAAGGCTGTTTAATACCTAAATTAAACAGCCTCTTCAGGAATCAACATTCTTGTTGATTATAGACTTAAAAAGCATCCTAACGATACTGAGTGGGAGTTCTTGAAAACCGAGCATACCCATCCCCATCGTTGGATCGGAGATAGTTCCGGGTTGATATTCTTAATGATGACCACTGGGATTTTATCAGGGCCAGATGCTTTCTTATATATATATATATATATATATATATATATATATATATATATATATATATATGAAAAAAATATACAGAAAAACAAACAGAAATCTTAATATGCAATTATGCTGTATTAATGTTAATACAATGTCAACGTCGGACGTTTCGGTCTGTTTAGACAATCATCAGGACGTATTCATAAAACATAATTAACATTAGACTATATTCAATTCAACATGAAAAAGACGATGGACATAAGAGCAAGACTCATCCAAATAGATAACTGAAATTTTTATATAAGATCAGCGTTCCGTTTAAATATGATTTTTCTGTATATTTTTCTTCATACCGTCGGATCTATATCCATATATTTGCTTACATATATATATATATATATATATATATATATATATATATATATATATACGCACACACACACACACACACACATATATATATATATATATATATATATATATATATATATATAAGCCTTATTATAGTGGCTAGTCCGTATTTGAAATAGACGCCCAATTATATCCACTACAACGTTTAAAATAATAAAAATGTCGGATTAAAAATAAATACATTCATTCTTTTAGAATATATATATATATATATATATATATATATATATATATATATATAGAGAGAGAGAGAGAGAGAGAGAGAGAAAGTGTAGACATAGAGACCAACACTGCACTGTGACTGTCAGTTTCATGCCTCAGTGCGATCTTCATCATTGCAATTCATCATTTAAAGACATTGAGGTGTGAACTGGTTAGTCACCACGCTGTGTTGATCCACACAGTCAATATCTATAAGCTTTTTATCTCTCTATTACCGTTCCCCTATAAATATAGCACACACATAAAATGAGAAAAGGGCAGTCAATTGCTGAATCTACCTAAAGAGTGGACTGAACAATTACAAAAAGATTCATCTACGAAACTCTAGAGTCAAAGTGCGGAATATAACATCAATCAGCTAAGTAACAAATTTTATTAGTATCGAGCACTTTCTTGTAAAGACTGCTTGCCTTAAATGTCCTTTCTTTCAAACTTTCACTGACTCACAGTATTTCTGGCTTGACATTATCCTTGATATCGTTCCTGAAAACCTTTTTAGTTGAGCATTTTCGCATATTTTTCCTTTATTTTCTCATTGTACCTTGATTACTTCTCTTTAGAGCATTTATTTTTACTCTAATATCGCAATCAATAGAAAATCCGTGATCCATGTTTAAAAGAAAGGAAAATAATATTCAAATAATATTTAGGAAGCAGAAAACCTACTGCAAGTCGAAAAAGTAGAAATGTCGACAAAATCAATGGTCGAAAAACTGATGAATATCATAGAATGTTAAAGTGTCAATATTAATTTTTTTTTATCATTTCACCCGAAGCAAATCGATACAACCGCTAAGACACACGGGGTTACTGAGAGTGAAAGAAAATGAGAAAACTTTATTGAGGACAAAGGACAATAAACGAACAGGATTCAAAAAGGAAGAAGATGTCGATTAATGTTGCATTTAAATTTTTGAAGATCGTAGTTCCATAGGCAATAAGTGTGAAAGAAGAAACTATTAGAATAGAACTTACGGTTACATCTGACAGTTCCACGATTGCATTTAGCTATTTAAACAGTAAAATGGTGAAACCTAGTTGTCAGTCTAGTACTACACTTCAATTCCTGAAGTCAAGTTAACAAGGGAGGAAAGCTGAACAAGACAATCAGTATGAAAATATTTATTAAAGAGGTGCAGAGAAGTTACAGTGGGGAGAAAGTCAAGACCAATAACATTACAGATTCTTCTTTGAATTTTGTCAAGAAAGATATATAGCAGAAGCAAGAGATCAAATGTGACAACAATATTCAATACACGGATGAATGGTAGACTTATAAATATGCAAGATAGAAAGATATAAAATAAAAAAATATAACTTAAGTTCATGGGATATTGTGGTAATGAAATATTGTGATACTCTGGACAACCACGTAGAAAGAAAAGAGGTGATTTTATCTCAATCTTAAGTGTCTCTGTTTGATGGACCTTTGATAGTCCATTGAACAGAAACACTTTTGAATTTGGTCTTCTAAGCGGCAACCACTTTGACTGAAGAGGAATAGGAAGTAAAATAGTGGATGAGGGCTTTTCGAGATCAAGTGGCAATAAAACATAAAAAGGGTATATCCGAAGATTGATCAGTCATGCTTAGGATCGAGGTAGAGTTCTGGTCCGCCATTGGCGGGAGATGGACTCGTTCCTGTGTAGTCCATACTATGTCGGGATGAGTAGATCGTCAAGAAATTGGTAGCGGGAAGAACTGAGCTTGTTAGACGAATACAGTAGAAGTTGTCCCAAGTATCGCCTACCTATCCACCAACACGAGGAGGCGGAACTCTGAATAAAAAAAAATCTCTCTTATAATATAGGAAACAGAGTTCGTGTTCTTATTCCTCGACGTGGCATTGGTCTTTCATCTTTTTACCTTGTGTGCATGCAGCAGACCCTTTTCCAGCTTTCGGTTCACACCGACGTGATCGATAATCGAAATGCAACATTGGGCGGTCGGTGGAAAACTAGAGCGAGGGTTTACAATATATTTTTTGGGAACCTTTGGATTTTATAAATAGGAATTCATGCTGCACAATTTATTTTTATAATAAAATCTAAACATCCGTTAAATAGTTATTTTTTAATATTAATATATATTCCAAGCTGAAAATCACTCGACCCTGAAAAGTTTACCAACCTCGATTGATAAGCACCAATTTCATTATAAAAACGACGGACATGAAAAAATTAACATCGTGTGTGCATTTTGTGAATGTAAATTTACCTACGTGAATTTATTGACCATGGCTAAATGTAATTGGCAGAAATGCCCAACAACCAGAACTAATAAGGTTTGCAATCAACAATAACAAAACAAATAAAAGTAAACAACAGGACAAAAAAATATTAAGCAAGAAATCAATATATGTAAGGCAAACCAACAGTAATAAAGCAAAGCAACAGTAATTTGGCACAAAGTTCACAAACTAAGAATGGTGTTAACATACAAAAGGGGATACAGATAAGCGACCGCAGCGATCTGGCTTGAAGAGAAGAAAGGACAGAACTAAGTCGGATGAGGCTGAGAAGTGGCCTATCATGGATCTGTGTGGATTTGCCGATAAATTGGGGAGTGGAGAGTATTTTGCAATCTAATTGAATCTTTCTGACCCTTTATTGCTGACAAATTTGTCACTTGTTTTGTTATATTGTTTGTCTCTGTGCACTTTTTGTTTAGTTCCGTGTTTTGTGGCGTGGTGTTGCCCCGACCGAAATGGCAGAATCTTCCCACCCACTAGGATGGACAGGTGAAACCAGCTTCACCGGAGAAATCAGTTGTGCCTTCAATAGACCTTAAAATGATGCCCAGTACTATTCCAATATCCAGGAGAATTACCGGTAGTACATTGCCAGTAATGAGTCATGTACAAGGTCAGCATCAAGGCCATCTCTCTGTTGATCGATGATTAACTGGTATTAGCAGGGAAACGATGGAAGAGTTATTAAAAAACCTCAAGATTGGGCCAACAATTTTGACCACGCGTTCAAATGCTGTGTGGGACTTCCTGTTGGCAATAGACAACGAGGCGAAGCAATTGGCGGGGAGTATCCTCACTAAAAAGGCGGTAAGACACCAAACGGAGTACATGGGAACCCGCAAGATGAGAGTCATTCTAACGGGGTACCCATGGGGACCTTCTTTTCTAGTTATGGACAAGTCGGGGATGTATCCTCTTCCATAGGCAAAGCGAGCATTACCACCGGGGACTTTGTTATCCAAGTGTCAATGACCCGTAAAAGCTTTCTGGACATCCCCGATACTTTGACTTGCCGCGGCCGGACGATCCTTGTTATAGTTGAAGGCCATATACTCTACTGGTGGGGTCCTGTGGCGCCACCGGACACTTGTGAAAGGCGTGACCCAGTGCCACAACCTTAACCGAAATCATCATCTTAAAATGAAGTAAAGTGGTGAGGAAATGTCCGACAAGACCCCCAATGGTCTTAGTGGATGGAATTAAGTTGTGAGGAGGAGATCGAAGGTTGCAACAACAGGATGTTCCCCAATCAAAGGGGAAACCAACGAAGCAGCAACCAAAGTCTCCAGTGAAGTTTTCAGCAATGAAGTAACGGCATCCGAAAAAGCAGCGACAGCAGAATCAGCAACAACAACCGGAACAATAGCAGCGGCAGCAGCAACATCAGAATCAGCGACGGCATCAACAACAGCAGCATCAGCAGCAACAACAAAAGCAGCTGCAGCAGCAACAACTGCAAACGCGGCAACCTCAGCAACAACAGTAGCTGGTTCAAAATCTGGAAGAGGTGGAGGGTTAACTACTAAAGCTCGACCTCTACATGGACGTGGAGAATATGCCTCCACCTCGGTCCTCCTCATTAAAACAGAGAAGGGAGGAAGATGATGAAGAGTAGAAGATTATCAAGAAAGAAAGAAAATTTGGTCGAAGCAGCGGCGAGCGGGCTATAGAACTTAATCTGCCCCTGCTTCGCCAGTAAGAAATGAAGATATATGAATATAAGACCAGAAGCCTCTTTTCTCTCTCTACGGCTCCGCCATCTCCATCCGTTTGTGGATGGAGATGGCGGAATAAAGGGATTCCCCAGTGGAGACGCCATATGAACAGACAGGCAGGCCATAGAGTGGGACCATTCCTCACAGATGAGCACTTTATTCAGGATTACCTCCGTCGACGAAGGACCCCCAGGAGCTTTTGCAAAATTCCTGGGATCATCCTAATAACCCTAATTAGAAACTCGGAAGTCTGAGACATTGTGTTCGCTCCCAAAGAATATTTTCCTGAAATCAAAAAAAAAATTATCTAAACTTTCCTCTAAGAGGTGTCGGTACTCCTCCACTCCTATTTATACAGGGCAATAAAATTAACTTTTCAGACGGACGTCGGTGACATTGTTGATGACAGACGGATTTATGTCCGATCTGGTGTTAAGTACCCTTAGATCACCATCGGGATCCTGACTCCAGAAGATTTTTGCCCAGTTTATGCCCAGGCGCTAGAAAATGGCGATCAAGTTTGCGTCTTTGAATCCGAGGGGTTTGAGAGATCGGGGTAAGGCTACGTGCATGCTTGGTGATCTTTTGTCCTTCGAAGTGGATGTGACTGCGATCCAGCTGACTCAATTTGTTTGTGACGTCGATGCTCCTGTGCTGTCTTATTCAGCATAGGGGGGCCGACTGAACAGAAGTGTTTCCTTGCTGGTAAAGCGTGCCCTGGATGCTAGAGTGGACCTTGTCTATGTTGACGCGAAATCAGATTGATCGTGGCCGATATTGCCATGAAAAATGTTCGTTTAGGGTCGGTTCTGTTCTGTTTATGCGCCCAATGACCACACGGAGGGTTGTACGTTCTTCCGTCAGGTGGGTCCGGCGCGCCTAATCTTACTGGGGGGGGGGCAGAAATGCCATGTTGGACCTCAAGTTAGACAGGAACGGGGAGCTAGCGGGAGGTTGCGTGATCGTAGCTTGGTCGATTTGATTGACGGGTTTGGTCTTGTCGATAGATACCAGGTCGACCCCCCCCCACTGAGCGGCAAATGTGGACGTGGGTTCTTAATTAGCCGTCTACCTGGATAGAACTTTTGTGAGATGGTTCGATCTAGATCTGCTAGATTGTCCATGTTTCACTGGCTAGGCTATTCGAACCACAAACTCATTTGTGCCTTGATGACGTTAGACTCTAGGCCTGGTATGGCTATACACAGGAAGCTCAACATGTCCTTACTGGACAGAGAGAACCTCCGGAACAGTTGACTAAACTAGTGCAGTGGAAATTAGTGGGGGCAGTAATTGGGAATAAGTGGTGGGAGAAACTTAAGGGTATGATTAGGTTTTTCACCGCCGACTTGCCTTAAATAAGGCTAAAAAGGTAAACACACTAAAGGATAGTCTGGCCCTGGCGGTGGATGGCGGGATGCCCTAAAGATAGGTTTAGCCTGACAGGCCCTGAAACATTCTGTTATCGATCGCTATCAGGGCCAGGTAGTTAGACATAGGTTAAACAAAATGTCTAACGAAGCTGTGAACATGGACGCAGAATTGCACAAGGAAAAAATACGTCGAGGTTCCAATCGTTTCATTTGTCAGATTGACACCCCAGATGAACGCAGCCTTCGTTAGGCGTTTCAGTAGCATTTCCAGAACCGATTTACCAAGGAGTTTGGTCTCTGTGAGCAAGAGTTTCACAGCTGTTTAGCGGAATTTCCTCGACTCGCGTCGACTGAAGCGGCTGGCCGTGAGAGTGAGATCACAGAAGGCGAAGTTCAAGAGGGCATTGAAGAGGGTCGGCAGTGGCGTCTCTGGAACTTGAGTGTCTATCCTACAAATTCTACTTAAGGCTGTCGCACATGTTTGTTCCGATTTTGACAGTCGTCTTCAACAACTGGTTCCGACAGGTGTCTGTCCCCGACCGGGTCTCTAGGGGTATGACCACACTATTGAAAAAGGACAAGCATGGTAGGCGAGATTTAGACGATTACAGGCCTATAACTCTGCTAAACACAGAGTTAAGGATTTTGACCAAGATCCTGACGGAACGTTTGCAGTCAGTTGCCGAGATTCTGTTGGGGCTGAGGCAAACGTGCTGTGAAGGGCTGAACAATTCAGGGCAACCTGCATCTGATAGAGGACATAGAAGACTACGATGGAATCACGCTGATCATTGTGGATCAGTCCAAAGCGTTTGACAGGGTCGACCATCAGTACCTGGTGGCTGTCCCGCAGGCTGCCGGATTTCCAACTCGACTTCTACAAGTAGATCAGCCTGCTGTATCGCTCCCCCGTGTAGTGGTATAGGTGAATGGTTGAGCGCTCTTGTGCTGTCACGGTCGGTTCGTCAGGGTTTTCCGCCGTCTCTTCTACTTTACGCTCTGACGCTTAAGTCTCTCCTGCGCCGGCTAAGGGACAGGGCGTGCAGTCCGGCCCTACGCGGAATCGGTCTCTCTGAACTGTAAGAGAATGACATGGGAGCCAAGATTAACCGCAACAAGCCTTGCGGTTAGGTGTTTGGAAGGGCCTTGCTTTTCCGGGGCCCTTCGGTTGAACTGACGGTTCCGTCCGTGTGATTCCAGCTGGATCTTCAGCTGGAAAAAATTGGCCGAAGGTACTGGGAAAGGTAAGAGAGGCAGGCCGGTCTTGGGTCCGAAAGGCGGTTGTCCTTAAAGAGTAAGGCTGAGGTGTGCTCCGTGTACATCTTTCTCCTCATCCTTTACCGAATGTCGGTACACCCTCTCTGCAAGGACCTTCTGAAGGCGCTAGATCGTTGCTCTTCTTCTTCTTGTGGGGAGGAGACAAGACTATGGTCTGCAGTGCCGTCTGTGTCCAGCGTCCCTGTCATGGGGGCTGGGAATGCCACACTTGGAGTGTCACTAACACGCTTCGAGGTTGATTTTCCTACGCCGCACATGGACAGAAGTTCCACTGTGGGCAAGTAGGCTGAACCAGAGTATATGGCTTTTACAACACCACCAGGCCCAGGGATTGAACTCACAACTGCGAGGGAACTAGACATGTTCTGCTAGTTAGTTGGTTGATTTTACATTAAGTCAATTATTGTTGGGTCAATGTTCAATTTTGTATGGGGCTCCAAATGAGGATTGAATTCTCTATTTAGTAGTAATAGTCAACCAAACTAGCCTTGCTTATTATTACCCCAAGCAGCCAAGACGTATTATAAGTTTTAATCCAGTCTTATTATGTAATAAATTCATTTAGTTTTTGTAAGTTACAATATGCTTCCACTTCTACCTGCCTTTTTTCTTGTCGTAGTATTAAAGCCTTTGTTATTAGGTTGGTGCAAAAATAATAACGTAATAATGTCGTTTTTTGACGTTAAAAAATGACATTATTACGTCATTATTTTTGCACCAACCTAATAGTTTTTTTTTTCTGACAAACATTCTTCATTTATACGAACAGACATCCTTACTCATATCTTTTAATAGGTTATCTGTCCACACAAAAAGAGACCGACTAATCAGTTTTCACATTAAATTTCAACTTCACAATCACATTCTCCAGTTATTTTCACTTTATCGGCATAAGTTACTTTATCCTTTTATTAGCAATGAAAAACTTGAAAAGTAAGAAATTTCTTTCTCGAGGTAAAATGGTATAATCAATAATCATAAAAAGCGACTTTGATTTTAAGCATTACTTACAATGTTCAGACGCCAGCTGTTTTCCCGCCTTTTTTTTTTTTTTTAACAAAGATAAACCATGGTTGTGTGACAACTATTTAATATAATATCGTCATTGGATATTTTTTTTGCTTTTGTCACTCGTAACTTAACTTTCAAACAATTGTATGAATTCAACTGGAATGTATTTACATGCAAAAAAAAAAAAAATTTTTTTCTTTATCTGTGAACTAGAATGTTGTTGATAATGTCACACTGCTTGACCAAGTGGGTCATAGCTCCAATGTAATATAATTGATTCCTTATTCACTTTTTGGGGGTCAATCCCGAAAACGGTTTTATAAACTGTAAATAAATTCTTCATAGCCTATATCACTAAGCGTTAGACTGTTCATCAACTTTTAAAGTTAATTTAATGATTCCAGTCGTATCTATTGAAATAAGAATGACACTTGCATTCCTGGCTCAGTGGTGAAAATAGAGTCAATCAAGAGACGAACCAAATGACCCATTTCATCCTTCCTGCATGCGTGTTATATAAACAAAAGACATTAAATAAAATGAAGAGACTACTAGAAAGTGCTGATTAGTTAGTTACTATCGCAAGCCATTGCGTGTACTTTTAATCGTTACTGGGATTAAAACTATTGAGGTCATGTGATAGACTCAGGTAACATTTGCTGGAGAGAGGTAGCTAATATCACAAGCCATTAGTGAATCTACACTATTTACATTATTAGGACTATTGTCCTCATCTTTGTCGCCATATTTATTACAACGTTTCGGCCGTTGTACGCTCCGGCCTTCTTCAGGTGGTTGGAATGCCGAACTGAAACCTTTATTTCGCTCACTGGGGTAGACTGTTCTAGTTCCACGTACCATGTTTGATGGATGTCAGTTATCAGTTATCTCCTGTTAATTCCCCTCTCCAAGTTCTCCACTGCCTTCCTCAAGGACACATGGCACAGTGGATAAAGGCGTTGGTTAGATCCAGTGACTGGACCCAAAGAGTGCGAGTTCAATACCTGGTTAAGGCAGTGGAGAACTTGCAGAGGGGAATTAACAGGAGATAGCTGATCTGACATTCATCAAACATGGTACGTGGAACTAGAACAGTCTACCCCAGTGAGCGAAATAAAGGTTTCAGTTCGACATTCCAACCACCTGAAGAAGGCCTATTTAATAGTCTGTCATGAATAAGGGTTCACTTTCCTAACTATATACGTTTTGGAGAGTTTGATATTCGATAGGTGCTCCATAATTATGATGCTGTGTCAAACTAAGCTCTACTTAGTAAATAACTACATATGTTTTGATTGAAT
Organism: Acanthosepion lycidas; assembly: GCA_963932145.1. Classification (NCBI taxonomy): domain Eukaryota; kingdom Metazoa; phylum Mollusca; class Cephalopoda; order Sepiida; family Sepiidae; genus Acanthosepion; species Acanthosepion lycidas. Next base: position 75,092,177 of record OZ010587.1, read on the forward strand.
GTTTCTTTTACAGTTTATCAACTTTTTGCAGGTTATTTAAAGCCAGAAAAAAATTTAGAATTTAAGAATTTTTTTGAGATACGAATGATTTCCAATTCCAGCCATCGTCATTTACACCACCCGGTAGTCCCAAGTGGTCACCCATCTAGGTACAGACAAGACTCGACGTTACTTAACTTCGGTGATCGTACGAGAACCGGTGTTACGACATGGTATGGTCCTATATATGCTTCGAGCCCTAACTTGTAAACTGTTTGCTGGTGATCCTGATATATACAAGCGTTTAATCAACAACTTCATAACTGAATTCTCTGGATTTAAAGGGGAAAATATCAATGAAAGTAAAAAATTAGAAGGAAATGATCTTCATTTTCTGATCTACTCCGACAATATGCCTACGCTTCTACCCACCTTTTCTCTTTTCAACCCTTTAAACTCTTCATCTGTAAATTTTCTATTTTAATTTTTTTTCCGACAAGCAGTGAAGAAAAAAATGTTATACATTTTGTGAACAAAATGTCATCTATCCACACGAAAACAAACCAACCAACCAATTTTCCCATTAAATTTCAACTTCGTCACAATTACATTCTCAATTTATTTTCATCTTATCCTCATGAGTTATATTTTTTTAAGTCATAAAAACTTGAAAAACAAGACATTTCAATCTCGGTGTAAAATGCTTTATACAAGATGTACCAAAAGTAGGCTTACAGTTGTTTTATGTTTTAGATCTAATTTATCCAAATCATAATTAACTTCACCGAACTGATCTTTCAGAAAGATGGAGCACCCCCCCCCCCTTATGCTTTAGCAGTAAGAGACTACCTTAACCAAATCTTTCCTCTGCGTTGGTTTGGAAGAAGGAGTAGCATCGAATGGCCACCATGTACACCTGACCTAACACCAACAGATTATTTTTTTTTTTTTTTGCGGGTGGAGGTAGTAAAGAACAAGATTATGAGAGAAATCCCTACACAGTGGACGAATTAAAAGAGAACATTTCAGGAGTATTTATTGAAATTGATGCAGATTAGGATGTGTATCATGCTGTGTGTCATAGTATTTTGGAGAGATTCAAGAAATTTTGCAATACTGAAGGAGGACATTTTGAGCACTTCAGAGATTAAACTGTGCTAAAAAAAAAAATCTAAGTACATAAACAATTTTGAACAAATATGATTGTAACAAATAAATATAAATGTAATAAAATATTTTAAAAAAATGTAAAGTGAAAACATACTAAGTATAAACCTACTTTTGGCCCGCGCTGTATAATCGTAAAAAGAGGCCTTCATTGGAAGTCTTATTTGCAATGTTAAGACTCCAGCTTTGAACTCAACTTAGTATGAATAGCTTTCAAAAACCAGCACGCTTCACACGGGTTCACGAAAATAAGTTATTTATTAACAATATCTTGACTTATTTTAATTCATTAATAAAAACATGATCAAAATATACGTTTAATACCAAGATACTAGCGATTCAGAATGAGAAATCTGAGAGCTCAGTTCGAATTCCAGCCAAATTTGTTACATTCACTTATTGTATATCCTTTTATCCATCTCTTCTCCCCACCTATGGGTAAATAGCATGATAGAATAGGCCCTCTAGTCTTGGTTCGCAACCAGTGTAGGAGAAGAAAACCTCTGAATCCAAACCAGCCTAGAGGTTTGGGCCCTGTCAGGCTATCCTGCCCAAGACACACCACTATTGTAACAGGTGCTGTACGCGTGAGGCCCTTACAACATTAATAGGTTACGAGACACGTGATCGGCGTTTTTTTGTTTGTTTGTTTTTTTTTCTCTAGCGCCAACTGTCATCCTGAATAGTTATTTCTTTCAAATGATTTCATTTAAAGGTCAAGATGAGGACAAATACAATTTTGCTGTTTATTATCACCCTTATTCACTTCTTCCAGTAGCAAGTTTTCGGGCAATATTTACCATGATGATTTAACCAACATCTTTAGCAGTCCTTATATAACTTCCGCTTTTGCACAAGAGTTTTTTTAGTGTCAGGATTCCATTTCCTACTCACTTAAATAAAAGGCAAATCAAGGTATCTGGTATCTACATTAATTGGTTACGTGCCAATTTATTGCATGAGTCAGTAATTCCCAGATTCCAAAACAAGAAAAATTACGAGACCTTTACCGTACAAGTGCATATCTTCAAGAACTTCCAGCAGCTTAGGGTGAGATTTACAAAGTATCATGCAGCTGTGTACCGAGAATCGGTCACCATACCTTTTGCATTATATCTTGGAAATATTACTGCAAAACTATTGTAGGAACAGTATCCGTTTGCTTATTGGCTCATGTCTACTGTGTAAACATCGATTTGTCATAGTCATTTTAAAAAGCTAAAATTAAAGTAACCATCATCGTGTTCCATCAAACAATGAATGCAAGATGTCTCTACCTATTTATTACTTTGTAATTTTTGTGCTATAAGACTTATATTTGATATAAAACAACACACACACTTGATATATCATTAAAATAACCAACTAGCCGTCAGTTATAGACATCTCCTACTGTGTGACTAGTTGGGGCGAGGTGGTGGTAGTAGTAGTAGGTGAGAGTTGACAACTTTTCAGAATAAAGGCTCAGTTATAAATGCGAGCCTAGTCTGTTTTTACTTTTTATTAGCAGGAAGCTTATGAGCATGACGAGGATCAAATTAGTCTACAAAATTAAATAAGCATGAAACGAGATTTGGTTTTTTTTTTTAACACAACTTTATTAAACTTGAAGCTAAGTCATGTTTTAAGGCAATTTTATTTTAAAAGTAAAGTTTCACATTTATATCTATAACATGAAATAAGCCTCAAAATTTTAATTTTCTAAGCATAACTTGGCTTTTAAAATTACTCGACACTAATAAAAAATTAAAAAAAAAAAAAAAAAAAAGCATGGTAAGAAAAGTTATTGAGCATATATGCACCGAGGAAAGGCAAATGATGTCATAACAATTAACAAATAAATTAAATAAAGAAACAAGACAAGTTTACTAATACAGAAATGTTTATTTCAAAAGTTTATTATAAAACCAAAGAAATGCAATGAACTTTAGCAAATATAAATATTAATTCTGGAATGTTTACATTTTTTTTTACTTAACCAAAGACAGAATCAAGATCAAAACTATCTAGTAGATACTATTAGGTTGGTGCAAAAATAATGTCGGTTTTTGACGTTAAAAAATACATCAAAAACCGACATTATTTTTGCACCAACCTAATATCGCTCACGCACACTTACTTACTCACTCAAACGTTCTTTCGCACACACACTTATAAAACATAGCATACAATATATCCCACATGGACTAGTTAGAGAAAATAGGCACTTGCAGAAATTTGTCAAATATTCTAAGTATCTGTCTTCTTGATAATACCTTATATTGTTACCTTGCATTTCCTACAAATTAGTATGAGTTGAGCCAGGAAGAATAATTCAGAATTATAGAATAATGTTAATTTAAATGGCATTGATATTAGCTTAAAAAGGAATTGGTATTTTACAAGTCAAATAAGGTTTTAAAAAAAATAAAAAATAATAAAAAGGACCTAACTACAACTAATACAGGAACTAAACATTAAACGCCTCTATACCAAAAAGTTCAGTGTTTAATTAGATATGTATTATTTAACCTTACTCCAGGCAGATTATTTTGGAGTTGTAAAATTCAGAGGTGAGAGGCTTGTTTTTTTAATGATAAACTTTATTTCTGTGGCAAATGTTCTGACGAACTACATTCTTTTTTTTCACCAGTTCAGACCTCCACAGCTAGGACCTGCCATGCCACACACAATCAAATCAACCTCATTCTTATTTGCCTGCAGACTATTGTCCCCATTTTTGTTGTCATTATCACGTTTCAGTAGTTGTGACTTACAGCTTTCACCAGATGATTGCCAATGCATGTAACCTGCAGGGAATTTCAAACTGAACCCTTTGTTTAATCTATGGGAACAGATTTTGATTCAGGTGTCCATGTTCACAGGACAATAGCATAATAAATTAAAGCATTGATTCATAGATATAATGACATAATTGCAAGTTCAATCCCTGGCTTGGGGCGTATACTTTGACTCAATGGGAATGGAGCAAGCAATAACTGAGCAATACTAAATAAGAACTAGACGAGACATGGACAGCTGTATGAAAACAATCTACCTCCACAGATTAAATAAAGAGTTCCATTCAAACTTCCCTGAAGGTTTTCCTGAATTGACAATCACTTGAAGGCCGGAGGACACAACAGCTGAAATATTGTGATAACAACAAAGAAGTGGGGTAATAGTCTGCATGTATATAATGTATATACTGGTAACTCCTCATCCCCAAAAACTCGGACAGATATCCTCATTCTCTTTGCATTCCATTGATAAGGAGGAAGTTTCACTCAGAAAGCTTCTTCTCCAAAAGTGTCACTTTATGGAAGACTCCTGAGAGGATGCTTCCCTAATCATTACAATCTTAACTTCTTTGAGTCTAAAGTCAACCATTATCTATCCTACATAATATGCACTTCTTACTTCTTCCCTTTACACACTTACAACAATCTCATTAAGTAACCCTCTACCTTGAGGCACTATTGAGCCTTGTATTGGGTGAACAATAATATATAAAAAAATAAACAAATAAACAAGTACACATGCCTTGTTAAATAGGGAGAAGAATTTTTTTTTTAAATTATTATCACAGGCATAAAAAAGCTTAAGTAGTAGCCTATTTTAAGATTAAATAGTAAAGTCAACATATTAAAATCAAAATACTATATAAATACACACACACACACACCTATTTACTCACAGTTCAACTAATAAACAAAGTATTTATGTGTGAACAGCTTTAGAGATATGATGTTCTTAAAAAGCCTATACACAGGTTACTGGCTCAATTTATTTTGGTGCAAAAATAATGACATAATAATGTCGTTTTTTTGACGTTAAAAAATATGACAAAAAATGACATTATTACGTCATTATTTTTGCACCAACCTAATACTACAATGTCTTTTATTTCATGGATCAAAATAGGCCTTAAAAATAAACAACAACAGATATTGGGGCTAAAATGTGATGGAATTGTAAAAAGAGAAATCCAGAAACAGTAAGTCATTAATAACTAAATCACATATATGGTCATATGAGTCCAGAAATAAAATAGAAAGCACCCACAAACATGCACAGCTGTATTATCTGAGCAAGAACCTCACTGAACGATGCACTGCAAGACACTGTAGAAAGACTGGAGGGCACTACAGCCAAAATGTTGTGATAACAACAACAAAGATGGGGACAATAATTTGCATGTATATAATGTAAATAAATGGTAACTCCTCATCCCATAAAATTCAAAGAGATATCCTCATTCTCTTTGTATTCCATTGGTAAGGAGGAAGTTTTACTCAGCTTCTTTCCCAGAAGTGTCACTTTATAGAACAGACTGCTGACAAAAGAGGTGCATTCCCAATGGATGGGGGGCAGAAGTTTGTAAAACAAGAAACGATATGGTCAAGTGAGCTTTAAAGACCAGCAATTCCTGTAAATGCAATGAAAGAATGCAGAACACAGTCTGTAAAATTGCCTGCTTCACCCCATTTAACCAATATTGACCTACTAAACATCAACAAAACAATCCTAAACTTTCTGTCTGGCTTCACAAGCTATGAACAAATAAATAGTTCAGAAATGTATTAGTTATAAGTATGCGATATTAGGTAGACTATGACATCTGAGTATTCTACAATAGTAAACTATGTGATATATATATATATATATATATATATATATAGATAGATAGATAGATAGATAGATAGAGAGATATTGCATACATGAGAAACTATATATTACTAAGTTTATAAAAAATAAAAGTTTACTAAATCAGAGAAATGAATTAGCTATTTTTTGCTGTAATTGTCATAAATTTGACTTAAATAATATTTAAATATAAAATTTTAAAAATTGTGACCTGGTAATATACATACTTATACTTGATATGGAAAAATAATTTTACTTACTGTAAGTAATTCTAATACATTTAATTATTTTAAAAAGAAATATAGTCTTAAAATTAAAAGTGAAAATATTTTAAAGTTGTATTTAAAATTGTATTTAAACAAAACGAATTCTAACCTAAACATCTTTTAAAATTGTAGTTAAATAAAATATATTCTAACCTAAGAATCCAATAAAACACCTACAGTAAAATGAAATTAATATGAAAAACTAGAAGATGTAGGCCAATAAATGACCCATGTCCTTTGTACTTACATGAGAAACTATATATTACTAAGTTTATAAAAATAAAAGTTTATTAAATCAGAAATGAATTCGCCATTTTTGCCGTCATGGTCATAAATTTTACTTAAATAATATTTAAATAGAAATTTTTAAAAGATTGTGACCTGGTAATATACATACTTACACTTGATGTGAAAATAATTTTACATACTGTAATTCTAATACATTTACTTGCTTTAAAAAGAAATATAGTACATTAAAAATTAAAAGTGAAAATATTTTCTAAAATCGTAGTTAAATAAAACGTATTCTAACCTAAACACCCACCAAAAAATCTTTAAGTATACAAATAGAAAAAAATGCCGTCAGAATTTTTGCTGTTGACAATAAAATTTAAAAAAAAATCCAGATGACATGCATTTAACGGATGTCAGAATTCCCCTACCTAAACAAAAACCCTTCTTCAAACCTAACTAATAACTAATACAACAAAATACAGTGATAATGAACAAGTAACCACCCCTTGTCTGAATGAATGGATTTCTCTGTATCCTTGGAAATGTGAATTATGATTTTTTGCTGTGCCTTTAAAACCCAGTAATTTTAAAAATAAGTTACTCCAAAATTCGCTTGAGGATGAAATGGAACCAATGTCTTTAATTTAATTACAAAATTAAATTTGAAGCTTTTAGCTTCCATTTTTGAAATGTGGTTAGAACTGTGTAGCAAAAACTATTTTAAATCAGTTATATATAACTGAGAGGGTTCTAGAATGTTCTTGGGAGCAAACATGAAATATACATGCTATTCTACTTATATTCATCACACTGTTCAATACACTTGACACAATTTTTGAGGTTTCCTTAACTTTTCCAAATAGAATTCTGATATTTATTCCTTGAAATATGGATTTTTTGGAAATGGGTTAGACCAAGAACTTTTCAGCACTTTCACATGTAGTGTATTTTTTTTTAATCATTTCACCCCAAGCAAGGGTTGATACCACTAAGATGCAAGGGGCTTCTAGATGTGAAAGAGAATAAATAAAAACTTTAAAAGAAAACCAAATCCTAAGCAAGGGATAAACCATTACTCCTGTACAAAAGACAAGGGAGGAGTGTGAACCAAACAAGAGGAGAACTTATCTACTATCCTACAAAATGTGCAAACACAATTTACTTAATAACTGCTGTTTATCTTGCAAAGTATAATTTAAATATTATAATAAAGTTTATATATATATATATATATATATTATATATATAAACTTTATTATAATTATATATATCTAGCCACACTGATGAACTGTGAAACAGCGAAACAGTGTCTGTGGATGACGTGTTATATATATATATATATATATATCCTTGCTGACAGACAGAGAGTTCCTATATATTATAGATATTATGTCAGGTCACTTTACAAAAATACTTGTACCATATAAACCAGTACTACCTGACACATGGTCAAGCCATCAGTGACTAAACTGGTTACCCCACCAAACTTTTCTGGTGAGGTGGACAGGTTAGACAAAAACAAAAGGGCTCCATAGCTATGTATACAGCCAGTGTGGTGATGACATGGCATCAATTGTTGGAGGGCTTCCTAGACTGATATCAGTGGCCAAGTGTCAATGACAAAGGCAAAATTAGAAGAACTTGCATCCCCCTTTATGGAAGAAACCATCGAACCATCCTAGGGGAGCACATTTTCTTTAAGTTTTCACAGGCGTACAGACCAGTAGACATAATAAAATAAAATTTAAAAAATGGTGGAGTCTATTTCAAACACAGGTATCAACAAAAATAACCTTTGAAGTAATAAAAATAAAACCATTAACTCTTTAGAAATATATATATATATATATATATATATATATAAATAATGCTAATGAATCCACTGTGAAAATTGTGAATTCAAGGCTTAGTACAAATGTGCATATGAGCTACATTTCTTAGTTCCAAAGATTCAAACTTTCAGTTAGGACCCTGACCACTATACCAAATACACAGGGTCAACTCATCCTTATTCCCTTAGCATTACATTTCCCAGGAGGGAGCTCCTTACAAAGAGATTCTTATACAGAACTGTTACTTTGTGGAACAGACACTCATAAAGCTGCTTCCTTGATATCTATGATCTTAACCTCTTCAATACACTTCTTACTTCAACCCTTACAACAACCTCATTCAGTAACCCTATATCTTGAGATTCTCTTGGACCTTGTATTGGCTGAACAAAAGCATAAAAGAAAAAGAATTAAAGTTACATAAAAGTATAAGACTCAACACCTTTCAAAGACTGTATTAAGGAAGAAGAAATCATATGAAAATGATAATACAAAGATACAAATTAGCATTAAAAAAAAAATGTAATAGAAAAGCACAATACTAAACTAAAGGTTATGTTCTTAAAAGCAACTGCACTTAATCTCAAGTTCTGATAATTTCAATGTCTTCAGGAATATATTTTTAAATTTCATCAGCTATCAAATTTTTTTAAACTGATGACAGCATTTTTATGGAGCAGAATTTCCATAGTAACAACTTCCTTCAATTTTTTTCAGTTCTGTTTTTGGTAAATGCTCACATAAAAAGAGTTAAATACCAACAAGAAAATAGAAATTTTCAACAACCAAATAGTTTTCATATATATATATATATATATATATATATATATGTGTGTGTGTATATAGTAGAAAAATCTATGAAAAAGTGGGTAAAAAAAAATAAGAAAAAAAAAAACAACTGTGATTAAAAAAAAACATTTTTAAATTTCAGTGACTACTCCTTCATACACACAAACATCACGGTCAAATCAAGTCCTAAAGGAAGACATGCATCATGTGAAAAAAAAAATTCTACATTGTCATAGATTTTCACAAAATTTTTTATATATATATATATATATATATATATATATATTTCCTCAGCAGTAGCATAACACAATCTTGAGGTGCTGAATTGAGACTGACCATAATATAATTTAAATTTTGTTAAAATTGTGCCTGAAATTCAGTCATGCTACTGGTGAGGGAAAAAATGTAGATTTATTAATAATATATAATTTATAGCTCTGTTATATTACATCAAGAACTATTTTCTTAACACCAGTACTCAATGTGCAATATTATATATATATTATATATATATATATATATATATATATATATAATGATGGCTGTTGGCTCATTAAATGAGTATGACCATCACCGACTGGTTTGATTTGTTTTTTGCTCTTGCCAGCAACATGTGAACTGCAATGATTATTGTAGATGTAACAAACTAAGTTGTTTTGTACAGGGCATGTCAAGTATATATATATATATATATATATATATATATATATATATCACATGCACCCCCCCCCCAAAAAAAAAAGAAAAAAAAAGAAAAGATATTAAACAGATGTTACAACAGTTTTACATCTTGTCACTGATTTACTCACTATTATTCAGGTATAAAATTATATTTTTCACACACTATATATGATGCATTCGGCAGAGGAGGGAGCATATTCAACATTTGATAATTTTGTGGCAATACATGCTTAAAGATTTTAGGCAGTTTTGATCAACACTTCTTTTCATGGTTAGCCATAAGGAATTGTAAATGTAGGAGTACCTTACACTTAAGTAAACTAATAATAATAATATTTATTAAGAATTTATTACAGGAAATATCAAGTTTTACAGAAACATTGTTGACAATTATGTATTTAGTCACATAATAAATAAATAAAAATAATATAAATTTTGATGCTATATTCGATTTGTTGTTAGGTATTTAAGTGGTATAGTCCATTATCTCATCATGCTCATCAAAACTGGTATCGTTTTGTTCGTTGCTTTGGTTTATTTCTAGTTTTTCAGTCAAATTTCTATAATTATTGGCATCAGTTCAGTTAAATCTTAGATCTTTCATTTTATCCTTTGTTATAGGCAGCATTTTAGAATACTTTGGCTGCAATGCTAATTTTACTAAGTTGAACAAACTGAAGCTATAAGATTTTTCCCTTTTCATAATCTGACAGGATGACTACTTTTTGAGTTTGTATCATATGTAGTAGAAATTGCATAGTCTTCTTTGTACTGATGATCAAATATTAATTTTCTAGAGTTGACAAATTTAGCAGATGTTGATTTCCTTTTAATGATGCTTTGTTTCAAAATTCAGATTGCTCCATTTCAATAACTAAAAAACACTATGAAACCAATGTTCTGGCCACTGTTTTTGTATAATGTTATTGTAATGTTTCTTTATATTTCTTACAAATTGGATGCATAACTCCATAAGTCATTACGTTGGATCTAATACATATTCCAAAAAGATTCAAATATTGCTGAAATTTTTCCAATCCACCAATTTTGTCAAAGCAATCTTTCTTGCATATACATGCTGGTCCTATTGCTTGTTCCTTGACAAAATTGTTTGTGTAACTACTGACATATTTTTCTACACTATTTTACACTTTTCTATATTTTTACACTTTTCTAAACATTTGTAGGTACCACATATTGTATCAGTATAACTTAGTGAACAGTTATGCCAAATATGTTCACCAAACACAAGTTTTAGTCAGACATTATTTTTGCACCAACCTAATATATTTGTAGCAACCTGCTGGACGTATGGTAAGTGTTGTACAATAATTGTTAGCAATGATGTCCCACTTGTTTATAACTTGGTGGTAAAGATTTGTTTAAACATTTTTCCATCATTGTACATTTTTAGATCGCTTTCTTCCAGTAATTTTGATGCACAATAGTGAAATTCTGAAATTTAGAATGATCTTATTCCATTTCAAAAATAAAGCCTGTAAAAAGGAATATTTTAAATTAATATATGACCAAAAATAAAATGCTTTTGACGAAAAAAACAAAACAAAAAAAAACCCTTAATGATTTCACTATAATTATGTAAAAATAATGTAATGATATTCCACAGACAAATCTACAGTTACCTTATCTCATGGTTACGAACTAAAAAAACTTAAAGTGGGCTTGAAATATTGTGTAATCATCTCTAATTTTTTGTGAAATACTTGGATATGATATAATGTATAATTTGCACTGAGAAAAGCAACTTTCAATTTTTTGTTGTATATCCCTCCTCTGCCAAACAAGTCACACACACACATATATATATATATATATATATATATATATAACTGAGGCATCACAACCGTTTTCCATCTTTTCATTTACTCACAATTATTCAAATAATTTTTTTTTTTTTTTTAAATTTTATATAAGCCATTTTTCAGTTCTTTCCCGAGCCTGTCAAATATGGGGAGTAATAAGTCTCACCAAGATATGTCAGGCATAGACATGTTGACCACAATAATTTATTTTATGTAAGTATCTGTTACAAGTGATGGAATTTGTTTGAAATCATAAAGTGATGTGTTAGTAGCCCTAAGAGTGAAAAGGGACCCATGTCCAGATAAAAAGGTAAGCACTGAAATTATAGAGAATTGCAAACAAGAAATTTTTTAAAGGCTCCATTTGATGCTTGGATAAATTATGACAAAGACGTTGGAAGAAAGCTATTCATGGATATTCAGATTATCAATATTGTCATGGAAGAACAATGGAAAGTGTAGATATGCTGTATATTGAGAATCAAAGACTGGCACTTCTTGCAGACCCCATTAAGAAAGCCCTCAACATTTTGCAACTTTTCATCAAGTGCTATAAAGTGCAAAAAGAAAGTCAATGCCAGTAAGATAATGTATTTTTCACTGACAAAAATATAGAAATGCAAGATCCTCAAACACCAATGACTAGATAGTTTCCTCACTAAACAATGATTGATTACCACCTCCATGAAATTTATTTACATCAACTTAACATCTTCAACAAACTCAGTGCACTTCCTGAGCATGTATTAGGTTGGTGCAAAAATAATGTCGGTTTTTGACATATTTTTAACATCAAAAACCGCCATTATTTTTGCACCAACCTAATATAACAAAGTTATTTCCAAAATGACATGATCCCCTTGAATTTTAAGCTTTATATTTGCATTATTTACTGTATTTTTTGATGCAGAAGACATTTTTTTTTTCCCCAAAATTTGAAGTTAAAAATCTGCTTGTGTTCTATAAACTGAAGGTATACATGATATACAAAAGCTGTGCAAATATATTTAAACAGGTAGGCATAGTTAGGTCGGAAAATAGACTCTAGTATTTTCTTATTTTGATGTTTTCATATCTTTTGTGTTTAGAATAATATATATAGTTATTTTTAAGGTTTTTAAGTACCAGACTAAATTTTTGTTTAATAAAAATCTTTCAAATATCTCTGTAGCTTCACCCACCCCCCCAAAAAACTTTGTATTCAAAATAAGAATGTATCTTATACACTAATGTGTCTTACATTCTAAAAAAAATGGTAAATGACAAACAATGGCTTTTTATATGTAAAATATCACAATTTTTTTTTTTTTTTTTTTAAATACCATTTTTTACTCATCTTATAAAGTGAATAAAAGCAAAACCTTTAAACATGTTCTTTTCAAATCTTAAGTTCGGCTTATGATCAGTTAATCTTATAAAAGTCATTGTCAAAAGTGAAATAATATTAATTTGTTATGAATCAGCAAATTTTTATAATTTTATCTATAGGTAGGAAAAGGTTATTTTTTTCTTTTAATTAGGACCCTTTTAAAAAGGTTTAAGCCTTTGTTTTCAAGAACATTAGCCTAAAGGGATTTGATATCTAAACTAGCCATGAGTTTATCTGTTATATTTATCATCCTTAAACTCATGGGGAATTTGAATGTCAAATTTCTTTATGCTAACACTTGTCGATAAATGACTTGAATCTTTTAAAAATATCTTAAAATCAAAAAAAAAAAACTTCAGATATTATAAAAATTTTCCAACTCATAACAAATCAATGTTATTTCATTTTCAATAATGACTTTCACAAGCAAAAATTCAGATTACCAATTGGATAGAGTCTTCATCAGTTATCCTAACAATCAAGTATATCAATTAGATATGCACTTATCTAATTCAGGTAACTAACATTCCACTGTGTGTGTATGTCTGTGTAGTGGGGTATGTTAATCAATATCATCTGGTATTTGGTCTTCAGCATGTAGTAACCACGTAAGTACCATGATAGATAAAAAAACAGTAGCTGCATACATCAATGTGTACAGATAGCTCGACATCTTCTCCACAGAAAATCCAATGTACCTGAAATTTAAAGACAAAATTGAGATTTAGCAAATGTACGACAAAAGGACAAAAAAAAAAAAGAAAAGAAAAAAAAAAGATTCAAATAACAAATGAGAAAGGATATTTTTTGGTTTCAATTAATATACGGAGGTGCTGAAAAGTTTGAACTTTTTAGCAGCCCACATATTAATGCTTCTTCACATCATTTTCAGAATGTGAACAAACATGAAAATATTAAAATGAACTGCATTGCATATTATATATATATATATATATATATATATATATATATATATATATATATATTTAAAGACAGATGGAGGCAGCATAAGTGCTCTTTCAACAATATAAATAAAAGAAATCAGATATCTCTATCTAAATATTTTTGGCATTTGAAGGAAATGAATAAAACACCAAAAGTAAAATGGAAAATTATAAACAAAACTAGAACTTGTAAAACTTGGGATGACCCATGCCCTTTATGCTTACATGAGAAACTACACATTATTAAGTTTCTAAATAATAAAAATCTATTAAACAATAGACGTGAGTTAACGTTTTTTTGCCGACATCATTAAATCTTTGCATTGAATAATTAGCATATAATTTTTTTTTAAATCCATAGTCCTAATAAATAGCTTAAATACCCTACAAAAAAGATAACCCTTTATGAAGTCGTCAAAAAACAAATGTTACGGCAGTTTTTTTTATATACACAAAACCCTTTCAGAAAAAATAAAATAAAAAAATAAATAAATCTCCATAGACACGTAAACCAGACTAGACGAAATCATCTTCCGTTTTAAATTTAGACACCCCAACCTTACCCTGACTTGACACCTATGAATATAACTCTATACTGATACAAATTATTAACACCCTGAGCCCACTCTTTAAATGAACAATCGCACTGGCCGTTACCATGGAAATTTTGATTTCAATAATGAATCTGCTATTGAAACACGAAAATTTCAGAAATAAGTTATTCCAAAAAAAAAATTTCGCTTGAAGATGGAACAGAGCTTACTTTAATTCAAATAATTACATTGAAGTTTTCGGCTCTTGTTTTGAAACATGAGAACTCTTATGTAGCGTGTTGGAATCATTTTTAAATAAATAATTTATATATATATATATATATATATATATATATATTAGTTAATACTCTGTGGTATTTATTTATCCTTACTAACATTGATGATTTCCAAACACATTTTTAAGAGTTTATAGCAGAAATAGTAAGGAAATTACAAGAACTCCTATAAAAGGTAGTGAAGAAAAGCAAGAAAGGAATAAACATCAATTGCAAAAAGATGGAATGCATGGTTGTTAGCAAAAGGAAAAACATGAAAATTACAAATTGTAGATACCAAAATCAAACAAGTGTAACAAATTAAATAGCAAAGTGTTTTAAATATGGCACCAAAATCTGAAGGCATATTGGAATAGAAAAGATGCCTTCCAAAAGATAAGCAATGTATTAAAAAAACGAAAATTTTAATTAGAAACAAAGAAAAGAGTATTGAACTTTTATATAAAATTAGTCCTCCTATATTGCAGTGAATGCTGGACAATCTCCCCATAGATAGAAACTTAAAAACTTAAAGCAACAAAAATGTGGTTCTAAAGAAGGATGCTGAGAATACCATGGACTGAACATGTGAACAATGAGGAAATTTTAGATAAATGAAAATAATAAGGACACTGAAACTTATCATACTATACTCTACCATGTCTCTTTAACTACCCCTTTTACACTCTGTTAAATTACAAAAACTTACACTACCCATCAATTTTAATTTAATTTTCGGAAGTGCTATCTGATGATCCGGCATCCTTTAAAAGGGCTTTGGTAAAATAAATTATTATAATGGTACCTTAAAGTGGTCTGTTTTTCTTTTAAATATTAGCTCTGGATTTACATTGAGCTCTCAGGATTTCATCCTCCTTGGGATTACCCAGTTCTTCATAACTTATATATATATATATATATATATATATATATATATATATATATATATATAAATTATTTATATATTATATGCGCAGTACTTATTAGAAAGCGCTCAATATCAGAGATAGAGCTAACATATATGGTTGGATAGATGTGAGCTTGTGACCCTGGGTTTCACGCTTTAGCTATCGTCAGACAAACTGATTAATTTTTAAAATAATTTTGGTTTTATGTAGATTGCATGTATTGGTGTTATTGTGGAAGTGGTGAATGTATACATGTCATATATTTTTTTTATTTTTATTTTTTTTTCCCGCTGAATAATATTTTCTCGCATGTATGTATATACGTGTGGTGGGGTTTGTGTGAAATTATGATAGGTAAAAATTATTATTATTTATATTTATTTTTAAATTAAAAAAAAAAAATGGCGGTTTATTTGTTATATTTAAAGCTGGTTATTTGTTTGTTTTTGACTGAGTATATGTAACAGGTAGAAATTTGTAATCCTTATTGGTTATTTATATGGTGATGTTTAATATTTAATATGCTGGGTGAGAGGGTAGTTTGATTTAATAACGGGTCTATATGATATGATGTGATAGTAATGTTGCAAGGGATTGGAGGCAATTATAATATAATTAGCTAATAGTTATTGTAAATTGGTAGAAATGATTAGTAACGGTGGTGGGAGAATGATAAAACCATAAATGTATACATTCACGAGACATTTCCGCCACACTTCCAATCTTTAAATTTCAACATACAAATGCATATGTATAGATACAACACCACCCATATACATTCATATGTCATATCTGAAGCTGCCCACATATGTTTATATATGTATGAGTCCCGACGGATGACCAAGTATGTATATGTGTCTGCATACATCGATGTTTGCGTCAGTACGATGAAAAAACGACGAAGTTTCCCCCCACCACTTCCACAATAACACTAATACACGCAATCTCCATACATAAAACCAAAATTATTTTTAAAATTAATCAGTTTGTCTGACGATCGCTAAAGCGTGAAACCCAGGGTCACAAGCTCACATCTATCCAACCATATATATATATATATATATATATATATATATGAGGGGGGGGCTTTGAATTTTCTATATTCATTTTTTATTTTTCTTTCATTTTCATGTATATATATATATATATATATATATATATATATATATATATATATATATATATATATATTAGATATCAATCACTCTCTTGCTATCTCATAAACTATGATCATCAAAAATTTAAATGCAACATCAATTGTTATTTTCTGTCTCCTTCAATCCTCTCCTATTTTTTCTTTTTAGTAACATTTTCTCAGTTTATTTCATTCTCAGTAACCCATTGTGTCTTAGTGACTTTATTATCTTGCTTGGGGTGAAATGCTTAAATAAAAAAAAAAATTCTTTTTAAATTTAAAAAGTGTGCTTACACCTATATAAAGGAATGTTGAAAAGTTCTCAATGCAAACCACTTCCCAAAGTTGGTATTCTGATGTTTAGTCATTAAACTGATGATTTCAAGATGTGGGTTGGGCTGAGAACTTTTGAACACCCACTTGTACAACTTATATTAAAACAAACTGAATTACCCAATATTACAAGAGACATGGTAGAGTAATGGATTGAAGAATTGGTGAGCCAAGTTCAAATTCCAGTCAAGTTCATTACATTCACTTATGTACTAATACACTTGAGAAAGGTATTAATCCAAATCTTCTCCCCCCAGCTATAGGTTGAATAGAAGGATAGACTAGGTTCTATAGCCCTGTATGGAAACTAGTCTAGGAGAAGGAAAAACTCTAAATTCAAAACTGTATGTCACCCTGGCAAAGCACAAACTATGCAGCTAAGGAAAGGGTTGCTTGCATTGACTCGATGACCCCAACTACAGTCGACAAGAGTACAAATAAATCATTACTTGCAAGATTAAAAGTCTTGAACCAAATTCTAAAATGATAATAACAAAGAAAATTGTTTCTACATTTATTTTACTCAAGAACTTTTTGAAAAATTTTGATAAAAATTTCATCACACCTAGGATGCAGAAATTTTGACAATTTTGTGATACTCTTCAAAGAATTATCTTAATCTCAATTTTATATTTTGTCTAAAATTAATTTTATAAAATTTATTGAATTTGAATCTGAAGAAAAAAATTGATTAGACCTACAAACTGCACAAAAAAACTTCCGACTTTTTTTTTTTTGTAATTTTAAACTATTCCGATAAAAAAACGTATATTCTGATAATTATCCAAAATTGGTACCAGATGTATATAAAAAAAGAATATTCCAATTTACCTTCAGTTAAAAATGCATTTCTATTTTCATAGTCATTATTAAATAATTATTTACTAAAAAAATAAATTGAACATGTTTTGTGTATGAACATAAGAATGTCATATAAACACACACACATACATACATATATATATATGAAAGTTAGATAACAAATTTATACACACATTTAATATACATAGAAAAATAGAACATTAACAAAGAGAAATTCAAAAACCCAGTGAAATAAAACCAAATATCAAAACTTTTAAAAAGGCCTAAACAGTTAAAAATAAATGTTCCAAGCTTAAACTTGACAGCACTTAATTCTAATCACTAATGATTAAATTTACAAACTAAATGCATGCTCAACGTTTGACAAAGTTGGAATATATCAATATTTTGCCATGCATGACACTTTCCAAAGCTATATATAAGGAAAGAACCTATAAGGAATATTGTATGAAAATTTAAAAAAAAATTTTCCTTTTCATTAAGAATATAAATTTACAAATGAAAATTATAATATTTGAAAGTATATACAATTTTATTTTTTGTTTTTTATTAAAATATATAAATAACTTTCTTTGTTTTCTATTTTTAAATTGAAAAAACTGAAATTTTAATGGGTTCATTACATTTATAATTAATCTACTTTTAAAACTGCTCATGAAATTTGAAAAACTTTCTGTAATATTTATTTTCTTAAGATGAAAATGTAATGTTTTAAATTCAGTGACAGTTGTGTGGGACAATTTAATGTGGAAGAATGTTTAAAACTTATCCATTTTTATGTTTTCATTACTTGAAATTGTGAAATTTCTTAAAGTAATGAACAAACATATTTTAAATGGTTGAGAACTGCAAATAATTTCATATGTCAGTTTTATTTTTTATAAATTCTCCCTTTTGTACAGTTTGTGTATATATATATATTTTTTTAATAACAGTTCAAATTCAGTTCAATATATTTTCATAGCATAAGTTTTTTTTTTTTTTCCTTCTGGAAAAAAAAAAAAAAAAGTCCTAGCAGACATGAAATTTCAAACTCTTTTTCAATAATTGTGTTGTTGATGTTGTTATTATAACATTTCAGCCAATCCATTATATAGTCCTCTTCAGGTAAATAATCCATAAAACTTTTTGGAGGTAGGAAAGTACCTAATAACTTTAGATATTTTTTTGAAGAAAGCTTTAATAAATAGGTTAAAGTGTTATAAAATTAATGAAACAAAGGTATTTCATTTTACTATGACTTAGGATATTAATAACATTTTACATTGTAACAGACAAAGAATGTATAGCATTTATGACCTTTTAGTGTATAAGATGCTGAAGAATTTTAAACTTTAAATAGCAGTGAAAAGTTCATCTTGACTTCTGGAAAATACATTAATTGAAATTTTTTAATATTAAGAATATTGCTTTATTTCTTTGAATAGCATATTAGATATGTTCTCATTTTAAAGAGTAAACTTAGTGCTTGCTTACTATATGAAGTCATTTTTGATTGAATGAATAAATTTGTGTGTGTTTGAGAATCATGGTTATTTCCACATCAATAAAGCACACAATTGATCATGAAAAAGAAAAAAAAAAATCATGGTCACTCGAAAAAAGAAAAAAAAAAAAACAAAAAAAAACGGTCATTCATAAAATTTCAAACTAAAACTCTTAATACGGTTTTGAAATTACACAAAATCTGACTTCATAATTTTAACAGAAACAACAGCTGGTAATAAAAAGCCGCATCCATAGAACACAAACTGTATGTTTTAATAATATAAAAGGAAATAATTCACTTTTTATACTTTAAAATTTTTTTTTCCAAATTATTTATATATTAGTTCACACATTATGAAATGGACAAAGTCCGACAATTATTTTAAGACATTTTTATGTTTATACATTCTTTTTATAGATACAAATATTTTAAGTAAACACTGTTTATAATAAACAGTATTAAACAACATTTACTGGCCTGAATGTCCGAGAAATTTTCACAGAAAATATTCGTCCTCCAACAGGATTCGAACCTGTATCCTATACAGAACCGTCATTTAGCTTGACGTTTAGGAGGACGAATATTTTCTATGAAAATTTCTGTGACATTCAGGCCTGTAAATGTTGTTTAATACTGTTTATTATAAACAGAGTGTTTACTTAAAATATTTGTATCTATAAAAAGAATGTATAAACATAAAAATGTCTTAAAATATGAGTTCATCTATACAATAAAAAAAATAATGGGAATTTTTTTGCTAAGACATTGCTATTACTTTTACTATTCTATCACTATTTCTATGTAAAGTGTTTAGACAAACTACATTCCTTAGTTCCACCATGCACATTGTAGCAAACAACCCTCATTTCCTTTGTATTCCAGTGTCAAGATGTAAGTTCCACTGGAACATCTTCTCCCCACAAACAGCTACTTTGTGGAATTCCCAAGAGTATTCTTCACAAGTTGTAACTTGTTCAAGTCTAGGTTTAACTGTTATCTTCCCCCACATATCTGCATAAAGTATGCCTCTTACCCTGTAACCCTTTACCTCGAGTGGCTCTTGTCAAAAAAAAAAAAAAAAAAAAAAAGATTTATGATTTTGTTTCATTTGTTGAATATATCAATAAATTGCCAGTGCAAGGGATATAACTCTAGTAAAGCAAAAAATTACAAATACTTTGTTATTATATAGTAAAAAAAAAAAAAAAAAAAAAAAAAATGCTTTATTAAAACAAAAAAAAAAAACCTAGTATCTTTAATTTGTAACAGCTTTTCAACCCTCTTTTATACTATTCTTCAGTTTCTTTAACTCGTGCTTTGCAAAGCCTTGGCTGAATAAAATGTAAAATCTGTTAGTATTTAAACTAAATTTATAAAAGATCAAACAAATAATAGATGAATTTTGATTAATTTGCCTTGTATTCTGTGTAACTGCCAACTGCTTTAAACAAACCAGAGCTACATGATCTAAATATTTAAAAAAGAAAAGGGTGTTTGTAAAAGGAATGCTTTGCAATATGAACTGAACTTTGGAAAGTTAAAGTCTCTACAAGCTGAAATTTTGGTATGGAAAGAGAATCATATCTTGGACATTTGCTGAGAATCTGAATTTAGGAATTTTTTTTTTTTTTTTTTTTTGACTGTGTGAACAGTCAGAAGACTGAATGTAGTTGCTGTGTAAAAACATAAAATTTAAGGTGTTCATTGTATAGAATTATTTTTTAACTGTGGAAAGAGAAAGAGGACAAAATGTGAGTTTAATTGTTGCCAGTGTGAATTAAGTCACGGGAACCAAGGTGTATGGAAAATGAAAATCAGCAGCAATGGACTTTAATTAGCTGTTAGGTTTGTTAATATTGAAATACAGTGAAAACAAACTTTATGATGTGGTTTTAAATGCTTTGATACTATTTTCAGACATTTTTCAAGTTTTACTGATTAAATTCAGCTTTTTGTATACAGAAGTACATACAAACACACATATATATATATATATATATATATAAATGACACCTTTCATTTTTAACAGCATGCTTCATCCTTGATGTCCTACATGTGTTTGTGCCTTCAATAACTTTTAAGGCTAGCTTGAGACCAATACATTTCATATACAAGATAAGGAACAGCACTCCTTGTAAAGGCTTCAGAACTGTTAGAGTGGTAATTATTAATATAGAAAGAATATACTCCTCAACTTCCTCAAAATACACATACAAATATCTGTGGAGTGGTTCACTAAGCTTGGTTTAAGTTGATAAGAGACTACAATAGTAGTGTTTACTCAGTGAGCATCAAACTCACAACAGCTGATGAGAACTCTTTCCTAACCATTGGTTTTTATGTGTATATTTGTAAAAAGGACATTTGTGTGTGTGTGTGTGTGTGTGTGTGTATATAAAAAAGACATTTTGTGTGTGTGTGTGTGTGTGTGTGTGTATATAAAAAAGACATTTTGTGTGTGTGTGTATATAAAAAAGACATTTTGTGTGTGTGTGTATATAAAAAAGACATTTTGTGTGTGTGTGTATATAAAAAAGACATTTTGTGTGTGTGTGTGTATATAAAAAAGACATTTTGTGTGTGTGTGTGTGTGTGTGTATATAAAAAAGACATTTTGTGTGTGTGTGTGTGTGTATATAAAAAAGACATTTTGTGTGTGTGTGTGTATATAAAAAAGACATTTTGTGTGTGTGTGTGTGTGTGTGTGTGTATATAAAAAAGACATTTTGTGTGTGTGTGTGTGTGTGTGTATATAAAAAAGACATTTTGTGTGTGTGTGTGTGTGTGTGTGTGTGTGTGTGTGTGTGTGTGTGTGTGTGTGTATATAAAAAAGACATTTTTTGTGTGTGTGTGTGTGTGTGTGTATAACTGACATGACCAAATCTATTTGCTTTACATTTATTGGAGAGTTGCTCAAGATGAACCTCATTATATTTTCTGTATACCATTGTGCTATTCTACTGACATCAGGAAGACTGGTGTAGATCATTTTGAATCCAAGACTTTCCCCAATGTCATTAATATGAAATGAAGAGACAAACAGCAACCAATTTTTTAAAAAGCCTGTTATATTTTTACCAATATGCATCAAGGTTTACAGCTATATCACATTGAAACACTAGTTCTCATACAATGACCAAAGTTAAGCAATCTTGAACCTCGTCAGTACTTAGATGAGTGACCACTTAGGAATACCAGACACTGCAAGATTGCATGAGCAGGTGATGTAATGTATAACAACTCAGAATTGGAAATTGGAGAACCGAGTTCCAATTCCAGTCTGGTTTGTTCTATTCATTTATGCTTAAATACCTTTGGGAAACGTAGGAACCCACTTCTTGAATTCCACTAGCTATAGCTTAATTAATAGGACTTGTGTCAGTAAAACATTATCTCCAAAAAAGGTCTTACAATCTAAAAATGTTCTTGCTTTAAATAACCTTCAAAAGGTTGATAAGCTTAAAAAAAACAAAAAAAAAACAATATGCATCAAATTAAAATAAAAAACTGAACTCCAACCAAACTTTAATATATCATTCATATGAAGTTAAAGAATTTTAATTTTTAATACTTAAACCAATTGCTCTAAAGAAAGAAAATATTTAAACTGAAGTATAAGAAAAATACTTAATCAGTCAAGAAAATTTTGAGATTCTAAATATAATGCTTAATTAGATGATGGGTGACTGTTTAGCCAAACATTACAGCTTGTTACATCTGCCAATTTGAGATAAAGTCCCACCAATTCACATCCCAAGAGTCACTGTCACTTCCTTTCACTTTAAGGAGGTCAGGAGGAAATTTTGTGAGGTGTCTGAGTCCTCTGATTTGATTAAAAGATTCGAACACTTGTTTTCATATTACAATCTAATTGACATACTTAGGTGTGGTAATTACTTCCTGTCACTTTGCAAACTTTTATTCAAATGGTTTCTTGCCAAATAAGAGAAGTCTCCAAAATGAAGGAAAAAAGAGGAGGAGGATATAAATGGGAAAACAATCTTTGGACATTGGAGAATCTGCCAACAG
Organism: Acanthosepion lycidas; assembly: GCA_963932145.1. Taxonomy (NCBI): domain Eukaryota; kingdom Metazoa; phylum Mollusca; class Cephalopoda; order Sepiida; family Sepiidae; genus Acanthosepion; species Acanthosepion lycidas. The sequence continues at coordinate 75,115,411 of OZ010587.1, forward strand.
ACATTCTAATTTCTTTACTGATGCCAATTTATAATGGCATCCAGGAATGGGGACACTTAATCGACAAGCATTGTTATTATTTTATCTACAGAAAAACCATTCAATGATAGTAGTGGGTGTAGAGTGACAAATGTTAGTTTGTAAATTGAATTACGAGTGATTGTTTTTAGAATTAAAAGTGCTGTCATGTTTAGCCTTAGAACATTTATTTTTAACTGTATGGGCCTTTAAAAGTTTTGATGTTTGGTTTTATTTCACTGGGGTTTTGGATTTCTCCTTGCTAAGGTTCTATTTTTCCATATATATTAATTGTGTGTAAATAAATTTATCTAACTTCTATATATGAATTAGATATTCTTATGTACATGCACAAAATATGTTCAATACAAATTCATTTTTTTAGGAAATAATTATTTAATAATGACTATGAAAATAGAAATAAATCTTTGAGTGAAGGTAAGTTGGAATGTCATTTTTTTTTATATGTATCTGGTAACAATTTTAGATAATTATCAAAAAATTCAATTTTTATCAGAATAGTTTAAAATTACAAAAAAGGGGGAGGCAAGGAAGTTTGTTTGTTTTGCAGTTTGTAGATGTAATCAATTTTTTTTTTTTTGTACAAATTCAATAAATTTTATAAAATTAATTTTATCCAAGATATAAAATTAAGAATTATTGAAAAGATAATTCTTTGAAGTGTATCACAAAATTGCCAAAATTTTTGTATGCTTTATTCAATGGTTTTGACAAAGGTTTTTTTTGTTTTTTTTTCCATTACAATGAAATTATTAGATCAAAGATTCATAACTTAATTTTATATTTTGCTTCTGTGTAAGTAGTGAAATATTTATATCCTCTATATATATTGGTAAACACAAAGAAATATAATAATACAAAGATATTAATAACAAAGAACCAACTACAAATAAGATTGAAATCCATATAAAGCTTGGTTTAATACTTGACAGATGCAGTTACAGTTAATGATCTTGATTTTTTTCCAAACTTGTTGCAGCATAACAAATTATAAAAGTTTCTGGTCAAGAGTAAGCTTCAATATTTCTTTTAGTTTATTTTAAGATTTATTAATAAATGCTGAAAAAAGAAAGAAAAAGAAAACATTTACCAACTTATTTTTGTTCTTTTTATCTTTTTGTACTTGCTGAACTGCAACTTGATTTAAAATAAATAAAAACCTGTTCTAAAGCAGCTGTTGAAATTTGAAACTGGTCTACAGCTACAATTGATTTTTGCTTTTTTAACAACACTTAAAAATCAAATATGAGTTTGTTTGAAATTGCACATTTTTTTTTTTTTTCATTAGATTTCAGTCAAAATAAAACATGGATACATGGGTGGTGTAATGAATAGCAGCTCAGGATAATAAATCATAGATCAAATTCCAGAGTTTGTTACATTCACTTATATGCAAATACTCTTGGGAAAGGTATGAATCTTCTACTTCTCCCTCCAGCTATGAGTTAAATAGTAGAACAAACTGGGCTCTTCAGCCTAGGCTGGGAGCCATTCTATGAGAAAGACAACTGAACTCAAAACCATATATAACCCTGGCAAAGTACATACTATACAACTAAGGAAAGGATTGTGGAGTTCACAATAACTGTGATCTCAAATATGGTCAGTCATTTTTTTTAATAAAACAATTTAGGTACATCCATTTATTACAGCATATAGAATTATGAATCAGAATATTCCAACAAACTTCTGCTCTATCGCTACTTCCATAGAAAGTGCTCGGACAAACTACATACCTTGGTTCTGTCAGGTCTAACCTTCATAGCTAGGACCCACCATGTCAATTACATTGCAGCAAATCACCCACATTCCATCAGTGAGAAGTAAGTTCTACTTGAACAGCTTCTTTCCGTGAACCCATGCTCTGTGGAACAAACTTCCAAGAGAATGTTTCCTCAATCACTACAATTTTATTCTGTTCAAGCCTAAACAATTATCTTCCCCTCCTATCTATATAAATTATCCCTTAACATAACCTTGAGTGGCACCCAGGTCTTGTACCTTATTGTAAAAAAAAAAAAAAAAGTCTTACTAAGGGACAGTTCAAGTCCAAAGTATGTCATAAGTTGCCTGTTTTAATTGCTAATTTGCATGTTAAATCTCATGTGAAAATTTTACTGTTATAATAAATGTCACAAGTATCGAGGCCAATTTTCATGATATTTTATATTAAGACATTTTAGTAAAACTAAAACTTCTTTAAATGGAGATTAGAATGTTTTAAAATAAAAATAAAATTATTAAAAAGAACTACACAATGGTGGTACATTCTAATCCCAAGTAATGATCAGGAACGATGATCTTGCATAAAAGATTTGAGCATAAAAATCAGATAATTTTAAGATTAAAAAAATTAATCTTGACAACAATATGCTTTAAGTAATCAATACTTAGCTAAGAAAATAATCCACATTGAAATTGTAACTATTATGAGGCTCCTTCACATTACAAGGTTCTTATTATTACACAAATTGATATCCCTAAATATTAACAAAATCACTTATAATTTGTTTGTTATTCAAGTTCTCATTACCTAAAAGTATTCTCTTCTTTCAGACTAGGATCAAAGTGTGGTACATGTTCTCCTCTTTAAACTATAGAGAAGCCTAGTCCTGAGAATTCCAACCCTGAAGCAGCACCTCCCTCTTACACTAGGGTGGAAAGACGCCAACACCATGACAATGGTTGTGGGGACTGAGCAATTTTTGTTCTTGAACTGTATGCATGCATGCACCTCACATTAAACTGATCTTGTATCACATCCTACCACCCTGGGGAGATAGGTAAATATCAATCTTTAAGTATTGGAGGAGGGAACTGGAAAATGTCCAAAATGAAAAAAAAATATATATATATATATATATTTTCATATTTTACACACCAGGTTTTTATTTTGTTCTGCTTTCCATGACTAATAAAAAGAGAAAAACTCTCTTGTTGGATGATTTTTGTTCTATTTTGTAACTCAAGTCTGTAATGTGCCTTTGTGCTTGTGAAAGACACAAGGCAATGTCATGCATTAGTATAATAATTACTGTTGTGCAAAAGACTGTATTGGAACAGTAGTAGTGAAGGAGGAGGCATGGTGGAGTAATGGATAGCAGCTCAGATTGAAGGATCGAAGAGCCAAGTTCAAATTCCAGTCAAATTCATTACATTCACTTACGTGCTAATACCCTTGAGAAAGGGTCTGAATCCTCCTCTTCTCCCACCAGCTATGGGTAAATAGCAGGACAGTATAGCCTTGGATGGCAACTGGTCTACTGCAGAAAGAAATGGCAATCTACTGTGGAAAAAAAATCTGCCTCGTCAGTCATGTATAGAAAGATACATGATCTCCTAAGCATGTATCACGCATAGCATTAACTGACTGAGTGGTGGTAGTGATTAAAATGTTAGTCTATTTATTTAAAAAAAATAAGGTTAACATTATATTGCAGTAGAAATAGTAGTGAGTATTAGGTCAACAATTTATTAAATTGAAAATAGGAAAAGGAATAGTGCCTACTGAAATAGGAGAAGTAATGATAGAAAGTGGGTGATAGACTTGCTATGAATTATTATTTTTTCTATTATTAATCAGAAGCAATAACAGTGATGATAAATCTGACATTTTTATATTTTTTTTTAATATACAGAGAGCAAAGGACAGAGGGTGCACTGTAGGAATGTGTGTGATGGCAGTATCAGGCCTGGCATTAATTAGCAAAGATGGTGATGATGGTATTGGAAGTGCTATTTAGCATAATTATTAGTAAAGAAAAAAAAAGTAAACAATTGTAGTAGTTGTGATGGTAATATTTACCATTATTATCATTAATACTACTACACCACCAAGACAAAAAAAAAAAAAACACTTTTCTACACACACACAAAGATGACCAGGAACTGATGTTAAATTATAACTCTTGTTTATATACTGGATTTTTTTCCCCTCAGGCCAAACTGAAAGATTTTAACACACACACGCCCATTTATAAATCCTCTAAAGCTACTCTGATTTTTCATCATAAACAAACAAAATCTATGCAACCAAAAATATAAATTGTTCTAAGAGGAGGAAAAAAAAGCCATTGCACTGGCACCAACTCAGTTTTGGGCATTGCCATGGACAATTCAGTCAGGCAGAAAAACCAAAGTCTGTGGGTCTATATACAATCTATATCTTACTGCTGGCTTCCAACCCTTCTCCAGATAGATAACCAACTTCAGAGGCTAAGACATCAGCAAATGACTGTGTGTGTGTGTAGAGGGTGTTGGTTTAATTTAATGCCTCCTGCTTCCTTTCTTGTCTTCTTTCTCTCTCTTTTTTCCTTTTCATTTTTTGAACGTTTAAATTTTAGTTCCTATATATTCCTTCACACTTCTGAATTGACAATGCCAATATAGGTCTTCTTGTTGGTTGAAATAGCTATTTGAATGAGGTAAATTTGGATTTCTATTCTATATAATATATATATATATATATATATATATATATATATATATATATATATATATATATGCACATACATACACACAGAAGCATAAGAAATGTATATATAGATATTTATATGAAAATAATATAGAATTAATTAAATTGGATATTTTAATATAAATTTATATATCTCACGTTCACCCAATATTTGCTGACATAAAATATATATATACATATGTATATGTGTGTGTTATGGAGTGGTTTCACAGTGGAGGCTTGTATTTGTACTAAGTTGGTCCTAAAATAGGTTCGACGTACAAAACGTTAGGAACTTGATATAATAGGTAATGACGCAGAGAAATATAGTTGTGGTGGCTGATACTTTTAGTATCCGACTAACGGTCGTCCGGCATCGACTGACTGACCGACCAACCAACCGACCGACCCCCTAAGCGACTCCCACTACTCCTACTTATTATAGGTGGGAGAGTCTATTAACAATAGAATAGGTGTGTTCCACTATAACAATATATATATATATATATATATATATATATATATATATATATATATATATATGGATGGATGGAGTGATGGATAGCAGCTCAGACTGAGGAATCAGAGAGCTAACTTTGAATTTCAATCATGTTCATTACATTCACTTAAGTGCTAATATCCTTGGAAAGGTATGAATCCATCTTTTCTATCCCCAATTACAGGTAAATAGCAGGACAGACTGGGTCCTGTAGCCTTGGGTAGTAAAGAGTCTAGAAGGACAACTCTGAATTAAAAACCTGCAGAGGCCCATTTGGGGATCTTGTGGCATACTATGTACCAGTTTTCTGTATTTGGCTCTTCCAAGAGGTGTAATAGGTTCTGCAAAAGCCTTCACTACCATTATAAAAAATAATGTGTCAGTAGTCTGTCTGTTGGTTGTGAGAAGTGTGCTGCTTGATCCTCATACATCAAAAATGACAAGAGAGTCCAGTTTATATATACACATAAACACAAAAATGCAAATTTTTGTGAGGATGCACCGATAAAAATAGCTAAATCCTTTCTTCTTTTTTTAATTATGATATTGGCTTACATCTGCCATGATGTTCCAATAAAAAATACTTTTGCCACAAATTTACATGTGAAAACATTGCTTTAATTTTTTACTAAAAAAAAAAAAAAAATAAAGTCCTCTATCAACATCCAAAGCAATCATCAGACAAAAAAATACTTTAATTTTTTATTATTACTATTACATGTTTCTTTACAAATAGATAAGATGTAGGTTTTTATTCTAGACATAAGGAAACTAACAGGTAAAATTTAATTACACACAAGTATGCCATTAATATTTTAAAAACAAACAAAATTCTATATAAAAATTAAAAAAATTTGAAGTCCTCCTAAAAGTTATTTAAACCTTGATTCACTACACATTTATTTTTCTTCCAAAAAGTAAAGTCTCCTCTGATAAATTCAAACAAACCAACCATATATACAGGGTGTTGGGGGAATAGTGATATATACTGTGTACATTTATGCATATAAAGCTTAGCACTTATCTTTCAGTCAGTTATGTGACATGTGTGATACACGCTTAGGCAATCATGTATCTTTCAATACATGACTGATAACAGGTTGCACGATGGAGTAATGGATAGCGGGTCGGATTGAGGAATCGGAGTGCTGAGTTCAAATTCCCGTTGAATCCATTATATTCACTTACATGCTAATACCCTTGGGAAAGGTATGAATCCTCTTCTCCCCCCAGCTATGGGTAAATAGCAGGACAGACTGGGTTCTATAGCCTTGGATGGCAACTGGTCTACTGCAATTACCTTTAGTGACTTATAAATTTAAACAACATGTATAGGCTAAAAAAAAAAAAAAAAAAAAGGTCAGGAGAGAATGGATATCTGGGTTTTGATGAAGTTTTGTAACGAATAAAAAATTAAAATCTGTTTTTAAAAAATATCTTTAGGCTATGAAGATGTGTTCATTTAATTGATATTTCTGCATCAGCATTGTGGCTCAACAACAAACAGAGCAACCAAGTTCTAAAATTATTTTATTAGTGCATCAAAAAGCATTCTCTGAAAACTGCAGAAGCCATGGAAATATCCTTCCTCGACAAAACAAAATTAATACAAGAGCTCCTCATTATACAATGGAGAAAGCAATCACAGGTGAATGTAAATGTTTCTAGCAATCTTTAACAAAATCTTTTATTCCTATGAATTATTCAATTATCAAAATATTTTTCTGGCTTCATGTCAGCTTACAAAGTAAATTGTGTATTTTTATTTCCTCAAAGAACAATTCTGATCTTGTTTTGATGAATTCTTTCAGGAATTTCTGATACCTTGAAATTATAAGGAAAATTGTTGCAGTGAGTTATAACTTGGTGACAGATTTGAAAAATATGGTGCATATATTAAAACCTCTCATTCAACCTCCATGATGATTTGCTGAATCTCATTTACAACTTAACGTTATCTTGCTAGCCAAAATAAATAAATTTAAAAAAAATAAAATTTTGTTTTCTCTTTTAATCTATCATTCAAACAAGTCAATTGCTTCCTCCAACGTTGTATAGTAACAGTAGTATTGTTGGACAAAGTAGACTTTGGGCATATTCACCTAAAGGAAATTAGAGAATACACCAACTGGAGAAAAAAAAAACCATTGAATATTAACAACTCAAAATCTCAGATAATGATTAAATGATTTGTTTGTTTTCTATGGTCTATCAACCCTTTGCAGGTTATTTAAAACCAGAAAATATTTTTAGATTGTAAGAAATCTTTTGGGGTGGTTAGCAGATAATACTTTTGGGTTACAATTATTACTAATTAACCCATAGCTGGTGGAAGACAAGATGGATTTATACTTTTTAAAACCTCAGATAAGAACTATTAAACTTGTCTCTTGTAAAAGGTGTGGCCAAAAATGTTTAGCTTCAGTACTATATGGTTGAGAGAAAGAGATAGAGAATGATGAATATAAAAGAACAGCTGATGATTTATAGGGTTCTCTCTTTAGGTTTCCATCAAATCTGTAAAAACCAACTGGTTCAATTTTTATGGTAACCTGAAAAAGAGAACCCTATAAATCATTTTTAACAGCAGAAACAACATAATAGCTTAGAACAAACTGAAATAGATCGAAGCAAGCAGGCAGAACTAAGAGAAAAAGATATTCATTTTGGCTAAAATCAGCCAAAGCATTTGTGATAAGTAACTACTCCAATTACAAGTGGGATGAAGGGACCAAATGTAAAAAATAAAGAAATTTGAAAAAAATAAATAAAAAAATACCAAAATCAAGTGAATAAATATCAAGCTCTCCCAAATACTATGAAAAGATGAAAATATATTAGCAGAAATTATATCAACAGAGGTGCTAGACTATTGAACTCATTCTTAATGTTGCTTTTACAGTTGCCACTACATTATATGACTCAGTCCCAAATGTTGCTAAAATGGACTTTAGTTCATAAGCTGGGTGCATTAATGGGTTGAGAAACTCCTAGCCATGAGGTGTAGATTCACACTTCAATTTCAGTGGCTGCCTCCAACAGGTAAACACATACTCAACCCAGCTGCACCTCAGATGTACATGTGTAGGAAAAACTGTATGGCACGTAAATATATAAAAACACCCATCCGAGAAGGAAGAACAAGACAATCTATCACATCTCTATGAAAATGTGTAGTCTACATTCAAAAAGGGTCTGCTCCCTACAGATATGAGTTAAACAGTAGGGTTTGTATCTGGAAAAAAAAAAAATCATTCTTTTTCTAAAAATATATTATAAATGCAATAAATCACTAGTAAAAAAAAAAAAAAAAAAAAAAAAAAAAATTATTATTACAATCCAAAATGTTTTGATTTCAAATTATGCACAAAGGGTTAAGTGGTAAAAAAAAAAAAAAAAAAAAAAAAAAAAAAAATTCAGAGAGGACCCTGCAGACACTAACACTTCTCGGGTGGGTGTTTATATATCTATATGCCACTCACCAATAGCAGTTGATAAAAGTCTGGAGTTGAATAAATAATGTCCTGAACTTAGTCACATGTTCTCATTAGCCTGCATACAATAATATTATACCACAACATTTCATCCAAATGACCATTTTTTTTCTTGAAGAAAAGAGACTCCACTCTTTATTTGGAGATCATACCCTACAAGAAGGCTGCAAAATTGTGATAACAACAAGAACATCAGTTCAGTAGTCTGGGCAGCTTTTAAAATAAGAATGATAACTCAAAATTATAGACAGAAAAATATCTTGCATTAAAATACATTAAAATTTGAAAGAAATGTTTTACAACAAAGTGTTACTCAAAATTTGGTTGTGTTTTTAAGTGAAAGTAATTCTTAGATGACTTAAGAACACTTACCCTAATTTGCAAGTAAGGATAAAATCATTCCAACCATCATTATTGAAATCTCCAACAACAAGTGGAGCAGTAGGGTGACAAGGCAACGTGTGAGAAGCAAGCAGGGTTCCTTCCTTGAGATCCAGAAGTACCAACTTTCTCCAACCAGCCAAGATTAAAGCATCCTGGCAGAAAACACAAAAAGGTAAATATTTTCTTAAAAACAAAAAAAAGAAACAAAACAAAAAAAAGAAACAAAACAAAAAAAAGAAACAAAACAAAAAAAAGAAACAAAACAAAAAAAAGAAACAAAACAAAAAAAAGAAACAAAACAAAAAAAGAAACAAAACAAAAAAAAAAGAAAAACAATCACCATCAATAATTTATTTCCCAATGGCTATGCAACATATTAACTCAGATTTATTAGATCATTATCTTTAAAAAATAAAATTTTAACAGAAACAAGTGGAATAAAGTTTCATTTCATTTCTGTTATAATTGTGGTTCATAGTGACATTCAGGGCAAAATAGTACAATGGTTTACCAGTTCCTTTTGCACCAAGCCACTGACCTCTGAGGCACAGCTCCTACACTAAGGCTGGGTTGGGAAGAGGCGTTCCCCTTCACTGGTTAGGTTGGGAAACCCTTCTGACTACCCTTACATAGTTTAGACAGCAGATCAATGCTGTCAACTAGAATGTGGCTGTCGCAGTTCCCTTACAACTTCTTTAAGCCATCTGTGAGGGTTGGAAATATGCCATGGACTAGTACAGTTCTGCATCCCAATTCACCCGAGTAGAGCAGGCTCAACTGCTTTGCTGCAAAGGTACTACCACTGACGATACACCCATAAACATACATCTATCTTTTACAATGGATATTGGAATAAACAGTTTGTCATCAAATATACAACTTATTATTTTAAATGACAAAAATAAAAATGAAAAAGTTTAAATATCAAATGTAAATAAATTAAAAAAATGTTTATTCATAAGCATTACATGAAAAATATATTTTGTTAAAAGTATTTATCTTGTATGTTTTAAGAAAAAAAAATAGTACATTATTCTAGTTATTCTGGCTAGAAAATTATCTTAGAATTTTGTTGTCATTCTATCAAGAAAAAAAAAAATCATACATTTTTGTTATTTGAGTAAGAGCCTAGAAAATTTTAATAAAATTTCCTTTTTCAAATTCAAAATTGTTTAATGTTCCTCTCATACAAATCCTTTAATAGCTAATTAAAAATTCATATTATATTAATTTTATATAATTTAATTAAAATTTAATTTTTTATGTATATTTAATTATATTAAAATTAATAATATATGAAAACTAATCATAAAATAATTTTAATTCAGAATCATTAAAGTAATCTTATCTTTCTAATCCTCTCATATTAATGAAACAAATTATCCTTGTGACATAGGTCATTAACTTCATCAATTTAATAATAGCATAACGTATTGTTGATTTTTTTTTTTACAGTTTATCAACCTTTTGCAGGTTATTTAAAGCCAGAAAATATTTTTAAAATGTAAGACTGGAATTGGAACTCTGCTTTCCGATTTCCAATTCCCAGTTATTATCCATTACACCATCTGTACATCCAAGCTTACAGCACCTAGTATTCCCAAGCAGTCACCCACCTAGGTACTGACCAGGCTTGGCATTGCTTAATTTCAGTGATTGTACGAGAACAAATGTAATATGGTTGTAAGCCAATATAACATTATTCTCCTTATTATGAATTATTTATTTTTGTGAAATACATTTTTCAGATGCTCTGGCACACATCATCAGTAATGTTTTTCTGTGGATCATTAGGGATTCCAGGTCTTACAACATCAAACCTCTTCTTCGTGGTGACCCAAATGATATTGATCAGATATCGACTTGTGTGCCAGTGGTAAGCTACAACTCTTCTTATATGGAACGCTCCTAACCCACTGTGACGAAAGAACATATGCATATTTAACAAAAGAAAAAAAAAAAAAAAAAAAAAAAACTCCCCTTTTTTCTTTTGGGTATGGAAAAACAAAAACATAATCCTGGTGAGTGGAGCAAACAGGTGCTAGATTTTAGCCAAAGATCATCTGTAGATAACAATAGTTCAGGGTACCCTAATTATGTTCACTAGTCAAGCCTCCATTATCAGATGTAGTTTTAGGTCATACCCAAGATGCACTTACCAAGCCCCTCAAAAAAAAAAAAAAAAAATCCTGCACGTTCAACACTAAATATTAACTTCAATTTCCCCCTATTCCTCTTTGTCATCGGCTACTCACTGGATCTTTTAAGCTATAACCATCCAACCCACAATTCTGAAATTTGGGATTCCACCATCTTTGCTTCTACTGATAAAAACAATTGAAAGGGACACAACAATAACTTTCAATAGCTCATGTTCAAATGAAAAAAATTACTGTTCTTAAATTACAGCGTTTTAAAATAAAATTGTCTGTGTTTTTAACTTTACTCTAGTCCAACATACAATTCCATTTTGGGATCAGGCTGACTCCATGAGCAAATTAAAAACATTCCAGGATAGATCTGAACATGCTATCCAGAAATTTGGGATTCCCAAGTTTTTATTACTGCAATTGTATTTTTTTTTTTTTTTGCATAATTTTTTGCAACAAATTGTTTTGTACAATAACAATTTTTGTAACTTGGAAATAAATTTAGGAATAATCAAAATTAATTGCAAAATCCAAAAAAAGTTACCCATGAAATAAAATTAATTGTCTACAGAAAGTAAGGACCTACATATATCAAATTGTTTTCAAATTAAGTGGTGGCAGAAGAATTATCATTGAACTTTTAAAAGGTAAGCTTAAATATTAATGCAATACTTCAATGCAGCAATCAATTTTGAGTTCTGTAGTTTATTGTTGCCTATCACATACAGCATCAGTATGCCTCACAAAAAGAAATCTCCACCAACAGAGGACTAAATTGCAATCAAAAGAGCCAAGGCTGCAGCAAGGAAAAAAAGCTAAGTGCAAATGAAAACCCAAATCAAACGACAGGCAGGAGAGCTTCCAATGCTGAGAATGAACAAAGACTTAGGGACTCTCAAACTCCTGAACAAGTCAAAGACCCAATCAAGAGATCCCTGCAGGAGCTAGATTAAATACCACCTGATAGGCTAGCTTTTAAGCTAGTTAAACAAATATATCTAAATTATCTTTTCTCTAATGATTGCATATGTAATAGCAAAGCAAATACTAAAAGCATATAGAAGAAGCAAATACTAAAAGCATATAGAAGAAGCAAATACTAAAAGCATATAGAAGAAGCAAATACTAAAAGCATATAGAAGAAGCAAACAGATGACAAAATTTCTAGAGTATATAGTGTGAAGAGGTATTCTTCTTAATGTGTCATGTCTCATCAGAAAGTAAGCAATCATGGCTCTCCACAACTTCCTGTCCATTGTAGCTCTTAATACATTTTGTGTTATTTTTCCTAAACTGTTTCACCATCCATTTACTCAAGCTCACTAAGTTTGTTATGCATCATTTTCCTGTCTCTCTTGGCTTCAATCTGTCCCATGAGTATCAGATTCTCCAAGCCCTCCTTCCTTATTATGCAATCCAAAGTCTTAACTGTCTCTTCCTGTGGGGTTAAGTTTCTTTTTTGTTTCCATTTTCTCTAAAACTTTGTCATTGCTCACATGTTTGCTCCGTGGTATCCTCAGCATCCTTCTGTAGAATCACATTTCTGTTGATTCAAGTGTTTTCTTGATCTTTGAGGAGATTGTCCAGCACTCACTACCATACAGGATGACAGATATCACGTAACAGTTTAATACTCTTTTCCTTGTTTCTAGAGAAATTTTTCTATTACTTGATACTCTGCTTAGCTTTTGGAAGGCATCTTTGGCTACTCCAATATGTCTTCAGATTTCAGTGTCATACTTTCCATCCTCTGTTAAAACATTTGCCAGATATTTAAATTTCCACACTTGTTTAATTCTGGTATCTCCAATTTGCAATTCAATCTTTGGGCTCATCCTTTCACTAATAACCATGCATTCTGTCTTCTTGCAGTTGATGTTTAATTTTATGTCATTCATTTAATAGTTATATATGCCCTGCTTGATACTAAATATTAACTTCAGAGATGGACTTAAAGGATAAAACCTTTTGGCCCCCATCAAAAAATGTCATAGCCTACTAATGTGCAAGTTCACAAGGTTAAGAAGAAATGAAAATCACTATAGTAACATAGGAATTTGATAATTTAACTGGTAAATTTTTTAAATTATTTACCAAAGGTTTGAACAATTTTCACTCTTTTGTTATGCAATGAATATCATGAAGAAAACTAAGTAATCAGTATCTAATGCGATCACTTTTGAGAGAACAATCATATGTATAATTATTACTACTCATTTCAAAGCTGACAAAGGCTGCCCTTAATATCAATGTCTACTTTCTATTTATAAAATTTATATAATTATTTGCAAATAAATTAAGGGGAACTACACAGAAATTAACCAAACTCCAATTACAGTTTAAATTTAAAGTTAGCTTTATTTGTACTTCTTCAAATTCCCTATCAACAGAAGTCTAGATTTTTGAACACAAATATTTACAAATTAGAAAAATTAATTTTTGCAATAAAGTGTGGAAATGTTCATGATGCAAAGGAAAAAGAAATGAAATGATTAATAATTTTTGCATAAAATAATGATACTGATGGAATAATTTTTGTTAAAAAAAAAAAAAATAAAATAAATGTGTCATTATTTGTTAGATGTCATTGTTATGCGGCAATAAATAATATTTACATTTCTTTCCAGCTCTTTCAAATGTTGATATGATTTTCCTTTCAGGTTTTGCAACAGACAAAAGTTGAATCATTATTATTGGCAGGGAGTATTGGCTAGGGAGTATCATTCAATCTGATTGTACAGTGTGATAAAGATACAAACTCTAAAGGAAATAGTAAATTAAATCCAGCTAAAACTGAAGAAAAAAAATGCAGGATAAATTCAATGCCATGAATTGTAGAATGTTGATAGTCTACTAAAAATGTTTTATGCAATCTCTTGAAATACACAATCTATGCCTAACCAATATTTTATAAATACTTTTATGCCAAGATTGTTCCTATCATGATAATGAGGTCAGTTGTACAAACATGCCTCATTCCATAAAGCATAGTTGCAGAGTAAGTAATGGAACCAAGCCAGTAAAGATAATTTTTAATACCTTGTACCCTCAGGACACAGGCAATCATGACGACCACAGATTTCTTTATTACCTATGAATCACCAGAACTTCATGGGAAATATAGTGGAGTAGTTTCCTGTTGCCTTCTCCAGTTTTGAATTCAGTCTTCCTTCTCTTAGGCTGGTTGCTACTCAAGACTAGAGAGCTCAGTTTACCCTACTATTTAACTGATAGTTGGGGGGGAGAATAGACAGAGTCATGCCTTTCCCATGGACATTAGTGTGAAAGTAAATACAGCAGATTAAACTAGAATTTGAACTCTGCTCATGGAGTCTACTTTCAACATTTATAACTGTTATGTTCCGTGCATATCTATGCTATACTGGCTCCAATTTCAGATTTAAAATAAAATCTTGCAATAATATAATGATATGGTACCTCACCATGGAGTAAAGTTTAGCAAATTAGTCTCATAGATCATTACTATTGTAATGAGTGATTTTTACTGGGTGTGTCATAGTTGTACCATTGTATCTGTCTAAGCTTAGTGAATATCTTCAATGTCATATTAGGTTTGTTCAGAAAGTAACCAACCATTTACTATTGAAGAAAATATAACCTACCTAAGTGTTTTAGTAAATTTCAAAGTATTGAGAGTGCAGACACTTATCTTAGTGTCACTTCCAATTTGCAAAGTCCTCTTTTGAAATTACACATTTTCCATAATCATGTCTACAACCTGAAATCTCATACTCTGAAAGCCCTAAGTTGCAGGGAGTCAAATCTGGATTGTAGCAGGGATGACACCCCTAGGTGATATGATGTTTTACCTGAGGCATGAAGTACAATCAGGTTCAGTTACGATGAATGCAACAGTCCCACAGTACACAAGCTCATTCAATGACATTTAAATTCAAACATATGCAGTAAAGTCCACTCTGATTGGTTACCAAGTTACATTAAGGCCACACAACCAGTTCTCAAGATATTAAAAATGGCTATATACTATCCACACGTATATTATAGTATATTTTTATATTAAGTTTGACATTTTTTTTCTCAATATTTGTGATTTTGCTGGACAAAAATCAAACATATTTGGACATTTCACCAAAATCTCAAACTCAGATATTACTACAAATTAATGTTTGCCTTTTACAGAAATTAAAGTGATACAATGAGTAAAGAGAAGACAAAGATTCTGTTACATAGTTGTAAGAGTCCTGAGATTGCAATGGAAATATTTGTTGCCGATTACTTCCACAACGCAGAGAACAAATCACTGTAAGTTCAGACTAATATCAGGGGCAGAAAGAAATGCCGAAATCTCGATTCGCAGGTACTATCTCACAAATCACAATGCATGTAACCAGTCAGAAAAATAACTCACTCTCTGACGAACGCGGCAGCCAAAATACACAAATTTTATTCCTCTCTCTCGATTCGAAAACACCAACTGCTTTAATCGGCCAAGCATTTTTTCCATTCGTCGACAACTGGGAGAGGACACCCAATTTTAGCATATCAAAATACTTTTATGGCGACTCCTGCGACTGACTTGTTTCTAATTTAAATATTCCATCTTCAGCATGTCATGTGGAATATGTGCCCTTTTTTTTGGTATGTAATTTTCTTTTTCGCCACATTTTCAGTCATAGGATACACGCGATGGCCCTGTCACTTGGTTTGATGCAGTAATTCGCCGTTTTCTTCGCTATAATAATATTATATGCCAGTTATCCAAAAATAAAAAGTAACAATTTTACTGATTCATGTATCCAAATATCATACCTTTGCTCCAAAAACTTGAAGTGACAAAGCCTGGTAATTAGGTAGAAATGATTTCATGTAGATTGCCCATCTCCCAGGGTCACTAACTTTGTCTTTCAAGGCTTTCATACCTTCTTCAGCCCACGATGCTGTTGTTTGAGTCTGTAAGAGAATAAAAAGACTATCTATAAAAAAAAAAGTTAGCAATGACTATGGCCTTCAGACAGATGTAGAAAAATTATTATATTATTATTCAAAAACAAATTGGCAGTAATAATTAAACATTGAGGAGAGAAAAAGGGACCAGTAGGAGAAAAAAAAAAAAAAAAAAGGGGCCGGAAGAAGAGAAAGAGAGAGAAAAAGGGGCCGGAAGAAGAGAGAGAAAAAGGGGCCGGGAGAAGAGAGAGAAAAAGGGGCCGGGAGAAGAGAGAGAAAAAGGGGCCGGGAGAAGAGAGAGAAAAAGGGGCCGGGAGAAGAGAGAGAAAAAGGGTCCGGGAGAAGAGAAAGAGAGAAAAAGGGGCCGGGAGAAGAGAAAGAGAGAAAAAGGGGCCGGGAGAAGAGAAAGAGAGAAAAAGGGGCCGGGAGAAGAGAAAGAGAGAAAAAGGGGCCGGGAGAAGAGAAAGAGAGAAAAAGGGGCCGGGAGAAGAGAAAGAGAGAAAAAGGGGCCGGGAGAAGAGAAAGAGAGAAAAAGGGGCCGGGAGAAGAGAAAGAGAGAAAAAGGGGCCGGGAGAAGAGAAAGAGAGAAAAAGGGGCCGGGAGAAGAGAAAGAGAGAAAAAGGGGCCGGGAGAAGAGAAAGAGAGAAAAAGGGGCCGGGAGAAGAGAAAGAGAGAAAAAGGGGCCGGGAGAAGAGAAAGAGAGAAAAAGGGGCCGGGAGAAGAGAAAGAGAGAAAAAGGGGCCGGGAGAAGAGAAAGAGAAAAAGGGGCCGGGAGAAGAGAAAAAGGGACCGGGAGAACAGAAAGAGAGAGAAAAAGAGACAGAGAGAACAGAAAGATTCATCATTTTAAAAATACTCATTTTTATCATTTCACTTTTGCTTACCTGCCACTGATAAATTCCTTCTGATGAATGAGAAGTGACTCTTCCAGAACTAGACACAGAAATGATGTCATATGTAGTTTTACCAGTGGGTAGACGATGTCCCATTAAGTGCTGAAGGATTCCTGTCTTTTTGGCAACACTGAAATTTAAAAAAAATCTATTTTGTACATGACAGTGATTGTATACCCATTTTTAAAAGGAGAAAGTGAAAAATTGTATATTATAGTCACATACATCAATTAATTTGAAAATGGAGATCTAAGGAGTATAATTAGAAATAAAATAGAAGTGAAAGACAAAATGAAAGAAATCTAAAATTAAAACTGGAATTATCAAATGTTTCAAGGTCATTTCTCTATTGTCAGTTTGGTGTATTTTTAAGGGGGTTTGCATCCAAGTATTTCCCAGTTACATCATTTTTATTGGAATACATACAAGTATATTAGGAAAAATTGAAATTAAAACCAAGATTATTATAAAATATTATTTGAAATTGCTTCATTTTTTTTTCTTTTTAAAGTACAGGGTGTGGCAGAAATACCTCCCAACATAATGGTACAGACATTAGCTAGATGAAGACATCATTGCCACTAATGTCTTACCAAATGTGGGATGTGTTTCTGCTGCACCCTGTATATCTTAATTTTATTACTTCCAATTTTAATTTTGGACTTTCCCCATATGTCTATGAGGGGGCAAGTATTTTTTGTACTTTTCACAAATTTTTTTTTATTGAAGAATATGTATTATTTCTAAAGAATTAATGGATTTATTTTTAACCCAACATTTTTATTAGTTCAAACATTATTTTTAGTGGATACTCATGTTTAATATAGACATCCCATTTTTTATCCTAAACAGTGTGTATTATGTTTTTCTGTCTGCACACTTGAAAAAACAATTTCCTAAAGCATGCCAGGTCAAATGGTGGTTTCTCCTACAAAGGGGTATGCAGGTTCAAACACTGCTAGAGAGAACACAAGTTTTCTCAAGTGCCAATATATATAATATACACCATTTAAAGTAAAAAACAGGGTGTCTGCTTCAAACACAGGTATCCACTAAAAATAACATTTGAAGTAATATGAATATATGTTAGTTGATTGGCTAATTTTGTTTAGCAGCATATCAACCTCTATGGGTTATTTAATGCCGAAATCTAAATAATTTGAACAATTTTATAGTTTCAACTAAATATATTTTGAACACAATTGTATGCCTTCAACTATAGATAAAATGTATTGTTGGTTATTTTTGCTTTAAAATGTATGGTTGGTCCTTTTTTTTACATAAAAATATATGGTATTTTTTACTATAAAAATCTATTCTTATACTTTCATAGAATATTGTTTGATGTTCACTATTTGCCCATAGCTGAGACCCTAACAGGTATTACCACTTTGGATCAGGGTGAACCTGGGAACAACAGCAATTAAGAGGTAGTTCCACACTCCTCAAAACCTCCAATGTCCTGATCAGAGGCCTTGTTGCTGTATGTAGTTTATTGTCATACTCAAGACTAATATGAACATATGTAAATATATTAAAATGGTGATTTCTCCTAGAAAGGGGGACAAAAGTTCAAACACTGCCAGAGAGAATATTTTTGTGAAGTTTTCTCAAGTGTTCAGGCCAATAGACATAATGCACACTGTTTAAAATAAAAAACAGTGCATCTACTTCAAACATGGGTATCTGCTAAAAATAATGTTGAAGTAATATAAATATATGTAACTATATTAAAATGCATTTTAATTTTACCCGAAAATTACAATTAAGTTAAAAGTAAAATCACAAAGAATCAAATTAAAATCAATATAAAACTACCATTATTGTCAAATGTGTGTGACATTATGACATACCTCATGACAGTCCTTTAAGAGGTTAATACGAGATAATATGTTTAAGGAAACCATAAAAGCAGAATAAGTTTGATGAACATCAAAGATAAATGAAAGGAATGAATTTTAGTGCCAGAAAGATTGGTTTTGATATCTCATCTCTGTTCTTATATCTCAAGACCTTTGTCATTCCTTATATAAAAAAAACATGTTGAGCAAACTTGTTGAAATTTTGTTACACAGGTGTTCTGATCATAATTGCAAATTCATCCTAGAGGTCAGGAGGAAGCGTTCCCAGGAATGCATAGATGCATACACCAGCCACATAGAAAGGAGGTGCATGTTCTCTCTCAGTACAAATTTAAACCACCATCTTTTCATATGGTTTATTCCACTTCAAACTTACCTATATACTCATATATTGCATATAAACATTATATTTAGTGGGTAAATGTGTTTGAATAGACACTCACAATTTTTAAATAATGAAATTGACTTCTACTGACCTGGGCAACTGAAATACTTATAAAAGAAAATATGTTTCTTAGCAGGATATCCATTTTAACATTCATAGTAATAAAATATATTTTATAATATTCATAGTAATAAAATATCTTTTACAATATAAAAAAAAAAAAAAATGTCAGATTTAAAAATCCATTAATTGCTTAAAAAAATTACTTACCTATACTAATATAAATAAACAGTAAGTTTCACTTTCAGCCACAATATCATAAGTGACATGAATAAGCATTAAACTAGTAATAAGTTCAAGTACACTTCTTATTAGTTAATCAAATATTGATTACCTACAAGTAGATATATTAAGGTAGACTTTTACTTTAAAAAGTGTAAACAGAAACTGAAGAAATATACACCAACCTCTTGACAACAAGCGGTGCCAGAAATCGGTTAGCATCTTCCTCATAGCTCCATGATCGTGACCAGAAGAGTCTTTTGGTGACACACACAGCAATCTGATTTATACTTTCTTTCTCCGGATATATCTTGTGGACGTCAACGTAGCAAGGATTCCGGCTACCAGCACCACCCGATCCAACCACTTCAATACTGGTATCCCCTTCAAAATCCACATAAGTGGCACTTTCAATGGGCAAAATAATTTTGGTGATAGGTCGGCCAGACATTAAGTTGAGGATCTCAATGCCAAACTGATTGTGAGTGACAATGGCATTAGGATCTGGGATGTGGTCATGCGGGTTGTGAGGTCGCTGCCCACCATGGGCATAACCAGTGAGGTGGTCAGATTCAAGAGCACTCCGTATTGGGTGGGGTCTTGAGTCTCCTTGCTCTCCAGGTTTGTCATCCAATTGTTTTTCAATACGTGCAGCACGAAATTTGGTATCCCGTAAATTACTCCATCGATGAGGCTGATATGAAAAAAAAAAAATTAAAAAAATAAACAAATAATTAGAAAAACATCAATAGGAAGACAAAGCATGACAAACAAAAGTAGTTGGCAATATAAAAAGAAAAAAAAACAAAAAGACACTATAGAATAAGTTACTGTTCCTCACTTGTCAGAACACAATCAAGGAAATTAAAATTTTGTGCACAATGACGAAAAGAAGGGAACACAAGTGACTAAGTGTGTGCATTTTAGCGGCATATCAACTCTTGGGAGTTATTTAATGCCAAAACGGTTTTTCCATTCCTTTTTTATTATAGTTCCTAGTTACTATTCAATTTTTCCTCCAATGTCCTTGTTACAGTTCAATTTCTTTTGTTTGATTTTATTTTATATTAGTTTGTAGAGGTTTCATTCTTTCAAGAAACCCGTAATTTTGGCAGGGTTTATGTTTTTAAGGTTTGGAGCTTGATAATATTTATTGCATATTTTACTGTACTTTTTGCATTCTATTAAATGTTTTACCATTAGTCTGATTGTAGTAGTTACATTTTGGCATTTCTTATCCTCTGAGCAGGTGTATGTGGGTTAATCTTCTACGTCCAATTGAGATTCAGGTCAGCACGGTTTCTTCTCTTTATTGACACTTTAATTTCTGAATTGACCTTTGGTGTTCCTATAGTTTATTATGTTGGCATTCATATAGTTCATTATGTATCCCATTCTGTTTTCCAATCTTGCCTTATGATTTGTGATTTTCCTTTTAAAATCTGAGGGAAACATGAGGAAGGAAAATACACATGTATCAATAATATAGTGACGCATTATAGATAGATCATACTAAATCCTAACAACCTTTCCTAAAGATATGGTTGTCTTGATTTAATATAAATTGTCCAAGTTCTGAAAAGTGAGCAATAACTGGTGTTGTAACATACCTACAGACGATAATGGGTATGTCCCCATTCACATAAATACAGTAGTAAATACTGTATGTTGGTCTTCAGTTTGAGATTCATTGTGGAATTCACTTAACTCACTTCTAGCAGTTGACTACTTCTTCTATGCACCGCTGGTGAATCTTATATGTGTTGTTCACGTCCTAAGTATTATCATTCATTACCAACCATCATGTGATTATTCTATTCAGTAATCTTCCCTAGTTTACAACTGGTTAACTCATTCTATAGTATTTTCAGGTTTCCTCTTTCTTTTTTCTTTCCATATTTCCAACTAGTCTTGTCCCTTTTACTTTTGTTTGTTTTTATTGCATTAATTAAATTTTGTACCTCTAATAAGATCTTTAGGCAAATGCTGTGACTTGAACAATTATAAAGCTTATAAACTATATCAATAATAAATAACCAAATCAGCACTTCATGAAGAAGACCTGTATCATCTTTATTCTCTTTCCTATATATCACTAACAAAGCATATGTTCAATATGACAGTGTTCCAGGGTATACAGGCCATATCCCAAAAGCAACAGAATAAATTGGCTGTAATTAAATTTTAGTATTAAATGGATTTCATTTTCCAAATTTTTAGAACATGAACTAAAATGTGTAAAAATATTCTCACCAAATATTTCATTATATTGGAGTGATAGTGGACCCAAGGCAACTCCCCAATATGCATCCCATCTTTTCTTAGGGCCAACTTCCAGTGGTGCTCAGTCTGAAAAAAAAAAAAAAAAGTTCACAGATATCACTTTATATGTACATGCACACACAATGTTCATGTAAACATTTTTGTATTCTTGTATATTAAAACAAAATACAACACTGCTCTCTTGTATGTAACATACTTCAATAGCAAGAATTCATTCAAATAAGTTTTATTAGAATCAACCAACAAGGTCTGTCTAATTTTCTATTATGTTTTTCCCATTTTTGTATAAGTAGTCACAATCCAGATCAAATTTATAGAGAGATTGTTCAAAGTCTATGATATTTTTTATTCAAGTACTTCTGACTCCCTCCAGTTATTATTAGGAACATTAGTATTATCAACACCATAAAGAAAAGTTTATATTAGCTTCATTTTCAGACATACTATAATTGTGATTTAAATATATATAGAGTACAAGTGATGTTATGGGCAGAATAATTTATAAATATATGTAAGGAGCATACATTTTTAAATTAAAAAAAAAAAAAAAAAAAAAAAAAAAAAAAAATCAGTTCATTAGGGGGTCACAAAAATTGACAGTGCCTGAAGATGAAGATATTCAATTTCAAAAGTTTTTTAAACACATTTTAAAATGTTTTTTCTTGTGCTGGACAACACAGTGTTTAATGTGGGTTGTTTCTTTTGTATAATGATAGTTCAAAGCATTTTGAGTCTGACTTTTGGGTGAAAGTATGATCTACTAATTTTTTATCTGTCTTATGTTAACAGTTATATTTTGATTGTTGGTGACATTATGGTCAATATGTATATGAATTGCACAGAGTTTCAATAACTGGCAAGATAACCTACAAGAGAGTGTGGTAGTTGTGCAACCAATGTAAAAATTTAATGTTTTTTCAATTAGTGTTGGAGAAACAATCTTACAAAGAGCACAAGAATTTGTGAACAATATTATTTTTGCATAAGCATGATTTTTGATGATTAGTTTAAAAGTTTTATGCCTATTTAGTGATGTGTCTCAACAAATTATGTTGTTTCTAGTTATGATGCATCTGATTAAAACAGAATAAATTAATGATGTTTTTATTTTTCTTTAAATCAGGACTGTTGTCAGTTATTTTTATTTTATTTTATTTTATTTTTTTTAATTCTCTATAGCACCGATAACACTAACATCCCTGATAATGACTGGAGATAGTCAAAAGCACTCTATTGAAGACATTATCAACTTTAAAAAATCTTCTCAATAAATTTGATCTGAATATGTGACAACTTACACACAAATTGAACAAATGTAATAAAAAAATTAGCACAGACCTTGACAGTTGATTTTAATAAAACTTGATTGAAAAAAAACAAAAAAAAACAAAAAACAAAGTGTGTTTGTTTTAGTTGGGAGTAGGAGGCTGAAAATTTTTTGAGTTTCCAAAATCTAGTCAAATGATCAAGCTGAGGAATTTTCAGCAGCCCTTCATATTCAAGTCTTATATATTTAAAATACCAATATTTCGAAATGTAACACTCTGGCATGTCAGAAAGAAAGAGACGTGTAGGCACCTCATCTAGGCTAAGAGTGACCAAGAATTGCTAAAACAAGTGGTAATGTTCAATACCATAAAATAAAAACTCACATACCCCATCTTTATGGGTGGGGGCGAGTACAATTCTTAAAAACCTGATAAACAGATATATACATCCTGACCTCAAATTCTGCATGTGTAAATTTCGACTGAACTGTTACATTAAAATTACTTCCTAGCATACAATGGTTTACATCCTGAGAGAGAGAAATCTTTCGTCCTGAATAAAATAAGTAAATAAAAATAAATTGATAAATAATTTTTATCTGTGGAATAAGAACTTAAGCACTAAAAAGGAACTTAGCCTCATTATAGAATTTCCAAGCAAGATATATTTTTTTTGTGGAGGAGGGTGTCAATGTAAGCAAATGACTAAATTGGAATAACTATTACTTAAATAGCTATTAGTGATACAAGACAACTGAAAGACTATGTCTGGCTGCAGTGTTCTGCATTACAATATCTGATGAACAGAAGTCATGAGTAGCTCCCCAACCCAAACTATGTTTAATGTGACTTGCTGCTAAATGTCAGGTATTTGCTTTTAGAACTTGTGACGAGCCGTGTGGGTAAGAAATTTGAGTATGAATTGGATCAGCACCATTTCATGTTTGTCTATCATGCAGGAATGCACTCAATCAGTGGGTGGGAGAAAGGGTTAAACGTTGCTGAGAAAATATATGAAAAATTGGGGCAGCTACAAAAACAGATACTAAAGCATTAGTAAAATAAGGAGTCATTTAATACGCAGTCACAGTGGGAGACTTAGTTTCCTACTTAGTGACAATATTCTAATTTCAGTGTATGATATTTGATGCCATGTAATACTGCCCCTTTCATCACCCAAAAATATCTATAAAAAAAAAAAAATAAAAAAATAAAAAATAAAAATAAATGAGCTATACATGCAAAGTTGAGGTATTAGGTAGTTTAATATTTACCAAGACCCCATGGGACTACCAGTACTTGTGCCTACCCAAACTTTATATTATTATAATATTATTAAATATAAATGCAAAGGGTCTTATATACCAAAAAGATATGATAAATCTTTTCTTACAGTTTTTATAAAATTCTGCCTTAAATAGAATTTTAAATTATTGCTCACAAGAAATTATGACTGTTGCTTTATATATTTAGATATGATACTCATACAATTCTAATGAAATTGATTAAACAAGCTGCACCAATTGAATTTGCCCTATATGAAAAACTAGGGCCTGTTAACCTTTATCACTCTGTATATGATTTCATTGGCTGTACAAAAATTTTATCTTGTCATTGAAGGTGACTGATCCCTGAACAATAGTGTATTTGAATTTAATAGTTGTGTTGTTATATCCTGCTGTGGCAACAGAAAACAACTTTGAGTGAAATTAACAATAAGGACATTGCAATTGAGAGGCCTTGAAAAAGAATGTAATGGAAAGGGAAGTAATATTAATAATGCAAAGTGTTAAAGGTTAATACAGCATATTTAACATTTCTGTGCTAAAATTTAAAAGGTATACATATGCCATCAATTGATTAACAGATAAAAATCAACAATTGCTGCTTTTGAACATATGAGGAAATGTCGAAAAGTTCTCAGCCCAACCTACTTCTTCAAATCAGTATTTCAGGCCAAAAACTTCAGTACTTTCTCCTAGAAATAAAAACATATATTGTTTAAAATTTGCTAATATGGAGAAGAGTACTCAAAACTGGAAAGAGCTTTTATAGATATCAGCAATGTAGATAACAGATATAGGAATTAACACTGCATGATAACTGTCAGTTTCACACTTCAATATGATCATCAGACCAAGCCTGAAGATCACATTGAAATATGTTGATTCTGATGCCTACACTCTGTGTGTGTGTGTGACTAGAAAAATTAATATTGTGGCCCACAGTTAACCCATAAACAACAACATAGATTTTTGTCAATGCCATATGGCTAAAAAGATTGAAATTTCCATTAGCAACTAATGGGTTAAACTGGAAAAAATAGGTTCATTAAAAACTTTAAAAGCTTAAAAGATGAAGTTAAGTGAAAAACAATGTAAATAAATACAGAAATAATAAAATCAACTTCAATTCCTTTATTAATTTTTGATGAGTATTTCTTTAATTTTTTTCATTGCAACTATTCAAACTGGCAGTAAAAAGTTAAAACAGAAGATCTGATGTGACTCAAAATCCCTTTTATAATATGATGTCATTTTTCCATAACAGCTGCTCTATCTGTTGAGCTACAGTAACCCCACGACTAAATGAAAATCAAATCTAAGCTTTTAAACTTGCATTTCTCTCCCACTAATTGTTCAGTGCCATATCTGTCAGTTTTTACATACACTATTAGTACGAGTAGTAATATTGTCTTTAATTTTTACTAGTTTAGTCCCCACTGGCTTTGCTGATGATCAAATTTCAAATCTAAATTGTTTGTCCATGTAAAATACTACATTCATTAGAAAATATATTTAGCTTAAAATTGAATCATAAATGTGATTCCAAAGGGTTGCACATTTTGGCTTATATTTTTTCTGTAAACCAGTTGTTGCCAGACAGAAAGGGAAATTAATCTTTACAGCACAGATATCCATTTCAATTTCATTCAAATTGTGTGTGTATGTATGTTTTCATGAACACATGTATATCTTTTTCAATGACAAACCTAAAACATTAGTCCTGAGTATGACAATAAAATACATCCAGCAACAAGGCCTCTGATCAGGAGATTGGAGGTTTTGTAGGGTATGGAACTACCTTTTAATTGCTATTGTTTCCAGGTCCACCCCGGGGTGGTAGCACCTATTAGGGTCTCAGTTATGGGCAAATAGTGAACCCCAAGCAAAAAGCAAACTGGGGTCAAAACACTATGAAAGCATGAAAATACATTTTTATAGTAAAAATATCAGTAATACATTTTTCTATATAAAAAAAAAAAATACCAACAATACCTATTTATAATAAAATAACCAACAATATATTTTATCTATAGTTGAAGGCATAAATTTGCATTCAAAATATTTAGATTTCAGCATTAAATAACCTATACAGGTTGATATGCCACTAAACAAAATCAACTAACCAAACAACAACATGAAAGAACTTTCATGAAATTAATCCATAATATCCTACAATTTCTTAAAAACATCAAACTGTATTAAAAAATATAACTTCAACACCTCTAGTAATTATTTTAATTGTTCATACAAACAAGTATATGTACAAAAGTATCATCTACCATGAATCCAATTGTGAAAGCAAAATATAATTTTTATTCAAATCTCCAAAGAAAATTAAATTTCAGCATTAAATGACCCATAAGGAGTTGATATGCCATTAAACAAACAAAACACACACAAAAAAAAAAAAAGCATGAAAAATTTTATTACCAAATAATTTCTGAAAAGTTCAATAAAATAAAATTATCTTATTTTCCTAGGGATAAAAATTGATGAGTTTTTTCAATGAGAAATTAGTCATGCAATTTTTTAGGCTCATTCGATCTGAAATTTAAAAAAATTTTTTTTAATTTAAATTCACTTTTCATATTGATTTTAAAGTTTAACCTAAATTCATTTATCATAAGTAATAAACTAGACATTTAGTTTGTGGCCATCTCTTTCAGATGAAACTGAAATAGCTATCTGTGTTGTTAAGGTTAATTGCCATTTCTGCCTGAAGACAACCCCTGGGTAAAGCTGAAATGTGCCTCAGCCCTTTCAATTAGGGGTTGTCCTAAGCTGGGTGATAAGGGAATGTATTATTCTAATATCTTATTTCAAATGCAGTCAAATTGTGTACATGTGTGTGCATGCATATGCTGTATATACATTAAATAACAGAACATGCAAGTCACTTGTGCATAAAATAAACATACATAGGTACTTGCAAAGTCACATGCTGACAGTGCATGACTGACAGAAAATCAGTTCTTTTCTAATGAAGACCAGATAAAGTATTACCAACCATTATTAATCTTGAATATTTCTTTTATATTATGCTTGCTTTTCATCACTACTACTCAGACAGAAAGTCTATAGCCATTAGTAAACAATGTGAATGACAAACAAAAGGATAAGTACTCAGTGGAACTAGTTTGCATGCCTTTTGCCTCAAGAAGCACAAATAGAGTTCTCATAGATTAACCAATAGAAAAGCCATTACAGGAAAATATATCTTTAGAGTTAGATCTGAACAAGAATGGAGTATTGCTGCCATGTCTGGAATGGCGCTCCCCAAGCATTACTGTCCAACCCCAACAGAGTTCAAAAGCACTTACGCAGACTTGTTAATGATGAATTATTCTGGATCCTGCAACCCTCATCTCACAGATGAAATGTCACCAGCCTTTCACTATTATATCACTGTTACCATGTGTTGTAATGTTGTCTTTGTTCAAAATAGCCGAGAATTAGGAAGGCTATAGTTAGGGAGAGTATCGAAGGAACAAAAGACTATGTAAGAATAACAAGAAAGAGGTTTATTAAATACTCATACATAGAACCGGAAAACTTGAGTAAATCAAATACTACTCAAATTCTACTCTAATGTAGCTACTTGCTACTATTTATAAGTAAGAACTATTGTCACAGTAAAAAGGGAAGAGCAGGAGGTCCTACTCTACAACTATGTCAGATGTTTGGACAAGCACAGACCTTTACAGCTAGGACCCGCCATGCCATATTCACAGTGGTAAACCGTCCCCATTCTCTTAGTGTTCCTTTTGATAAAAAGCAAGTTCCACACAGCTTCTTCCCCTGAACTGTTATTTTGTGGAACAAACTTCCAAGAGAATGCTTCTCTGACAACAACAATTTTGGTCTCTTTAAGTCCAGGGTCAACTACTTGTCTTCTTAATACTCTCTTACTTCTCCCCTCCCTCTCCCTTATATTCTCATTCAGTAATCCTCTACTTTGAGTGGCCCTTGGGGCCTTGTATTGGATAAACAATCAGGAAAAAAAAGATTTTTGGTGTTACTTTTCTTTTCTCTTATTGGTCTCTTTTTGACAATAATGGTCCAAGACTTATCAATTTTTTAATCTTTCATCCTTTGTTCTTGTAAATAATTACTTTTTGTATAGATAAATAATCATACAGTAAACACTAATTAATTGTTAAATATGTCACTTTTTTTTAATAAGGTTAATCAAAAGTGCAAAGGTAATCAAATAAGGTTGAGAAGTAGCTTTAAAAGAAAAATTCAATAAAGATTATTGTTCAATACTAATAAACTTACATCTTTGTGATTTTTTCAAGAATTGTGTTGATACATGATCAATAAATGGTACTTTGCATTTAGATATCTACTATATTGTATGTGGATTGGTTACTTTTTAATGAGAAACTAATTGCTTTTCCTCAAAAGCTAAATATTCTTTCTTTGAAATAAAATAAAAGGCTGCAATATAAAAAATCTATAAAGTTTTTTACAATATTATATTTTTTCATTATTTCTTTTCTAAAACACACACGCACTAGATTAATATATCACTTGCACAAATGCAGATAAATGTTAAAGAATGTCTTAATGATTTGATTTTCTACATTAAACTTTTTTTAAATTTATTTCATAAAAAGTAAATACAAATTTATGTGTGTGTGACAGAGAGAGAGAGAGAACTTCAGAAAAGCCAAACTTTTAACCTTTAACACACTGCATTTTTCACTACTTTCCTTTCCACTGCATTGTTTTTCAAGACTCCTCTAATGCACTACATAATTTCAGTCCTAGTTATTTTCTGTTGCCATAGCAGGACATGACAACACAACTGCAAAATTCAAACACACTATCATTCATTCATCTAAGTCACTTGCACTCACAGGATAATTTTTTTTGCTTTGCAAACAAAATCACCTCCAGAATGTTAAAGGTTAATGTAGATTACTATTCTAACTTGCTGTACCAGGGGGAGGTACTGAACAAAAAACAGCAGAATAATAAATGTGCTGAAGAATTTTGAGGTTTGCATAGATCATCCATTCTATTCATATTATTACATCTATTTCTCAATTTCAAAACTTTTTAAAAAAGAGTTTTAAAAGAAGACATTTTCAAATGATTCAAAAGCGATAGCAGCATCTGAGAAGTATTTCAATGACCAAACATCAGAATTTCTTTTTTTTTGGGGGGGGGGGTGAGATACAAAAAAATTGAGAAACAGTGTGTGTAAAATATGTGGGGTGGGATACAATGTACAGTTCAAGGTGATTCCCTTTCTGGTCTGGCCGAGAACTTTTAAGCACCTCCTTTTATAAGATATGCTCCAAAAAGACTGTTCTTATGTAGACAGAGGCTGATTTCTATCTCTGGAGTAAGTTATCTGCATTATTCTTTATCAAGCAGCTGACAAAATAAAAGGAAATTTCTATTCGTCCATGATTTGAATATTGCTACTACATATGGTCTGGTACTCCTGCTATATATTTAAAAACCTTCGGTAAAATCCAAAGAAGAACTTGTAAGGTCATTGATCCTGACATCTCAGCTTCAGTCACTTTCCCCAACACTATATAATATTATCTGAGCCTTTTCTATAAATACTTTTGTGGTAATTGTTCTGATGAACTTTCCTCTATAGTACCTAGGCACTATGAATTTAAGCACAGTACTAGATTGGCAGTAAGGTCTCATCATTTTAAGTTGGAAATGGTTAGATGCAACCATAAGTTCTATGCTAACAATTTTTCTCTCAGACTTCTCACCTGTGGAACTCTTCCAGTTTCTTGCTTTCCAGTCAACCTTGATCTTCAAAATGTCAAAATACAGTGCCAATCTTTATTTTCTATTTTCTTAATTCCTGTTCTTTTATTATTAATAATGTTTTCTTTTTTTTATATTCTTTCACACTTAGTAACTTAGTGATTTTATTGCTTTGCTTGAGATGTAATGATTAGAGATCTTATAAAAGAAAATGATTTTGTTGCCATTTTCAACTTTGAATCTAGCTTTATTTTTATTATTCTATTGAATGGATACCTGATTTTTTTCTTGTCTTCAAAAGTAAAAATGGAAGGAGCATAACTGATATGAGACTTATTGCTATACTAATGAGTAAAAAGATTGTGCAACACCAATATCTAAAAACCTATTTTAAAAAAAATGCAGCTTACACTTGTGACAAATTAGTTATATTACCCACTCAGCAATTACCTATCAATGATTAAATTTAAAATTATATACATACCTTAGCTTCTGATCTTTGGCCTTTGAAGTCTCCTGGAAGGTGATGCCATCGGCTGCTACCATCTTCAGCATTGAGAGCAAATGTTGAAAAATGTGTAAGTATATCTTGATCATTTGGTTGAGAGTTTTCATTATGACTGGAAAGAGAGAGAGAAAGAAAAAAAAAACTTAGACCTGGCCCCACCAATAGACATAGATGGTTTCTGTCTGAAAAGCTGACAATGCTATGACTTGTAATGATAGAAAGAAAATAAATGTTACCAACAACAGATTATGAATCCCAAGTCCATAAAATCAACCTAAACCTCACCTGTCCAATGTGAAACTTGAAAATTACCACGGCTTTTTTTTAATTTTAGGTATTAATCAAATTATTCCCAACTTAAAACAATCTATTAAACTACTCCATGAATTTTTCAAATAATAAAGAAAAAATATAAGGTTAACTGATTATATATATATATATATACATATATATATAGATATCTCAATCATTCAACAAAGCCAAAATTTACATGATTCCAATCTGAAAGAAATCCAATCTTAAAACAATTTAATCTACCAATCAGGATGTGCAGAAAGTGAATCCAGTATGCTGAGTTTAATTCCTGCTCAGTCCTGTTTCATTCACTTTGTACTAGTACTCTTGAGAAAGACATCTTTCTCCAACTATGGACTAAATAACAGGGTAGACTGTCTTGAGGTGGCAACTAGTCTTTGAAAAGGAAAACTGAATTCAAAACCAGCCTGAAGAGAAATAAGCTCCATCATGCTATCTTGCCCAGGACACACCACTGCTGCTATGACTGCAGTACATGTGGTGCTCCTATGACTAAAGAGTTATGAAACTTGTGACAAATCTACCAATTAAGAAATTGTCTATATTTCTCACTAACTTTAAAATAGTTTTATAAAACAATCACAATGGCAATACTATCAAGATTTCTTTTAATTAAGTGAAGTATTGTCAATCATTATTCCTTTTTGAATGGTATTTCTCTCACCCCAATTTTAATTACCTGCCATCACAACTACTCAGACTGCCATTCTACAAGAATTAGTAAACACTACAGATCAGAAATGAAGTTTATATGATTGAATTTGGTCTTTTGCCAATCATTAAACTCTTCTTGATGAATTGGTTAGAGCAGCTATAGAGACATTACTGAAGCAAAATTGATGCATGGTTGAGTTTTGCTAAGAATTTATTCTTTATTTCAGATGAACACTGTTTACTAATAGCCATAGAATGACGTAGACCGAGCCATTGTAATGAAAGGGAAAATAAAATTTGGATGAAAAAAATACAAGTCAAATAAAATTAATAATGGTTGGACATAATTTCTACTGGAACCATAAAGTTTGCTCTTTTACAGATTTAAGAGCCCTTTTTTTACAATCCATTTATCCTTCCTTATAAAACTAGCTTATCTATAACTTCAAAAAATGATGGAAATATAAATATTGTTACATCTACAAAAGAATTGCTTTATAAATCATAAATAAAAAAGAACAAAAACAAACTGACCATTCTGGTATTACATTAAAATGAGTCATGTTTACCTGTTAGCATCAAGTAATACCTTCTGTTACCATAAGAATAGCATGGCTCATTGATAAACAAAAGAAGCAGGTTGCACAACTTAAATACAATAAAATCACATTGTGTTTTATATTATAAAATAGAGATAATCTTCTAAAAAAAAACTTACACAATAAAATTAGAACACCAAGGTCTATCTCATGATAAACAATTTCAAAATCCATTACTAGCTAGTTCAATATTTACCAAGTTCTTCATGAATGTAGCTTTGTGCAATAATTTTTTTATTTTATTTTTTTAAATTGAATTTACCTGATGCAAGGCAGCAAAGCCACAAAGATACAAGGGGGTTAGTGGGTGTGAAAGATTTAGAAAACAAGCATTATTGAGGAGCAAGAACAATAGAAGAGTAACCAGAAAGACAGTAGATAATGATTGACACTGCATTTAAACTTTTGAAGATCAAACAACTGGAAAGCAAGAAACCAGAAGAGTGTTCCACAAGCAAGAAAAGAAATTGTTCGTATAGAACTTAGAGTTACATCTAGCCAATTCAACTGTAAATTGATGAGACCTTGTAACCAATCTAGGAGTATGCTTAAATTCATATGGTCAAGGAACCAAGGAGGTATTAGGTTGGTGCAAAAATAATATCGTTTATTGACGTATTTTTTAACGTCAAAAACGATATTATTTTTGCACCAACCTAATAAATTAAATTCATAAAATCTAGGTATCATAGCAAAGAACATGAAAATATTTATAGAAAAGCCACAGGAAAGCAACTTTATGGCAGTAGGAAAGTGACTGAAGACAAGATGCCAGGTCAGGAGCAATAATATTGCTAATTCATCTTTAGATTTTATCAAGAATCTCTAAATATATAGCAGGAGCACTGGACTATAGGTGGCAGCAATATTTGACAAAAAGTGATTTTTTACATATTTCATTTTTACATGCTTTGTTGAGCATTTCAATCACTTTTTCCTTTTTTTTTTTTTTTTTTTTTTTTAAGCATTTCACCGCAAGCAAGGTGGGAAGCCACTACAATGCAAGGGGTTACAGAAGATTTGGAGCAAGATCAGATAGGAGTGATAGAGGAAAGGATGAGGAGAAGGATAGTGAATAGTTCAAGGCAACTGGAGATGTCGATTGACATTACATTTGAATAGTTGGAGATTACAGCTCTCAAAGAAACTGGAATGGGGAAGAGAGTTCCACAGGCGAGAGGTGTGAGATATGAAGCTATTGGAGTAGAAGAGACAGCTACATTTAATAGTTTTGACAATGAAAGGGTGAGAGCAGGATACCAGCCTTGTAGGGCGCTTGAATTCATGAAGTCTGGGAACCAGCAAATGCAGCTCCTTCGAGCAATTACCATGAAAGTATTTCTAAAAAAGACAGAGAGAGGCAACGGCGTGTCTGTGAGATAGTGACTGTAGATGAGATGCCAGAACAGGGCCAATTATATTGGCTATCTGCCTCTGGATCTTATCAAGAACCCCAAGGCAAATAGAA
The DNA here is from genome assembly GCA_963932145.1 of Acanthosepion lycidas. Taxonomy (NCBI): domain Eukaryota; kingdom Metazoa; phylum Mollusca; class Cephalopoda; order Sepiida; family Sepiidae; genus Acanthosepion; species Acanthosepion lycidas. The sequence continues at coordinate 75,148,901 of OZ010587.1, forward strand.
GGGGCTCCAGACCATATATGGCAGCCATGCTCCATGCATGGGCGAATTGTTGATTTGTAGATCTGAAGGATCGATTCCGGGGAGAAAAATTTCCTGGCACGTCACAGGGAGCCAACTTTCCTTGCGGTGGACAAAGCAATTGACTCAATGTATTTGTTCCATCTCAGGTCAGAAGTCAACGTGAGACTGAGTAGCCGCAGAGAGGTGCTCTCGAGAAGTTGAGCGTCAGATATTCTAATGGAAGGCATTAGTGGTGATTAATAGAGAGCAGTTTTGTTTTTGAGGCATTAAAGTCGACCAGCCAATTCCTGCCCCAGTTCACAAACGATTGGAGGTCCTTTTCAAGACGCACGGCCAGGTTAGTTTTGTCAGCAACACTAGATTTGTTTTTGAGGCAGGAGTAAATTGTGGTGTCATCCACGTAGATGCCAACTTGGAAATTTATGGCATCAGGAAGGTCATTTATGAAGATAAGGAATAGAGTGGGGCCCAGGATGGAGCCTTGAGGAACACCTGTGTTTGTGGGATAGGAACTGGAGGAGAATCCATTGAGAATGACCTTCAATTCACAGTTTGACAGGAATGAATGTATTAGGTCAAACAATCGACCCATAATACCATAACTCTGGAGCTTGCGAAGAAGGCCGGCATGCCAAACCCTATCAAATGCTTTGGAGATGTCTAGGGCCACGGCACGAGCTTCCCCTCTATTTTGAAGAGCTTGGTAGACAGTTTCAGTGATGGCCGTAAGCACATCATTGTAGATTGGGCAAAGTGGAAGCCATATTGCTTGTCTGAGAGCAGATCATGGGATGTAAGATGGTTAACCACTTCAGCATTGATTAGGGCTTCGAAGACTTTGCCAAAGAGGGGTAGGAGACTGATAGGACAGTAATTAGAAGGGTCAGAGGGGTCGCCAGAGTTCTTGAAGACAGGAACAATCAAAGAGACATTCAGCAGTCAGAAAAACAAGATTCCTTGAGGAAGTAGTTATATAGTTTAGAGAGGGCAGGCGCCAGTTCAGGTGCACATTTCTTCAAGACAATGGCTGGTATCCCATCCCCACCACTAGCCTTGTTGGGGTCTAAATTGGAGATAATGCCCAATACCAAAGACGTCTTATAAAAAAAGATTATATGACATGTTTCGTTATTATTAGAATGTATTTTTCTTTGTTTAATATATTGATGGGTTACAGCTACATCATGTTGAAACATCAGTTCCATTAAGATGACCAAAGTTAAGCAACATCAAGCTCTTTCTCACCATACTCCTGTATATCTCTTTTAATGTACTCATTATTTTCTTCCTCTTTTCAGCCTTCATCTTTTCTCTCTTTTGTTTTATCCACAAATCCCATATCTCTCATCTTATCAATTCATATATGGGTGATCGCATTCCATCAACATATATAGTACTGACCTGAATATAGGTAGAAAAAAAATTCTTTGTTCCTTTCATCTTCACTCTCCTCAGAATTAAAGTATTGAATTCCTATCTCGAACCCATCATTTAAAAAAAAAAAAAAAAAAAAAAAGGACATGTCTATATTTCAGGTTAGACAAAATAGAGTATCAATTTCGAAATTCCAATCACCTGAAGATGGCCAGAGCATACAATGGCCAAAACATCATCAAAATGGCAACAAAGATGAGGAGAACAGGCCAAACAATGTAAATAGTGTAAAAGAAAAACATATTTAAAATTAACATCATATATTATTTTTTTTATGATAAGAGATTGATAGGAAATGTTCAACAAAGAATGTAAAACTGAAATATGTTGGCTGTTGAAAAATGTTTCATTTAAATGTTAATGTCCCACTACTTTACATGAGCATTTTCAAAACACAAATAAAAATTAAGTAAAAGTTATAACATGGTTACCTTGCTACAGAAAACACTGCAATCAATTTGAAATAGTCTAACAGCTGAGAGAAAATTTAGAAATATATCTGTAAACAAATCAATGAGACTATATGATGGTAATATGTTAAAATAAAATGTAAACATGGTGATTAATTGATAAAATACAATGGATATAAACAGATTTTTTTTATTAATGTTCACCCAATACAAGTCCCAAGGACCACTCAAGGTAGAGGGTTACTGCATGGAGTTATATTACCATAAGAAAGAGCAAGATAACATGAAAGACAGCTACTTTTAGACTTGAACAGGTCAAGATTTAATTAGCAAATAAAATTTCAGTGTTCAGACTTAGATGTTAGGAGTATAGAGTTGATGTAAACTTTAGAAGGAACCGAATCCTAAATAGGAAACAAAGGATGAATCTCGACTCCTGTTCAAAAGACCAGGAAGGAGTGTGAACCAGATAAAAGGCAAACTTATCTACTCTTTAATAAGAGAAATGCATATTTTGACCAGTAATAGAATAGTTTATGAAGAAAGCCAAAAAAATTTTTTTTTTTAAATATTTGTCGACAAAGTTCTGATTTACACAAACAAAAAGTGATCATTTCAAAAGAGTTAACGTGTTAATTTCAAACACAGAACAATTTAAATAGTAAAAATTCTAAACCCAACCACCTCAAAAACCGATTCTGATGACAAAGCTAATGGTAATGGTAGAGAACGGGGAAGAGGGCAGTTAGTATAAAGAATAAAGCAGGTAAGGAAAGCAAGGAAAAAAAGCGTAGGTGAAAGTAGACATTGGACATAGGGCGTGTTGAGGGGTAAAGAGAAAGTGAGTGGGTGGTGCAATTGGTAGTGGCTTGGGAATGTTAACAACAATTTCGAAATTATGTCTCTCCCTGCACACCCACTGTTCATTATAGAACATGATACACTACTCCTGGTTTGGGAAGCCCATATTATTTCCTGCAGGACCTAAAATGGAGACTGGCAGGGGAGATAAGATGGGCCAGGGATAGCTGCAGAGGAGGAAGAAAAAAAATTTTTAATATATAAATGTTCGAGGAATTCAATACTTTAATTCTGAGGAGAGTGAGGATGAAAGGAACAAAGAATTTTTTTTCTACCTATATTCAGGTCAGTACTATATATGTTGATGGAATGCGATCACCCAGATATGAATTGATAGGATGAGAGATATGGGATTTGTGGATAAAACAAAAGGGAAAGAGAAAGAGAAAAGATGAAGGCTGAAAAGAGGAAGAAAATAATGAGTACATTAAAAGAGATATACAGGAGTATGGTGAGAAAGAGAGCGAGAGAAGCAGGGGGGGGAGGAAAAGAGCGAGAGAAGCAGGGGGGGGAGGAAAAGAGCGAGAGAAGCAGGGGGGGAGGAAAAGAGCGAGAGAAGCAGGGGGGGGGAGGAAAAGAGCGAGAGAAGCAGGGGGGGAGGAAAAGAGCGAGAGAAGCAGGGGGGAGGAAAAGAGCGAGAGAAGCAGGGGGGGGAGGAAAAGAGCGAGAGAAGCAGGGGGGGGAGGAAAGAGCGAGAGAAGCAGGGGGGGGAGGAAAGAGCGAGAGAAGCAGGGGGGGGAGGAAAGAGCGAGAGAAGCAGGGGGGAGGAAAAGAGCGAGAGAAGCATGGGGGAGGAAAAGAGCGAGAGAAGCAGGGGGGGAGGAAAAGAGCGAGAGAAGCAGGGGGGAGGAAAAGAGCGAGAGAAGCAGGGGGGAGGAAAAGAGCGAGAGAAGCAGGGGGGAGGAAAAGAGCGAGAGAAGCAGGGGGGAGGAAAAGAGCGAGAGAAGCAGGGGGGAGGAAAAGAGCGAGAGAAGCAGGGGGGAGGAAAAGAGCGAGAGAAGCAGGGGGGGAGGAAAAGAGCGAGAGAAGCAGGGGGGGAGGAAAAGAGCGAGAGAAGCAGGGGGGGAGGAAAAGAGCGAGAGAAGCAGGGGGGTGGAGGAAAAGAGCGAGAGAAGCAGGGGGGGTAGGAAAAGAGCGAGAGAAGCACGGGGGGGGGGGAGGAAAAGAGCGAGAGAAGCAGGGGGGGAGGAAAAGAGCAAGAGAAAATAATGAAAGAGGAGGAGAAAAGAGAGAAATGTTGCAAATTAATGCTGAGATTGAGTGAGTTAGAGAATGATGACAAAAAATAAAAAAATGTGTAAAATGAGAGAGAAATTGAGAATTACCAAAGTAGAAAGTAAAAAAAAATGTGTGAAAGTTAGAAGAGAGATAGTGACTAGACATAGAGAGAGAAAAGAAATGATAAACAAGTAAAGGGTGGTAGGTGATTTACAAAGATAGACAAACAGAATCAAGAATGTTTTTTTTTTTTTAAATTAGTCAAGACCACAGATGAATAAAAACAATCCTGCTACACAAAAGCCTCCCCACTTCATATACACATTAAAAGCATAATTACCCATCTATGCAACATAAAAAAAAAAAATAAATAAAATAAAATAAAATAATAAAAAAATAAAAACATTAATCAAAATTAGCTATAATGATAGTAAAATAATTCCTTAATTAGGGTGACAGTGTGCTGTTGTTTCCACCAGTCAAATGGTTAAAAACAGCTGAATATAAATGGACCATAAAAGTTGTCACAGCAGTTACAACATAGTAAAAAAATGAAATATAACTCAAATGTCTATTTTCCAAATTTTATCAATTAAACATTTGTTCTTGACATTATTTTTAAAACATACAATTATTTTTCTT
>OZ010587.1:75158763-75241263 GCA_963932145.1 Acanthosepion lycidas
TAAATTCAAAAGAAAGAAGACACAGAAACCAGTAATATTCAAAATTTAATCATTAAAATATCTAGCATGTAAAGTTGCCTTAGGCATGTAAAAAAGCCACACACAAAGGGAATCAATATATATGTATATCAGAACACTATTCTCCATGAAAATGTCACCAAAAATAAAATTTAACATAACATTGAAAAAATTTGCAGTCCTAATAAAAAATACATGATATAAAAAAAGTTTTTTTAGACAATCAGTGTTGGTTTGTTTAAATTTCTAAAAAATTTCATGTTTGTATCTCCTAAGAACAGATAAAGATGAGACTTTACAACAGGCCATCAGTCAGTCAACTGAAAATGTTAGCTTGTTTACACAAATCTATATTAAGCAACTCCCTATACATAAAGAGATAATCAAAGTGGCTGAAGATCAAATGCCTCAACTAAAACTGAAAATCAACTTACACCTTTACATGAAATAAATTTGGCAGATGTAAATTGACTACCAACCATATAATCCTAGTAATATGTTGTGGCACTGAATGTCTACAACATAAATGAACAAGGCTAAATGTACCTAACAACATGGAACTGTAACATCGAATACCAATTCATTTTTCGCAAAATTTGCTAACAGATGTTCTTTCAAAAATAGACTTTTCAGCTTATCACCAGATATCACATATCTTGATGAATTATCTGAGACAGAAGTAACTACCTTTCAAATTATATATATATATATATATATATATATATATATATATACAAGATAATCCTAAGGAGCCAGGCAAACCTACCTAGGTTTCACTTAAATGGATCTTTAGAGTAATGCCACCATATATATATATATATATATACACACACACACACACACACACACACACACACACACACACACATTTGTGTATGATTTTACTGACAGACCATAAACCACTATACAACATTTTTAACAGTTTAAACCTAACAAAATTGGATCACAAACAACAAAATTTGTTAATAATTATTGAGTACATTTCTAGCATATCACATATTAAAAGTGTTTAGTATATAGCAACTTATTTTATATCATGAGTGGCTTTAGTTATACAAGCAGATGTCTGTGACTTCCCAGAAATCACTTAGGTACAGTCAAATGATGAAGAAATCTAATTAACCTCAAAAAGCTTTCAATGTCAAATAATAATTCTAAGTTATTATGTGATGTAGCCACCTTTTATCCTCAGCCTTTTATTTCAAAAGCTTTGTGTAAATCTGTGTTTGATAGCTTTTATTCACTGTCTAATCCTAGTATTGAATCATCTATAAAGATAGTTATAGATGCAGATATTATTGGCCAAGTATGGATGAATCTATAAGAGTTTTGCATTGAGTGGGTATTTTGCCAACAGTCAAAAAATTAATAGGCATACAAAATTTCCAATTCAAAATTTTGAATTCGCTTTGCCACATTTTCAAAATACCTATATAGATATTTTGTCATAGAACTTCTTTCTGTTCATAAATATTCAGATCCATATTTAAGCCACTGCAAATATCTTTTAATGAGTATGGATTATTGAGGCTCAGCCATTAACAGAAATTACCACATAATCAGTAGCTAAAACTTATATAAATGCAAGGATTACAAGACTTGGAATTCCACTCCATACTGTGACAGATTGGGGGGGGGGAATCAATTTGAAAGCAAGTTATCATTTAGAACAATCAGAAATTGTAGGTTTTTCATAGGGTGAGAACAACTTAACACCTAACAGAGAGAATATTCAGACCAATTAAAACAAGAGTTATAGTTTGTAAATAATAATGGCTCTCAGCATTACTAATTATATACCTTGGTTATTTACATTCAGATTAATATCCTTATCATTGTTGTTATTATCATGTCCTTTTGACCTGATGTCTATAGATCCTATGAAATTTCATAAGAGTAAAAAAATGTATTCTGCATTATCCTCAGTTCTTGTTGAAAACTCATCAGTAAAATATTTTTTCAACATGTTTGGTCTCTGTAGACCAACATGTTGACCAACAGCTTTATTATGGTAGGAAAAGGTAAAACCTCAAATCAATGCATAAAAGGCAATGCAATAAGTGTCCTAAAATGGAATTAATAAGAAAAACATACAGATGGAAAAAACACTAAAGGATAAAGAAATAAATGTTGACAAGGTGAAAAGTTGTAGGTTTTGAAGAGAGTCCATTAGATAATGGTGCTAATAGCTGAAATGTCTTTTGCTCAGTGACTTCTGGATGCACACAATTCTCTGTATCTTATAGTGATTTATATCTGAATGGAGTTTTGTTAGTTTGTCAAAATTGAATTTATAAAATGAACTTTGAAAAAGTAGCTATAATATTCAACAGAGCAATTACCTCTTCAGAACAACGTTCTTGTATGTTGTTGAGGGAGTTGATTTTTATGTATGTTTTGAAGAATAAAATCTACACAGTTGAAGTGTATGGTTTGCAACAAAAGTTTGTTTTTGTTTTTAGAGTATATGGAAAAGAAGATTTGTCATAAAGGTTGAGAAGTTCACACAAAGATAGTTATATTCCTACTCACAGTTTAGTTCTGGCTGCTATAGTGGTTGTCAGTTTGATGTTTCAACACTGGGTTTGCTGTAAAGAGCTTATTTTTACTGATGTTGTTGGTATTTGTCAGTTGTTCCATTTGCTTCTGAAATGCCATAAAGGTATCAGAGAAGTAATCACAATGTGTCAACAAGCTGGTATTTTTGAGTTAAGGGATATTTGGTCTTTCAGGCTGGCATTTCTGAACTGATTCTGATGAACTTCTAGTTGAATCTTTTCTTTACGAGAATCAAAAAGTAATATTTTTTTTTAAATAATTTACTTTATCTGAATTCTGATTGTTTAATTTTTTTTTTTTTTGGCATCACATTAACTGCTTCTCCCTACTCCCAATATTTTTTTAATGGCTTTTTCTGGAGCTACATTGAAAACTTTACATATCACCACAGATTAATAGTTTACATAGTCTAGGTCAGTGTTTTTCAACTGGTGATCCCTGGAACCCTAAAGTTCCTCAAAAGGTTGCTAAGGGTTCTGCAAGAAACAGTGATAAATAGGCTAGTGTGTTTTTGAGTGATATAAAATTGAACAATTTTATACTCCTTATTTTACTATACACATACAGTATATTGTTGGAAAATCCTTGGTTATTATAGCAAATTATAATGATATTGGTCATTCATGCTTATTCTTTATGCGTGTTCTCAGATTTTTTTTTTTTTGTTAATAAAAACCTTCAGATCTCAAACGAGCAACATGATTTTATTTTGCATTGCCAATAAATTTGACAAAAAAGGGGTCATTTTTTTTTTCCTTTAACCAGTTACCTCCACCCAAATATTATGTTTGCCACATGAACTATGATAAAGATATAAAAGTAATGGATTATATAATAAAAAAGAAATAGATCATATAATAATTTTTATGCAGAGGTTCCCTGAGACATGGAAACTATATCAAAAGTTCCACAAGGGTAAAAAGGTTGAGAAACACTGGTCTAAATGGTGGTAAACATATCAGTCTCAGGGGACTATTGTGTACTAGGGTGGCTAGCTAATCCATATTGCGGATGCCTGATTTATATTGCAACAATGTTGAGTGGCCCTAAGTTACAGTTTCCAGGTGAGAGCTCCCGTTCTGGCGTGATCATTAGTAGAACATGGCCAGTAGTCTTGAACACTCAGTCATGATAATCTGTGATTGTGTTAACATTACCATTGATGCTTTCTGAGCTATTTTGTTTATTATGGTATGGTTTTCAGGTACTTCTCAGTAGTGCTGCATGCTGAGATCATCACCCCAGGCTAGGCATTGGTAACCTTTTTTCAAGCAATGAGCTACATGAGACGTGGCTCATCATAAGTTGGACAACACTACTAAAAAGAATCAAGATAATTTTTATTGAAGGTGCCACAACCATTTTTACTACAGAAGACCATATATGCAGACAACGACCTTAAGAATGAGGAAAAGTTTGGCTTTTTTTTCTTCCTTTGGAGAATTTTTTTTCTAGAGTTAAAAAATTGATATCTTGATATAATATTATCACTGATGAGAATGTGATTAATATGCATTCCCACATGGGATTTTTTCTAATTTACTGATTTTAAAATAAAATATATATTTTTTCTCCAGAGAAAAAAATTATTATGAACATTTCCTATTTCTAATGCAAAAGATGTTTACTCATATGATCTTCCTTAATGAAAATCGGCAATAGTTTAAAATTATGAAAACATTTCAAAATGCAAAATTCAAGAAACATTAACTTCAATAATTGTTCATGTATGTGGTTATGTATGAGAGAATCTCAGTGAACAAGTGAGTACAAAACAAACCTAATTTCATGTGGAAAATAATGCTTATTAAAATTTTGTGTGCCATTCAGAAAGTCAAATGGGCCACTTGCAATTTACAGACCAATTTGCCCATAACTGTCTTACATTTTCTACACAAACCAGATGTTGACCACTCAACAAACCAAAGCTGTGTAAATACATTATTTGCATTTTGGCTTCACATATAACCAAAAAAAAAATAATATATTATGACCAGTCAGAACTACTCCTGCTCAAAAAAAAGCCCAAACCTTAATTTTGACCCAACTAAAAACTATGTATACCCAAATTCAAACAGACCCAACATAGACCAGTGTTTGCTGTCAACACAAACACACTGAGAGAGAGAGATGAGACATAGATCAGCATGTGATTTAAACACCGACATGCTAAGAGAGAGATGCCACCACCAAATGTCCATTTCACTTCTAATTTCACCTTTCTCTCTTCCTGTTGCTTTATCAACAGCAACAGATAGAAGTTACTAGTTTTTGTATATATGTAAATAAATTATATATTTATTTACCCCTATTCAATATCCTCTTTTGTTTGACACTTGGATTTATGTTTGTCAAGGCAGAGAAGGAATTAACCTCCTCAACAGAAACAACAACAAGGCTCTGTCTTCCAGGTTACCCATTTTTGCCTCTACAACACAATATCTTCAATATTATCAACAAGTCACCTCATTGATAAATCAATCATAGTGAAATTTGAACCTGAGACTTATGCTGACACTAGTCATGTCTCTCCGATTTCACTCAGGTCTTTCAGGCACTTCCCAAAGGTGCTGTATGCTGAGGTAGTCTCACTCGTTCAATATTATGAAAAAGTCATCTCTAGTCTAGAAGAGGAAAAAAAAATTACATCAACATTTACTTAAGAAGGTGTGATAAATGTCAGTGATTATCAAAGTAATGTTGCTAAAAAGCAAAAGTCTCTTCAGAAAGATAGCTATTACCATAGACACAAAGAAAAAGTGTGCTTCTAAAAGACTGATTCGGCCATGACAGACATTGAAGAAAAATTTTTATGTCTGTAACAGAACAGTTTCTACTGAAATAGAATCGCTTTACAAAACTCTTTTTTTATGTTTGCTTGATGAGAATATTAAAAAATGAATAGATTTTAAATCACATTTCTCATTAGTTTATTTCTACTACTACTTTTTTTTAAAACAAGATTCAACATCATCACTATGACCATCATTACTCACATTATCCTAATCATTATTAAAGGCAACTGTGATCTCACCGTCATGATTCCTTCTCACCACAATTACCTGTGGCAGTTTCACAGCTGAAACTGCTATCACCATGACATAAGTAAAATTACCATCTGCTATTCTAATTAATATTTATCTACATTGCCAATAAAGTATGATAGTTAGCAATGACAAAATAGGTGAATAGCTCATCATATTTAAATAAGAAAGGAAATTTTCTCAAAGAATTTATTTGTAATCCCCTAAATTAGAATCATTTACAGAATTTCTTTTAAAAATTATAGAATATTCTTAAAACTGTATCTTTTTTGTAAAAACACTGTAGGCTTGAATTTAATGATGAATATTAAACATAGCTGATCTTTTCAATTAGTCTGAAAAGCTACCTATCCTGTGAGTAGTAATTCTTAATCCTATAATCTGAATTGACTCGTCGATTGTGAGCCAATAACTTTTGTTACTTTTACTATCTCTAAATCCAGTTTCCTTTTGTTTATTTTTTTATGTGAGTCAACTGGTGTTTGTTGAAATTTTAAATTCATTATTATGTCCATTTCTGCCTCTATGTCTGAGGTAAATTCGGTCAGTACAGCAGCCATTTTCAGTATCATTTGGGACAGAGATTTTCAATTACATTTGTTTCAATTTAATCCAGAGCAGTAATTATTGTTATTTATATTTTAGTTACATAATGTCTTCAGATTAAAATGTAAAAAACTCTTCAGCATCTCTGATGAAGTTCAATTCTATATTGATTGATTTGTTTTTTTTATGGCTTATCAACCTTTTGCAGGTTATTTAAAGCCAGAAAATATCTTTAGATTTGTAAGAAATTTTTTGAGATAATAATGATTTGACTACTAATTGATCCATAGATGAGAGGAGAAGACCGTGGATTCATGCCTTTCCCAAGGATATTTGTGCATAAGAGAATATAATGAACCCAACTGGAATTGGAACTTGCCAATTTCTCATCCATTAAATCACCAATGCATCAAACCTTATAGTACTTGGTATTCACAAGGTGTCACCCATCTAGGTACTAAAGAGGCTCAATATTGTTTAACTTCGGTGATTGTATGAGAACTGGGGTTTCAACATGATAAGGCCATAAGCCTTTCAATTTTATAAGCTCCAGCTTAAAAAACTGGTGTCTTATCTGTTCAGCAACAGAAGCATGCATTAGATCTTTTACCTATGATCCTCATCATCCTAGAAAAGAGATTTTATACTTGTCTATCTATAATTTGTATCACCAAATGCATTTATTAACGTGATCAAATAGGGATATTTCTGGGTATTTGTAAACATCAAACCAGCATAAAAGAATGCTTTCAGCACTTTAATCCTTTACGTTGCTTTTCCACTTAATTAAGTAATTATTTATCTTCAGGTAAAAGAGTTACATACTAAAATGCATGCCCTGTCAGATTTTCAAAGAGGACAAATAGTTGGTCAATTAGCAAGAGCATTTGTAACTTAAATGTCTGAATTATTGAATATGTCATGAGCTGTAGTGTTCCACGGTTATGACAGCTTACACAAAACAAGGCAAAACATCATCAGCAAAGAGTAATAGTGGATGGAAACCAAAGTTGACCGTAAGAGACTGACAAGCTTTAAAACAAATTGTGGCGAAAAATCATAAAACTATTGCAGTAAAAGTGACATCAGAACTCATTACTCACCTAACCAATACAGTTTCTACACACACACTGTATATTGGGAGCTCCACAAAGCTGGTATCCACGGAAGCACTACAAACCCTAAACCTCTGATCACAAAGTTTGGACACTCAAGGAATGGAAAAATGTTATTTGGTCTTCTTTCATGTTATTTCCTACAAACTGGTGTTTATGTATGGAGAACATTGCATGAAACCTATGATCCAGATTTCATAGTCCTAACAGTGAAACAGAGTGCATCAGTAATGTTTTTGTTGGCACTTTCCTGGTATTCTCCTAGTCTTATCATCACATTTAATGGTAGAATTACTGTAGATAAATATCAAATTTTCAGCTTTCCAAAGAATACAAGGCAGTAGACAAATGAATTATGTCTACCACAGACACCAAATTGGTTCTTGAAAATGACTGAGATGGTCAAAAATGACTTCAACGAAACAACACATGAAGTTTGGACAGTTTGTCCGTAAATTGAATCACAATGCCCAACACTTTATTTGAAAATTGAAAAAAATACAATAAAAACTTAAAACAGACAGACCTTGTTGTTTCTTTTTAATCAAACTTGTTTGGATAAATAAATATGAAGAAGATGAGATAAAGTGGAAAATTTTTATCAAAGATATGTTTTACTGGAGAAAGCTTATGTTTTTATTGGCATCATCATAAAAATTGTCCACTTTGTTTCACCATCTTCACTTTTGTTTTGGATACTATTATACATCCTACAAAATATATATATATATATATATATATATATATATATATATATATATATATACAGTGCTAATTTGGAAGACTGTTTTTGTTGGTTTTTCAGTGGTTTGCAGATAAAGGCATTTAAGACAAGCAGGCTTTGTGCTAGTGTGCTCAATATCGATGATATGGATAAAACGTTAATAGAATTAATGAAAAAGTTTTTTACTTTTGTTTACTTCAAAGTTTCATGGTAACAGAGATGCAACCACTCTTCAGAACAGAGTCAAACTGTTAATATTTCTCAATTTTGTCATATTTTTATTGTAGTATGAGTGCATTACTTTTCTTTTCCCTTGATGCATGTTGATTTATTGCTGATTCATCTTCCTTTCTTTTCTTTTTATTATTTTATTCTTTCCTCACTTTCTCCATTGACTTCTATTGTTTATTGCTAGTGTGTTATGATTGGATTTTTGTGTGTGTATATGTTTGTGCAGGTGTGTGTACTTATGTATGTGTATACATACATATGTACAAACATGCACATACACACTCACCCACGTGTATTACACAATGATATTGTTTATTGGAAAGGTTATCAAAACATCAGCTAATTGATTCAAACTTTATAAATGGTAAATAATGATTTCCTTATAGTTGGTTCATGTATTTTAATAATTTTGTAAAAGTTTATGAATAATTGTTTTTTCATATTTATTTCTTTATAAATTGGTAAATGATAAATATTGCATTGCATTAGTTTTAATTGTATTTAGTTTTTAGAATGTTGTAAATATAAAATTATTCTTGTAAATAAACAATCTAATAAATAAATAGGGTTTAATATTTTTGTTGTAAATTCTCAAGAACAAAAAAAATCTATAAATTCACTTTAATCATGTATTTAGGTTTTATTCAAATTCTAATCATTGCTTTTTAAAACAATAAACATTGCCAAAGGAATGAAGATAGTTAAAATAAAAGCGGTGGTCTTTCTGATACTCCGATTTTTTTTTATAATAACTTTTTCAAGTCAAGGATTGGTCATTATCTATTCTCATAATCTCTACTACCTACAACCTCCTCTTTCATTCATATCACACCTCATTCATCATGCCCATTTTCTACCTTGGGTGACTCTCGAGCCTTGTTATATGAATAGTATAAAAAAATGAAACTAGGAAAAACATTTCATTTGTTAATATTTCCATATTTATTCACATCATATACATTAGATTATTTTCTATAAAATGATAAAAATATACCTCAATCAATAATTTTTGGATTATTGAGAAAAGCCTTGAATTTAATATTATTTTATACTACTTTATTAATTTCTAGATAATTGATAAAGGATGATATGCTAAATTTGACTTACTCAATAGAAAAACTTGTAGCATAAGAAAATGAAAAATAAATTTATAAACAAACATTTGTGTGAAATGGTTGAAAATGAGCCCCTCCCTAGCATTTATAATAAAAACCAATTTGGGTAGAGGGATGGTTGAAAGAAAAAAACCTTTATTGAAAAAATCTTATATTGTATCTTGAAGAGAAAACTTGTGAAAATGGTATAAAAGGTTAATCAACTGTGCAAGAGGAGATTGTACAGTTTGATGAACACAAGATTAAACTTTTATTGCATGGTGTTAAATAACATGTTTGATTCAAGTCTAATGCATCATTCATATATGAAATGATCATGATTTCATCATAATGTTAGCAGATCCACTTTTTTTGAAAAAATTGAAAAAGTGAATTAAGCAAAAAAAAAAAAAAAATTTTTTTTTTTAAAAAACACAAATGCAGCTCTCAAACCATTATACAATGTGACAATGTACAAAGACAGATCAGAGAAATATTTTCATTTACTTTTACAAGTAGATATTGATGCATTTGTTTTTTACTGTTTATCACTCCTTTGCAGGTTATTTAAAGCAGAAACACAATTTGTATTATAAGAATAATTCTTTTTTTGTTTTAGTTTTTTGCAAATGAATATTACATTAACAATTTTTTTTTTTTGAGAATAATAATGATTTTTCCAGATACGAGCCCTATTATTTAACCCATAGCTGGAGGGGATAGAGACGGGTTCCTATGTAGATTACTAAGTACCCACATCTGTATAAATCACTACATTTTAGTTCATATGTTCTTCCTTATGGGTGTGTGTGTGTAGTGTAGCAGTTATCCATGTGGAAATTGGGATTGGCATGCTGAGTTCAAATCCTGGCTGAGATATTTGAATTCACTTTTGCACAACTATACTTGGAAAAAGTATGAATCCATTTCTTCTCTCCCCAGCTATGAATTAAATAGTAAGGTTAACTCGGATCTCTAGCCTTGACTGGCAATCTATGAATTCAGAACCTGTCCAACATCCAGTCTGTATGCCCAGCCATCAGAGTGATGATATCTAATGGCTAAAACAGGAAAAATGCTGTGACTAGTAGAGACAACCTGGCACCAAACAGTCTGATTAATTAAAGTGATCAAGATGATATTCTTTATTAAAACAACATATCAATTGAAAAGATATGGTAAAAATAACAAATATGAACATACTAGTATGAATAATTCATAGGACTATTGAAAAAGATTTCATGTCAGAACTCAGTCGTAAATTTTGAAAACTTATTTCATTGCTATTCTGTAGCAGTTGCTACACAATAGCAATGAAATAAGTGAGTGATGTATATTTTTGCTGCAGTTAGTGGGTTAAAAGTTATCTAATAGTACTGTTTGTTATGAAATACAAGAATTTGTAGAGAAGAGTAATATTTAATATTCTTTTGATTTTTTATCTTTAGAGGTTGATTTACAATTATATGCAGGTATTTTGCATGTGCGCACACACACACACACACACACGAGTGTGTGTCCCTCTTATACATACACTCACTCTATCCTTGATATTGAGTATTCTTATAAATATAGCATACCTTAAAACTATGCAGCTAAATTGACTCAATGATCTTAACTACAGTCAATAGATATACATATATAAAACTGAGTATTGGCAGTGTTTCATGCAATTTTCAGGCTGTGTGTGTGTATATAACATTATTTTAGTGGATACACATATTTGGGTGGACACACCCATTTTTTTAAACAGTTAATGTCCACCAACCTAAAAGAAAATGTATATCTCAGCAGGGATTGAACTTACATTCTCTATTCTTAGAACCACCTTTTAGCTAGGTGTACTTTAACCATTCAACCATGGAGGTTTCTATGTAAGTACAGCATAAGCGGTAAATAAGAATACCCTGAGCAATGTTTTATATAAAGTTAATTTTCTTCCAACCCTAAAACACTTATTATTGTATTATTTCTAATAGAACATTGTATAATAAAAACACATATTACTATTTATTAACAAAATCTACAGCATTGAAACTCTATAACCAAAAATATATGTAGCAGCCCAAAAATAATTGCTCCTTCTGGATTTAAATCCCATGACAAGCTTGGCCAACAGAGCATTATTACCTTTTACTGCTTTGAAATGCTGTTTTCTTCTCAGCAGAATGTTCTGGATTATTATCATGTTGGAATATGGCTATTCTCCCAAAGTGATGGAATCAAATGAACATGTTTTATTTAAATATTCTTATGCAATCTAAAGCATTCAAGATTCTGTTGATAAAATGCAGCTCATTAGTAACACTGAAACTCATACAACATGAAACAATAACATTTCCATCAGCATGCTGAACAGTTGAAACCAAATATTTTTCAATGTACCCCTCACCATGATACAACCAAACTCATCAGATGCCACCAAATAGGTTGATTTGTGTTTCATATGACCACAATATGCTATTCCAAGTTTGTGTAAACTTTAAATGAGACAGTGTCTAAAATTCAGTCACAGATTCCTATGTGATTGTTTGCCATATAAGTCTATCTTGTTCAAGAAACATTTGATTGGTGTAAATGAAACTTTCATGGCACACACTTGTTTTTATTATTTTATTAGCAAAATCTACAGTTAGTTTCCTTGAGTTTTCATCCATCAATCTCCTGATTCAATGAATCAGCATTGGAATCAGCTTCCAATGTTGACTCAATCACTTCTATACATCTCCATCTTTCAAATTCTAATTTTATACAATTTTGACAAGATTTTTTTTAACATCAGTCTCATAGGCTTTTTTATCAGTTATTCTGTTTGTGCAAGTGAATAATGCATCCCTTAAAATCAGGGGAGTGTTCTTTCTACATAAAGCAATTTTTTAAATAAATGTCTATTCATTGGAAACTATGTCTTTATAAAAAGAATTTTAACATTTTGTGCTTTATTTATATTCAGGTTTTTTCAATTCTGTACAATTGTGGCAAACAAAGCCACTAAGACACAAAGCGTTACTGGGTGTGGGAGAGACAGAGACATTACTAAGGTAAAAGAACAAGAGAAGAGTAATCAGGAGGACAGGAGAAAGTGATTGACATTGCATTTAATTTTTTGAAGATTAAATTTGACTGGAAAGCATGGAGCCAGAAATGAGTTCCACAAGTGAGGAGTGTGAGAAAAGAAATTATTAGCAGAGAACTTACAGTTACATCTAACCAACTCAACTGTAAATTGATGTGACCATGTCACCAATCTAGTACTGTACTTAAATTCAAATAGTCTAGGTACCATAGCAAAGAGTACATCTGAGCAATTACCATGAAAGTATTTGTAGAAAAAGCACAGGGAGGCAACTTTATGGTGATGGTAAAGTGACTGAAACTGAGATGCCAGATCAGGACTAGTAATATTGCTGATTCTTTGGATTTTAGCAAGGAGCTCTAGATACAGTATTTACATTATTCGGACTATTGTCCTCATCTTTGTCGTCATATTTATCACAACGTTTCAGACGTTGTACACTCAGGCCTTCTTCAGGTGGTTGGAATTTCAAACTGAACCCTTTATTTCGATCACTGGGGTAGACTGTTCTAGTTCCACGTGCTATGTTTGATGGATGCCAGTTATCAGTTATCTCCTGCTAATTTTCCCTCTGAAAGTTCTCCACTGCCTTAACCGGGTATTGAACTCACACTCTTTGGGTCTGTCACTGGATCTAACCAACGCCTTTATCCACTGTGCCATGTGTCCTTGAGGGTATGAATTTCTGGGTATTATAAACCCAATGTTTTCAGCAACCATTTTTATCACTGCTCATATTGCAATTTTGCTGTTATCATTCCATGTTTTTACCAGAGCTCATATTGCAACTTTTGTTATCATTGCTTTTCTCTGGCACTCCTTATTACTGGTTCCCATATTGTATTTATTTCTATGCTTGGTCGGCTCAGGAGATTTCTGTGGCCTAGAATATGTGCTGATTCCTTAAGTTTACGAATTTTCCAATGGTGTTCCCTGTCTATGATCTCAACATGATCCCACAGGGGACGGTGATCTCCCTTCTCTCTCCATATGTGGTCAGCCACACCTGATTTTTCTACTTCTCCTCGCGTTACAGCTTTCTGGTGTTCTTGAAGCCTTACCTTGAGGCATGTGGAACTAGAACAGTCTGCCCCAGTGATCGAAATAAAGGGTTCAGTTCAAAATTCCAACCACCTGAAGAAAGCCGGAGCGTACAATGGCCGAAACGTTGTGATAAATATGGCGACAAAGATGAGGACAATAGTCCGAATAATGTAAATACTGTACATAATACCTCATCTCAGAAATATAGACAGACTCTGGAGCTCTAGATATATAGCAAAGTACTGGACCATATAAGGCAGCAATATTCTAAGCATGGTTGAATGGTAGATATAGATATGTAAGATAGATTCTGTAGAGAAAATTGTCCAGTACAACACAGGGAACCAATTTTCTTAGCAGTTGACTTAGCTATGGATTCAATATAGTCTTTCCATTTCATGTCAGCTGAGAAAGCATGAGGTGTCACTCTCTTGGACATTAGCATCAGTCATACTGATGGAAGGCAGAAAGGGGTCAATCAAATGATTAATAAAGAACAGCTTAGTTTTGAAGGTGTTAAAATTAACAAACCAGACTGAAGGTTGTTTTTGACATCATCTGGCAATTTGATCTTATCAAACTGATCAGATTTATTACTTGAGCAGGAATAAATAGTTGTGCCATCAGCATAGATACCAAGTTGACAGCTGATACCATCAGGGAGGTCATTAATGACCCTGGGGGCACCTGCATTAGTACAAAAAGATCTCGGAGAGTAGCCTTTCAGGATAAATTTCATTTCATGATTTTATAAGAAAGGCTGGATCAGTTAAAAAATTTGGCTAGAGACACAGTAACTTTTCAATTTGTATGCCAAAACCTGTCAAAAGCTTTTAAGATGTCCGAAGCTACAGCCCAAGCTTCACTATCCTCGTCTAGAGCCTGATAGACTCTTTCTGTAATTATTGTCAGTACATCAGCAGATGACCTGAAGAAATGAAAGCTACATTGTCAGAAAAAATCCATGTGATATGAAATACTTAACTGATTCAGCATTGAGCAGGACCTCTAGTAATTTCCCAAAAAGAGCCAGAAGGTTAATAGGCTGATAGTTGAATGGTCAGACAGTTCACCTGATTATTTAAAAACTGGAACAACAGATGAGGATTTCCAACATGCAGGGAAGCAAGAGGCAGCAAGGCATTTATTGTACAGTTTAGAGAGAACAGGAGCCAGTTCAGGAGCACATCAGGTCCACATTCTTTGTGAGGATCCAGACTAAAGATGATAGCAGAAACCATAGAAGGGGTTATATGCATATCACTCAACAGAGACTCAGTTCTAAGTGGGGAGTCAGGCAAGGATATTCCAGATGAGTCAAGAGTAAAGTTTAAGAAGAATTTACAGGTGAAGCATCAGCTTTATCAGCAGATGTTAAAACCTCAAATTGATTGAAGAGAGGAGGAATAGAAAACTTATTTAACACACTATTTACAGAACCACCAGTAATCATGAGAGTCAAATTTGTTAGATGCAATGCAGTGTCTTATTCACTCAGCAGACAGAGACTTAGCTTCTTTGAGGACACATCTACATTTATTATGTGCAGCCCTGAATAGGCATCTGTTATTTCATCTGATATTTCTGAAAAGGAATGAAAGCATCCATGCTAGCTTTGACCCAAGAGGATTTAAAGGTGAAAAATATCTCAAAGAAAGTTATGAAGTAAGTAAAATCAGCATACTGGTAATAGAAAGAGATCTTATGAATAGCAGGTACCTGTTTAATAGATGATTGAAATGAAATGTAGAACCATTTTTTAAATAAACATCTATACACTGACAATTTTAATATTTCATATTCCATTTATATTCAAATTTACTTGAATCTTCTGCAAGAAAAAAAAGATCAAGTTTGGTTTAAAAATATACTTACAATTTTTCTTCTATGTATTGTGTAAATTCAGGAAGTTGGTGATCACAGCTCTCCACAGTTTCCTGTCTTTTGTAGCTCTTTATAAATTTTCTTTTTTTGTTATCTCTTCTAAACTTTCTTCTATCATTACTCCTGTTCAAAAGACTGGAGGGGAGTGTGAACTGGACAATAAGCAAACAAATCTATTCCTAGGTAAAAAAAAATAAATAGTAAATAAAATTTCAGAGTTCATTAATGCATTCAAACTACTTAGGTTTTTATATAAGTTGCATTGTATCCTAAAAATTGAAAAAAAAAAAAACTTTTGGTAGGTCAGCATCTATTAAGAAGTGGAATTATCTATCAGCTCACATATCATTACCCTTGAACACCTAAGGTTGGGTGTAGGGGAGGGGTCAAATAGCAAGTAAAAAAAAAAGTGTAGATTTGCTCGATCACTTAAAGGCATTTAAAATGACAAATTTAAATAACACTATCAGTAGAGCCCGGCGTTGCCCAGGGATGTAACAGTAAGAGATAGATCAAGTATCGACCATCATAAAGACTGAAAAATAAAATTGACAAAGATTATTGTTTAATGTTGATGGACACGCATGTCTTAATTAGTTTTTTTTTTTTTTTATGAATTGGTCAAACTCAAACAAAAACATTGTTTTCAATCGTTATGAATCTACCGATTGAAATAATTTTATTATAAACAATTGTCATGTAAATGGAATTTTTAAAGCATTCTGAATGTAAAAATAAAGAAAAAAGTGTGCAAGACAATAAGAAACACTAACCTGCCAAAAAAAAAGTGAAGTTTTGCTGAAATCAGTTGAAAAATGTAGGAAATCTGATCCCATATATAAACGAACACACATACACACAAATAATCTGGGTTTTATAAAAAGTATAACTCGATATGAGTTGTCCCCCTTTCATTAATGCCTCTTAATCGTGTTTTCAAATTGATTTTGTGCAAAAACAATTGTGTTTTTCCCATTTTTGGCACTGTTAGAACCACCCCAAGGTAATTTTACGTAGTCCTGTAAAGTTTTGTTGAAATCGGTTGAAAAATGTAGGAAATCCGATCCAATATATAAACGTAACAGACACACACACACAACCTGGGTTTTATAATAAGTAAGATTTCCTTAACTTGCATGTCTGAAATTTTGTATAAGAGGAAATTTCCTTTTTTTAAGAGAGACTGCTCAAAATGAAAGTGACCAGTTGGACAGATTTGCATTCACATACAAGAATGACTGCAAGTATAAAATTAAAATTAACAGTGATAATGAATTAAGGTAAAGAGAACAAAAATAAACAAGTAAATATATAAAGCTATATAATATACAACTAATAAACATTGAATTTTTTCAAATAATGAAGTAAAAAAGCAAAAAAATAAAATTAGTTTAGAACAAATTTTTTATAAAAAATTGCTAGAAGGGTGTGAGTAGTGTAACAGTAGCATGAAAAGTGAAATCGGTAAATTGAGTTCATATTCTGACTTGGTCTGTTTTTTGCATAACTCTTTTCATGAAAGGAATGAATTCATCTTTTCTTCTTTGTCCAGTTGTTGGTTAAATAGCTGGTTTGATTGGGCTATCACATCTTGGGTTTGGGTAATCAATCTATGAGAAGGGAACTCTGAATTCTAAACTGTGTAGACACACCAAGAAATCACTCCACTATTATTTCCAAGAAATCATGGCAATTCACAGAAAATGAATAAAAAGTAATCTGTGGGAAGCCACATTTGCCTATACCGTGAAAGCACATAGCATTTAATAAAATATTAGGTTGGTGCAAAAATAATGACGTAATAATGTCATTTTTTGACGTTAAAAAATACGTCAAAAAACGACATTATTACGTCATTATTTTTGCCCCAACCTAATAAATGCATTCTTTTTTTATGTTAAATAAGTCTGGTGCTAGAAAGTGTAAAGGAAGAAATGACCTCCAGAATAATGCTTAATATTGTTTGCAATGTCATTTTATGGTGTTGTGTGGTATGAGTTCAAGTGAAATAAAATCTTAGTAAGCAATGAAATGCTCTGTATCTGAAAATTATGCTTTATTGTTTTATGATGAACTCAGAGTGAAACAGATTTGATAAATAGGTCAAGTTGTAATTTGGACATACATAACAGAAAAGTTTACAGGTAAGAATTTTAATATTTTCAATGGTAATCAATAAATCCTCTGATTATCCTAAAAAATGAAATTTCAAAATATACATATATAAAGAAAAACAGATGAAATTTTAAGCTTGTGATAAACTTTATTCAATGCAATTTGATCACTGCCCATATGTGAGGTTCAGCCATTATTTTTATAGTAAGCTACTTGAAGAGGAAGACAACTATGGTTGCCTTCACCACAATATATAAAGGATTTTTTTTTTGTTAACTCCTAGTTTATGAATAAGAGAATCATAGGATAGAATTGTTCAAAAGAACTCAAACAAGCAATTTTAGACTGTAAAAGATAAGAGGCCTAAAGAATCTATAGTTAATAGGGTCCAGCAAAAGTAACACACTTTTTTTTTATTAAGTTTCATTGAATAAAAATAAATAAATCTTAATAGCTTAAGAAAATTTCTAAATATCGTCACACCAAAACATGATTTGTTATGATTAATAAACTATTTAACATGTTCAAAATGATCAATGCAATGCTGAACCCTATCAGAAACACTTCTACAAACCATTTGATACATTTCTACAGTAATTTCAGAAAAAAAATTATCTGAAATTGCCTGTTTTAATTCAGAAATTGTTTTCAGTTTGATCTTGTAAACAAAATCTTTCAGTACACTCCACAAGAAAAAGTTTGGTTGTGTT
The DNA here is from genome assembly GCA_963932145.1 of Acanthosepion lycidas. Taxonomy (NCBI): domain Eukaryota; kingdom Metazoa; phylum Mollusca; class Cephalopoda; order Sepiida; family Sepiidae; genus Acanthosepion; species Acanthosepion lycidas. The sequence continues at coordinate 75,176,924 of OZ010587.1, forward strand.
AGGCCTGGTGATCGTGATGGCCACTCAATTGCTCCACATCATCCTATCCACTACTGTTAAGAAAAGACAAATTTAAAGGTAGGCATTATTTTTGCCACACACTGTATTTGAACAAACTAGAAAATATGGCTAATATTGTTAATATTTTGATATTTATTCACAGGATCCTCAAGACAGTACAGCTGGAACTGAAATGGAGATAGAAGTGAAATTATTAGTTTGTTGGCTACTTTGTACTATGTGTTAAACTCTGCCTTTAGGGGATGTAAGTGCAGGTTAAGTATTCAATTTACCAAAAGGTTTATTCTATTTTTGTACTTTATCAGGAGTGTACTTTTAACTAGCAACATTCAAAAATATCACTTCCAATCGTATTATGACAGCTGTTGTATTAGTATGCATTCTTTGGATAAAAGTTTTATTAAAATTCACATATTTTTGTTTATTTAGTCAAACTTTTAAGATAGGAAAAATAAAGATTTTTGGCATGTTATGCTATTTTTATTTTATAAAAAGTAAAAATTCAACTTACATATAAAAATTATGCCATTTCTGGAGAAAGTGCTGTGTAAAGACAGACCTTTATCCATTGTTATCCTTTTAATATTTTTATCCTGTTTTATGGAATACTTATTACATAAAATTTCAATTTGTCTCATATTTGCTTTTGTTCTGTATCATTTTTCCAAAAACACTTTGGGTGATAAGAGATATCACCTTATGCAATAGATAAAGAGTTGTATCCTTAGAGAGGTTACAAACAGACAAAGGTGGTACTCGAGTGAAAGGAACAGCAACATGGGTGTAGATTAAAGAAACAGTGATTTAATGTATAAGAAAATACACTACTGAAAGACAGGAAATTGGTTAGCAAGTTAGTAATTCCCAAAGCAAGTCTGGAAGGTATATCCTGTGCTTACTATATATATCTACTGATATAGTCAGTTCACAATAGTCAATAGGGAGTGTGGGACATTCCATTACAACACCTCCTCCTGAGCTAATTTTCCCATAAAACTTTGCTCAATACCTCTTCTTTTTGGGGTCAGGATACAATTTTTCGACTTTTTTCCTCTTCCTAGTACTCCTCCATCTCACCAGCACAAAATAAAATGTGTTAAAAGTACAGATTTCAAGCTTGATGTTGCTTCATGGCCAAGTTGAACTATTGAAGTTGTTGGGTTAACTTTTCTTCTTCCTTAATGTGTATGTACTCTGCTTGGTCAATCATATCATCCTTAATGGCCAATGAATTATGTACCAAAGAGTCCAGAGAGGAATATTGAGGTAAACACTGTGAAGAGTGAAAGCTCCTCTGCCATGTGGAGAAAGCACAGCCTTTTACAAAATAAAATGGTGGAATTATGAGTAAAGACAGACTTTTATGATATTCGCTAACCGTTCTGTTTCAGGTTCTGAGAGATGGCGTGTAATATATTTCTAAACTTCTTTGTATAAAATAAAACCTTTCCTTTATGTTCTTCCAACCTCTCTCTAGCTGTTCTTTATTTTTGTTTGCAATGTTTCGGTAAATAACTGTGCCTATGGCAAGTACTTATTATATATATATATATATATATATATATATATATATATATATTTGGTACTACCAAACAAATTAGGGAACCCAACCACCCAACAAAGTTGATAGTGATCAAAGCAACACATTATTTGAAAATATTTAACATTAACATTACAGGTTGCTTTCTTTGAACTAATTGCTTCATTATTTACACTATATGTAGACTACTGTCCTCATCATTGTTGTTGATGTTATCCCAATGTTTCGGCCACTGTGTCCTCTGGCTTTCATCAATATAGGTTACCTACAGGGAACACTTTATTTAATTTATGAGCATAGATTGTTCTCATTCCACTGCTCACATTTAGGGATATCTCACCTAGTTCTTATTTTTAGTACTGCTCAGTTATTTTGCACTCTGTTTCCACTGAGTACAAAAGTACACTCTGCCCAGCCTGGGGATTGAACTTGCAATTACTATATCACCAAATTTATAAATCAATGCATTAATCCACTTGGGACACAATGGCAACGTGATAACAACAACAAAGATGAGGGCGATAATCTGCATGAAATATTATAAATAATGATAACTCTGCATCCCAGAAATTCAGGCAGTAATTGCTTCATCTTGTTCATTGTTTTCACAAAACATCTTAAATATTTACTCTCCACATAACAGACACATCAGGAAGTGAATCAGGGTGGGTATATGCTAAAAAATAAATACAAAAACAAAAAAAAGATTCGTCCAAACAAAATCATTTTGAATGATTGAAACATTCAAACAAGAATAATCAACATTATAAAATGCTGACTCCTCCTAACTCTACCAAAAAAAAAAACAAATACATTAAAAAATCTCAAAATCAAGCACTAACCCCATAGATTAAATAAAAATTTAAATTTGAAATTCCCTGATGGTTAACCAGATCAACAGACACCTGAAGAATGTTGAAGGGCACAACAAATGAAATACAATAACAACAACAAAGATGAAAACAAAATCTAAATAATGTGAATAGTAAGGGTGAAATTAGTCATTTCCATACAGAATACATTCTGTATTCATTGACTGTAGAATTGGCATTACTGTTGCTTGAAATTTAAAAAATCCTTTTCTTAAAACAGTTTTCCAGGAAATTAGACTTGTCAAGTCCACTGTTATTGCTCTTTCTAGTATTGATGGTAGTTTCCTTTCTAACCTTTTATTTAAGGTCAACATCTTGATTATATCATTATTTTACCTTCTAGTTACATATGCTACACATTTTTGTTGTTACTGTTGGAAGTTTTCAAGTGATGATTTCTTTGTTATTTGATAAAGTTCTTCATTTCTGACTTTGCAGCACAATCTATAGGGTCTGATGAAGGATTCATGCACTTGAAGCAATATTTAGATTTTTTGATATGTATCTTCCAGATATATATAAGTAAAAAGATCCAGTGGACTGTATTTAAAGGTTTGCTTTTTAAAACCATTCATGATAGGTAATGAAAAGTGGAGACTTTGTAACATGTCGAATACATAATATTGTGGAAGTGGGTAAAATGAACCACCACCAATCATGTCAAAGACCAGTTTTTATCCAAAGAAAGTGACACTGTATAAGTTGGGAGTGGGGAAGCAAATCTCTATTATGAACTCCTTTGGTAGATAGAAAGAATTGATTCAAGCAAGAACAGCTTCCAGCTAGGCTAAATGAAGGCAACAATCATGAAAAAGTATCTGGAATTAGATAAGAGAAAGGAAGCAATATTTCATCAGATTAACACCAGACAGTATTTTTTTTTGTTTGATGTTGAAGAAAAACATTGTTAGAGCTTGACTAAAAAGTTTTCATGCATCAACCATATTTATTTTACTATTGTTCACCCAATACAAGGCCAAAAAGCTATTCAAAGTAGTGTGTTACTAAATAGAAATGTTGTAATGTACAGGAAGGGAGCAAGGGTTGCATATCATGAAGATTAGATAATGATTGGAAGAGGTTAAGATAGTTGTGATCAGGAAGCACATTCTCAGGAGTCTGTTCTACATTGCAACAATTCTGAAGAGGAGGCTGTTTGAGTGGAACTTCCTCCTCATCAATGGAATAAGATGAGGATGAGTCAATTCGGTGTAACTCTTAGCTGTGAATGTTTGAACTGATGGAACCAAGGAATGTTGTTCATCTGTACATCTGCTAAAAAATAGTGATAGAGTAGTGAAAAACTAGTAATGTTTCATTTGTAGAAAAAAAAAATGGTTGAAGAGTGTAAAAATCACCCACAAAGCTACACAATTGCTTTTGAACTCATTCAAGGCTTGAAATTGAGGATTGGACAGCTCCAGCACAGATGTAGCAGCAATACTCCATTTTGAGACTAAACTGGTTCTTGTAAAGATACAATGCATCTTCAGCTTACCATTTCACTCTATTGAATTTTCTTAATGAAAAAAAATTCCATTTCCATTAAATCTGAAAGAGACACTAAGAGCAGTTTTCTGTTTAAAAAGATAAAAAGTTCTGGGATGATGGAATTATAAATTTGTCTAATGGATGTCAGAAAATAGTGGAACAAACATGTAAATATATTTGTAGAGTAATTGGCAGAAATGCCCAACAAACAGAATTGACAAAGTTTCCAATAAACAATAACAAGAGAAAGAAAAGAACTGGGCAAAATAATATTAAGCAAGCAAACAATATATGCAAGACAAAAGTAGGCAAAGCAACAGCAATATGGTAAAAGTTCAATATACTAAGAATGGTGTTCACATAAAAGGGGATACAGACAACTGATTGCCCACATTCTAACTCTGATGACACTGAGAAGTGGCCTATCTTATTGGCATGCATCTGTATGTTTTGTCTACAAATTTAGGGAAAGGGATGTTTTTGCAGTCATTCCCATGCAGTTTAGAACTAACAATATTGTTCAATCTGAGTTAAGGCATTCTAACTATTTATATTATTTGGACTGTTATCCTTATCTTTATTGTCATATTCACAATGTTTGGGTCATTGTATGCTCTGGCCATCTTCAGGTGACACATGTTGGAATTTCAAAACAAACCCTTTATTTATGAAGCATAGTACATGGAACTAGAATAATCTACTCCAGTGGACTAAATAAAGAGTTCAGTTTGAAATTTCAATGTATGTCATCTGAAGATGGCTGGAGCATACAACTAAAACATTGTGAATATGACAATAAAGATGAGAATAACAGTCTGAATCATGTAAATACTGTAAATTGTTCAAACATGTTGAAAATAAATTTATCTTTTATTTTTACTTAATAAAAAAAAAACAAAGTAACTTTTTCAGTCCTATTCTGTTAGTAACCCTTTCATTCATTCCTGCATGCTGACAATCCTTCCCTTCTTGATATTCAATACACAACCCCCAGACTAAGTATTGAAATTTACTAAAACAAAAATTGCAAAACTGAGTGCTTAAAGTTAGTTTCTTAACATCAGAAAATATCAAGCCTTGTTAGTGCAGAAAATTACTAAAAATAAGCAGACGGATGATGGAATTGGTTTTGAAGAAGGGTTGAAAATTTGGGCCTTGTAAAAATCAACTTGTCCAGAAAGAAGAAAAGCAGATAAAGTGCAAATACAAAATTGAAAGTGACTACTTGTTTATACCTAGCACATAGACATAATAGTAGGTACAAAGAGCAAGCAAATATTTAACAGAAAAATGCCCAGCTCAATTCTAAAGTGTGTTACTTGAAGAGTATAAAATTAAAAGCATGTGGTTATAACCACAACATTTCAGCTGTTGTACTCTCCATCTTTCTTCAGTTATTTGCAGTATTCTTTAAACTGTTGGTTGTAAGTTCAATCCTTGAGACAGGTAGTGAAAGTCATATACTCTGGTTCAGTGGGAAAACAGCATGATAGTGTTAATTAGGAAGAATTAACAAAAAGATATAACTGAGCATAGACAGTGAATTGAATAATAAGGTTGGTTAAATATTTCCAGGATATATGACAAACCTCAGAAGAAGGTGAGAGGGTATACTGGCAGAAACTTTGTAACTATAACAACCAAGATAAGGATATTAATCTGAAGAATCAGTGTGTGTGTATATATATATAACAAAATATTCTGGTTTATGAATGAATATAAGGCAAAAGTGAGCCCTGATTTAATGAGAACTGTTGCTTAAATATCAAGCTTATATATTATTATTAGAAACAAAATTAGAAAGAGCAAAAACCTAAGCAGAGTCATCCCCCACTCATGTATCTGTTTTTGTAGATTATATTCATGTGTGTACATTCTTTGTATACCAAAATTTTTACAGAATACCTGGTAAATGATATTCCGGTACCTAAAAGTATACATTCTTTTTTTTTTTTTGCTGAAGTAAAGTAAAAAAAATTTAATAAGATAGAAGTAAAAATAGAAATTGAATAAAGAAAGTTTTATTTTTGTGACAATAAAAAGAGGAGAAAGAAAAAAAGAGAAGAAATAGAAAAGAGAAGAAATAGAAAAGAGAAGAAATAGAAAAGTGAAAGAAAAATGAGAAAAAAAAAAGAGACAAAAGAAAGGAAAAATAATAAGTGAGAGAAAGAAGTAAAAGAAATGGAGAAAGAGACTCGTGAAAACAGAAAGAAATGAAAAAACAAAAAGGTATAGAGAAAGAAAGACTAAAAGGAAAAAAAAAAATCAAAGAAAGAAGTAAAAGGAAGAGATATGAATGAGAGGAAGAAAAAGATAAAGAAAGAAAGGGAAAGAAGGAAGCTAAAGGAAGAAATGGAAAATAGAGAATATAAAGACAAAGGAACAAAAAGTAGAAAAAGAAAAATCAACAAAACAAAAAAGTAAATACAAAAAAATGAAAGTCGAAATTGAGTGAAGTTGAATAAAGAAATGTATAAAGGAAACAAATATGAAGAAAATAAACCAAAAAATCCAATTCACTAGAAAGGAAGGAATGAAGAAAGGAGTTGGTTTGAATATGGCAGAGAATTGGTATTAGAATCTGATAGAAGATTTTTGACAAGTGAAACTCTGATGTCCAATTCAGCATGACTCCAAAGTGGCTGAATTATTGATTTAAGATTCAATCAATAATCTTTTCTATTCCCAAATTTGGAACAGGAGCATGACTTTTGAAATCAATGATGATAGTTTTTTTTATTGTCAAGAAAATAAAATATATAAATAAAATCATTGTTAAGTCCCAATTAAAACTGAACAGAACATTGAGAGGGCAGAGGTTATAGCTCAGCTTGCAAAAAAAGTTCTGTGAATGAAAGTACTGGGAATAAAGTTAGTTTCTACATTTGAGAATAAGATTAGGCATGTAGATACCAAGAAAACAATTCATGTTCAAATATTAATTGACTGATACAAAACTCATCATTGTAAAATCCTTGAAATGAAAGGGTTTTATCTGGTGAGATTTATTATATATGTATACTTTGGTACATTTAGTTACTAAGATTAAATGTAAGGTGTGGGGAGGAACTATTCTTAGCAAACATAAACTGGGTAACACAAAGATATTTGTAATCAAGTGATATATGTCATATTACTTAAGCTGTCCTTCAATGTTGTATTATTGGGGGACATAGAGATGAATCCCTCTCCTGACAGTAAGTTTGGTGTCGGGCAGCATGCAGGTGAATTAGTATTAGGTTGGTGCAAAATTAATGTCGCAATAATGTCATTTTTTGACGTTAAAAAATATGTCAAAAAACAACATTATTATGTCATTATTTTTGCACCAACCTAATATAATGAATTAGCATGTATAATTAGTTGTGCCATTTTTTTTTACCTAAATTGACTTTATGATTAAGTAATACACTGGACAACTTGAGAAAGTCAAGGTAGGCAAGAAGTACAGAGGAAAACAGTGCATAGCCTACCTAATGAGCTTGTGTAGATGGTTGGCAGAACAGGGTTTAGGAGAGATAGCAGAAAGACAAAATTTACTAAGCACTACAAAGGACAGGAAATTATAGAGAGCCATGATCACCAATATCCTGAAGGGACATGGCACACAGAAGAAAAATAAACTGATAATTTTTTTTTAATCAATTCACTCCAAGCAAGGTGACAATGTCACTAAGATATAAGGGTCTGTTGGGAGTGAAAGAGATTGAAAAGACTTTAGAAGGAGCTGGAAACTTAATCCTAAACAGGGAACAAGGGATAAACCTCTACTACTGTTCAAAAGGTCAGGGCACAGTTTTCACAGTGCCTATATTGATAATGTAATAACATTTTATCTACTAAAATTTGTTTTTCTAGATATTTTTCTATCCTATTTGGTTGTGTTTATTGTTGTTGCAGATTGTTTCTTTTTTTGTCTGAAATCAAAAAATAGATGGCCATAATTTTAATCTTTCTTCATATTTTGTAGATGATGTACAGTTTTGGAATGTTGTTTAGAGAGGCAGCAAATTCTATAACCACCTTGAGTGGCATAAATGCTAGGTATGCCACTGCATGTTATTCATGTCTGTGATTTGAACCACTGCATCAGTACTAGATTTAAATTTCACCCAAATTGCTGATTGTTTATGTACACTGACCCCATGTTCCCATTTTGTAATGGGAGTAGTCTTTGTCCGACTATCCAATTACCTGAAAAGATTGAATGTTGAAAAAAATAAAAGAAAAAAAAAATTGAACAAAAGATATTTCAGAAAATTAAAAAAAAAAAACCCAACCAGTTTCAGCTTATATAAAAATTTATATTCCATTATAATATACTTGTAAAATCCTTCTATTAACTCAGTTATTATGACCCCTCTTGTAGGTTGAGCACTTTGGAAGAAATAGAATTTGTCGGCTGCTGCTAATTAATACCAAAAGCTTTTTGCTATGAATTGAGCACTTTGGTAGCTGGCAATGCTTATATCTAATATATAATGCATTAAAAATTCCCTTTCTTCATTGTGTGCACTGATGGCCTAAGGCTGAGAGTTTCTGACTGATATCAAATCAGTCAGGTTTCAATCCCGGCTTGAAGCAATCGCATATCTAGCCATGCTGATGAGCTGTAATACAATGAAACTGATTGTGAATGACTCATATATTTAATGAATTTTTAAAAGATAAAAATTATTTCTTGAAGCTTTTATTTTAGTTTTAATTTCAAGCTAACAGATTAAATTTCATATTTCCAATAAGTAAAATACCTTGCTCTATTTCAAAACTAATTTAAATTAACTGGAAGGAGTTTTTTTTGCTGCAAAAATCTGATTTCAGATGTAAAAAAAACAAATCAATAATAATTTCATTCATTTTTGAATAAGTCCTGAATGTTTCATTAAAATCTGACCATTATTTGATTTTTGCAAGAATTCACAAATCAATGTGTTTTTTACTGCAAAAAAGACACTAAAATTGTCTACAGTAATCTTTGATGCAAGAAAAATTTGATTTTTAGCAAAGATTTTGAACATGCAAGAAAGGATTAAAATAATAAAATAATAAAAAAAATTCTTTGGTCTTTCAATTTAATAATAACAAAGATTCTGATGATACAACTTTGTTTTTATCAAGTCTAGGGCATTTTTCCATCATGGCATTCTATGTCAAATCAAGAATGGTCTGACCATCACTAACACAGATTTTTTCAAATTTGTTCCACTTATAGAGCTTCATATTTTACATCTCTAGGTCAAAGGGTTCCTGAGATATATAACCCTTTGACCCTTGCCAAAAAGGTGAATTTTGGAAAATAGTTACAAAGTTTAAATATCAATATCTCATTTATTTTTTCACCTACAAAGTTAAATTATATACCATTTTGGATAGATCAAAAAGGTGATCTATTTATTTTTTTGTTTAAAGGTAAATTATGATAATTTGGACCTGACCTTTAATTTCACAAAAAATGTATCTTTAATTTTTTTAAAAATTTGACAACAAATTTGTCTGCTTTAATGTACAAAATTTTATGATGGATTTTTGACTGTGGCCTGAGTCACAAGGGTTTTACAGAGTTCTACCAAATTCAAAATGGTGGATTTTGGTATTTGCCACTATATTTCCCAATATGGCCAATTTGTATATCTTTAGAAAGCTCCTTAATATTCACATAAGATCTCTGATCATAAAATTAACAGAATTTGTGTTATTTGTGGTTAAAAGTTGACCAATTCAATGAAAAATAAACAACCGTATTTTTGGTTTTGTTTACATTTTTATTATACGACAAATAGACTTTTATATGAAAAAGTGACTTAATGAAAATAATTATATAAAAATGTGCCATGAATTAATGTTAAGATAACATAAAATAATATGAAAATATGTAATGAATTATGTTAATCGTTAACAAATTTTTGTTGACATTTGACATGGTACACTAAATACCAAAACAATCAAATTTTGACTATTTTTATATATATTTAAAAAATTGAATTTTGATCTGAAAAAATGATATATTGAAATGAATATTTAAAAAAGATTCTTAACATTTACAAAGAGATTAACAAGCAAACCTGTTGTCGAATAAAAATGAACAGCATTACCTATCATGAAGCTCTGTAAGTATACCAAATTTGAAAAAAATCTGTGTTGGTGATGGTCAGACACTTGGTGACTTGACACAGAATGACTGTTCTTTTTTCAGCAAATTAGTGGCAGCACCTAATATATATATGCCCCAAACTTGATACAGAAAAAAGCTTATATGAACATTAAATGTACATAAAAAGAAAAAAAAATGAAAAAATATAAGCAGTAAATTGCTGATACCCACTGAAGAGTGGATGGACAGGTCTACCTGCGAATTTGGAATGCTAAAGGTAACATTAATCAGCTAAGTGACAAACTTTTACTCACATTAATCCTATATATATATATATATATATATATATATTATATAATTCTTATGGATATTTATCTTCTGATGAAATATGTTATGAATAGATTAAAACTGTAAAACCTAATGAATGCATCAGAAAATAATCAAATTATTCAATGCTCTTCCCGCTTTAATATATACAAAGGAAGATCAATAAGTCTATCGCCTGGCAGTTTTAGATGATATTTAAAATTTTCGCACTGTTTTCACAATGTTTGAACTATATGATTAATACCCACTACTGAAATAGATGCATAAACGAAGAAAGAGATTGTGTTGAAAAATGTGTAAAAGAATAAATGCTTTTTTTCATTTATTGATCTACATACATACTTGTAAAGTGTTTAATAGTGAAGAATGGAAACACAGTACTTTGATATTTTTTTTGTTAATTGTTTATATTGTTTATACTCAGACTAATGTCTCCATCTTGGTTATTGTTATTACATTTCAGCTGTTGTGTTCTTCAGCTTCACTGAATCTAAGTCTAGCCCAGGGATTGAACACACAATTTTCTATGTCACCAAATTCACAAACCGGTGCTTTAATCCATTTGACTGTTGTCCTGTGTGACAATCCTGAATCTATAGTACCTTAAACATATTTTGCCTACTGTTGACATTTGTTAAGATTTATCAGAGGATGAAAAAATGTACACAGTATTTTATTTGAAAAAGAAGCAAAAATAGCAGTTTCAAAAGTGATTTAAAAATGTTTCTTCTTTCATAAGGAGAAAAAAATGATCACAATCATTGCTGGCATTTAAGAGTTACTACTGTCTAAGATGTACAACAAATTTACAATGACATTTTTTTGGAAAAAAATCAATCTTAGTTGCAGGAATATTCAGCACAAATTTATTTTAGAAGTGAAAAAACATCTTTCAAGGCTAGAAAAGTTGATAGGTTACAATGCTACAGCACAAAGCAAACACAAAAAATGCCAAAATTAGCTGAAGTTAAAAGCACTCATCAATTACAAGAGAACCTAAATATTGATATTTGAAGACTTTAATTGCCTCTGACAACTGCTGAGAAGCAGAAGCACAACTGGCTCTGTAAGGAATGACACACATATTTCATCTATGGTCTCAATTGTTCATATTTGCACAAGAATAACGTGAATATTATAAGTACTAATCTTATTCTTTATTCTCAATCCATGCTGATTACTAACAATAGTAGAATGACAGTTGCAATAAAAAGAAACTGATATTATAAAGAAAAATATGAGTAAAAAAATAATCATCATTGACTATGGAGTGCGTAGTCATGATCAAATGTAAAATAAGTATCAGAACTGTCCAACAAACAGACTTGACAAAGTTTACAATAACAAGAAAAACAAAAGAACAGAACAGGGCAAAAAATAATACAAAGCAAGCAAACAATATATACAAGGCAAAGCAACAGTAATATGGCAGAAAGTTCACAAACTAAGAATTGGGTTTGACACATCAAAGCAAGTTCAGATAAGCGAACATAACGTTCTGACTTCAAGACAAAACAAACCGGGACTGAGTCAGATGAAACTGAGAATCAGCCTATTTTATTGGCTAGGAAATCCCAGCAGGCATTTGTGTGTTTCTCCCTATAAAATGGGGAGGGGCAATTGTTTTGCAGTCATTCCTAAAGATTGAAATCAACAATAATTGGTATTAGAAAATAATTACTACTAATACTACTTTCTCTAACAACATCCTTTCAGGACAGGTGATCATGGCTCTCTCCAGCTTTTCATTTTTTAATATCTAGAAGTATCCAGAGTTGTCTTACCAAAGCAAATGTACCTTACTGGTATATGCTGGTATACCACATATCATCCTGTTTGAAGAACTTACCAGCATCAAGAGGCTACATGGAGGTCCAAAACGACACTTCAAGGATCAATTGAAAAAAAAAACATCTCTGACTCAGGCCAACATCAACTATGAGACTTGGGAAACCGTTGCTGCAAATTGGCCCTCCTAGTGTAAGACCATTGGGGAGGGGGGGGACTCTGAGTCCAGCCATCAACATGCAGAAGATCTGTGACATACAGTCAAGGAGGGCCTGATTTGCCCAGCTGTGTCCACCACCCACAATCCTCTGCTCATGACTCTTCAGCTGAGCCTTCACATACATCTCCATCACCGTCAGAGGGGAGAAAGAGAACCGGGAGAGAGGATGACGATCTGGTGCTGCTGTTGGTTGAAATTTATAAAGTTTTTCTAATAAAACAATTCTCAAGGAACATAGGTTTCTCAAATCAAATAGCATTACTTTTCGAGTAGTGATAGGGGACGTTTCCTTCCTAACCTTTTGCTTGAAGTAGTGTGGAACATCAACATCTTGATTATGATAGCATTTTGTCTTTGAGTTAGATGCGCTATTTTATTTTATACTGTTACTGAAAGACCTCAAGTGATATGGTTTCTGCTATTTGGTAGTTCTTTGTGATTCTGTAGTGCAGGTCTACAAAGAATGTCCTTCTGTAAGACCTAATGGTTTCATCCACTCATTCAATATGAAACTTTGAAATAGAAATTCATTTTGATAACCCATTCTTGATGATAAGACCAGATTTAATCATGAACAAATAAAAGAAATTGTCTATGTTAGAACATTAATCTATGTACATGTGATGTTTGTTCAGAAATTTGTATTATTTTTGTACTTGTATGTTTTCTTGTTTTATGTATAACCTGAAGAACACAGATGTACTGTTGGATTATTATTAAAAATTGTCTTTTCAGGAAATTATGCTCTCCTGGAAGTGTAGTAATAATAATAGTTCACATAATCAATATTTGAAAAATTCTTTTTTTCCTTTAGAATTTATCAGAAAAAATAGTTTACCAATACTACCAATACATTTATTTTGCAAAAAATATAAGAAAATTAATTTTAATTAAATAAATGTATCATTATTTCATATAACAATGAGTAATCTTTCAATTATTTTTCTCTATCAATGTTGATATGATTTTTTTGAAATTTTTATAATAAATGACACAGAAATTAAAAAAACTGGATCATCAAGGTGAGTATTTATTATTAAGTTGCAAATTAAGCAGAAATTGCTTTATTTTTCAAGTTAGAATATTTTAACAGCATCAACCTAGCAAAATCCTGCTATGACAGTTTTGCTGTGTTTTGGTAACAAACAAAAGTTTAATAATTGTGTTTTATATATATATATATATATATATATATGCATAAAATATATTGAAAGGGAATATCTTGATGACTTACCAACAAGATTACATTTGCCAATGGCTAAAACCTCACTTACAGGTAAGTGATTAAAATAGTCTCTTTCAATATGATCTTAGATTACTCTGTTGCACATTGAGAATTTTCATTATTTTTATCTTTATAATTTCTGATTATAAAGATTTTATGACTATATATATATATATATATATATTGTCCTAATATAAAACATCTCCAAATTCTTTGAATAGAACTTATGTTACATCAACATTAAAATAGTGGGACTGAGTTGCCAATCTAGTAGTACACTTAAATTTATGTGGTTGATGTGCCAAGAAGGAAAGTTCTTCAAAACAATTGTCATGGAAATGAATATGTAAAAAAGTCAGAAGGACTATGTCATGGCAGTGGAAAAGTGATTGAAGTTTCTCTTCCCTTTTCTTCTTTCTTCACATCCTCCTCCTCCCTTTCTATTACACCCATGACGGGTTTGCTTATTTATTTTTGAAAATAATAATATAGCATTCATTAGTTTAAGAAAATAAAGCATTAAGAGGTCATTTGATAAAATTCACCTGAGGATATCATAAGGTTGAAACCAAGGTAGTGGATTCAACTGACCTCTTGATTTTTAAAGTTAAAAATTTTACCTGTTATTTTCACTTCTACTTTTTTTTTACATGTGTATTGAGCACATTTTAATACTGCTGTTTCCTGGTCTGATTCAACTCTGACCATTAACCTTTTATGTAATATTATATATATATATATATATATATATATATATATATAAGTTAGGATAATAAAGTAGACCTTGCTTCCCATAATGCAGTATTGACCAGCATATACAAATAGTCAAGCTAAAACACAACACATATGGCCTGAAGGCAGTTGGGACGCAGTCTCTGACTGTGTGTGACTTCTGTTGAACTCTCTGTTTTGGCAGAGAGGAACCCGGACGAGACTTTTCCAAAGGGCAAAGTTTCGTCCAGGGAGCTAGACAGATCCTGAACGCACCTATGCGGGTTCTAAGGGAATATTTTTGGGTGAGCCTACGGGCTCAGAGAAATCCACATTAAACTCGGCCTCATGGAGGGACTGTTAAATATCGGCCTGAAGATTGTATCTAAGCATGAAAATGACTGTTGCTACTCAGTATTGAGCTCAGTGTTTATATATATATATATATATATATATATATATATATATATACCACAACTTCAATCTAAAGAATGCTATATTTATTAAAAGAGAAAAAAAATTATTGAGAATGGTGTTATCAAATCTTACTAAAATATAAATCTGTACCTCAGTTTTTTCAAATATCTCCATTCTTGAAAGAAATAATTCTTTCTCAAGCCACCATACATGTTGATAAAAAGGAAAAGAAAATAGCTAATGAAATTAATAACTTTGAATTAAAAAATATATATACAGTTGTGGACAAAATTATTCACCCCCTCTTGCATAATTACAAATAAAGCTGTAATACCTGTCTATATTTCTGAGATGAGGTGTTATGTACACTATTTACATTATTCAGACTATTGTCTTCATCTTTGTTGCCATATTTATCACAATGTTTCGGCCATTGTATGTTCTGGCCTTCTTCAGGTGGTTGGAATGTCGAACCCTTTATTTCGCTTGCTGGTTCTCAAGGACACATGGCACAGTGGATAAAGGCATTAGTTAGATCCAGTGACAGGACCCAAAGAGTGGGAGTTCAATACCTGGTTAAGGCAGTGGAGAACTTGAAGAGGGGAATTAACAAGAGATAACTTATAACTGACATCCATTAGACACAGCACATGGAACTAGAACAGTCTACACCAGCAAGCGAAATAAAGAGTTCAGTTCAGTTCAAAATTCCAACCACCTGAAGAAAGCTGGAGTGTACAATGGCTGAAACATTGTGATATATATGGCAACAAAGATGAGGACAATAGTCCAAATAATGTAAATAAAGCTGTAATACCTCAAATTTTCATGGAAACTTCATGTGTATTTTTTTTTTTTTTTTTTACAAATGATGAAATAATGGACTTGAAAGAATGTGCAGAGAGGCCCACAACAATTTTTTTTTTATCTTAGTGTCAAACACTAATACAAAAAAACAAATTTAACATAGGACAAAATTATTGACCCTGTTGCCTCAATAATCAGTTGTTCAACCTTTATTCTTGATTATTGCCTTTAATCATTTTTGATAGTCCCTTACAAGATATTTTCTTCCATTCTTCCTTGGTAATAGTTTCTAGTTCCACCAAATTTGAAGGACTTCTTTCTCTTTTCTTCAAATATGCCCAAAAATTTTCAATGGATCAGGACTTTGTGCAGAGTACACAATACCTTAATTTTGCTGTCATCTAAGTATTTTGTAATAATCTGTGCTGTGTTTTGGATCATTGTCATGTTGGAATGTCCAGTAACATCCCAAGGTCAGCTTCCATGCACTTTGTTTTATATTATTTTTAAAAATAGCTAAATACTGCTCTTTATCCATCATACCTTTTACTCTCATTAGTTCTCCTGGTCCAGAGCAAAATGCCCCATGCTTAATTGTAGGGCAGGCAGTTTTTGGTTTCTGAGCTTCATTTGCTTTCCACCTTACATAATGGGAATACATGTGACCAAATAATTTTAGTTTGCTTTCATCTGACCAGAAAATAGAGTTCCAGTATTTACTCTCAAGTTTTAGATAATCTGCATCTTAGGTGTTTAGCCTTAAGCAAGGGAGTTTTCCTTGGATGACAAGCTCAAAGCCCTGCTCAATGAAAGCATTTAGTGACTATCTTCATCAATACATTCAACCCTGATGTCTTCACATCATTGACAATGTCCTTTGTCATTAAGTGAGGAGTCTTTGAGATATCTTTAACAATTTTCCTTTCCACTCTTTCAAAAATTATCTGTTTTCTGCCAGTCCTTAATTTATTCTTGACATAATGAGTCTCAATGTACTTCTTGATAATGCTATGAATTGTTGATCTAGGAACATTTAAATGCTTGGAAAGTGTTTTATATTCATCATTTTGTTTGTACACATCAACTATCTTCAGTTAAAGCTACTTGTTAAGTTCGGCTGTCTTCACCATGGTTGCAGAATGAATAAGTTATCGTGGTATGTGGCACTCCATTACCTTTTAGAATGTTATAGAATCAGATCAATACTATTTCATTTTCAAATGGTGTTTGTATTAAATATAAAATTAAGAAAAAACCATCACAATTGCCATAGAGCAATATTATTTCATAATTTCCAGGAGTGGGGGGAATAATTTTGGAATGTACCAATTTTTAGAAAAATCTTTATCTATGCATATAATAGATGGAAACTTCTAAAAATTTCATGAATTATTCAAAACTTAATACAGAATCAACTATTTATGGTAAATTCAGTAAGTACTTGCAAATATTCACATTTCCTTAAAAAATGGGAAAATATTCAGTGGTAGCAAATAATTCTGTCCACAACTGTAAATTAATCCCAACTAAAATAATATGAATAACATTTAAAAAAAAAAAAAATTCAACATTTACTCACTTTTGTTCATTAGGCATTGAATTACAGGACTTAGTATCCTTTGTAATTTACAGTAAATTTTCAGTTAGCCTGATGTAGATTTACGGGGATTTTTAAATTTTGAAAAAATAAGAACATTTTTACTTGTTTATAAATACTTGTTGCAAAATAAAATCCTTACATTTGCCTTGATAAAGTCCATCAGATGATGAACCACATTAGCTAAGGTGAGTTTTCCTTTTGTTTTTATTCATAATGTATATATATATATCTGACACTTTCACCCCAGCCCCTCAACCTCTGATGTCTTACTCTCAGGGTTGAGGTGTCTACTCGGTCCTAACCGAACTTAAGGGAGTGACCGTAGGCCCCCTGAGCATCTGTAGATTATTCGACCGGTCCACTGGTTTAATCCTACCTCCTGCCCACGTTGTGTTTGGTTTGATCCAGAAAGTAGAAGTGATGTTCATCCATTCACGGTCGACTGAAGATGTAGATACGGCTGGAGAGTCTGCGCTAAGAAATTTAGAATGCAGCAAAAAAAAAATTAATACATGCAGAAAGCTGGACAAACAACTATTCAATGATTGAATTGTTAATGTCTTTTATATAGCAGAAAAGAATAGTATAGAAAAGAAACAGGTTACAGAAAAGAAAAGTAATTGACGTAAAAATGCATACACTGGATTCTGGACAGAGAGTGTGTGTTATGATTAACTTGTTAAATCTTCTCAGAACAATATACAACTCTTGCGATGGGGGTATCAGATTTCTGTGCATGGCTTAAAGTTTATAGTGGTGTTCCTCCTTAGCAGTAGTAGTAATATTCGTGGTAGCAGAAGCAGTAGTACTTATATCAAAAGTACATGTTAGCAGACGCTTCGTTCCAATCTCTGACGTCATGTTCTCTCCTTCTTGAGTCTCCAACTTGTCTCTCCACTGTCTCTAGCCCAACTCTTGCCTGGGCTAATTCTCTTTTGTCTCTCTCTTCCATCTGCCTCTTTTTCAACATAACTACATGTTTATATAGAAAAACCCGGCTGGTCATAACCGACCCTTGGCCCTAATACTTTGTACACGATTATCACGGGGTTATGGCTGTTTCAACCAAAATGCTTGCTTACTCAGCTCTATTCCAAGTTTTAATCAATAAAAATTATTTCATCCATTTTCATTGTCTTCTGATGACCCAGATCCAATGGGTACAACTTCTGCCTGAGATCAGGTTTCACCATCAGTAAACAAAAATGCTCTGATCTAATTTCACTGTTCAAATCCAATCCAATTTCACTAAAAAAAAAAAAAAATATATATGTGTGTGTGTTTCCCAGACTCTCTCTGTCACATTATATATATATAGTTTTAAGGATTGCTATATTTATGGGTTAAATTGCACAAAATCAGAAATAGAGCACATATATGTAAATAATAATAAAATCCAAATAAAGATTCAGATACAAAATTGTTTCTACTCAAAAACCTCAAAAATAATTTGCAACATGACTGTTACCATCCACCCAATAACCATTAGGATCATACAATAAAGGTCCTATCCATAATGCACCATAGTCAAGCTAAAATACAACACAGATGGCTTGAAGATTGCATTTAAGTATGAAACAGGCCATCACTGCTAGATGTTGACCTCAGTGTCCACTTCATATATATATATATATATATATTAAAGAGAAACAAAAACCATTCATGGAACCAATGGACAACTTGTCAAAACCTAAAACTCTTATCCAAATACAGTCTCAAATAAACATAACAATACTGAAAAAAATGAAAGAGAAAAAAGGCCTAAAGGCAAACTTACCTACTCAGTAAATTGCTCAAAGCCTAGACCAAGCAAGAAACACTTAAAGTTAAATCCTATAAAAGGATGCCTGGTCATAACCAGAGTTTCATATTCAGATTGTCTGTCATTATTAATTTTTAGTATATTTTTCATATATTTGTTGCTTCTTTATTTTATTATATTACTCAGGTTGTCTTACATCCTTTGACTGTAAGCGGTAAACCATAAAATGAGCAGTTGCATCTTGGCACTCTGGTAAAACAAGAAAGCAGATCAGCTGAAAAACAGTGATCAAGACAGCTAAGCTGTTTAGAAGTGTTTGAATAATTCAAAGAAATATAGCAACTAGGAGTTCTGAGATTTCATCTCCACTATGAACAATAAGAAAGAAACTCCCATTAGGTAAATATGAAAATGGTTGAACTGTATGATTACCAATCAATCTGTCTGGAACCCAGCTGTTTGTGGAGAGTGATTGATTTAAATGTATATTTGTGGATATATATGTGTGTGTGTGTGTGTGTGTGTGCAAAAGTGGGTTGGGTTGAGGCCTTACTGCTTGAACCATTAATGAGAAACTGCTGGCCCGAGATATCAAATCAAAACACAGTGACAAGCTAAATTTAGATACAGACAAATTTTTATAAGGTGATGAGAAAGTGTAAAAACAAAAAAAAAAAAATAAATTATTGGTGTGATTTCAGTATTCACATTTAAAGAAACATGGGAACAATATCAAATTGCAGAATAGTGAGACACTATTTTTTGTAAATATTATACTATATATATATATATATATATATATATATATAATGTGCTGGTTTTATGAATGGGGTATGGATCATCAAAGACTAAGGTTGTGTATTTAGAGAGACTTCAGACAATATATTAATGCACACACATATCCATTTGTTTAATAAACCCAATAGATGTGTGTGTGTATGTGTATGTATGTATTTTGGCAGTAAATTTCATTTTTGTATATTTGATTCAAATTTAAAATTATTTCAAAGATGCAAACTATGAAACTATATGTGGATTTTGAATTTCTTTTAATTTCTTTCATTCTTGATCAGATAATGGTTAACTCTAGACTTGAACAGGTTAAGATTGTAGTGATCGGGGAAACATCCCCTTGGGAATTGGTTCCACAGAGCAGCAGTTCATAGGAAGAAGTGGAACTTACTTCTCACTGATGGAATATGGAGGAAATGTGGGTGGTTTGCTACAATGTAAGTGGTATGGTGGGTCCTTGTCATGAAGATTAGGCCTGGTAGAGCCATTGATGCACTTCATCTGAGTACTTTCCATAACAATAGCGACAGCGCAGCAAGAGACTTGCAATATCCTGCCTGTGAGAGAGAGGCCAGAGGGTGGAAAATAATTTGTCTCCCACAAGAACTCAGAGACACTTTTGAACTCTACTGAAGCTGAAAAGTATAGTCTGGGCAGCTCCCACCCAAATATGACAACAGATTGACTGATCTGGCTCTTGTAAAGGTAGAGGATAGCACATGGAGTCAGGTACTTACTGGCATGGTACAGGTAGCAAACCTTTTTACCTGTATCTTTAGCGATGACTTGTAGGTACGCATTCCACTTGAGGTCAGGTGTGAGTTTAAAGCCCAGTAGTCTATCAAGGCATAGTGACTCTCTCAGGGAACAACCGTTCATCGTGACTAGTGGAATTATGCCAAGATATTGAAATTAATCCACTAACAAGAATCAAAATAATTACTTAATATAATGGCTGTTATCTTTAAGAAAATTTATATATATATATATTGTAACCTAGAAAGGGTTACTGAATGAGGAATAACCAAAACGTAGGTTGGAGATGAAGTAGTAATCTTTATAACATCAACAAAATACAATACTCGCCAGCGGCATCAAGTAGGAAAACCACTGCTAGTGATGGACTACTTAGACAGCATATTAACCCTATTTACGATAATGTCCAACGTATTTATGAGGATTAAGACATACCCATTAGTATTCATAGGTATGGTGTGTGTGTGTATATATATATATATATATATATATATATATATATAGAGAGAGAGAGAGAGAGAAACTTGAGAGCTGAGTTTGTTATATTTACTTACCCTTGGAAAAGACATGAATCCATCTCTTCTTCCTCCAGCTATAGTAGGACAGACTGTGTCCAATAGCTTTAGATGGCAACTAGCCTAAGAGAAGGACAACTCTGATTTGAAAACCTGAGGAGTCTCATTGTGGCATACTATGTGCACCAGTTCATTGTATTCAGCACTTGTAAAATGTGTGGTTGGTTCTGCACAAGCCTTCACCATCATCTTTTTCTCTCAAAAACAAATCTCCACATGACAAATACAATGAAAAGAAATACATAAAAATCAGTAAACAAAAAAACACCTACTCCACTCAATCCTTCTCCAATGTCCATGGTACCCATTCCAACTTCTGCAGTATGGAATCTTTTCTCCTGGAATGGTTGCTGGATATCTTTGTACTTTGTGAAACCAATTTAAATTCTTCCATTGATGCCAATGAATTCTCTGTTCCAGCATTCACATGTATAGCTTTGGTGTTTACATCCGGGATAATCTTCTAATGGCAAGGAAACAGTGATTTGAGTCCCCCAGACAAGTTTTTTTGTGTGTTTTTGACTTTCAATATTACACTCTGTTAGCTATCTCTTTTTTCTTTATCGCTCCCCCTCTTCTCAGGACTGCCATATATTAGACTTAATCTCTGATAGTATAGAAATGGCATCCTCCCTTCATCCATCTGCAAACATCTTTATATTCAGTGATTTTAATGCACATCATAACATTGCTTAAACACTCTAATGTTACTGATGATGCTGGCATTCAGACTTTCAACTTTTCCATTGCTCAATCTCTTGGTTAAAATCATGGATTTCCCTATTCCATGAGAAATTTTCCTGTTTTTTTTATAGTTAAAAAGGAGAATAGAAAAAAAATTTTTCAATGTCTGTTTCTTTATTTTCACTCATTTTTGGTCATTTAAAGTTAATGAAAAAAATAGCTTACCTCAAGCAATGATACCTTAGTCAGCTTATTTACTTACTTACTCATCATCCCAGAATCCTTTGTAAATTTCACAAAATACTTTGGGGATTAACTTTAACAGTGGCATCACATTCTCCTTAATCTTGTTTACACCATTCAACATTGATTTTAGCTTTAAGCAAAACCAGAAGTTGCCAGGTGCCAAATTTGGACTGTAGAGAGGCTGACAGATCTGGTTGAAGCAATGTTTTGTTCCCAAAATTCTGGAAGATGTGAAGAATCTATTATTCACTTGCTCAATTTAAATATGAGGATCACTCATTGTAAAATGAGTAGGCATACCCAAGTAGCTGTTCATGCATAATCAGTAAGGTCCTCTCTGATTACCAAATAATATCCACTGTTATAAATGATTCTCAAGATATTAAAAATGACAATGTATTCCAGACAGACTTTGTGGATGTCTGTATTCATGCATACATACATATGTTATATTAAGCGTTTGATTGTGAGAGAAAGGAATAACGAGGATTAAAATTTGAATGTTTACTGTTAGTAAATACACAGTGTTGTACAGATATCACAAAATAGTCCAGATGGTGATCAGGTTTAAGAGAAAAGCTGAGTTGACCTGTTTTTGTGCTGGCCAGGGTCTCACAGGATATGGTTGGTATACGTGCTGGTTATACCAAGGTGACAGCATTGAGTTGGTGATGTGTCAAGGTTGGTAGGCCTGCTCTATGGAGCAACCTCGCATGTGTTGTGGATTGGTGTCACAGTGGTGTGTTGAGTGAGTTGCATGTTTGCAGAGTCAATGTGACTGCTTGTGGTGGTAGCTTGGTTGCAAATTTGATAAACCTGTTCTGTGGAACTGTGCCACAGTGACAGCTTCAAGGGAATGCCTTGTGCATGTTGGTTATCCTGAGGTGACGGCATTGGGTTGCTGAGGTGTTGTCCTACTGTGGTTACACTATGATGATATGAGGGTGTGAGTGTGAGTAGTCGGGAGAAGTCACAAATCTGACATTGCCAATGCATAAGATACAAGCGTTAATAGTCAGGAGAAGTGATAAATCTGACTTTGTCAGCGGTGGGTTGCCAAGGTGTTATGCTAAAGTTGGACAGCCGAAGTGGCCAGTCAGACCTGGGAGTGGCAACAGTCCGTGAGAGGAGCAGTCATGTTGAGAAAAGCAGCAGTGCCCTGTGTGACAGTCGGTGGACTGCTGGCCCTCCATTGCCTTGGTCATTCTCAGAGAAATACTTTTAATCAGGTCTAGTAGTCCCCAGGGGCATCTCTGTTTGTGATTGGCTACTAACAGTGTTTGCTTTGTAAGTTGGATGTGATGCGTGGAGTCTATGTGCAGAAAACAACTGTTTTTATTTTGTTCTCTGTTTTTGCAGTAGTTACATCTGGCCAGCATGAAGAATGAATCAGAAAGAGATCTAATTGCAATGAAGTATAACACATACATGCATAGATATCAGTCTCTTTATTAAATACACTCTTTTAGTACCAATTTGGATTTTCTTTTGCGTTAGAATGACCTCAATTCTTCTTGGCATGGATTTCACAATGTTTTAGAAGCACTCCTCAATGTGCAACATAATAATGTTGAAATATCTAATCAATACAATTACTTTTTATTCAATTATATCTTTTCCATTATTTGCAATTGATTCATTGCTACTTATCAGCCACCTCTTCAATAACTTTTGAGTAAAATTCTGCTGGTTTTGATGTAGAAAAATTTTCAACGAACACTTAAATCTTGTTTTCCCAATCAAAAAGGTAATAATTGGTTGGTGCAAGGTCAAATGAATATGGCAGGTGGGATAGAACAAACCAATCAAGTTTAATTTCTTTTCCTGTGTTGCTCTATGTGACCTGATTAAGTATAAGAAAGATTTATTAATAAAGTGCATCAGTGCAATTGTTAGAGAAACTTCAGTTAATCTGTGAACACAAAGAAATACAGCTGAGAGTGTTGAACATATCCAAAGGAATTGGAATGGGCATTTCTTAAATAAGGGATTTTTGGAAATAAATATTCTTAACAAATTTAATCAGGTAAAGTCATAAAAAATGAAAATATATTTAATCATATACTTAATATATATAGACAAAAACATTTTTACCTTTAATCCACTGGGTATGCTGCAACTGTCATATGAAAGCTAAGGTATACAAGTGTACTCCAAGTTTATTCATTACTGCTATGCATGATTAATAGTTACAATGATAGATTTGGTTCCCAAAAACAGAAATTACTTATCAGATATTTCCATGTAGCTGAGAATCTCATTCAGTAGATAGAATGAAACTGAAACTCAAACAATTACTCAAGTCATTGTTTTTATACACAAATCAACAATGTTGGCACCTGTCAAATTGTACAGATTAGAATGTGATGGTAGAGTTCTTGCACTATTTTATATACCAACCATAATAAAATTTGTTGTTTAATAAACCTGACATTTGATCTCACTTTATTGTTTCTGACTTCACTTTCAAATATTTAGAAATCTGAATGATCATTGATTGCTTCAAAATTACAATTTATTTTTTGTGGCCTGACCAACACATACTGTAACAGTAATAGTTTTTGTGGTAGTACACAATTACCAGACTTATTGAATGACAATGATCATGTATTTCAAATTTTGGATCAACTAAACAGAAAATGCATTGCGATGTAATGGATATCGGCTTGGAGTGAGAACTCAGAGAGCTGACTTCAAATTCCAGTTTCGTTTGTTAGATTCACTTACACACAAATACCCTTAGGAAAGGTATGAATCCATCTCCTCTTCTCCCAGATTGAATAGCAAGACAGACTGGGTTCTTTAGCCTTGTTTGGCAACCAGTCTACCACTGAAATTAAATGGCAACTGATTAAGGGAAAAAATCTGCCTTATCATGTATTGAAAGATACATGATCACCCAAGCATGTATCATATATGGTACTTAACTGACTGAAAAAGAAAAAGTTAATTTTGTTATTTTTTCCACTCACATTCTAATGGAAACCAAGTGACATTGTTGCGGGCTACAACATTTTTGATGAGATTTTTATGTTCCTGGTACATTTGACCTGCAAACAATTTTTGGTGGACTCGTGTGAGTCCAAAGGAAAAATAAAACATAAAATTCAAACCAAGAAATATTAACAAATATAGTGATCGGACATTTTACAAAAGAATAAATGAGAGATTAAATTAAACATAAAGAATTCAAAGCAACCCTCATTGTAGTTGAGGTGCTTACATTTTTGTGGGAGTGAAAAGAATGTCTTTTTACTATGAAGATTCTTTCAAATCTCATGCTGCCTGTGATCATTGTTGGCAGGTGGGTAAAGTAGATATATCTGATAGGCCAATGTTTACCTAAATTATGTAGGCAATGTGTACTTCTACCTAGCTTAATAATAATGTGATATTAAATCTAACTGGGGGGGGTTTATATACTGTCAAATATAATAATTTTGCCTTGATATACTTTGTTTCAATATATTGATTTTGTATGGTAATTATTATTAATAACATTATTATATAGTTTACTATTTAAATCAAAGCACAACAATTTAAATATCTAGAAAGTGTTTTAAAAGAGGATGGAAAGTGCGACCCTGAAATCCAAAGGTGCATTGGGATAGCAAAAAATGCCTTCAAAACCTAAGCAAAGTATTAAGAAATTGAAAAATTTCATTAGGAAACAAAGAAAAGAGTACTGAATTGTTTTGCAATATCACTTCACCTATATGCAATGCATGCTAGACAATCTTCTCACAATGGAGACTTGAAGCAATAGAAATGTGGTTCTACAGAAGGATGCTTAGAATGCCATGGACATAACATGTGAGCAGTGATGAAGTTTTAAAGACAATAGAATCAAAATAACATTTATATTTAACATCAGGAAGAGACAGTTGAAATTTCTAGGGTACAAATTTTTTTAGAGAAAATGGAAACAAAAAGGACATACTGAACATCAGCAAGACACAGCTGAAATTTCTAGGACACATAATGAGGAAAGAGGACTTGGAAAATTTGATACTTACAGGATACACTGAAGGCAAGAGGAACAGCAGAAAACAGTGCATAACCTATGTAGAAAGCTTGAATAAATGGATGGTGGGGCAAGGTTTAGGAGAGATAACAAAAAGACAAAATTTATTAAGATCCACAAAGTACTGGAAATTGTGGAGAACCATGACTGCCAATATCCTTAAGAGACACAGCCCATAGAAAAAGAAATCACTCCTATAAAATTAACCATTACTTACTTTGTATTCTCTATATAGTTATAGTAATTCTCGGCTTTTAGGACCAAGGCAGGAAATGATAAATAGACAGATATGAAAACTTAGGAACAAATTCCAGCTGGTGCATTAAGAATAAGAGTCAGTAGTGTGTGTCATAACCTGTTAAAACTCCAATTCTCGAACGAAAGTGCTCACTTTTACATTCACAGCTCATATGACAATAGATATTAATTTTGTTGAGTTATGCCCTCCCACTTCCAGAATAATCTTCTATGTGCTGATTCCCTTCAGGACATGTGTGATCATAACTTTACATAACTATCTCATGTGGCTCTTAGTTTTTCTCCCTTTGTTAAAGCCCCTACCTCCTGTTCCAGCATCTATTCACACAAACTTGTTGATTGTAGCCTCAAAAAGCTTGCAAATACTACACTAAGGAGACTGATAGGTCTGTACTGAGTGGGGGATGAGCATTCATATGTATTCTTGAAAACCAAGCATACACTTGACACCTTCTACAGACTTAACAAGGATTTCTTCTTTAAGTAATTTTGAATAGCTATTAGGAGTGACAGCAAAAACTCACACCTTCTGAAGAACTACAAAGGACATGAAGTTATGGAGAGCCATGATCACCCACTGAAGAGGACACAGCATACAGAAGAAAAACATCCACTTTGAGAGAATCTCATAATCTGTGATGAGAGCCAGTGTCATAAGAAATCCATTAATCATATTATTTGAATTGGTCAATGCTTTGAGAAAAGGCAAATAAAGTGAAAACAAACAATTTACTAAAAGACACTGTCTGACCTTGTCATGAGTTCTACCTCACAGATTGGTGGATTCCAATTCCAACCTGTTTCTCACCCTCTAAGCAAAATTACATTTGGCAATGGGATGAGTCATAAATATGCCAAACCAAGATTCAGCACAGTTCATTTTGGGCACCTCTTGTGTCATTCAATTATATATATATATATATATATATATATATATATATATATATATATATATATGTGTGTGTGTGTGTGTGTATATTGTATTTAAGCATGAAACAGACTGTCACTGCTGGCCTCAATGTCCACTTATATTTACATACACAGGAACCCTTTGATTAATGTGTTTTTGATTAATGTGCAAAACTTTTTATATACCAAAATTCAATCAGTTGTAAAATATTATTCAGTTTAACCATAGTAATTGAAAATTGATTTTTTTATAGTTACTGATTAATTAAAAATTTTCTAAAATTTAAAAATGGAAAATGGATAACTATTTTGTTTATCAAGTAATATTAAAACAACGGTTATAGATAATTTTTGTAATATAAGCTGATAATAAAAATACATATCTGAATATTTGTCTCTATTAAAATTTTTTGAATATTTTGATATTTTTTTCATGTTTAGTTTGAAGTTCTTTAAAGGAAATTTTTGATTTTTGTTAATAAAAATGGACAATTTAATTAAATACAGAAATTTACATTTATTAAAAAATATCAAAATTTAAAAGATGTATGCATTTACTATGGAAAGATTATAAATAAAATTTTCAGGTTAAAATACTAATGATAATAATATATTTGGAAAATATTTCAGTACCTCCAATTATATGCAAAACAGAAGAATACCATAGCGCAAACCACTCTAAATAAGTTTTTCATAATAAATCAGATTCATAAACATTAATTCATAGCAGCTTATTGTATCTTCTTATATGTACCTGTATTTTTATTAAAATGTACGCTAATTAGAAATTAACTGTGAATGAAACTAAAATTTAAGGTACAAATTACATCATTTCCTATAAGTTATTATATTCAATTAATGCATATCTTTTAATGTACACATCAGCCACACCAATCAAAGGATTCCTTTGTGTATGCAAAAGTCAGTGTGTCACACTTTCTCAACTTTACTCCTAGAGGCCACGGCCAAACGTCATACCATTTTGAAATCAGACCAACTCCATGAGCAAATTAAAAACATTCTGGTTTGGATGTGGACCTGTAATCCTGACATTTTGGATTCCCAAGTTTTCATTACTGTGATTGTTTTTGGATTCCACCATCTTGGCTTCTACTGATAAAAACAATTAAAAGGACACAACTCTCTAACTTTCAATAGCTCATGATCAAATGAAAAAATTACTGTTCTCAAATTAGTGTTTCAAAATAAAATCATTCATGTTTTCAACTTTACTCCAAGAGGCTGTAGCTCAACATATACCATTTTGGAATCAGGCCAACTGTGAGCAAATTAAAACATTCTAGGCCAGATCCAGAACTGTAATCCTGAAATTTGGGATTCCCAAGTTTTTGTTACAATTGTTTTGGTGATTTTGTTTTGTGACAAACCTTTTTCTATGATAACAATTTTTATAACTTGTAAATAAATTTGGGAATAATGGAAATTAATTGCAAAATCCAGAGAAATTCACCCCATCAAATGAAAATAATTGTTTGTACAGAAAGTAAGGACCTAACTGTCTTTAAATTAAGTGAAGAAGAATTATTATTGAACTTTTAAAATGTAATCTTAAATATTAATGCAATACTTAAATGCAATGATCAATTTTGAGTTCTTCTATAGTTTATTGTTGCCTATCACATCTACTCCTCCCTACCTATTGTGATGAATATCCAAAGATCCCTCCTCAGGAGCTACCTTAAATGCTGCCCAGTAGGCCGACTTTTTAAGTGCGCACACACTTTTAGAGAGAGAAAGAGAGACTTATATGTTCCTGTAAGCATGTACATACAGTCTGCATAGCAAGAAAAAAAGTGAGACTGATATATTTTGTTAATTGCAATTTTGTGTGTATGCATGTGTATATATATGCATACACACTATATATATATATATATATATATATATACTACACACACATCATGTGCATTTGTATATTTTTTGTCTATTATTCTTGCACAGGCAACACTGGGTGATAGTATCTGTGTTATTACAATGTTAGATTTGTTGAAGTTTATGATGCAAGTGAAATGACTACGTAAAAGCAGAATGCAGGAAATAAAAGTATAAATTCATTCAAAAATTTAATAGTAAGGACTACGTATAATATCAGCTTTATAAATGTTATTTTGATCATTTGTGTGTATATATATATATATGGGGCTGTACTCAAGAATATTTAGATATAAATTTTCATTTTTGTGAATATTGTATCAAACATGGTGATATCTAAATACATACTAACTTAATCTAGTATTCTTGTAAATGTGTTTATTCATATGTACCTCTCTCTGCATATATATATATATATATATATTATGGATTCATATATACAGAATTTATTGTAATTATTTGTATGTGTATATTTATATTGAATTTCTATCTTTGTAACTTGAAGTACGTAATTTGTGTGTTTACCGTTGTGCGTATACTGTATATTAACTCGTTTGAATTGGTTTAAATCTACTTGTATGTATATCTTGGTTATACAGATATTTTTTTTCATGTGAACACTGTATCAAACATGGTGATATGTAATTAAATATTAACTTAATCTAGTATTTTTTGTAATTGTGGTTATAGCCTAATCTAGTATTTTTTACATGATTATTCATATATATAATTTACATCCATAGATGTGCCATGATATTGGAGAATAACTGTATTATAATATTATTTTGTATATTTATATTCTGGATATTTACATTTAAATAATAATTCTACCTTTGTAACTTGAAGTAAGTAATTTGTGTGTATGTTTGTTTGTTTACTTGTTTTTTTAATAACAATCCCTGTATAAAATGTGGACCACACCTTGTGCCATGTCCTTTCGCGACGTAGGTGATCATGGCTCTCCACCTCCTTCTATCCCTTGCAGCTCTCAAAAAGTTTGTTCCATCTGCTAGCTCCACATTCTGTCATCTGCTTGCTTAAGCCTACTAGGTTATGCATCATTTTTCCTTCTCTCTTTCCCTTCATTCGACCCATGAGTATCAGATTCTCCAGGCCCTCCTTCCTCATTATGTGTCCCAGAAACTTCAGCTGCCTCTTCTTGACATTAAGTATAAGCCTCCTCCTTGTTTGTATCCTAAGACCTCATCGTTGCTCACATGCTCAGTCCATGATAACTTTAGCATCCTTCTGTAGAACCATATCTCCTTCGTCTCAAGTCTCTTCTTCAACTTTGAGGAAATCGACCAACATTGGCTGCCATAAAGAAGGACACATGTTACGTAACAGCTCAGTATTATTTTCTACGTTATCAAAGAAATCCTCCTGTCTTGCAATACTCTGCCCAGCTTTTGGAATGTGTCCTTGGCTATCCCAATACGCCTACAGATCTCAGTATCACAATTACTGTCCTCTGTCAAAATGCTGCCCAGATATTTAAACTTCTGCATCTGCTTGATTCTAGTGTTCCCAGCTTACAAATTGCATTTTGGGCTCATCCTTTTACTGTGACCGTGCATTCTATCTTGTAGTTTATGCTTAGTCCCTTCTTTTCACTCTCCATGACTACCTTCTGTAGTAGATTTTGTAATTTCTTTTCCTTGTTTGCTATCAGTACTGTGTCATCTGTGTATCTTATGTTGTTAAGATTGTGGCTGCCAATGCTAAATCCTGGTAGGGTTTCCAATTCTCTCAGAATGGCCTTGCTGTATAGGTTGAACAGGTTGGGTGGCCTGTTCAACCTATACAGCAGAGTTGAATCCAATATATTAAACATTTAAATAATGTAATGGCTAGTCTCAATTCAGCACCTGAAGATTGTGTTGTGCATGAAGCTCAGAAAAAAAAAATATATATTATATTTTTTTTTTACACTATAGTTCAAAAGTTTGAGGCTACTCCTGGTAATTTTTTAAATTGACCCCCAAAAGTAGTTTTATACTTTAAATAAAAGAAAATTATTATACATGGTTAAAAATTCTTTATTACAAATTTCATTATGACAAAAAGAAAAGAAAAAAAATGGATGTGGATGTAGAATAAAGTAGAGTAATTGAAGGTTAAGTATAAGAAAAAACATCAATTAACTAATGAATAGCCACACAGGTTGTTGGAAATACATCATATTTCTGATTATGATATATCTGACAGGGCCAGTGGATGGTCACATGTCCCACAAAAAATGACTATAGCTAATCAAACATCAGCAAGCAACAGAAGATATAGTGACAATGATACAGTATGCTATATTTATGAAATAAAAGTGCTCAATATCAAGGACAAAGTGTGAATGTGTGCATATATGGGTGTTTTTGTTTTTTAGTGCCTGTCAATTTGCAGGTTATTTTAAGCCAGAAAATATTTTTAGATTGTAAGAATTTTGGAGGAGATAATAATGCTTCACTGATACAAGTCTTACTAATTAATCCATAGCTGGGTGAGAAGAGGTGAATTTGTACATTTCTCAAGGGTACTTGCATGTAAGTGAATATAATGAATTCAACTGGAACTGGAGCTAGTCTCTCTGATTTACAATTCCGATGATTAGAATTTTCTTTTGAACTTTACATCACCCATATTTATAGAGGCATAGACAGATTTACAAATATAGGCTCAGTAAAATGTTATAAATTATGCATATATATGTGTAATATGAGGGACAGTTGAGTAGTGGATAGTGGCTTAGATTGAGGAATTGGAGAGTCAAGTTCGAATTCCAGTTGAATCCATTACATTTACTTATGTGCTAATACCCTTGGGAAAAGTATTAATCCTCTTCTTTTCCCTCCAGCTATGAGTAAATGGCAGAACAGACTGGGTTCTATAGCCTTGGATGGCAACTGGTCTAGGAGAACAACAACTCTGAATTCAAAGCCTGCGGAGGGTCATTTGAGGACCTTGTGGCAAGTAGTGCACTAGGTCTCTGTATTCAGCCCTTCAAAATGTGTGATTGGTTCTGCACAAAGCCTTCACCACTATAATCAAATCATGTGTGCTGGTGTCTGGTTTGGTTATCGGTTTCTAGGAACTGAGCTGTTTGACCCTCATACATCAAATATGATGGGAGAGTCCACCATATATATATATATATATATATATATATATATATATATATATATATAGACTTATGCCCATATCACATTGAAACACATTGAAACTCGTATGATCATCAAAGTTAAGCAATGTTGTGCCTAGTAATACCTAGATGGTTGACCACTTGGGAATATCAGGTGCTGTTATGTTTGATGTGCAGGTTGTGTAGTGGATAAAGTCTCAGAATTGGAAAATCAGAGAAATGAGTTCCAGTTAGGTTCAATACCTCTTTTTGTGAAAGAGGATCTTTATTATGTAGTGATATGTAAATGAGGTACTGTATAAAAGGCAGTATCGCTATACTGATGTGAGAGTTATCTTCTCTTGATGAGACTACATTTGTCAGAGAATAACTATATGGCATCGCTGATTTGTTACTTAACCACAATGGAGGATTCTGAATATGTTGAAACCTGGCTTAGGTATTTCGCATCATTGGTAAGAGTGAAAAAGTTAAAGGACACCAAATCTAGTGGAGGAGTAAATGAAGTTATGGATTTGTTTTTGGCCTCAGTGAGGTGTGAGGCCTTAAAAAAAATATCCATCATGATCTATACCAAAGTGTTGGAAGATTTAGCCTATGAAGAAATTGCTGCCATCATAAAAGTGAATATAGGAAGAAAAAAAGGATTAGTCATGCAGAAAGAATTAAATTTCTCAAAAGTAGACAAAGACTGGATGAAACTATTATGTAATATGTACAGTGATTGAAAGAAGCGTCAAGATATTGTAAGTTCGAAAGAATGGGTTTGGAACAAATGCCTGTCGAAGATAAGCTAATTTTGTTAAGACTGATTGAAGGAATGTTTGACATCTTGTACAAGCGTAAAATCCAAGAGTGACTTCAAGCTCATAATATGCATCTGGAAGCATGTGTGGAGTTCTTACAACAATTGGAAGGCAGTAGGAAGAATTATAGTGCTACTAAAAGCTTACTTGTATGCAGATATTGCAATAAGGAACATGAAAAGAGCAAAAAAAGTGTCTGGCCTTTGGGAATGGGAAGCAGTGTTTTAAGCATAAAAAGAGGAATCATTTTCAGACAGTATCAACATTTGAAAAGTGAGTGGAAAAAGTGGCAAATATAGATCCTCCCATTGAAAATATGGAAGTATTTGAGATAAAAATTGATAGCAAGTTTCAAGAAGTCACTACAATGAACACCCCTATTGGATTAATAGGATGGACTCATCTGTTGATTGGAGCAAAAACATCAAGTAACATTTTCCAAAATGCCATCAAAAAAGTTTTACAGGGGATTAAAAATATAATTGTATATCATGATGACTTTGGTGCCTGCAGTAAAGAGCTTAAAAGTAAAACAGAGAACATTTTGAGAAAATTAAATAGCAAAGGTATGACAATTGTGATAAATAGGAGTTTAATTGTGAAAAGATTTCATACCTAGGATATCAAACATCCAAAGACCAGATAAGTTCATCAATAAGATATCTGAGGCAGCTGCATACAGAAATAAAAAAAATAAAAAAAAAAAAGAGTTAGAATCTTTTTTTTTTTTTAAAGATTAGCCAATTTCTATAACATATATCTACCATGATATAGTGACCTTGTGGAACCATTTAATGAAATAAGGAAGAAGAAAAAAGGCACTCATAAACAAACCAGTTGTTAAAGTTTTCAACTCAACAAAAGAACTGATGTTAACTACTGATGCCAGTGACTGTCCTATAGCTGCAATATTGTCACAGGTGCATCGCCCTGTAATGAGAAATTCAGAAAACTAACATTAGCAGAGGTGAATTATTTGAATATTGAGAAGGAGGCATTGGCAAGTGTGTGGAGCATGGAAAGAGCTAGAAATGTTTTTGCTGAAAAGAAAATTTCTATTAAAATCTGATCATAATCTGATGTATAGCCTTTGGAATTTATATTCAATCCCAGAAAAGATTTGCCAAAGGTCACATCTGCCAGGATATTAAAATATTCATTCTTATCTTTGTCAGTTGATAACATTATATTTACATAAAAAGTTTATACAAGATAGTGTTTTCATCATGGTTGTCATAATCACAATATTTCAGCCATTCTACCACCAAGCCTTCTTCAGATGCCTTATATTTAGCAACATTCTGGAAATTTTGAATCAAAGACTTTATTCAATTAAAAAAAAAAAACAGATTGTCTTCATTATCATTCTTTTTATCCAAAAGCGTATTCAGGCATTCAAATGGATCTGGTGGTTATAAGTTCACTTCCTTAATCAGGTGGTAAAAGTCATACTTCTTCTATGTACCATGTCCCTTCAATATGTTGGTGATCATGGCTCCCCACAATTTCCTGTCCTTTGTAGCTCTTAGTAAATTTTATTTTTTTCCTATCTCTTCTAAACCCTGTTTTGTCAACCATTTACACAAGCTCATAAGGTAGGTTATGTGCTATTTTCCTCTGTTCCTCAATATATCCTATTAGTGTCAAATCTTCTAAGCTCATTTTCCTCATTATGTACCATAGAAATTTCTGATGTTAAACATATATGCTTCTTAACTTACAGGGAGTACATTGAAATCATAAAAGTTTCTTTCACTCAAAGACATGTACAAAGAAATAATGATCATGAACAGTATAGAAATGCCAAAATCTTGAGGGACTATAAGCAGTGTACTTAAATTCATGATCAATTACATATGTTCTATTTATCTTAATTTATCCACACTGTACCACATTTTTCAACAAGCATAATTATAGAAGAACCTTTATTTGACTCAAGTGCATAAAATCATGACTTTATACACTGGTTGTCTAAAAGCCAGATCCATCTGAAAATGGAGTCCTACTGTCATACATGGCTAGGAGCTGTTCAGTCTTCACTTTTCAGTCTCAATAGCATCCAAAAGCATCTCAATTGTCCTGACAAGTGATGAATTATTTTCTACCCTAAAACTCCTTTCTCACAGACGAAATGTCCCAAGCCACTCACTGCTCCATTGCTATTTCCATGCAACTAAATTCCTTAGTTTCACCAGTTCTAACCTTCACTACCAAGACTGCCATGCTACACACATTGTAATGAACTAACATTATTCCCTTCATATTCTATGCGTGAGATGTAAGTTCCACTTAAGCAGCTTCTTTCGACAAGCCATCGCTTTGTGGAACCAACTCCAAAGTGGATGTTTCTCCCAATCAACACAAACTTAAACGTTCAAGTCCATAGTAAGCTGTTATCTTCCCCATATATCCTTATAAACTCTGCCTCTTACTCTATAACCCTTTACCTTGAGTGGTTCTTGGGTCTTATACAGAGTGAACATCATTGTAAAAAAAAAGATTAGAAGATGAGGACAGATTGTCTGGTTTAGCTATTAGGTTGGTGCAAAAATAATGACGTAATAATGTCGTTTTTTGACGTTAAAAAATACGTCAAAAAACGACATTATTACGTCATTATTTTTGCACCAACCTAATATGATCTCCATTAAAAGAGGTTTGTCTACTGATGTGAAATCTGGAACATTTCCTGCGAACAAACTGCCTACATATGGATAGAAAATGTATATAGCAAGTACATAAAAATAGAAAGGGACATAAAACAAGGATATATTTTCTCATTGGATTTATTTAATCTATGCAGTAAGGTAATTCTAAGAACTAGAAGTCCTACCAGGATTTATTATCATTTGGTACAATCTTAAGATATACAGATGACAGTGTGTTGATGGTAGACAAAGAAAGGAAACTGCAGGTACTGCTAGATAAGGTAGTAAAGGAAAGTGGGAAGAGAGGACTAACCATCACTGGTAAGAAAATAAAATGTATGATTGTTAATTAACAAGACAGGCATCCCAGGATGCAATCTATGATGTCAAAATCAAGCAAATACAGAAATTTAACTATCTGGTTAGTGTTTTAATAGACAATGGAAAATGTGATATGGGAATACAAAAGCTTCCCGAAGCTAAACGAAGTATTAAACAAAAAATTTCATACGAAAAGCATGCTTAACTGCTATGTAATATCAGTCTTCTTATATGGCAGTGAATGCCAGATAATTTCCTCACAGATGAAGAGGAAACTTGAGACAATAGAGATGCTTTTACAAAAGAGTAATGACAATACCACAGATTGAGCAACAAGGAAGTTTTGGAAAAATGGAAACAAATGAATACTTATACTTAAAATGAGAAAGTTGAAATTTCTAGAACACATAAAGAGGAAAGAAGGCTTGGAGAAGGTAATATTCACAAGACATATTGAAGTCAAAAGGAGCAAAGGAGAACAGCTAGTAACATACCTAATGAGCTTGGATGGCAGAACAATGACTAGGAAGGATAGTAAGGAAACAAATATCATTTAAAGGATTGAAAGTTGTGGAGAGCCATGATTGGCAATATCATGAAGAGACATGGTACATAAAAGAAGAATAGATAAGATTACAAGAATGAAACCAAAACAAAATACTATTGTCGTCATCCATTTTTTATATTAATTTATTTTGTTTGCATTTAAAATGTAAAAAATGTAAATAAGGAAAGTTATTAGGTTGGTGCAAAAATAATGACATAATAATGTCGTTTTTTGACGTATTTTTTAACGTCAAAAAACAACATTATTACGTCATTTTTGCACCAACTTAATACTAAATAGAATAATCACATGAAGGTTTTTAATGAATGATAATACTTAGGACATGAACAACATAAGATTCACCAGTGGCACGTAGAAGTAGTAGTCAACTGCTAGAAGTGAGTCAAGTGAATTCCACAATGAATTTCCAACTGCAGACCAACATATACCATATTCATTACTGTATTTATGGGAATGGGGGCATACCCATTACTGTCCATAGGTACACTATAACAATAACTTATCATATTTTGATTTAAAATACAAAATAACAATTATGTACTTTCTTTGAAAGTCAAAGCTCAATCATTATCTATATTCTTTATAGTCTTAAGTTCTTACCCCCTTATGATCCATTCATATTACTTATCTCATTCATCATTACCATTTTCACAGTAAACCTCTACCTTGAGATTGCATTGTGGGAAAAACATGTAAAACAATCTCTCAAAATCACTCCAATTAAAATTTTTTTGAGAGAAAGCCATTTTTCCTCAAAAATTAGGGGTAGTACTGCATGTATAAAATTGTCAGCTCTTCTTAGGCTGTAGAATATTGCATAAGGACAATTGAAATGTTTTCCATTTTTGTGGTAATTGCCAAAAATGCTTGTATTGTCGATATCATGGTAATACTGGCAAACATCATAAAAAGAACAGACTTTGGACTTTCCTATATTTAAATTCACAGAAACC
Organism: Acanthosepion lycidas; assembly: GCA_963932145.1. Taxonomy (NCBI): domain Eukaryota; kingdom Metazoa; phylum Mollusca; class Cephalopoda; order Sepiida; family Sepiidae; genus Acanthosepion; species Acanthosepion lycidas. The sequence continues at coordinate 75,214,362 of OZ010587.1, forward strand.
TACTAAACTCTATCCACAACATGCTTGTAGAAAATACAAGTATATTCATCCACATGTAAAAAAGATTAAAAATAATGGAAGCACTAATAATAAAAAAGAAAAAGTCAACACTTTTGGAAAATAAAACATTCCTATAACTTCAGATACATACATAAAAAAGCCTCACATTTAGTTAAAAATAAAAATCATCCTTTTGTAAGTGTTCAGAGATGCAAAACTTTTAGAAAGTTTTTACACACTTTGTGTTCAGAAAAGAAAACACTTGTATGAACACACAGAAAAATAAAAAGTTTAATCACAGTGCTTTGTGAGTTGTCTTAAACAAAATATATATATATATATCATTTTTTCATGATCAGTAGAAACAACAGACATCAGTTATGACACTATCTTTAGTACAATTGTGAAGAACACAGGTTATTGAGAATTACTATGTCAGAAAAGTGGTAAGAAGATGAAAGAATTATGTTCCAATTAACATAATTTATGTTAGTATGCAGGTCAGTTGGTGTTAGGTTGACCTAGGTAGAGGTCAAGTTTAGTCATCATGACATGTAACAGTCAAAAGATAAAACAGGAAAAGCATCCCTTTCTAAGCATGACCTATATCAGGCAAAAAAGAGGTCAGGATAATATACTCTCATTTCAGGGTAGGGAATATAGGTCAAGGGGAATGAAATAAACTTTTTGTAGAAGTAAATAGGTCAAAGTGACATTAGGAATAACACACACACATATATATATATATTTGTGCGTATACATGTTGGGAACTAATTGATTTGTTGTTCACCATAGTAACATTTTAACAAAAATGTTACTTTAATTAAAAGAGGAAGCAATTTATTAAGAAAATTTTTTTAGAAAGTCCTTTAAGAGCCAGATCAGTAAATTTATGTCCATGTTCTTATCACATTTCACCTCTCTTGGCAGATCTTCTATTAACACAATGTGGGACATTTAATAAAAGTGATAAAAATAAACTAAATGAAATTGGTAGACTATATAACCAAAACACATATTTAAGAAAAAATATTAAATTTAAAATGCCAGCATCCCTCTCCTAATGCAACTAAAAGATAGTTATATTTGGCCTATGTCCCATAGCACTGGTACTGAAAAAAATACTCAAACCATACAGGAAAGCAAATAATAGCCTCATATATATATAAACAAAAATTCAAATCACCCACCTAATGTATTTAAGCAAATAGCAAAATTTATTGATAAAAGAATTGCAACTAATTCTAGCAGTATAAGAATATTTAATGAAAATAATAAATGTATGACTCAGAATTAAGAAAAAGTGGTTATTCAAAGAAATTAGAATACATAACTAAAAACAATACATACAAAAACAAAAAAGTAACATAATTTGGTTTAACCTCAGGAATAGTAGACTGTGCTTAGAAAAAAATTATCAATAACTTATAATAACCAAATTATTAAATAAGAAGAGTAAGATAATGGTTCGATGCTGATGTCTTAACAAATATTTACTTTGTAATTTAAATACTAATATAACAAATACAACACAAAGTATATAATTTAAATACTAATATAAAATAATATAATGACTTCAATACAAATCATATTAAAAAAAATTATAATTGGAAGAAAAATTTACAATTGGAAAAGTATTACTTACTAGCAGTAGAGCCTGGCATTGCCCGGGGATGTAACAGTAAGAGATAAATCCAGTATTGACCATCATAAAGACTGAAAAATAAAATTGACAAAGATTATTGTTTAAGGTTGATGGACATGCATGTCTTAATTAGTTTTATATTTTTTTTTTTTTTTTACCAATTGATCAAACCCAAACTCAAACAAAAACATTGTTTTCTATTGTTATGAGTCTACCAATTGAATAGAATTTTATTATAAACAATTGTCTTGTAAATGGAATTTTTAAAGCATTCTGAATGTAAAAATAAAGAAAAAAAGTGTGCAAGACAAGAAGAAACACTACCTGCCAAAAAAAAGTGAAATTTTGTTGAAATTGGTTGAAAAATGTAGGAAATCCGATCCCATATATAAACGAACACACACAAACAACCTCGGTTTTATAAGTATAACTCGATATGAGTTGTCCCCCCTTTCATTCTCGCGATGCCTCTTAATCATGTTTTCAAATTGATTTCATGCAAAAACAATTGTTTTTTCAATTTTTGGCGCTGTCAGAACCACTGCAACATAATTTTACGTAGTCCTGTGAAGTTTTGTTGAAATCAATTGAAAAATGTAGGAAATCCGATCCAATATATAAATGTACAGACACACACAATCTGTGTTTTATAATAAGATGAACTGACATGTAGACAAACATAAAAACCCATGAAAGTGTGTGTGTCGAAAACAAAACTCATGAATGTGTGCATATAACAACAGAATTAAAAAGACGCAAAAAATTAAAATGGAAAACAAAAACAAAAAAAAACACACAGAAAAATTGGAAATATATTTATTTAAATAATAGACCCTTGAAAAGTGGATGTTTCTATGAACTTTGAAGTCAGGGACATAACAAGAATTGATATGCACAATTGCAGTTAAGTAATTCTTCTGTATATAAAAAATAATATTATCAATGCTCTATTTTTAATATTGAACACTATATGAAAAACATCAGCTTTACTTTTGAATTATTACCTTCATGAATCTGAAATATATATGTTCATATATTCTTTTTATAGATACAAATATTTAAGTAAATGCTCTGTTTATAATAAACAGTATTAAGGACATTTACTGGCCTGAATGTCCAAGAAATTTTCATTGAAAATGTGTGTCCTCCGACAGGAATCGAACCTGTATCCTATATGGGACCATCATATAGCCTGACATGCTTTTACCAATTGAGCCACAGAGGAGCGTTTTGGTTAGCATGGTCAATATTACATTTTTACATTTGGATATGCATCAAGCAGATATGAATGTACGAGAGAAAATTACGGAGAATTGTAATTTAAAAACAGTAAAATCGACCTTGCTAACTGAAACACTCCTCTGTGATTCAATCGGTAGAAGCACGCCAGGCTATATGACGGCTCTGTATAGGATACAGGTTTGATTCCTGTCAGAGGACACATATTTTCTATGAAAATTTCTTGGACATTCAGGCTGGTAGATGTTGTTAATACTGTTTATTATAAACAGAGCATTTTCTTAAATATCTGTATCTATAAAAAGAACGTATAAACATAAAAAATGTCTTAATATATATATATATTAGGTTGGTGCAAAAATAATGTCGTTTTCTCACATATGGTACTATGCAAAAAAAAGACATTATTTTTGCACCAACCTTATATATATATATATATATATATATATATAAGGTTGGTGCAAAAATAATGTCTTTTTTTCACATAGTAACATATGTGAGAAAACGACATTATTTTTGCACCAACCTTATATATATATATATATATATATATATATATATATATATATATATATATGGACACCCATGTCTGAGTGGTTAAAATGTTCAATTTCTGACAATAAAACCCATTTTTGAATGTCATCATGATTGATTTGTCAGCAAGGGAACTTCTTGGTGTTATTACTCTGGGGAAGCAATCCCAGCATGCAGCACCTTTGGAAAGTGCCTGAAAACCATACCACAAGTTAACCTAAGCCTTATGAGTGAAACTAGGTAGACAGAACCGTTTGGAAGTTAGCACAAAGTCACAAATTTTTGTGACTGTTTGCAAATACCGACTTTGTCTAAACTGCTCATCATTCCAGATTATGCACACTTTCACAGAAACTGTAACTATGGTTCACTCCGCGCTGTTTATTTTTTATTAATCATTTTACTTCAAGCAAGGTAATAGAGCCACTAAAGCTCAATGGTTTCTGAGTGTTAGAAAACATGAAAAAAAAAAACTGTTGAGGAGAAAGAAAAATAAAAGAACAGGGATTAAAAAGACTGTAAATAACGATTGACATTGTATTTAAATTTTTGAAAAGCAAGAAGAGAGTTCCCCAAGTAAAAAATGTGATAGAAGAAACTATTAGCATAGAAGTTATGGTTTCATCTAATCATTTCAACTGTAAAATGATGAGACTTTGCTGACAATTAGTACTATGCTTAAATTCATAAAGCCTAAGTACCTATTTACACTGTTTGAACTGTTGCCCTCATCTTTGTTGCCATATTCATGACATTTCAGCTATTGTATGCTTTGACCATCTTCAGATGATTGGAATTTCAAATTGAATCCTTTATTTCATCCACCAGGGTAGATTGTTCTAGTTCCATGTGCTGTGCCTCTTTTGGATGTCTCAGTTATCTCCCTTTAACTCAACTCTTCAAGTTTTTTTTCAACTTTGGCAACAAAGCTGAGGACAACAGTCTGAACAATATAATAAGCGTAAATAAATACAATACTTAATCTCAGAAATAGATAGATAGCCTAAGTAGCATTGAGGAATGTTCATCAGAACAATTGAAAAAAGTTGCAGTATAAACAAGTGGGCTCTGTAGGTGTTGAACAAACATATATGTGCTTGAGCAGGTATCTGTGACAGTGACTGGCTACCCACCTTAGCAGATGGGTGTGCCTGGAAAAAGGAGAGTAGCTGGCCACATTATATATATATATATATATATATATATATAAAAAAAAGTTGCTTTAAAATTCAAAAATTTACTTACTGTAAATTAATGCACATGTATTTGAATTATTATTATTATTATTATTCTCCTGGGTGCACAGTTTCATGGTTCATGTCCACTCTTCAAGAGTCCTTTTTATATAAATTTGCATTTATTTTTTTTACTGTTACTGATGTGTGCATGCCAATGTTTGCTCATGTGTCCATCAGTCCATTCATAAATGCAAGTTCTCCACAAATAGTATACTTCCAATATGCACTCATAACAAACACACGCATGTTCAAACATGCTCATAAACAGATTTGTAATGGAATTTTTTTCAATTGTATATTTTTAATTATTATATATATTTTTTTATATTTTCATAATTATTAATTTTCATTATTTTGATATATATATATATATATTAAAATTAGATATTTGTTAAAATTTATGAAAATTATGTTATGTTGGTGTTTAAGTTACAAAGTAGATATTTGTTAAAATGTCTAGATTTACCCATCAATTTGTTTCTTTTGTTTCATAATTTGATTTGACTGTTAAAATTTATTGTATATAATTTTTTTTTTTTTTTTAGGCATAATTTACGTTCCATTTTTAGTATTATTTGCAGGTACTTTTTTATTATTTCCTATTTGATTTTTGTAGGTATATTTTTTCTTTTTGAATCCATATATATATATATATATGTTGTTCGCCTATTGAATTTGAATGACATTTTATGATCGTTCAACCTTTCCTTAAATGTTGTTTCAGTAGTTGCTACGTAATTTTTTGGTTCTGTGTTATTTAATACAGTTGCTTTATATATTATATTATTGGTTAAACATTTATTATCACGTGGTCAGTTATTTTTATCTTGACAATTACAATTGTTATTCTGATTTGTATTATTGTAATTGTTGTTAGTTTTTTATTATGCTTATTTATTATATTCTCTATATTATTCATACAATTGTAGCAGATTTTGATTGTAATCTTATTAATGATTTCTGAATGTTTCCTATTTTAGTATTTAAGTATTTATCAATTAATTTAAAGAATAATTTTCTGTTTTTGTTTTTAATGTATTATTATAAGGTGGTTTAAACCAAATTATATGTCTTTTTCTTTTATTTTTGTATGTATTGTTTTTATTTATATATTCTAATTTAGTCATATATACACTTTTTCTTAGTGCTGATTCATATATTTTTTATTTTCATAAAATATTTTTGCATTGCTAGAATTAGTAGCAATTCTTTTATTAATAGACATTGGTACATGTTTGTATACATTAGGCAGGTGATTTGAGCTTTTGGTTATGTATATAGGCTTATTATTTGTTTCATATGATTTATATATTTATATATATGCACACACCCATACACTTTTGGAATTTTTTTTTAACCCAATATATTACTATTACTTCAAACATTATTTTCTTAGATATCCATATGAGTAGATTCTCCATTTATTTTAAACAGACTAAATAAATACTATCAACCTGTGCAAGTAAAATACTGTTTAAAGTAAACTATGTTTATTAAGGGCTATAAAGGAGAGGAAATTGTGGAGAACCATGAATGGACATGACAGAAAAATAATATCTGTAGTGAGTAGCAGCCATTCTGTAAGTTTTGTGTCTTCAAAACATTTGGCAAGGCCAGAACTAATCAGCTCTTCAGAATATGAAGCAGAATTATTTGGCATGAACATACTCTTTAGCCTAAAGGCTCTTAATTTTGTCCCTTTCAAAAAACCACTTTTACAAGAAGTTTTAATAATTTTCTGGATTTATTATGATACTATTACCTTTGAAAGGATTTATAATTTTATTTGTAATACTATCCAAAACCATCACTCCACCTTGCCACTTTTCATTTAGCCTAGCCATCAACTCCAACCAATGTAGCTCTATATTCATTAAAAATATTTGTTGAGGAATCAGTTTCCCAACTTAAAGGTTTCTCCTCATGGTCTACTTATTTTCACGACTTGAGCCAGTATCCATATTCTGTGTTGTTAGTCTTGTTTACATTCACACCACCAGATGATTTAGATATTTTATTGCTGCTTAATTCACTTTTCTTTCTTATTAATTTTAATTTTTCTTAAATCACTTTTTTTTCTCCTCATCTTGTATAAGTTTTTAATTCATTTTTTGATTCTTCTCTAATTTCTGTTCATCTTTTCTGTAATTTCAAGCATTATGGTCCCATCACTCAATAACTTCACAAAGTCCTGTTTCTCTTTTGAACGTATATCTTTCTTATGGTACCTGTCAGTCCTTATATATCTTGAATTAAAAAAAAATATCAGTAACTATAATCTATATTTACAATATGAGAACCAGACATTAAATTACATAATAAAATCTCACACCATCAAATAAATTACTGCAAATATTTCTAATACAAACAGATACTTTCTGTCTGAATTTTTAGGAGGAGCAGCTATTATTTATATTATCTACATGCACACTGCTGTCCTCATCTTTGTTGTTATCAAAATGTTTCACTCGTTGTGCCCTCCAACCTTCATCAGGTATATGTTGATCTGACATACACAGTGAGTGCAATCCCCAAATTGAGTTGTACTGAAATCTCATATTCTGGTTCAGTGGAAAAAAAAGACAAGCAACAGAAATGTGAATAAGTCTAGTGAGTATTAACTGACAAGAAATATCGAAGCATGGTAAGTGGAATAATAAAAAACTACCATAGTTGTAAGATTGAATTATAGGTTTGGTTCAAAATTTCAAGGAGGTTACAAAGTATGACAGACATCTGAAGAAGGCTGAAGGTTACAACTGAAACATGAGCATGCTAGTTTGATTACAATAATAATTACTCATCTAAAAGATTTTGTCAAGAATTAGCAATTACTTAAATTTTTCCTCTTTCAATGTTCATTATGAATTTCTTTATAGCTTTTGTAGAAAACACAAACAAACCCACAGATTTTTATTATTGCAGTGAGTACAAATACAGACCCCACATTATTATCCAATTGTAAACTGGAGTGGAAACTGCTTCAATCTTGATAGATCAGTTAAAATAGTCATCTAACATGATTCAGAAGACAAAGTGAAGCAATGGTTTTGGCTAGTATTGCAGGGAGTAAAAGTACCTTCAAAATTAACAGTATAATAATAATTAGAACAATTTAAATATATTTCCCTAAAATAAATCTTGCTATGATGCACCATTTTTACTGTGTTGCAGTAACAAAAAAAATAAACAACTACAAACAGAAATTAGATCATTGCAATAAAGATAAGAATATAGTAATTTGGAGTTTAATGGAATTCTTGCTCAAGACTCATTAGTTTGTAAGCCAACAGACAGATCTCCCTCTACCATGTGAATTACAATACCTACCTAACCCTATACTTAGAGAGAGTACAGTAGATTGACAGGTATTTTCATTTTTCCCTAACTTTGAAAAGAATAAGTCAAAGTGACATACAATAGAATATAGGCCATCAAGAGTTAGTGCTGGTTTCTGGATAATTTAGATGTAGTCATACATAGAAATAAAAAGAAATGTATTTATATAATGTTCTGATAGGCCTTTTTGAAATAAGCAATTTCTAAATTCTGGATTACTTTTCTGAACATATATTTCTAAAATTTGTTTAGACATATTTCTTTAGTTTTCAACTATAAAATCTTTAATACTACCATCAGTGGTAATAAATTCTTAATTTTTCTCGTAAAAAAAAACAAACTATGTAAGCTTGAATATAGTAGGTTCTTTTCAAAAAAATTCTGAATGGATACATCTATATATATATATATATATATATATATATATATATTTACTTTTTCTCACCTCTCCAAAACATCAAGAATGCCTCATGAGAATCAAAAACTTGGATACAGCTTTGATTTGACAACATATTTTGTGCATCTGGAGCAGCCAGGTGTGTGGAACGTTTTGTACAAGGCCGAGAGCCACTCAAGGTAGAGGTTTAAAGAGTAAGAGGCACAGTTTATGTGGATATGTGGGGAAGGTTAACTTGAGACATCAACAGGTTAAGATTTTAGTGATTGGGGAAGCATTCTTACAGAAGTTGCTTCCACAAAACAGCAGTTCATGGGAAGAAGTGGCTTGAGTGGAACTTACTTCTCACCAATGGAATACAAAGGGAATAAGGCTGCATCATTACAATGTTCATAGCATGGCAGTTCTTAGCCATGAAGGTTAGTGCTGGTGGAACTAAGGAATGTAGTTTGTCTGAACACTTTCTGTTGTAACCTAGCAAGGGTTACTGAATGAGGAATAACCAAAATGAAGGTTGGCAATGAAATGGTAATCTTTATAATATCAACAAAATACAAAACTCGCCAGAAGCATGAAGTAGGTAAATCGCTGCTAGTGGTGGACTAGCTAGACAGCATATTACCCCCAACTTACAATAGTGTCCAACATATTTATGAGAATTGGGACATACCCATTAGTGTTCATAAGTACGGTATATAACACTTTCCATAGATATAGTGATAGAATAGCAAAAGACTTGCAACATTTAGTCTGTGAGAAAGGGGTTGTAGGGTGGAAAATTTGCAGTTAGAAAAAGTAAATTGATATAGAATGTCAATTCTCTTTAATAAAACTTGTTTTAAAGGACAACTGCTGCCTAATTATACTACATGTGTGTGTGTGTGAATGTGTATATATATATGATTAATATAAATAAAAGTTTGTCACCTTGTTGATTGATGTTACCTTCAGCATCCAGACTTTCATAGATGACCTGTCCATCCACTCTTCAGATATAGAATTAATATAAGTAAAAGGTCTGTCATTTAACTGGTTGATGTTACTTTCAGCATCCCAATGATAGAATTTAGAAAACTAAACATATGACAAAAATTGATAACTGTCCTAGTTTGAGTATATATATATATATATATATATATATATATATATATATATATATATATATATATATATATATATACACACACACACACACTTAATTTTCAATCCTCAAACTAGAAAAATTATCAATTTTTTTTTTTTCATGTTTAATTTTATAGTATAATAAAGTGTTTTCATAACTTAACACCTTTAAGCTTCAGGGCTTACAGAAAAAAAAACTGATAGTTTCTTGGGGCCAAATTGGGGGTTATATATACACAAACACATAGTATACAAATATATATATATATATATATATATATATATACACACACACACACACTTTAAAGGAACTGATATGCAAATTTTCAGGATAACAATTGAGACATTACTTATTGAACTATTTAGTTCATGCCACATTGACTGATAAACTCCTACAACAAAAGATTCTCAAATTGCCAAAAAACACACTCTTAAATTTGAAAAAAAATTCAACCTTAGCGTTATGACTGTATGTTCCAAAAGTTTGTATCCATTATCAATAACACATTTCAAAAGACATATTTCGATTCACATTACATTTTATTTTTATCTCGGATGCTACCTGAATTTTACCAAAAACAACATCATTTCCATGCTTGAAGGTGACTGAATGCAGAGTTGAAAGTACTTGCATATTTAAGAAAGACGTTATACAGATTATAATTTTAAAAAACAAGGATCATAACATTCATCAAGTGATGCATCTTTAAAATTTTGTTAGTGAAAGGATTTCGCCATTTTATATCATTAACTTAACTAATTTACTTTTTGTATGAATGATTCATTGTAACATATACACTTGTAGATGCAGATATATCCAAAGTAAATGCATATATGTATATGGACCTTCATACTAATATGAGTAGATAGGTTCACCTACTGTTCGGTTCACACTACTCCTTGGTCTTTTGAACAGGAGTAGAGATTTATCTCGTTTCCCCATTTAGGATTGGGTTTCTGGTTCCTTCTAATGTCTACTTCAACTCTATATTCCTAATGCTTGTCCTTTCTTATGCTAATACAACTTCACGTAGTAACCTTCTAGCTTGAGTGACTTTTGGGCTTTGTATTGGGTGAACATTAGTAAAAAAAAAAAAATAAATAAAAATTAAAGAAACATCTGAAGAGCCCAAATCTAGTTAAGTACAGATTCAAAATGTAGCTGAAGTTAATGCTTGTAAGTGTTTAAACTCATAAAAAATATCCTTTTGTACAAAGCTGGTTGGGTGTGTGCATGCACACACACCAATGTCACATTCAATTGCATCACAAAACACTTCTAAGAGAGACAACAGGCCTGTTCCATTAAAAAAAAAAAAAAAAAAATCCATTTTTCCTCTGTTCTTTCCGCTGAACACAAAGCATAAATTCCCCTCCCCAACTTAAGCTATATTATGGTGTTCCCTCTCCCCTGTCTCACAAATGACAAAACTTAGCTCCTGTGTTTTTCCATAGCACTCTGTGGGTTATATTTTATCTCTAATACATGAAACTATTTTCATGCATATTTCTTTTTTTTTTTTTATCTTTTTGGGAGCCTTTCTCTTAGTTTAGGTATTAGACTGCCACCCTCCTCTTGTTAAAAAAGAAAAAAAAACCCAAAAATAAACAGATTTTTTAAAAAAATAACTGTCATCCTTGTTCTTCAAATCATTGTATATCTATGATAATTTTTAAAGGTTCAAGGTGGTTTTTAAATGTCTGTTAATTCTAAATATCTTCACACATAAATAGACAATATATAATAAGAAAAATAATAATAAAAAGAATCAAAATTAAAAAGAATAAAAATAAGAAGAATATGAAGATAATAATAATTATTATCATTATTATTAAAAAAATAAAAAAAATGTCCTGATGTTACTCCAGGCATGGTTCTCATATTTTCTGATGTTAATTGATTAGAGGTGTTAACATATACATGTTTTGCTTTGGTGAATTACAGTAAATAACCTGTTCAGTACCACAGATTTTCTTGTCAGTTGCTTGACCTTACCAACTGGGCATGCCCACTGCAATCTGATGCACGGTACATCTTGGTTTAGGCATAGGACTATTTGAAGAACATCATAGCAGGGTGTCCAGTGGGTTGCATTTTTGAAGGATGAAGTAACCAATTTGAGAGTCACATCTAGATACTTGGGAGCACCTCCAATCAGAGACAGTCTGAGTGAACTGGGTTACCCAACATGAATGCATTTCTAAATAGGCTCCACCTGTAAGGTTATGCACTAATCTTATCAAAACTTGTCACCATATTGCCCTCATCTGGCTGTGATGCATGTGCCTGTCATATCCTTATCACACTGGGTGTCATGATGGGCATATTAGTCTTAAAATATACAAACATGTTTCAATGAATAATATAGACATATTGTGTTTACTTATTTTCATACTGTCTTTTCCAGTTGTTGAATCAATTTCTTGATGTTAAGATGAAATTCATCAAGGAAGGCATCGTAGTTTTTTGCTGTTGTGATGGTGATTTTTAAAAATTCAAATTCTTAAGGCCCTCTATATCAAAATCAACCAACCAACACCTGACAAAATTTATTACAAATATAGCAACAACATATTAAAGTACATATAACATTTAATGCCATTTTACATTTCTACTAATTTCCAGTCAGCTCTTTTATATTGAAACACTTGTTTTTCAAAAAATTCCATAACTACAATGGATAAATTCTAAAACAATTATAACAGAACACATTCATGTGTGTTTCTAAGAATTCCCATCACAACGCAGTGCAGATTTTATCGCAGTTACAATAAGTTGTCTTTGTAATTTACTGCTGAAGATGATCTTGAAAAAGATCAAAGTACTTGAGCTAAAAGAATCTATGGCACCTTCCTTAAAGAATTTTGCACTCTCTCTCATTCAATAAAAATATGAAAAATTAACCAGTTTATTTTCTTAAGTCACAAGAGGCAACCTGAAAATTAACTTTTTCTTAATATTACATGCTGTGCAGAAACAAATAATTATAATGCCCATCACTGTTGAAACACTTTGAATGGTCGCAAAGAACCCAGTAAAAAACAAAAAAAACAAAAAACAAAACAAAAACTAAAGTCAAAATTATTTAAACACAGATGGGTATAGCTAGAATACTGAGGAGACTTGCTGTTACTCATTTTCCAGCATAACCACCAGTTGTCTGGCATGAACATAAAAAAAAAAATTTGAAAAAGTAAAACCTAGAAAGAGGAAAAGCCCAAAATGCAACTTACAAATTGGCAATGTCAACATCAACCAATTACAGAAGGTTAGTAGTAAGTGTTTTAACAGAGGATGGAAAATGTGACCCTGAGATCTGAACACACATTAGACTAGCAAAAGGGGCATTCCAAAAGCCAAGCAAAGGCTGAAAAATTCTTATAAAACATCCTTTTATATGGCAATGAGTGCTGAATAATCTCCCCACAGATGAGGAGAAAACTGGAGGCAGAAGTGTGGTTCTACAGAATTCCATGGACGGAACAAGCAAGCAACAAAGTCTTAAAGAAAGTGGCAACAAAAAGAATACTTATGTTCAGAATCAAGAGAGGGTTAAAAATCCTTTAGACACAATGAGGAAGCAGGGCTTTGAAAACTTAACCCTCACAGGGAATATTGATGATAAGAGAGATAGGGAGATCCAGCAAGCAGCCACATACTCAGCAAGCTTGTGTGAATGGATGATGGAACTTTCTTCTTAGCAATAGTAGAAAAACTGCTAAGAGATACAAGGGATAGGAAGTTGTGGTGAGCCATGGCCATCCATGGCCTGAAGGTATGTGACACATAGATTGATTGACTCATTTTCTATGAGTTATCAACCCTTTCTTAGTTATTTAAAGCCAGAAAATATTTTTAGATTGTAGGAAATTTTTTGAGGTAATAATGGTTTAGTGATATAAGTCTTATTAATTAACCCTTAACTGGAGGGAGAAGAGCTTCCCTTTCCCAAGGTTATTTGTACATAAGTGAATATAACAAACCTAACAAGAATTGCTCACAAATTAACAATTCCAAATCATTATCCATTACATTTCCCACACATCCAAGCTTACAGTACTTGATATTCCCAAGCAGTTACCCATCTAGGTACTGACCAGGCTTGATGTTGTTTAACTTCAGTGATCATACAGGAACCTGTGTTTCAACATGATATGGCTGTAAGCCATAACACATAGTTGAAGATCAAATATTGGAGGTCATTGAAAGAAACTTCGTTTATGGTCATTTTTAGACCAAGACTCTAAAGGACCATAAGGATTTTTGTTTTGCTTGTTGTATTAATCTTTTAATACTAATTGTCTTTGAGCAGAAATATACATGGTGGTAGTAAAATAAAAAAACAAACAAAAGAAGCAATGATAATAGTGGAGTATCAGTGACAACCATGAATCATGCTTACAATATAAGAAAACCAGGCATACAAATAGTATCAGTACCCATAACATGAAATGTTCTGTAATTGTTATTTAATAGCTATTTAGATGTCTACCAGTTTGCCCCCAGTTGCATAGCTACCAGGTTTGTTGTAGGTATAGCCTATAATCAGCATAACTGAGAGAATAGAAAAAGTAAAATTCTGTGGGACTTTGAAATTCAAATGGATCACTATATCCAAGCCAGCAGACCAAATCTTGTTAGAAATGAAAATGAAAGCATCTCTCTCAAGAAGCTAGATGTTGCTGTTCTCACAGATTACAAAGAAAAACCAAAAAGAGTGAACAGCCGGAAAAATATCTAAACCTTACCAGAAGACTAAATAAATGTGGAAAATAAAGAGGACAATTGTAACCATTACTATTCGTGTGTTTGGAATAGTCCCAAAGAGTCTTGCAAAAAAGATGTGAAGAATTGGCCATAGTTGAAGAATTGAAAGCATCAAGGCAACATAAAATAGATGATAACACTGAGAAGACTTGCTGCCACTTGATTTTCCTTGGTCATCAGACTGAAATAATAACAATTTATGTTGTTCAGACTGTTGTCCTCAATCATTATTGCCATATTCATGTTTCAGCTGTTGTACCCTATGGCCATTGTCAGGTGATATTAGCAGGAAAGGTGTGGTTTTAAGTTGATATCACCTGAAGAAGACTCAAGCGTACAACAGCTGAAACATTGTGAATATGGAAACAAAGATGAGGACAACAGGACAAACAATGTAAATAGTGTAAATAGTTACAATACCTCATCTCAGAAATATAGACAGATAATAATAACCGTTTGATATTGGTGAGAATATTGAGGAAGGTGATGAATATTTGGAAAGAGATGGTCACTAAGTAATTCTAGTATGAAGATACAAATAATAATGATCCAAATGTTGGATATGAGGAAAGATATACCATATATATTCGAGTATAGTGTGAGGTTTTATGATTAGTTTTTTATGCAAAATAATAGGGGCGGGGGGTTCATGTTATACAGAGGTAGTTTTTTTTGAAAAAACCTTCTACAAATAGAACTTCGTTCTACTATCAACAAGCTGACTGGGACTCATTCCATGATTTCCTCTGCGATGTCTCCTGGGATGTTGTCTTTATGCTCCCTGTCCAAGAATGTGCTTCTGAGGTCTCATCCTGGGTTAAAGCTGGAATCGATGTTTTCATCCCCTCAAGGAAATATAGGGTCAAGTCGCGCTCTTCACCCTGGTTCTCCGCTGCTGGCTCAGCCACCATTGCCCATAGGAACCACTTCTTTCACCTATTTTGTAGCAACATGTCTGACTGCAATAGACATCTCTTTGCCTCCGCCCGTAACAAGTGTAAGTGTGTCCTCAACGATGCTAAGTCACTATTTGCTGCTCGGATGAAGGAGCATATTGCATCTCGCAAATTTGGCTCCAAAGATTATTGGCGTTTCTGCAAGAGTGTATTGAACAATGGCAAACCCTCTATACCTCCTTTGTTCAACCAGTTCGAAGTCCTGACCTCCTCTGCTGACAAGGCTGAATGCTTTGCACAAAAATTTTCATTCAACTCAATGCTCGACTCTTCCGGTGTACCCATACCCGACTTCCCTCTTAGAACTGAGGCCCTATTGAGTGGGTTACACATAACCCTGTCTTTGGTATTGGGCATTATATCCAATTTAGACCCCAACAAGGCTAGTGGTGGGGATGGGATACCAGCCATTGTCTTGAAGAAATGCACACCTGAATTGGCGCCCGCCCTCTCTAAACTATATAACTACTGCCTCAAGAAATCTTGTTTTCCTGACTGCTGGATGTCTCTGATTCTTCCTGTCTTCAAGAACTCTGGCGACCCCTCTGACCCTTCTAATTACTGACCTATCAGTCTCCTACCCCTCTTTGGCAAAGTCTTCGAAGCCCTAATCAATGCTGAAGTGGTTAACCATCTTACATTGCTTACGGCCATCACTGAAACTGTCTACCAAGCTCTTCAAAATAACTGGGAAGCTTGTGCCATGGCCATAGACATCTCCAAAGTGTTTGATAGGGTTTGGCATGCTGGCCTTCTTTGCAAGCTCCAGGGTTATGGCATTACAGGTTGATTGTTTGACCTAATACAATCATTCCTGTCAAACCGTGAATTGAAGGTCGTTCTCAATGGATTCTCCTCCAGTTCCTATCCCACGAATGCAGGTGTTCCTCAAGGCTCCATCCTAGGCCCCACTCTATTCCTTATCTACATAAATGACCTTCCTGACGCCATAAATTCTCAAGTTGGCATCTATGTGGATGACACCACAATTTACTCCTGCCTCAAAAGCAAATCTAGTGTCGCTGACAAAACTAACCTGGCCGTGCATCTCGAAAAGGACCTCCAATCGGTTGTGAACTGGGGCAGGAATTGGCTGGTCAACTTTAATGCCTCAAAAACAAAACTGCTCTCTATTAATCACCACAGAGATCCTTCCCTGCCCTCCATTAGAATGTCTGATGCTCAACTTCTCGAGAGCACTTCTCTGCAGCTGCTCAGTCTCACGCTGACGGCTGACCTGAGATGGAACAAATACATTGAGTCAATTGCTTCGTCCAGCACAAGGAAAGTTGGCTCCCTGTGCCGCGCCAGGAAATTTTTCTCCCTGGAATCGATCCTCCAGATCTACAAATCAACATTTTGCCCTTGCATGGAGTATTGCTGACATATATGATCTGGAGCCCGTTCTGTTTGCCTCGAGGTTATTGATAGGCTCCAGAGGTGGATATGCAATATAATTGGTCCTGTTCTGGCATCTCGTCTACAGTCAGTCTCTCACAGACACACTGTTGCCTCTGTCTTTTTTACAAATACTTTCATGGCAATTCCTCTGAGGAGCTGCATTCGCTGGTTCCCAGACTTCATGAGTTCAAGCACCCTACGAGGCTGGTATCCTGCTATCACCCTTTCACTGTCAAAACTCCCAAATGTAGCCATCTCTTCTACTCCAATATCTTCATGTCTCGCACCTCTCGCATGTGTAACTCCCTTCCCTATTCCAGTTTCTCTGAGAGCTATAATCTCCAACTATTCAAATGTAATGCCAATTGACATCTCCAGTTGCCTTGATCTATTTACTATCCTTCTCCTCATCCTTTCCTCTATCACTCCTATCTGATCTTGCTCCAAATCTTCTGTAACTCCTTGTGTCCTAGTGGCTTCTCGCCTTGGTTGGGGTGAAATGGCTGAAAAAAAAAAAAAAAAAAAAAAAAAAAAAAGAAAAAAAAAAGAGAGTTAAAAATCATGTATTTTTTTGTGACCAGTTGCACTATACACAATATCTTTGGTGTGTGTGTGTGGAGGGGTAAATTAAGTAACCATAGCCTACCTATAGTAACACACCACAGCACACATTTGAACCATCTTAGTTTCAAGCAAAATAAAGAAAAAACAACATATGCATATACAGTGTAACCCGGATATAAGAGAGTTGTCGGGACCAGAGAAGAAGTCTCTTATATCCAGGTATGATCTAATTTATATACATTAACACAGGCTCTAATTTGGGACCAGAGAAAATCTCTTATATCCGGGTTACACTGTATAGTACTTTCTACTTAGAATGACTTGAATTATCATAACCCAACATATGTACCTCAACTTGAGGGAAACCCTGAATTATGTACCAGTGATACTGGCAAAAAAGTTGTCATTGAAAAGGAAATACCTCAGCAATGTAAACACTTGCAAAATGAAGATGAATGCAAATTTGAAATAGGATGAAATCTATTTGTTGTAACCTAGGGAAGGTTGCTGAATAGAATAATCACACAAAGGTTGGTAATGCACAATAATACTTAGGACAAGAACAACACATACAGCCATGGCCAAAATTATGGAGCACCTATAAAAATTTGAGATAATAGTTTAAACCTACGTATTTCAAGATTAAGAATCGTACAGTGAACAATTGAGAGCAAACGTAAAATATTTAACAGTAGATTGTAGTATTTTTTTTTGCTTTAAAGCCTCTCTCAAGAGCTTTAGCTGAGTTTCATACTAAATTCATTCCAATATTCAAAATGATTTATTGTCATACTAAAAGTTGTTTCGTAATTTCCGGGTAATATTTGATTCCTACCAGTGTATATTTAATTGAAAATGCCTCCAAAGAATCAGCTTTCAAAGATTAAAAGGGCACAAATTGTTGCTTTATCTGGTGAAGGATATTCTCAGGTAGAAATTGCCAGGAAGATGGAATGTTCAAAGAAGGGGGTTCAAACAATGATTAAAAGGTACAAGGAAACAAAGTCTTTCAAAAACAGAAAAGGACAAGGCCGTAAAAAGTCTACAACCGCCAGGGAAGACAGATCTTAGAAAAGAGCATCCCTTGCAGATAGGAGGAAAAGTTTTTCAGAGCTTGCTGCTGAACTTAGGGAGGATGCAAACAAAAACATATCAGCTCGAACAGTGAGAAGAAGGTTATTAGAAGTGGGATTAAAAGGATGCAAAGCCAGGAAGAAGCCATACTTGTCTCAGGCCAACAAGAAAAAATGACTGGAATTTGCAAAAAACCATGAAAATTGGACACCTGATGATTGGGGCAAAATTGTTTGGTCTGACGAAAGTAACTTTGAGGTAAGTTAACAGCTTCTATTTCCTAAACTTTGGATGTAATAATTGAAATTTTTATGTGAATACACATCCATAACATTTATTCAAAAATTGTAACAAATTCTTTATTTTTCATCAGATTTTTGGCACCCCTGGAGCAGTTTATGTTCACCGTAGGGAAGGAGAGGCATTTCATCCTGATTGTGTGGTTCCAACTGTAAAATTTGGAGGAGGAAGCGTAATGATTTGGGGCTGCATGGCTTCTTCAGGCACTGGAATGTTGTACACATATGAGGGCAGAATGAACTCCACAATTTATACTAACATGCTGGACCAGGTTTACCGAACCTCTTTGACTAAAATATTTAATAATAACATTCCAAGTGATGTAATCTTCCAACAAGACAATGCTCCATGCCATATGTCAAAAGTTTCAATCGGTTGGTTTGAGAAAAAAGGGATTACAGTGATGAAGTGGCCCCCTCAATCTCCAGACCTAAATCCCATTGAAACTTTGTGGTCCCATTTAGGGAAAAGAGTGAGAATGCACAAATGTTCATCAAAAAAAGAATTAGAGGCCAAACTTCATGAAGATTGGCAGAAAATAGATCCTACCACCTGCAACAACTTAGTCAATAATATGCAAAAACGAATAAAAGCTGTTATAAAGGCAAAAGGAGGACATACCAAATATTGATTGTTGTTATTAATGTTTACTCCACTATTCTTAACCTTTAAATATATAAGTTTGAATCATAATTTTGATTTTTCATTGGTGCTCCATAATTTTGGCCAAGGCTGTATAAGACTTGCCAGTGGCACGTAGTAGTAATAGTCAACTGCTAGAAGTTGAAACGCTTGTTAAATTCAAAGAAAATATATTTAATATGGAGTTGGTCCTCCTTTAGCCTCACATACAGGTTTAATACATCTAGGAATGGAATCATACAGCTTCCTGACTTCATCCAGAGGAATTTTCAGCCATTCTTCCATTAACACCTGCTCCATCCCTATAAGACGACAGTGGAGGATAGTGGCTCCTAATTTGTTGCTCCAAAATGCACCACAAATGTTCAATAATATTAATATTTGGAGATTGGAGAGGATACTCCATGAATGTTTCCTTACAAGAAAACAGCTGATATTAGCATTATGCATGGAAAGTGGAATGAGAACAATTCATCCCTATACATTAAATGAAGGTTTCAGATCAAAATTTCAGGTAGGTTACTGAGTACAACAGATATTGAATAAAAGTGGAGGGCACAATATGCTGAAATGCTTTGAGTGTAACAATCATGGGAATACTGGATTAAATGAAAAGGTATATAATATTAAAAATCTAGTAATATGTTTGGCTTAAATGTGTTTGAATTGAGAATCAGAATCCAACTCTGAATGCTGCTCTTAACTGATCGTTTCTTTTGGGGTTTTTTTTTTTTTTTTATACATTTTAAGATTCTAGAAACATTTTTAAAATGCATTTAAAAGATTAAATTTAAGATCCAAAATATTTTCTATGTACATTGTTCAGACCATTGTCCTCATCTTTATTGTCATATTCCCAACGTTTCGGCTGTTGTACACTCCTGCCTTCTTCAGGTGATATACATTGGAATTTCAAACTAAACCCTTCATTTCATCCACTGGGGTAAATTGTTCTAGTTTCATGTGCAATGTATTTCCTAGATATCTCAGTTTCAGCTATTTCCCTTTAGTAACTCAACTCTTCAAGTTGTGTTCACCTCCGCTGAGGCCAGCTATTAACCTCACAACACTTTGGGTCAAGTCACTGGATTACTTCAGTCAACACTTTTATCCACCAGACCATAGGGTTATGAACACCTCTCATTACAAATTTTCTGAACAAAAACGTCTCAAGTGAGAAATGGTTTCTGGAGTGACAAATATGCAAACCAGGAACAACATGGAGTGACCAACCAGAAGTAACGGCAGAAGAGTTGCAGTGTTGTTTACACTATCACTCTGATAAAGCAGTAGCAAGTTATAGTATAAACATTTTCAATGATAATGCCATGTTTCATTTGTGTAACATTCTTAAAACATAGACAATAATCTCATTAGACAAATTTTTAGTGAGGCAGAGGTCCAGTGAGTCCCAAGCAAAGTTGTGTGGTATGAAGAGGCAGGAAAGAATAGACCCCAGAAAGACAGTTACCTAGTGTTTTTACTAAAATTTGTATTTGTTTCATGTAGACTTACTGTAACTTACTGTGTAAACTGAAAGTTCTTTCATTGAGCAGCATATGTGGCCAAGCGTGATGGTCTTGTTCAAATTGTTGATCATGCCCTTCCAAACAATAACAACTCTCTCCTTCCACTTACACCATTAACTCTCTGTATAGATATGGTAAAAATTTTCATCTATATTTGATCTGTTTAGTATTGTATTTATCTTTTTTAGTGTTAGATTTTATAATTTTCATTGGTTTTGTGCATGAACTTTGTGCACAAAGCACTGTTGTAAAAGTTTAAATAAGCAATCATCTGGAGTCCAGGAATGGATCAATCCATTTAACATTGATTCCTTTGAAGAAAATAGTTTTGGTTTGCAAACATTTCCGATCATAAGTGGGCTTCAAGTTCTTCAGTACTGCTAAATAAGTGAGTTCAGTCTTCAGTGGGTTTAATATTAGGTTGGTGCAAAAATAATGTCGTTTTCTCACATATGTTACTATGTGAGAAAACGACATTATTTTTGCACCAACCTAATATATTGAAAGGCTAATATTAAAACTGTTTATTTGTTATGATTTTTTGTCTTAAAAAGACATATTTCTGGAATAAAAGAAATTAAAAAATTATGCAAATAATGGATTGTGAAAAAAATAAAGAGAAAAAGGAGAGACTGACTTCAACATGGAATCAAGAGTTGAAATATTAAATCAACTAACATAACTTCAATGTGTTTGTTGAGACATAACTCCTAACTTAACTAAATATATTGAACACATGAATCATACCATATTTTTGCAATCATCATAATTCACAATCAACAGCAGTTCATAGAAACAAGCAAATACTTACTCAGATCGCCCACACAAAATGTTCTAGTCTGCCTAGACACCTGGTAATTAAACAGGCTACATGTTGTCTGGACAGCACTCTTAACAGTGGTTCTGATAGCAGTTTCAAACCAGCTTGGTCAGGAGTCATACACAGCTGCTCAATGAATCTAACATATGCTGCTCAATGAAAGAACTTTCAGTTTATACAGTAAGTCTGCATGAAACAAATAGAAACTTTCTATTTACACTATTTAAATCATTCAGCTGTTGTTCTCATGTTTATTGCTATATTTGTGACATTTTGGCCATCGTACACTCTGACCTTCTTCAGGTGATATATGTTGGAATTTTGAATTGAACCCTTCATTTACTCCATGTGAGTAGATTGTTCTATATGCCATGCAATTTTTTTTTTTTTTGGATATCTTAGTATTAGTTAATTCCTTTTTGTAACTCAACTCCCCAGTTTTTGTTCCCTCTGCTGTGGTCAAGTATTGAACTCACAACTCTGGGTCAACTCACTTTTTGGATTACTGAACCAACACTTTTATCCACTCGGCCATGTGACCTTGGAGAGTTGAGTTACTAAAGTTGAGTTACAACGGCTGAAATGTCATGAATATGTTAATAAAAATGTGGACAAGTGTCTGAATGATGTAAATAGTTACAATACCTCACCTCTTATGTGCATGTGGCCCAGTGGTTAGAACGTTTACATTCTGACTATGAGACCAGATTTTGAATCTCACCATGGTTGATTTGTCAGGAAGGACAATTCTTGATGTTATCGGACTGGAGGGTTGATCCCCGTGTGTGGCACCTTTGGAAAATGCCTGAAAACCATACCATAGTTTAACCCAAGCCTTGTGAGTGAAATTGGATAGATGGAATACTTGAGTGCTGTTGATTGATGTCCTAGCACAAAGTCACAAGTCACTGTAGCCAAGTGTGATGGTCTTGTTCAAAGTGTTGATCATGCTAGATAACATGCTCTTTCCCAGAAACTATAACTAAGGTCTGGCTCAGCATAGTTGCAGTATAAAACACAGGTGTACTCTCTAGGTGTTGAATAAACACAAATGCACCTGAGCAAGCATCTGCAATAGGGATTGGCCAGCCACCCTAGTAGACGGATATCCTCGAATACAAGTGACCAGCTATACATACCTCACCTCAGAAATATAGACAGATACAAACATTCTACATTACACACACAAAAAAACATTTTTTCCTTTTCTTGCAATCTCTTAAATTGTTATATAAAATGTGTTTATTATAAACCTTGTTTATTTGTTATTTCTTGATGGAGTTTTGATACTCAAATTATAATCCAGTTTGTGTGAATGAATCAATGCTCAAGTTCTCCATACTTGTGGCCTTGTTCGAAACTAAGCTCAGCTTAGTAAATGACTACTATTCAGACCATCCCACTATACTGAATAGATGATATTAATAAATAATAGTTAACCCTTTGCCTTTCCTGCACATCATATATGATGCGTAGGGCATATGATTTCCATAGAAATGCATGGAGCATCATATATGGTGCACATGAGCCATGATTTTAAAGAGTGATAAAGCTAAGGATGCTCAAGAAAAGAGTCTACTATTGAGTAGGATGTCTGAGGAATGGCCTAATCTAACATACTGTGCATTATATATGACCACAGGAGGCTTGCTTGTTTTCAGTTTTATATCTATTGCAAGACAACTCAGCTTATTTGGCAAATAGAATATGCTAACATATAGTGTTTCACATAATCAAAACCTGTGCATTACATGTG
Source organism: Acanthosepion lycidas (assembly GCA_963932145.1). NCBI lineage: Eukaryota > Metazoa > Mollusca > Cephalopoda > Sepiida > Sepiidae > Acanthosepion > Acanthosepion lycidas. The sequence continues at coordinate 75,237,686 of OZ010587.1, forward strand.
ATGCACAGAGTGTAGTGTAAATAACTTTATGATTTGCATGTATTTGTTTGTATCTTTCTATTATGTGAAACACTATATACCAACACATTTTATTTGCCAAATAAGTTGCCTTGCAATAGTTATAAATCTGAAAACAAGCATGAATGTTTGGATAGTATACATGAAAATGCCCTGGACATGTGAAGGGTTAATAATATTTAGTCTAACAATAATAAAAATTCAAAATAGTTTTTAATTTTTGTCTTAGCGGACTCATCAATATAAGTCAGTATAAAAGACCCAGAATTTAAAGAAAATAATGACTTTTGCTTTACTCTTTATTCAGGTCAGAAAGTAAAAATTTCCATTTTGTTTAAAAATTCTCTTTTTTTTTTCTTCTCTTTTTTTCTTTTGTAGAAAAAATTTATTGGAAAAAAATATGGCAACTTTAAAAATTGTCTTATTGATTTTTTTTGTTTCTAGCAGAGTAGAAAATGTTGTAAGCGCTTTCATTCATTTGTCATTTTATTTATGGTAAGTGTGTGCTGGTGCCAAGTCAGTTCCAGTCAATAAAAGACACAAATGTAGCTTTTACAATCACCAGAAAAGATCTTCTCAGAAAGCAAGACATTTACTTGACAGTGTGCCATATTCCTATCTCTAAATTCATACAAACTAAAGATAGCAAGAAATTATTGTAGGTTTTCAATGTCTGGGAAAAAAAAAATTCTTTTGTTTTCTAAACTTTTGTGATGAGGCATTTTTTATTATCTTACAAATTATCTGGTCTAGTGTCGTCATTCCAATATTTCAACCAACCTATTCTTCAACATTCCTCAAATTTACTTTGAATCTAATAATCTTTGAATGTCATCAGGTATTTCCATTTTTATAATTTGTCAGCTCCTCAAAAGAAAAAATTCATATCTAAAAATCAAAGACACATGCTCATTCAAAAAAAGATTGTGTCTGACCAAAACTCCAATAATATATTGTGAATATATCTCATTAATTAACCCATAGCTGGGAGGAGGCAAAGAGATGGATTTATACTTTTCCCAAGGTTATTTGCATATAAGTGGATATAATGAACCCAACTGGAATTGGAACTCAGCTCTCCAATTAACAATGCCATGCCATTATCCATTCCAGCACTCACACATTCAAGTTTGCAGTAACTGGTATTCCCAAGCAGTCACTATACTGTTATTTAGCTACATAATAATATCACAACTTAATGCTTCTGGTTATCATTTTTCCATTTGGAAGGTATAATCAATAAACAGAAGCCTTGTGTTCTTTGGACAACAAAAAGAAAAATCATTTCTAAATGTTGAGTGTGGCTACAAGGAATTTAGTGAATTCTACATGTCCTATACATATGCAGTAGTGTTCAAACCATCTTCCATGATGTCCCCTGAGCGAGGAGAAGTACAATCAAAGTCATGGTAGCAATAATTGTATCCTTGTTGGTGCCATATACACTGTGAGGTGAGTGGGACTAGTATTAAATTGGAACATGATTTGATAAAATTTTTCCATTCCATGTATGGTTACAGTCCTTGTTAATTGTCAGCAGTCCCTTTCTTGAATTACCTTTGGATGTCAAGACTTTCCATGAACTGCTGATATATGTCCACAATTCATATATTCCTGGTATGCCCTACTGTTACCTGAGAAAAAAACACACAGAGTATGATTCCAGCCACTTCTTTCTCTGAAGAATTTCCTTAACTGTCAGGCTGAAACCTCCTCCTTATGTGAATTCCATACACTGCAGCTCATCATGAGGAAATATGTAAACCACAAGGATTAGTGATTAAGGAAAAAAACCTTCAAGTCATTTATGTCAGCTGAAAGTTGATTTTACTAAACTTAGCTTAGTTTGGCACAAGGCCAAACATGGGACAGGTAATGAGAAGTGAACTCATCACAGTAGCAGTTATTTATCTGCCTCTGCACAAGGGAAAATTTTACATGGGTTTGTTTGTTTTGTGTAATGGCACATCAACATCTGTAGGTCCTTTTTGATGCTGATCCCTTATTTAGTATACTTATTTGTAAAAAAGTTTGTAGTTAAATCATTTAGGGATGAGTTTTTTGTTAAAGAGGTTCTAAAGAAAAAAAAACATTTTTTTGATTGTGAGAGATTACATATTTGTGTAAATCCTCACCTGTTTTATAAAGAGTGTTATTCAAGTTGGTTTGTCAGCTTACTTTTTTTTGATAGAATTTTTCCAAGACCTGGTACAGACTATAAGTATGAAATTTGACACAGGGCCAGTTTAATGTGGGTTTACTCTCTCCACATACATGGAGTAGTGGTAAATTGCTCAATCTTAGTCAGCACTTTCAAGCAAAAGTGACTGACTGAACGCTCCCTTTCAAGTGCAATGGGGAAGGTATGATGTAGCAAAATGTTCATTATCGCCTCCAACCATGAATGGATGGGATTCTGAGTGGGCTGAGTAAGTTAAATTGTTGTCTGTTCACAATGTTTTTTTTTTTCAACTTACAAATGTGCACACCTGTACAGATATACAGGTAGATTTATTCATGTATTTGTATATATTTTTCTGTCTCATATATACAGGAATATGTGTGCGTGTAAATCTTTGAGTGTCAGTAGTGAATCAATTTATTGATTGATCAATATAAAATCAAAAAATTATCAGTTTCTCTTCATGTCTTAGAATGGTCGCCATAAAAATTTATTTGTGTCAGTTTTTAAAAATCAGCCGGATTCTTTTTGCCAGGAAAATAACATCATTTAACTCTATTTACATATTTCAATTGTGACCGACACATCTGTTGCAGGTTATGAATTTAACCAAAATTCACTGCTTGAAAAATTATTTCCAAAGTCAGGAAACCTAAAACCATGATTAATTTTACTTTTTTTTTAGTTTATTTATCAACAGATATTTGTTATATCAGTTTCATTATAAAAGGAACAGAGGCAAAAATCAGCACTTAGATTTATAGCTAAAGAGTATAAATATATTCTTTTTACTCACAGTTGCTTAAATGCTATCCTCAACATCATCACTTCCTAAATATAAATATAATTGCAAATGTTAATCATCCCTCAGCTTAATAATTATTAAAGTATTGTCACTGGTATGTTACTATGGCTGAGAGAGTAAAGTACAGATAAGCAAGGATGAATCCTTGACCTAACAAGAAAACTCAGGGGCTATGTAATTAGCAGCTAATAGACCTAGAGTTATCTCCTCCTTGATAATTTTGTTTTTCAATTTGAAAACAAAAGATCCAATTGTAATCTTATATTACAATATATTATTTTGTTGTGTTATAGTAACAAACATACTGAAATTGCATCATTAGAATAAAAAGAATAACCAGGAATTTTACTAGTACTACTAAGGAGTGATTTTTGCCAAGATTGTAATCATCGTTTTTCTTTTATTCAAATGATAATTGCGTGGAATTTGGATTGATTGATTTGTTTAACAGCATATCAACTCCTTATGGGTCATTTAATGCCAAAATTTATTTTCTTTTGAGCTTTGAAGTAATAAAATTATGATATATATTATTCTGCTTTCACAATTGAATACATGGTACATGATGCTCAG
>OZ010587.1:75246263-75408763 GCA_963932145.1 Acanthosepion lycidas
AAAACGGTAAAAGCCAAAATAGGCAAAGACAGTAACATTAACAGAGAATTATGAAATGAGTATATGAATGTACTGACTGCAATGAGGTGAGAGATATTGCGTTAAGGCATCTTTCAAATAAAGAGGATTTGTCTACTTACAAAATCAACATTTAAATTCCTTAGCCTGAAAATGAATCCTGGGTACTGCACACAAAGTTTGTGTGAGTGGAAAAGGAAACTGGTGAGCCAAGTTCAAATTCCGGACTCATCTGATGTGTTCCCTTTCACATGAATGTCCCTTAGAAAGGTATGAAGTCATCTCTTCTCACATGTGGAACTCTGTTCTGGCTTGTTACCTTCTCAACTATAATCTTCAAAAAGATAAATGCAATGCCAATCATAATCTTCTATCTCCTTGAATTCTGTTCTTTTATCATTCTCTCTCCTCAATCATGTTTTCTTGGCTCCTTTCACTCTCAGTTTGTTTATTAGCCATTTTCAAGGATTTGGATTGGGCTACTATAAATTATGTCTTGGTGCAACTGTAATTGTGAGATTACTTATTTCATTCCAATTGACCTAACAGCATTACTATTGGTTGAAATTTATGAAACCCTTCTCTTATAAGTTTTTAAGGAAAATTGTGTCATGGTGGCATTATCGCCTTGCTTGGGGCAAAAAACAAAACAGAAAATAGCTAGACTCTCTGCTCTTGAATAGCGACCAGTCTAACAGAAAGAAACTTTTGAATTTCAAACTGTGGGGAAGGCAACAGGATACTAATCTCTAATCTTTCTCTAGAAGGCATTTAGATATATTAAAACTTTAAAAAATGGAAATTGTGAAGGAGATAGGATTACTTATGTCCTGAAGGGACATGATATTAAAAAATTAAAAAACATAACTGGACACAAATCTCTAAAAAGAGAAATTAATAGATACGAGTTGAGTAACCAGATAAACAAATAATTAGATATAAACAAAATAAAGTCGCCAAAGAGGCGGAATGTAACAGATAAAGATAAGGATCTATGGATTTGTAGTGATCAGATAGATAGAAATACTGATATGTATAGACAGAAAGAGAGATAAACTGACAGACACAAGAAATTCAATCAAGTTGTAAGCAATTTCCTTTCAGGAACTTCAAAGAAACTGGCCAAGTCTTCATTTATTAAAACAAAACAAAGATAACTGATTAGAAAACGGTTCCACATTAATTTTTTCCTAAAATATCTTCAATGCGATTCTGTGCAGCAGAAAACTCTAAAAGGAAATCCAGTATTAATGAAATTTAGATAAAAAGAAAAAAGCCTGCAAAAAAACAGACTCGCATAAAAATTACAGAATTCTAGTACTTTTTTTTAAAACAGTAGAAAATGTCTTATGCAAAACCTTCAGAACTAGATAGTTTTCATAAATCAGACGTTTTCATCGAGTATCTTCTGGAAGTCGCCACTAAGTTTTCAAAAGGCCAAGTGATGTGTAGCTACATTCCAATATTTATGAGTAATGTCAAATATTAATATTTCTGCAGAAACCCTTATGAATATTCATGATGATTGGAACAAATAGAGACTATAAATAATATTACAGTTCATTTGTATAAGTGGTAAATTAAATTGATAAAGACAGACCAAAGAATTCATGGTATACTTTTTAAATAAAACATTTCTTTTTAACATTTCCAGTCACAAAAAAAAAAAAAAAAAAAGTATCACCTTGAAATAAAGGCACATTTGATTGGTATGAACACTAAGAAACACTGAGTATGAGTTTCAAATACAAACTTTAATCTACAGGTGACCCCACCCCCCAAAAAATTATTTTTGGTGTTCAGAATTTTAATTAAGAGATTGTATATGGTATACATTGTATAAAAGATTGTATATGATATTTTTCAAATATTATTGTTCAATGATTCTTTCAAACCAGTAACCCCATCTTTGTTTCAGTTAATGTACTCTCCAAAATTTCTCATATATATATATATATATATATATATATATATTGCATTCCATCAGGGAATTTTGACTCCAAAACCCACATTCAATCCAGTAATGTTAGCATCCATTGATTTTTGTCATATCCAACATCCTACAAAGAATATGAGCTCCTTTCTGCTAATCTATCCTCCTCCTGGTATCATACTGTTCATCAGTGAACTTACACACAATGTAACCTGGAGTTTGAACTCATTAATTCAGGGGAGAGTCAAGCTTAGCAAAGCAAACTAACATCTTTGTCAGACTATTGTCCTATTGGTTACTTTCATTTGTTCTTTTAAATATTTGTTTTAAATAAGTTTTCTAAGTATAAAGAATAGTTATCTTCAGTTTGTGTAGTGTTTTTTTCCTCTCAATTTTAAGCAGATACAGGTGATCCCATGATTAATATGATTGATGAAACTTCTCAAAAGGAAGTTCTTCTACACCATGACCCAAGGATGTGGATGATCATCGTTCTCCATTCACACAATCTAGTCTGGTAGGTGGCCCACCTGTCCATTTTGTAGTAACGTTCTGTGAGTGTCAAATTCCCCAAACCCTCATTATGTATTCTAGAAATTTCAGTTCTTTCTGAATATGTCTCCTTTTGGATTCCATTTTCCTTAAAACTTTGTCACTACTCAAATATTCAGTCCATGTTATTCTCAGCATTCTTCTGTAGAACCACATTTCTGTTAACTCAAGTCTCTTCTTCATCTGTGAGGAGATTGCCCAGCATTCACTGCCATATAGGAGGACTGATATTATATAACAGTTCAGTACTCTTTTCTTTGTTTCTGATGGAATTATCTTGTTTCTTATTACTTAACTTAGTTTAGAATGCATTGTTTGCTATCTCAATGCATGTTCAGTGTCACATTTTCTATCATCAGTCAAAACACTTCCCATATATTTAAATATTAGGTTGGTGCAAAAATAATGTCGTTTTTTGGCGTTAAAAAATAGATAAAAAAAACGACATTATTTTTGCACCAACCTAATATCTGTACTTGTCTACTTTTGACATTTCCAATTTGTAGTTCAATTCTTGGTTTTTTTCTGGTTGACAACCTGGATATGCATTATATATGTATAATAAATTTATCATTTATGGATTTTATCCATGTTAGATTTTAAATTCAAACATTTAATAAATGTTAACTATAAATGATTATAAAATACAAGCCATATGCATGTAACTCAATCAATTTTGGTGACAACTGCATTCCAATGTAATACAGATTTGGATGGCATAATGTTTATCAGCACAGAAAGAGGAAGTGGCAAATCACATTCAAATTCCAGTTGATTCTGCTTCACTCCCTTCACACTAATTCCCTTAGAAAAAGTATTAATCCATCTCCATCTGTCTTTGAATATGAAAGCATACTTAATTTTCTTGCCTTATGTGGCAGCCAGTCTAGGAGGAAAACTTTGAATTCACATCAGAAGTGGGCTTTTAAGAAACAACACTATTTCTCTATTATCAGTTCTTCAGAAAAGTGTGGTTAGAATTCTTTACAAGCTTTCACCACTACAAAATATCATCTATGTGAATAGTCTAGCATTTCAAATTTTAAACTGAAATGTTGGGTTGTCATACATTGAAACTGATGACAGATGCCATCATATTAAATAAGGAACAAGTAGGAGCTTTTTATAAATTCAAATGATTGATTGATTTGTTATCTATGGTTTTTCAACCCTTTGCAGATTATTTAAAACCAGAAAATATAGTAGAAGAAATTCGCTTTGCTTCCAAAAAACTGAGGGCATGAGCACAATGATGTCATTGGTGCCATGTTACAAATACAAACCAGGACACACTCATTCTGTCATTTATAAAAGAAAACTGTTAATGAATTAGCCCGCATGTACTACCTAAGGGGTTGATGGAATAAACCAGATGTTCTAGCTATGGATTATCTTTGAATGCATATAAAGTCAGTAGCAGTGAACAAGTCAGCAAAGCTGATGAGGTGAATGAGTGAATTTGTAGCTCTGTGACTTTTTGACAGTTTCCTAAAAGATTGTAAGGATTTTTTTTTTGAGATAATAATTATTTAGTAATATAAAACTTACTAATTAACCGATAGCTGGAGAAAGAAGAGGTGTATTTATATCTTTTCCCAGGGTATTTGCATGTAAGTGAATATAATCAACACAAATGGAATTGGAACTCTGCTCTCCGATTAACAATTCTGAAGCATTATTTATTACACCACCTGCACATCCAATCTTACAGCACCTAGTACTCACAGTCACCTATTAACATGATGACCAGGCCTGATGTTGTTTAACTTCAGTGATCATATGGGAACTGGAGTTTCAATGTGATGTGGCTATAAGCAAAACTTAAATATCATCATGAATAACTCCCAAATTATACAGCTTATCTGAAATATATAAATGTAATATAACCAATTAGACCCATCATACCAAGCACTAACAGTGCCCCCTACCACAAAGTAGTAAAAGTAATAGCAATTTCCATCATTCTCAATGTGAAAAGAAATGCATCCAAAATTCATAAGACTGAAAGAGTATAATTGGCAACATAAATACTAAATTCTAGCAACTGTCTACTGAACCGTAAATGCATTTAACTATCCCAAACATAAAAATTATAGCCACTCATTCTAGAACAAAAAATATAGTATCAACAATGTGTTGAAAGCTAAGATATACAGGGTGCAGCAGAAATACCTCCCACATAATGGTAAGACATTAGTGGCTATGGTATCTTTATCGAGCTAATATTTTACCATTATGTGGAAGGTACATCTGTGCCCTGTATAAGAAATATATAGGTGAGACATCAAAACATCTAAAGATCAAAACTTATGAACATAGAAGAGATCTTTGTCAGGATAACCCATTAAATTCCTTCATATCACATAAAAGAAGACTGGTTAAAACTTTGATTTTGAAAATGCTACCTTATAAAAAAAAATTTAATATGGAGAATTTTTTTATTACAATGATTTTCACCCTGTACAAGGCCCAAAAGCCACTTGAGGTAGAGAGTTATAGAGTAAGAGACACCATCCTAAACAAGGTGATAATACCATCAAGACACAAGGGGTCACTGGAAATGAAAGAGAAAGAAAGACTTTATAAAGAACCAAAAACCAAATCCTAAACAGGAAACAAAAGACTGAGGAGGAGTGTGAACTGGATGATAGGAAAACTTGTCTACAACTTTTGAGGGGAAAAATACGTAAATAAACAGTAAATAAAATTCCAGAGATTTAGGTGGAAAAATTATAAGTATCAGGTTGAAGTAGAATTTAGAAGGAAGCGGAAACCTAATCTTGAACAGGGAACAAGGAATAAATCTAATGATGATTAATAGATAATTAGCATACATACAATAAATCCCCACAAACCACATGTCTTCATATCGATATTCATAAAACCTATACTTAAAGAATGTAAGAACCAAATATTTGCAGATGATGTAACTTAGTATTACACATTCATTTCCAACATTTGTCCTATTTATTATATGAATCCTAAACAGAAGACAAGGGAAAAGCCTAACGACTATTAATAAATAATCACCATACAATGAATCCCCACAAAACACTTCTTCATATCAATATTCATAAAACCTACACTTAAAGAATGTAGGAACCAAATCTTTGCAAAGATATAACTGAATATTACAGATTCAATTCCAACATTTGTTCTATTTATTATACAATTTGAAACGCACTAATAAACCCAATTTTTATTAGGTTGGTGCAAAAATAATGACGCAATAATGTCGTTTTTTGACGTTAAAAAACGACATTATTACGTCATTATTTTTGCACCAACCTAATAATACACAATTAAATTAGATTGATATTTCAAGAATTAAACATAAGCAGAGATGCCATAAAGCATGCACATAATGTCCACACAACCAATAAAAATAAAACAAACATAGAATTGATAAACTGATGCATACCTGGCATCTCAACTTTAACCACTTTCCCACAGCCAAGACATGGCTTTCCTTGGTTCTTTCTTTTCTACAAATAATTTCATGGCAATTGTTCTGATGAGCTTTCCTCTTTGGTACCTCGACTGCACGATTTTAAGCATACTACTAAATTGGCAACCAAATCTCACCATTTTACTATTGAACTAGTAAGATACAACCATTTCATTTCTTTTTGTCTTACTTTTCATCTCTTCTGGTTTCTTGTTTCCCTGCCAATAATTTTCAAAAATTTAAATGCAATGCCAATCAGAACCTTCTGTCTTCCTGAACCCTATTCTGTTATTGCCCTTTTGTCTTACTAAAATCTTCTGATTCTCTTTCACTCTAAGTAACCCATTGCACCTTAGTGGCATTATTGCCTTGCAATAAATGATTGAAATAAATGATGAAATGAATTAAAATATACATGTGATGTCTACACACAAATGAAAACGAATCAACATAGAATTTAAAAATTGATACACAACTCTACATTATTTCACTTCACCAAAATTTCTGATGCAGTGAAATTAAATAGTAAATATGTTAATTTAGCTTGATATGTTAGATTTAATCCATATATATATATATATATATATATATATATATATATATATAAAGTATAATTTTAAGGTATTCTATGTTTATGGGTTAAAGTGCTCAATATCAGAAATAGAGTGTATGTAAATATAAAATGGACACTGAGGTCAATATCCTGTGGCAACAATTTTGTTTCATGCTTAAACATAATTGATGACCAGATGATTGCATTTAAGCATGAAATAGTCCATTGCCACTTCACCTGGGAAAGCTGGAGAATTAATCACCCAACATGTTTTGCTGGAAGTAACGATGATGAGAATACTGATAAAAAATTGAAATTGTTTCAAATATCAGCTGTCCATCATTTTTAAGCCAATGATTCTGTCTTCTTTTACTTGGAGAATGGCAGCAGGAAACACAATAATAATGAAAACCAAAAATCCAACTTAAAAGACTGACATGAAAGACCCTATCCTTGGAAAAAAAATAACAAAAGAAAAAAAAACGCAATAAAAACCTGTCGAACACTTACAGAGAATTATCGATTTAGGAATATATTTGAACACAATATATGTTATCGATCAGTGAAATATCAATAATTTACAAGTTTTTATTTTGTTCCAGAAAAATAATCAATTCAGTTTTTTTTCTTTTGTTCTTAACCTTTTTTTATTTTTAAATTGGTCTCTGTGATATTAAAGGATTTATTTACAAATAAGTCTCACCTTTTTAACTTTTTAACTGTAGATTCTTGTCTGAATTTTGTGGCATGTGAGTGGGTGGGGATTATTCACACACCTTTCCTCCCAAGGAATAACTGAACAATATTCTGGAAAACAACAAACATCTAAAAAAGGTCAGAGAATATACAGCAGAAAAGTTGTAAAAAACAAACAACAACAACAATGAAGAAAAATAGTTCCCCTCCAAAAAAAAGACATATACAATAAATATAAAAATTTAATGTGTTAAGAAAAATATGATTGTGCTTAGTTTAATTTGTAATGTATATAAATGTAGGAAAAAAAAATGTAAATGTTTATAAGATAGCAAGTGTCACAAAACACTGTTTCAGACCCCTAACCAGGGTTGGGCACCTTGATCAGGAGGTTTGGGGGTAGTAAGCGCTGGTCATCTGTGTGTGTGTGTGTGTGTGTGTGTGTGTATATATATATATATATATATATATATATTATATATATATATATATACGCACAACCTTAAAATTTAAATTCAAACTCAGTGTTGCAACCGCATGTTCCAAAACAATAACATTTCTCATGGCATTTTTTCGGATTACATCTCTATTTTCGTTGTCCTCTTATTACCGAGAAGTAAGAACAAGATCTACTTCCATACCTGATAATGTTTTTAGGAACAGACGAAAGCTTGTAAAAGATTAAAAAGACCTTATGCAACTGGAATTTATAACTGGGGATCATATCATTCATATTCTGGTTCGGGGTTGATGTATCTTATTTATATTGTTTGCAAAGATGTATTCTCGCCATTTAAATCATTAACCTCTATATTTGTTTTTTGTATGAATGATTCATGAATTTATAAATTATAATTGCACCTTTTAATTGAAATATATATGTTCAAACAAGTTTGATTAAAAAGAATTTTTCTGTTTAATTTTTTATTATATTTTTCCTATTTTTGGACAAAGTGTTGAGTATTGTGTTCAGAGTTGTGGATAAAATGTCTAAAGTTCATATTTTGTTATTTTTGCTCAAGAACATTCGACTATCGCAGTCATTATCAAGAACCAATATGGTGTCTGTATGGGAGTTAGAATTCCTTTGCCCACATCCTGGTATTCTTTGGGAAGCTGGATGTTTGAAATGGCCTAGTGTAACATCATGTGTAATGTCTACTGAGAACGGGGCTGCACAAAATGAGTACTTGCTGCTTAAATATATATATATATATATATATATATATATATATATAGTGATTGCTACATCTTATGTAGATGCAAGCTGCCCCTTCACACTTTGCATCATTGGTGATGACTTCAGTCATGTTTCTGCATCCATACCCCACCAGATGACTCTTGAGACCAGATAAGATGTTAAGACATCTGCACATCATTGGATTATAGTGACAAAGGTTTGTGCAGCACAGGTGCAACTCTGAGTCTCTTGATCTGTGTAATTATGCAAAGGCCAGCCATGTTTCACCAACCATCTGGCTGCAATCGCAAATCATCCCCATTCCTAAAAAGGGTGATTTGACATTACCAACCAATTATCGCATTTTTTCATTGCTTCCTATAGCTGCAAAAATCTATAACAAGCTTCTTCTAAATTGAATTCACGCTGAAGTTGAACCCATTCTATGCAAAAACCAAAATGGTTTCCACCCAGGTTGTTCCACTCTTGGACAAATCCTCACATTGCATAGAATAATTGAGGAAATCACATTCTGCAATAAAACTCAGTCAACCACGAGAATATGTTTGAAATTCTTGAACTCTACGGCATACCAGTAGAAATCATTGAAGCAATCAAAGTATTGTACACCAAGACACACAGGCCACTGTCCTGACCCCAGATGGAGAAACAGAACCTTTCGATATTCTGGCTGGCATTCTCCAAGGGGACACACTTGCACCTTTCCTTTTCATCATTGTAATAGACTACATCATGCGTATATTAGTGGATACAATCAAAGAAAATGGACTGATGAATCAGCCTAGAAGCTGCTCACGTCATTCTGCACTTTACATCACCGATGCTGATTTTGCCAATGACATTGCACTGTTGTCTGACAACCTCATTAGTGCCCAAGCACTCCTTTCTTCTCTTGAATCAGCAGCTAACTGTGCAGGTCTACACCTAAATGAAACCAAAACTGAGTGTATGCCAATTAACATTCGCAACAATCACGAGATCAAAACACTCTCAGATAACATCCTCAAATGTGTTGAAGACTACAAGTATCTAGGATCACACATCAAGAACTCTGAGAAAGACTTCAACATTAGAAAAGGTATAGCATGGACTGCTTGTAACAAAATGGATAAGATCTGGAAATCCAATCTTGCTCGTCAATTCAAAATCCAACTTTTCCGCGTACTTATTGAGCCAATCTTACTCTATGGCTCTGAAACTTGGACTCTCAGCAAAACAACAGTGCTGTTTAGATGGATGTTATACACGTCTTTTAAGAAGAGTGCTTAATCTCTCATGGCAAAACCACCCAACTCTAGAAATGATATATGGTGACTTGCCGAGAGTATCAACTTTAGTTTGTAAGAGACGTGTCCAGTTTGCTGGGCATTGTGCATGTGCCACAGATGAACTTGTGTCATCATTTGTACTCAGGAGGCACCCATCATCTGACAATCGATCACGCAAGTTAACCTTTCCAGATAGGATAAAACGAGACACATTGATCCCTAAGGAAGATCTTTTAGGTGCTATGACAGATAGGGAATACTGGAGAGGTGTAGTAAGTTCAATCTCGGCTGAGGCCGCAAGATGATGATGATGATGAGTCACCATGATTAAAACCCAGTGACAAACCTATAGGAGATTAACTAGTAATCACATCAACTTCAGATTTGCCCAGAGTTTTCCCTCTCATCCGATGTTATACATATATACACATGATATAATGCTGCATATGCTAGATGGCTGTTGATCCCACAAGAGGCTTCATCCAGCCTTTTGTCAGGCCTTGTTTTTATTCTACTGGGAGCCTAGCCTCCCTCCTCACCAGTCAAGCCTGGTGGAGGAACTGGTTTAGTTGGTGATATCCTGACTATGAAGAAGGTAATAGTGGGATACATCTTACCAGTAGGAGCCACCTCTCTCTCTCTCTCTATAATATATATATATATATATATATATTACATGCAAACACATACATAAGTGGATATTGAGGTCAACACAGAGCGGCCAGTGTTTCATACTTGAATGCAATCTTCAGGCCATGTTATTATTACTCTGTGTGTGTGTGTGTGTGTGTATATATATATATATATATATATATATATATATATATATATATGCACACAGTAATTCACCTTAAAACCTCACTAGTGCAAGTTTAGGAATACTCACAGATTTCTTCAATAGAAGTGAGATTCCTTCCAAAAATAATACAAGACATGAAGAAAAAAAAAAACAATAAAATTCCCCAGAAGAATGAGTCCCACTTCATTGTTTATTTCATGTCCCATTGAAAAAGGACACAGGTGTGTCCAAAAATTCTGACTTTGAAAACTTTCTCTTCATGCTTGGGTTTAGTCAAATAGGCCTACTAATATATAATAAATATCATTCAGTCTTATTGACAATATTTTTATCATGTTGTGGTCTTTTTATTCCTCAAATTACATTAACTGGCCTATTAAATTCACATATTGCAAGGAGCACATCTGGACCATCTTTCATTTTAATCACATACATACATACATAGTTTTTGCTGAAAATTTCTCAGCTCAATTCCCATTCCAAAATCGAAGTTGTTAATTTGGCCCTATAGCAGGAAAGTATTTTTTTTTTTAAATATTGGAAGGTTCCAGTTTGCACAATCCTTGCATTTCTTTTTATATCTATTTCAGATCAGTGTCCAAACCATATCAATAGAAAGTATTGAATTCCAGGGCATCATGAAGGTCCTGTTTCTACAGAAGTAAACACCAAAAGTATTCAATGAATATATGATACAAACATTAGGTGACAAGTGCCGGACATTTGCAACTGTGAAGAAATGGTATACCAACTTCCAGCGTAGAGATTTTGAGACCCAAGAGACAGCACAGTCTGGGAAGCTTTCAACAATGTCAACACCCGAAATTGTTGATCATGTTTATGACCTAACTCTGGCCAACTGATGAATCTTGGCCAAAGGAATTGGTGAGACACTTGATATATCCTGGGAATGTATTTGGTGTATAATTGATTTAGGTATACAGAAGCTGTTAGCCTAGAGAGTGCCAAAATGTTTGAATAACAACTAAAAATGATATCTAAGTAATATTTCCAAGTTGATTTTGCAACAGTTTCATTGACACAGTGATTGTAACAGACCACTGGTCTCAATAAAAAAAAAAATGTCCACTCTTCATACTGATGATATCCTTTTATTTAGGAATCACATCTTGAAAACTATAAATAAATAAATAAATATATCTTTCAAAAGGGAAAATAGATAAACAAATTATGGCAAACTTGGACACTTGTGTCTACAAAAAATCAGTGTCAAAAGGATTTTTTTCCATTGACACCATAATTATTTTAACTACCTTCTCTTCTTGGCAATGTTTATTGCTTTAAAAAGCAATGATTAGAATTGTAATAAAACCTGAACATATGAAAGTGAATTTTGGTTCTAATCACATTGGGAATGATTGCAAAACACTTTCTCCACCCAAATTTATAAGCAAAAATCACACAGAAGCATGCTGTGATTTCTTCTGAGCCAATAAGATTGGTCACTTCTTGGTCTCATCTAATTCAATCCCAGTCTGTCTTGTCTTGAAGTCAGAACATTTTGTTCATTTACCCAAATTTGCTCTTGTGTCAACACCAATTGTTTGTGAACTTTTTGCCATACTACTGTTGTTTTGTCTTTTATATATTGTTTGCTTGCTTTATATTATTTTGGCCCTCTTCTTTTCTTTTCCTTGTTATTGAAAACTTTGCCAATTCTCTTTGTTGGACAGTTTAACATTTAACCATGTCTACTTACTCTACAGTGAATTTTTTGTTCTTGAAAATTTACAACAAAATTAATAAACACTATTTATTTATTATATTGTTTATTGGAATGGTTGGCAAAACATTGGGTAACTGCCAATTGATTCCAACTTTTAAAATGGTAAATAATGATGATTTCCTTATAGTTGGTTCTCATATTTTAATAATTTAATAAATAAATGTTTGTAAATTTATGAAAAATGTTTTTTTATATTTATTTCTTTATTAGATTGTTTATTTACAAGAATTATTTAATATTTACAACTAATGCAATGCAATATTTATCATTTACCAATTTATAAAGAAATAAATATGAAAACAATTTTAGTGTTTAATATTCTTGTTATAACTTCTCGAGAACAAAATGTATAAATTCACTTTCATCATATGTTTAGGTTTTATTACAATTCTAATCATCACTTTTTAAAGCAATAAATATTGTCAAGGAGTGAAGGTAGTTTAAATAATAGCAGTGTCAAGGGAAAAACATCCTTTTGACATTGTTGTTGTTTTTTTTTTGTTTTTTTTTGTGGGCACAAAGGTTGAAGTCTATCCAAAATACATTTCAAAGAAATACACAAACAAGGGAAACACTTTTCAAACAGATACAGTAACAATTTGGAACATGATGTGTGTCTTAAAGGAGAATTTCAGACTTAGTAGAGAGTAGATATTTACCATGTTACCTTGTAGACCAGCAGTAGCTAAAAGATCAATTGATTTGTTTTTACAACTTTTGAACGTTATTTAAAGCCAGAAAATATTTTCAGATTGTAAGAATTTTTGGAGTTAATTTTTACTGCTACAAGTTTGACTAATTAACCCATAGCTGGGAGGAGAAGAGGTGAATTCATACATTTCCCAAATGTATTTGCATGTAAGTGAATATAATGAACCTGACTGGAATTTTAACCCACTTCTCTGATTTCCACTTCCAAGCTGTTATCCATTGCATCATCCACATATCCAAGCTTACAGCACCTGGTATTCTTAATTCGTCACCCATCTAGGTACTGGTCAGGCTCGATGTTGCTTAAATTCATTGATTGAAATAGCTAAAGAGAACCCACATAGCTTCATTAACCCCAAAGGATCACATGATATTAGGCACATAAAAATTACACTTTAACACGTGTGTGTGTGTGTGTATATATATATATATATATATATATATATATATATATATATAGATAGATATTTCAATTAAAAGGTTCAATTATGATTTATAAATTCAGGAATCATTCATACAAAAAACAAATATAGAGGTTAATGATTTAAATGGCGAGAATACATATTCGCAAACAATATAAATAAGATACACCAACCCCAAACCTGTATATGAATGATATGATCCCTATTTATAAATTCCAGTTGCATAAGGTCTTTTTAATTTTTTTTACAAGCTTTTGTCTGTTTCTACAGACATCATCAGGTATGGAAGTAGATTTTGTTCTTGTTTTTACTTCTCAGTAATAAGAGGACAACGAAAATAGAGATGTAATCCGAAAAAATGCTATGAGAAATGTGTTATTGTTTTGTGTGTATGATAAATATATCTCTTCATATTTTTAAAGAATACAAAAATTATCCTTAGAATTTTAACCCTATTACTGTTGCTACATACTTGTGGAACAGGATGGAAATAAACAAGACAAACACCAAATGGCAAAAAATGGTTTCTGAGTCAGAGGATTGCACATTCTTTTGGTTAATAAATTAATGCTTTGAAAATAAATATTCAACATTTTTCAACTAACCCATGTTCCTTCTAACAATAAAAAAAAACATGCTTCATGATCCCTTTGAAGGGAATTTAAGCAAAGTTTCTAAATGGACAAACCAGTAAGGAGAGACAGATGACAACATTTCATGATGATCAGCTTAAAAGAAATTTTCTTACTCATTCACCTGTCTTCCTCACCAAGCCACATGATGCTTACACTTTCCTTCTTAATCTTTTTTCTTACGCATACAGACAAAGAAAATCACATTTCTTTTCATCTTAACAACTACAAACAAGAACTGTAAGAACTTCAACACTCATACATGCTAAGAAAAATATTTTATATTTAAATACCTTTTTCTTTGTTGTGAGTGGATTCAAATTTGCAACAAAATACTACTACTACTAAGTAGTAAGGTCTCTAAGCCTGCTAACTATATACTGGGTCCTTCATGGATCTTTAGAGTGATAATTTTTTTTTTTGAGTGAATTATCTCTGTTGATGAAACATGGTTATATGACTATGATGCAGAAACTAAATAACAGTTCATCTAGTGACTATACTTAGTTTCTCTATAGCTTAAGAAATTCAACACTTAAGCATCAGCAAGAAATGTCATGGCTATGGTTTTTTGGGATAAGGAATGCCGTTTGATGACTGACTGACTATTCAAATATTAATGCAGAATACTAATCTAACTTGCTGTATCGATTAAAGAGGAAAAATCAGTGAGGAAAGCTGCAAAAAGGTGTTCTCCTTTTGCAGGAAAATATGTCTGCTGGCAAGATATTGGATATTTTGAAGAATTTTGTGTTTCTGTGAGTAAATACCCTACTTACCAGATAATTCTCCATCCAACTATTTCCGGTTTTCCAACCTGAAAGGGAGTTTGAAAGAGAAGGGAATTTTTGAATGAATGATTTGGAGGTGATAGCAGCATCAGAGAAGCATTTTAGTGAGCAAAAAAATCAGAATTTGGATGGAGTAAGTGGGTTAAGAATGAAAGAAACAATATACCATGTTGAACAGTGGGGTAAAAATAGGTAGATAGCAGCATATGCTTTTCATGGCTCTAGCTCATAACTTTCTTGATCAAGCTGCACATTTTCAAAGAGTTTCCTTCCTTTTGACGAAATTCAAAAGATTTTCATATATTTTAAAATGTTCTCAAATTTAAATTGGATTGCTTAACATTTTTTCTCAATAAATGATTTGTGTTTTTCAGTAAATTACTACATTTACCTTGAGGAACAAATGCATTGCGAAAAGTTTTTATCTAGTCATTCCTTTTAATAATATGCGTGTCTGTGTTAGTAGGATGTAAAATAGTATCTGGAAAAACGTGGAGATAATGAGGCAAACTGGAAAAGTTTTTACAGACAATGTGTTTCACCTCCTTGTGGTAGATGTCTTCAGGTTAGAATCATGCAATCAAAATGCATTGTCTGTAAAATATTTTCTACTTTGTCTCTCACACACACACATATATATATATATATATATATATATATATATATATATAGGTATATTAAGGCAGCAAGAATTCATTTAAACAATATTTTCTTACAAGGTCATTTTGTTCAACTTTTCATTGCATTTTTCCAATTTTTTAATAAGTAGTAGATCTAAAGTAAAATTGTGAATAAACTGTCCAAATTTTGTGTTTTCTTCTGTTTTTGTTTGAGTCTTAGTTATTATCAATAACTAGATGTTAGTATAGATGACAAGATTCTGTTGGCTATATCCTGGTATTATCGTGGAATGCTGAAATTCAGATTATAGTATTTAATATATATATATATATTATAGTATTAGTATATAGTATTTTGGTATTATCTACACATATTTGTCTTATGTTAATAGTTGTATTTTGTTCATGATGTGATGATCAATGTGCTTGAATTATACTGTTTTGGTAAGGGACAAGTTACAAGAGAGTGTAATGCATGTTCAACAAAATAATTTTTTTTTTTTTTGATTATTAATAATACCGACAGTCTACTATAGAACATGAGAATTCATAATATTTAGAGTTTTGAGGTCCCAAATTATTGGTAATGCTTAGGTTAGTTGATTTAAACTTTTTATACTAAATGATAAAACCAAAGTATGGTTGTCACATAAATACAGGCCTTGTTCTAAAACTTTCATTATGTCAGATTATACACACTC
Source organism: Acanthosepion lycidas (assembly GCA_963932145.1). Classification (NCBI taxonomy): domain Eukaryota; kingdom Metazoa; phylum Mollusca; class Cephalopoda; order Sepiida; family Sepiidae; genus Acanthosepion; species Acanthosepion lycidas. The sequence continues at coordinate 75,262,356 of OZ010587.1, forward strand.
TCCCAGAAACTGTAACTAAGATCTTCTCAGCATAGTAGCAGTATAAACAACAGAGCAGACATATGCAATAGGGTCTGGCTTGCTGTCTTAGCTTGCTGGTATGCTCAAAAATTAGTAGCCAGCCATTATTACACCACATACTAGTATGCGACATTTAATAATTTTCAATCAATCTTAAACAGAATCCTTCATCTTGTTAACAAGTTATTTAAATTATAAACTAGAAATGTAAAAAAAATCTTTATTTAGAAATCATTCAACTTAAATTGGAAGCAAAAAAAAAAAAAAAGAAAGGGATAAATGTGCTAAAAGGATTCTTTTCAAAACTCCAAGATTATCAGATGCAACATCAACATAAACAAATAGTAAAAATGGTAATAGTAATATTAGCCATTCCCTTATAAGGGAACATTCAACATTCATTGACTGATCAGCCAGTGCTATTTTGGGTTGAAATTTATAAAATCATTTCCTTAAAATAATTTTTTCAGGAAAATATATATCTCAAGTCCAGTAGCTGTTATTGCTCTTTCCAGTAATGATGAAGCCTCCTTCCTAACCTTTTGTTTGAAGTGTTGGAGAATGTCAACTTCTTAATTATATTTTATTACGAGGGTTTGAATATACTGGCCTTGTTCTAAAACTGATCCCACCAAATTATACACTCTCAGAAACTGTAATTATAGTCAGCTCAGCATAGTGGTAGTATAAACAACAGAGCAGACATCTGTAATAGTGTTTGGTTAGCTGTCATGGCTGACTAGTGTGCTCAGAAGTAAGTAGTAGCCAGTTATTATTATGCTATATACTATTAAGTAATATTTAGTAATTTTCATTGAACTTTAAACAGAATTCTTGATCTTGCAAACAAGTTTTTTAAATTATAAACTAGAAATGTAACCTGGATCTTTATTAGTAGGAATCATTCTAATTGGAATAGAAAAGAAAAAGAAAAAAAAAGGAAATAAACATGCTAAAAAGATTTTTTTCTAAACTCTACCAGATGCATCATAAACATAAAGGTGGTTAACAAATTTTTTTACAGTAAGGTTTATCCTGTCCAAGTCCCAGGAACCACTTGAGGTAAAGGGTTACATTAAGGGGTAGTGTACATGGATAGGAGATCAAGAGTGTAGTGATGATCAGGAGTCTGTTCCACAATAGTTTGCAGGAAGCTGTTTGAACTGAACTTACTTCTTGCTGATGGAATATGGAAGGAATGCGAGTGGTTTGCTACTATGTAAGTGTCATGGTGGGTCCTAGCCGTGAAGGTTTATCTGAGCACTTTCCATGGAAGTAGTAATCCCACCTGTGAGAGAGGTTGAAGGGTAGAAAAATAACTCTTCTCCAATAAGATGCTTTTGAACTCTATTAAGACTGGAAAGTGAGGACTGGGCAGCTCCAGACCTAATATGGCATTGATACTCTATTTTTGGCCTGATGTGGCTCTTATAAATGTAGAAGGTAGTATGAGGAGTCAGGTACTTACTGGAGTGGTACAGGAAGCTGATCATTTTATCTGTATCTTTAGCCATGGATCATATATAAGAGTTCCACTTGAGGCCATGTGTGATTTTGAGGCCCAATATTCTCTCAAGGCATGGTGACTGGTGGTAGTTTGGGTTCTGATTGGCAGTGATGAAATGTTACTGGTAATGCTATTATTAATCATTCCCTTATAAGGAAACATCCATTGAGAGAGTAGCCAGCTTTATTTTGATGAGACAAGTTAATCTACAAGAGAGTGTGATGCAATTGCAGAATTAGGTTAGTTGATTTAAACATTTTAGACAAAATGATTGATCAAAAGGTGTTTATTCGAATTGTTAATTGATATGTAATGTATTATTTTATAATGATATAAGTTGAAAAGTTGAACAAATCTTTATTTTTATTGAATGTATTTGATTTTTTTTATATTGATTTATTTTTAATAACATTGTCCACGTGTGTGCACACACACACATATATATATATAAGGAATAATTTAAAAAAAAAAAAAAAAAAACATCTTTTAAAAAGTGCTCAATATTTATAATATAATTGAGCATAATTTACTGTAAACTGATATTTTGTGAATTTTTGAATTATTTTTCACCCTACTACAGTTTCATGGATCACATTCACTCCTCAAGGGTTAAAATGTTTTTGAGAAATGTCTGTTTTTTTGTATATTTGTGCTTTTTTTCTTTGACTATTAGTGATACTCATGTGCATGTCCATTACTCTGTTCAAGAAGCTGTTTCCAATACACAACAGACGGATACATGTTTATGATCCCATGTGCACTCACAAACTCATCATTTCCAATATAATTATTTTCCATTGTTTATTTTTTGTGTATTTTCTAATTATTAAATATTTTTTTGTACTTTCATAATTATTATTACTTTTCATTGTTGCTTATATATATATATATATATATATATATATATATATATATATATACACACATACATACATGATTCCAATGGCTATATAATTAAAATTAGATATTTGTTTAAATTTATGAAAATCATGTTATATTGGTGTTTAAATTACAAAGTAGTTATTTATTAAAAAGTCTACATTTACCCATTAATTCATTTCCTTTGTTTAATAATTTGATTGTTAAAATTTATTATATATAATTTTTCTTCTAGGCATAATTTACATGTTCTATTTTTAATGTTATTTGGAGGTACATTTTTTTTTATTAATTCCTATTTGATTTACATAAGCATATTTTTTTTTTGAGTCCATATATATTTAATATTGTGTTGTTTTCATATCTATTTAATTTGAATGACATTTTATGATTATTAAATCTTTTCTTAAATGTTATTTCAGTAGCTCCTATATAAATTTTTTCTCTATCAATATTATATGATACAGTTGCTTTACATATTATTGGTTAAACGTTTGTTATCAAGTGAACAGTTATATTTTATTTTGACAATTAAAATTGTTATTATTGTTCTGATTTGTATCATTGTAATTGTTATTTATTATATTCTTTCTCCATATTATTAATACAACTGTAGCTGATTTTTATTGTATCATCATCATTATTATTATTATTAATGATTTTTAAATTTTTCCTATTTTAGTATTTAAGTATTTATCAATTAATTTAAAGAATAATTTTCCTATTTTTGTTTTTATTTTATTGTTATAAGCTGGCTTAACCAAATATTGTTTGTTTTCTTTTATTTTTGTATCTATTGTTTGTACTTATTTATTCTAATTTATTCATATATCCACTTTTTCTAAATGCCAATTCATATATATTTTTTTATTTTCATTAAATATTTTTGCATTGCTAGAATTAATAACAATTCTCCTATTAATAGATATTGGTATATGTTTGAATATATTAGGTGGGTGATTTGAGGTTTTGCTTATGTATATAGGGTTATTTCTTTTGTTATATGGTTTGTATGTAATGTTATTTAAATTAAATGTAATGTCTAGAAAATTTACTATTTTTAAGTTAGATTTTATGTCTATTATAAATCCTAATTCTTTTAATATTTCTATTATATGTTTTCTTATTTTTTATATTTTTCTACCATTACAATTTCTTATAATTATTAGACCATCATCTCTATATAAGTCTATATCTTTTTTATTAATTATATCTGATAAATTACATATAATGTATACTCCTATTATTTTGCAACCCATGCTCCATCATTAATACCCATTGTTATGTCAAAGTTTTGTTATTGTGATTTTTAAACATTTTATTGTTGTAGTATGGATTTCTATAATGTTTAATTATATGTAATTCTTCTTGAATGTTCATGTATTGTTTAATTAAATCTAACCCGTTATTTAATATTTTCGGTAATTGATGGATAAATGATCTTTGATGTTTACTTGTATAAGAGTGCAGTAATTTTTATTTGTAATATTCTTGAACTAATTGATAATTCCTTCTGTATTCTTCCATTGATTTATATTTTTCTTAATTTTGAACATATCTTTTCAATTATTTCTTTGCTAATTTTTCCTATATTACCTTTTGTGGCATTTAATAATCTAGTCTACATGTAGGTTTATTTAAAATATGATCTTTTAGTTTAATAAATGGTTCTACTTTGGTTAACTGTTTTATTCCGTTATCTAATTTTAATTTTGTTGTTATAATTTTTGCTTTTTTATTTGTTATATTCTGATTCATTGTTAGAGGTTTTATAATGGTTTATTTAAAAAAAAAAAAACACCACCAACAATATGGTACAGCACCTTTCAACAGACCATGCTGAAGGGCAACAAGGTTTTAATGCCATGAGTTTTCTAACTCAACCATTTTGGGGTAGGTGACTTGTGAACACCTGGGATTTTTTTGTTCAGGACCCTCACATCCACATATATATATATATATATATATATATGTATGTATGTGTGTGTGTGTGTGTGTACACAAAATCTGATTTCTATATTCCTTTTCTTATATATTTAAAAGTTCTCTATTTTAAAAAAACTTTTTAGTACACAACATATTTTTTATCATTTACTCATTAACAATATATATGTGTGTGTGTGTGTGTGTGTGTGTGCGTGTGCATGTGAGATAGGTAAATTGTCACCATTTTATATTTTTAATTTTGTGTAAGCGTAGTTTGTTTTTGATTTTTGTCAACTGTAAGGACAGTTGGGCAACATCTGTGAGAAAGCAAGCACCATAACACAATTCACTGTCAGAATTTTGTAAAGAGCATGTCTGGAATTCATGGCAGAATCTCCAATACAAACATTTCAGAGTGTTTGGTTGTTAATCTGAGGACAGTACAGAGGATTTGGAAAGACCTGGAAGAGTTTAATGGTAATTATGAAGGTACGGCAGCTTGGAACTCTGATCTTTCTGATAAGGAAAGAACTCCAGAATTAGTTGGTGAGGGCCTACATCAAGTGCCTTGAGGAGGTAGTGCAGCCCTGGGTCAAGAGGGTAGCTGCTGGAAGACTCTATATCTGGCAAGAGGCCTCTGCACCATTCCACACAAGCAGGTGAACCCAGTCATGGCTGTCAGACAATTTCAGCAACCACATCACTCTTTATATCTGACCCCCTAAGTCCCCAGATTACAACCACCTTGATTATTATGTGTGAAGCACAGTTGAGCAAGAGACCAACAAAACTCTTTGTAACACCAAAGATCAACTGAAGGCAAGGATTATGGCAGCAGTCACCAAATTAAACAAGGTGACAGTCCAGAAAAGTTGCAAGAGATTCTGAAATCATCTGGAGGCTGTGGTTGAAGCCAATGGCGATTTTTTGAATAAATTTACTCTTAGATATTTTTGTGTAATTTTTGTAAATATATCTACTAAAATGAGATCTGTGTTATTTTCATTTTTGCATAATTTGGACAACAATTTATCTATCGCAACATGTATATCTATATAGTAAATGTGAATATCAGTGGGTCACACTTTTTCAAATAAAGGAACAACACTTTCAAAAGCTCATGTTACAAAAATTTTAGAATCCCAAGTTTTCATTACTGTGATTGTTTTCAGCAATTTTTTTGTGATGTTTTGTGATTAATTTTTTTGTACAATAACAATTTATATAAGTGGGAAATAAATTTAGGAATAATCAAAATTAATTGTGAAATCCAGTGAAAGTCACCCATGAAATAAAAATAATTGTTTGTATGGGAAGTAAGGACCTACGCACATCACATTGTCTTTAAATTAAGTGGTGCAGAAGAATTATCAATGAATGTTTAAAAGGTAAGCTTAAATATTAATGTAATACTTAAATGCAGTGATCAATTTTGAGTTCTTATGTAGTTTTTTTGTTGTTGATTGCAGCAGTGTGTCTCACGAAAAGAAATCTCTACCAAGAGAGGACCAGATTGCAATCAAAAGAGCCAAGGAAAAAAAAATGATGAAACAGCAGCCAGGATAACTTCCAATGCAGAGAACATGCAAAGAATTAGGAACTCTCAAACTCATGAACAAGCCAAAGACCCAATCAAGAGAACCTAGTTTAAATGCTGCCCAATAGGCCAGCTTTTAAACTAGTGTGTGTGTGCGTGTATATATATATATTAAATGGATTAAATATTCTGACCAAATGATCACACATAAGATTTTGGGGAGAAGGTTTCTTGGCAATGGCCGCAAGATTAATAAACTACTCATGTAATGTTTCTGCTACTCCACAGTTTAACACATTTGGCAAATTGATTACCAAGTTACTTTAACTCTTAAAAAAAAAAAAAAAAAAAAAAAATTCTGATAGTTGGTCATTGAGATACTGATTTTGGGAAATGTGTCTGATTGAGAACTTGTAATTGCAAAAGAGTGGGTGTGCATGTCGTGTAATGGCTGGCATATAAGAAAGATAAATCAAGAACTGAGCTTGAATTCTAGTAGAGTTAAATACATTTGCTTACATGCAAATACCCTTTGAAAAAGGGTCTGGGGATTTTCTAAGCATAGCTTAGTTATGGCACAAGGCCAAAAGTATGGGGCACCCAGTGAAGATCGAACTCATCCATCACTGATCTAGTAAGATAAGCTTGCTAACCATTACATTATGTTGAAGTGTCCCCTTTGGAAAAAAAAAGTATGAATCCATTTCTTCAATGGGTAAATATCGTAAATATCAGGACAAACTGAACCCTATAGCTTTGGTTGATAACCAGTCAAGGAGAATGAAAACTCTGAATTCAACCAGCCTGGAGAAGGTTGGGCTCTATCAGGCTTGCTTGCCAAGATACACCAATGCAGATACAGCTGCAGTAAATGGGGGTGCCTAAACAACTCTAAGGACTTTTAAAGAGTAATCAATATAGTATTTTATAAATTCATTTATGCATTTGTTATTTAGTATAAAAGATTTTAAAAAGTTATTAATGTAAAAAGGAAATTGGCTTGCCAAGTTCATATTCCAACCTAGTTTGTTGTTTTTAATTTCACAAATACCATCGGAAAGGCATGGATCCTTATTTTCTCTTTACCTCCCTTCCCATCTATGAGTTAAATAGTAAGAAAAATTGAGTTATCTAGCTATGGTTGGCAACCAATCTAGAAATTCTGAATTTGAAAATGTGGAGAAGGCAACAGGAAACCATACCACAATTTTTCCCAATAAATCATTGTAAGTAACTTTTGATAAAAGAAAAGGAATGTGTGGAGAGCCATCACTGAAATATTAATAACATTCTTAATGAAATTTAATAAAATGTGTGAATGAGAAATTACTGCCAAAATATACAGTAAATCAAGGATGCATAGAAATTTATTGATATATGTGCATAAATAAATTTACTCTTATATAAATGCTTTCATATTTACACATGAGTTAATTTATTTACATAAAACAGCCTTGTTTTTCAAGCCCAAGGTAGTAACTCTCCTTTGGTGTGTGTATGTGTGTAGGAGAGGCTGGTTTATTACCCGGCAAAGGAAGTATCCCCAAAAGGGAAGTGCTGAGGGGGCTAAAGCTATTTTTCCACTGTAATGCCATTAAAACCCACCTTAAACTGACCTTGTGTCACATTCAGTAGCAATTTAGGTACACTGAAAAATACATACCTTAACAGGTTATCTTTTATCTATTCAACTATATAAATTTGTATATTCACTGTTATAAGAATGCTGCAGATGAACATCAAAATATTAATAAAGCCATCTCCATGCTTTTGTCTGTTAATTAAATATTGATTGCCTACAAATGTCTTATTTTGGATTGCTTCTATCATCCTTTTTAAAATTCATTGACAGATACTTTTACTCACAAACACAAATAAATTTATACACCTTATCCATAATGTTTGTAGACATGGGAATCTTTCTTTATGCATGTAAATACACACATACGGACACACATAATGTGCCCAGTAAAACCAGTGAAATCAAGGGGAATTTGATTAAGGAAATTTCTTTACCATTGGAAGTTTTGCATTGTGTGTAATGGTTATTGTACATTTATTTGTTTGTTTCTATATCTGTCTATCACCCTCCTTATTCAGAGGTTCCAGCCCCCTCATTGTCCATATACCTTCTTGCTTGTGGCACAGAGCCAATGGCCATATATCATGTTACCCTGAAAATTTGAGGTTTGGTAGTGGAGGTGGTGGCAGAAAGGGAGCTGAGATGAATGAATGAATGTATGAATGAATGAAGAGGTTGCATATTGGCTTTCACTTATGGATTATTTGTTTCTTTGTAGATGCAATAAGGGGAATTAAGGAAAGAGAGAAAAAAAGAAAGAAAAAAGGAAGAAAGAAAGGAAAAAAAGAATAAAAAGAGAAAGGCAAACAATGAGGAAAGGCTCTCTAAGAAAGAAATATAAGGTAAAGAATGATGTTTGGAAAGGAAAAAGAAAAGAAAAAGAAAGCTATGAAAAACTGCAATCATGTTAGTAAAAAAGAAAATGGAAAGACTGCATGAAAAAGCAAAGCTAGTAAAAGAGTAAGAAAAAGGAAAGAGAATAATGAACAATTAAAATGTCAACAAAAAAAGAATTCTTGATCCAAAATGTCTTTGTTTCCAAATAATTACCTAAGTTTCTGGAATAAAAAGAAAAAAGAATGAATAAAAAATGATAAACTACACCATGCCAAGAGTTTAAATATTAAAGACAGAAATACAAATGATAATACTGATGCTCTGATAAAAACAAGTTTATTATGTTATTGGTAATAATAGCATTATTTTCATCAACACTAATTAAAATGATAATACTGCAGGCAGATGAGAGCAATAATTAGAATGATAATTGTCATCCATGGCAATAATTATAAAAGTGATAATTATTATTATAGAAGTAATCACATATTGGAGAAATTAAAATAATCACAATTTAGAAAAGCAGTCTTTATGTTAAAGATCAGAGGAAGTGGATGGAAAGATGAGATGATAGGTGGAAAAACGAAGATAAAGAGTAGAGATGAAGAAGGTGCAGGTAACATCAGCTGAGTGGAGGAAAGAGTGAGAAGAGAAGAAAGAATAACAAATGAAAGATGTTATTGCAAGAGGTGAAAGGAGAAAAGAAAAAGGAGAGTGGGACAAAAAATAGAGAAAATAAAATGAGAGAGAAAGCAGATTATATATATATATATATATATATATATATGAGAGAGAGAGAGAGAGAGAGAGAATGAGGGGCAAAAGTGAGAGAAAAAGAATGAAGAGAAAAAGTAAAAGAAAGAATGCCAGAGAAATGAAGTGGTAGTAGTGAAAGAAAGAAAAAGGAGCCCCCCCCCACAAAAAAAGAAAAAAAAACAAAAGGTGTAAGAATCAAAGAAAAAAAGAAAGAAATCATGAAGAAAAAGAAAGACAAAAGTGGTTGCAGTATAAGAAATTGAAAGTAAATAATGAATAAAAGAGATAGAAGACAGGAAGCAGGTGAGAAAAAAAAAAAAAAAAAAGGTGGCACAAAAACATTATGGCTCAAACTCACTGTCCACCACTTTTCATCCACCCACAACAGCTGAAAAGAAAAATAATGGCACCTAGAGAAAGACATTTGCAACAACTGTCATAAAAGAGAATCTGCATCTTAGTGGAGCAGACTTATATATATATATATATATATATATATATATATAAGCCATTCATTTGAAAGACAGTTCATCCCATAATACTTTGGTAGTAATTGACTTTACTATTGACTTAAGGAATAGATAAAGAAACCAGTTAAATGAGTGATAAAAATATATTCACTTAAATACAATATTACTGAGAACATACTCCTAAGCTTTGCACATTTATACACACAAATAATTTATCTTGTATTTACTAATGAGTAGATGCATTAACTCAAATTTGGACATGTGTGCCTAGTATAAATATATATATATATATATATATATATATATATATATATGTATATATATGCACACGCACACATATAAGCAAACAAATAGTTATATATAAAATACAAATGAGTGTATATATTATAATTCCTGGTAAAAGGTTATTTAGATTTTTTTCAGTTTAATCATACAAGATTTAAAGGCTGAAATGGACAGAGATAGCTGAAGCTGACATATCAATTTATGATACAAGTCACTGTTTTCACAAAACTAATATAGGGAAGATTTTCAGGATACACTTATATGAGCAATATCTAATGTGAGTTTCACTATATGAGATCTCTTATGTACTGTGGTTGTTCAGGATGTAGGCAATCATGAATCTCCACAATTTCCTGTCCTTTGTAGCTCTTAGTAAATTTTGTATTTTTGCCATATAATTACCAAAGATAAGCAGTGATGAGCCTGGTCAGTACCTAGATGGGTGCCCACTTGTCCTGTAAGCTTGGATGTGCAGGTGGTGTGAGGAATAATAGCTTGGTATTATTGAGTAGAGTGTTCCAATTCTCATTGGGTTTTTTATTCACCACTTCTCCCACCAGCCTTTAAAAAAAAAAAAAAAAAAAGAAAAAAAAGACAATTTTCTTACAATCTAAAAGTATTTCCTGGTTTTATTTTCTGGGTCATCGAAAATGAATTAAATCAATGTACCCTGTTCTATCACTCATTTACACTACCTTGTTGGGTAGATTATGCACTCTTTTCCTCTGTGTTCCAATATATCCAGTGACTCTGAAATTTTCCAAGCCCTCTTTCCTCATTATGTTCCCTAGAAATTTCAACTGTCTCTTTCTGATGTCAAGTATAAGTGTTCTTTTTCTTTCCATTTTCTGTAAAACTTTGTCGTTACTCACATGTTCAGTCCATGGTATTTTCAGCATCCTTCTGCAGAATCATATTTCTGCTGCTTCAAGTATTTTCTTCCTCTATAAGATTGTCCAGCATTTACTGCCATATAGAGGGACTAATATTATGTAGCAGTTAAGTATGTTTTTCTTTGTTTCTAACAAGATTTTCTTGTTTCTTAATACTTTGCTTAGCTTTTGGAATGCATCTTTTGCTATCTTAATGCACTTTCTGATTTCAGTGTTGCACTTCCTATCCTCTAGCTGTGATATCTAGCATTATTAAGAATATTGTTTAATAACTTGTTTATGGCTGTGCTAGGTTTTATCATACAAAAAATATGTAAATAAATGCAAAACTTTTATAAATAAATTCAAAGAATTTAGACCATAGAAATATTTGATTAACATAATATCCCATAAACCTGAATAAATTATTATGTTAATATGGGCTCCTTGACATTCTACAGCATTCATCAATCTTTCAATCATTGATTTTGTTAACTTCTCTATTATTTTGACTAACATTACTTTCATCAGTTTTTTTTTTATTGCTTCCCAGAGATCATTGCTTAAATAGTTTTCATATCTTCTTTAACTTTTGAGATTATAGGTTTCTTATGACCAATGGAAATTTCTTAAATTTAAAAAAAAAAAAAAAAAAAAAAAAAAAAAATCGATAACTATACTACACACATTTTCAGTACGATGAACAAACCTCAAATTGGATAATAAAATTCCATATCATCAATTAATTTAATATATTTCTAACAAAATAAAACAAACTGAAATTTACATGGTATATTTATATTAGATCTTGAAAATTTTATCTGTATTGGTATTTTAATACCGTTCTTATTGTGAAATCATGGATTCATATAATAAAATGTGGCAGTGTATATTAAAAGAAATCATTTTATTTGTAATTCTGTTTTTTAATGAAGATCATTCATACTTTTTTTTTTTTTTAACTAATACAATGCCCAAGAGTCACTCAAGGTAGAGGGTTAATGAAGGAGTTTGTGGCATGAGTGGTAAGAATAAGAGGCACAGTTTATGAGATAATAATATAGGAAAGTTAACCCTACATGTGAACAGGTTAAGATTGTAGTGATTGTGGAAGCATTCTCTTGGGAGTCAATTCCACAAGGTAGCAGTTCATGAAAAGAAGCTGTTTGAGTGGAACTTAGTTCTCACTAATGGAATACAAAGGGAATGAGGGCGGTTTGCTACAGGGTACGGGGCATGATGGGTTCTAGCTGTGAAGGTTAGAACTGGTGAAGCTAGGGAATATAGCTCATCTGAACATTTTCATTGGAATGAGTAGCAAGAGGTATGCAATATTTTATATGCAGAAAAGGGGTTCTAGGGTAAAAAGTAATTCATCACCTACAAAGACACAGACAACTTTGAACTTGAAAGTGAAAACTGGGCAGCTCCACCTCATATATGCCAATAGTACTCCACTTTTGGTTTGAGCTGACTCTTGTTAAGGTAGATGATAGCAGTGAAGTCAGCTAATTACTGAAGAAGTACAGGAAACCAACCAGTTTCCTAACATCTTTAAAAATGGATTACATGTATAAATTCCACTTGAGGTCTGTGGTGAGCTCAAGTCCCAATAGGTGTTCAAAGTTGATACTTGCAGAGATTTGTGATGCCTAAGGTTTAAAATGAATTTTTAAAACTGAAAAATATTTCTTGAGGCTTTTAATTCCAAGTTAATAGATTAAATTTAATATTTCCAAGAAGCTAAATATTTTGCTCTATTTCAAAACTAATTTAAATTGACTGCAAGGAATTATTTTTTTGCTAAAAAATTTGATTTTAGCATGATTTTTAGACAGTGTTTATTGCAATTCTCTTTATTAAAAATATTTCAAAAATAAAATATACTTTTCTGAAACTTTGAGGAATATTAGCTGGTTTAAAGTATAATTAATCAAATTTGAAACAAATATTATTTACTTTAAGTTTAAAATATTGCAGAAATGCATTTATTTAACCTGAAGGTAGCTGTTTATTTAAGGTGTTGATGTGCTAACAGCATGATAAAACATCTGCAGGGACACTCTGTAAAACATAATTGAAGAATATAATGAGAGTCACTTTTTTATATAATTTCTAAGTACTCAGTAATCTTAAAAATTTAGGAAAATATTTTTTGTAATCTAATGTTTTATTGAATTGTAGATACTTTGGCTTTAAATTTACTATACTTACCACTCTTATTTTCTGATAATGTTGTGTCTGAACTTCCATATGTACAAAAATCAGCATGTTTACACACATGCAAAAAAAAAAAAAAAAAAATTCAAAGTTCTTTTTAAAATATTGGTATTTGATGATTTGTATTAAGCTTTTCCATTTATGATTAGTTAATATAGTTTTTACTTAATATCATCTAAAAGGGTGAATTTTTTAAATTTATAAGTTATTCTAATTAAAAAAAAATAGTTCTGCTTTTAACTAATATAAATATTATGGAGTGAAATTTCTCAAAATTTCTTAATATTAATTAAGTGGGGGCAGGGTAACAAATGTAAAAAAAATAATATTGTCCAAGATTTTCAAAAAACAAAAAATTTCAAAAATAATTTAATTCATTTATGAATAAGTCCTTAAAGTTTCATTAAAATCTGACAATTATTTGATTTTTGCAAGAAGTTCCAAATCAATATATTTTTTACCAGAGAAAAGATGCTAAATTTTCCTATAATATTTGGTCTCCCTTCTGATGCAAGAAAAATGAGATTTTTTTTTTTAACCAAAATGTGCTAGAAAGGATTAAAAAATTTAATTAAATAATAGAAATACTTTGGTCTTTCCTCTTAATAATAACAAAGATTTTAATGATAAAACTTAGGTTTTATTAAGTTTAGGACATTTTTCATCATGATATGCACTTTTTTTCAGCAAATTAGTGAAGGTACCTATGTTAAAGTCTAAAGAGCTTCCTTGTTCATGGAGATAAACAAAATGTCTAGGTCTGTTAATCAGTGTAATGGTTGTTAACACCATATGAAATAACACATGTTTGAAGTTATGAAATGTGGCTTTGCTATTATTAGTCCATGAATTATTTGGACTAGTATCTTCATTTTTATTGCTTTAGCCATTATGGTTCATCTGGTATACTCTACAGTCTTCAGGAAGGCTGGAGAGTATAATATGGGTACATGGTTGAGTGGTTAGAACATTCACTTTCTAACAATGAGACCCAGGTTTGTAACTCGCCATAGTCAATTGTTCAAGAAAGCAAATTTCTGGTATTATCAACCTGGGAAGGTGAACACTCAACATGCAGCACCTTTGGAAAGTGCCTGAAAACTATGACTGGTTGACCCAAACCTTGTGAGTGAAAATGGGCAAACAGAATTGTTTGGAAGCTGTTGATGGTTATGCTAGCACATAAGTCACAAGTCATCATGACCAAGGGTTTGAAGATACTGGCCTTGTTCTAAAACATTGATCCCACCAGATTATACACTCTCTCCTAGAAATTGTAACTATGGTCAGCTCAGCATTGTGGCAGTATAAACAACAGAGCAGATGTCTGAAATAGTGTTTGGTTAGCTGCCTTGGCTGACTGGTATGCTTGGAAGTAAGTAGTAGCCAGCCATTATTATGCTATATACTACTATGTGATAGTAATTTTCAATGAACTTTAACCAAAATCTTGTTAAAAGAAAGAAAGGGATGAAAGTGCTAAAAAGATTATTTTCTAAAATCCAAGATTACCAGTTACAACATTTACAAATGATAATTGTAATATTAGCAGTTCCCTTATAAGGAAACATTCATTGACTGAACAGCTAGTGCTATTTTTGGTTGAAATTTATAAAATCTCTCTTAAAATAATTTTTCAGGAAAATAGTTTTCTCAAGTCTGGTAGCTGTTATTGCTCTTTCCAGTATTGATGGGAATTTCCTTCCTAACCTTTTGTCTGAAGTGATATGGAACATCAGCATCTTGATTATGTCATTATTTTCTCGAGATACATGAACTATCCATTTTAATCATTGCTTTGTTGAAAGTCAAGTGATGTAGTTTGTTATTTGGTACAGTCCTTTGTTTGTAATTCTGTAGTGCTGGTCCAAGAGGTTTGAAGAAGGATGGTCCTCACTAAAACCTACAGGTTTCATTCGCAGGAAGCCACCTTTTAACCATTGATCTGAGAATGATTTATGGTTGACAGATATTTCTGAATGATTTTGGTGAAAGGCTATTTAAAAATATGACTTCAGTTTTTAGGTTATGTTTTTGTAGCTACTTGCAATACTGTGCAAAACTCTCCCTAGCACAGCCTATGTTTCATTTTCTTATCTCCTATATGAATATCTGAAATGATTGTTTCAATTAATTTAGCTAAAGCACTTATTTTGAAATTCGAAAATAAAATAATTCCACCATTAGCAATATTTGAGTTTAATGACCAAAAATGAATTGGTTAAAGAAAATTTTATAAAAATCCACAATAGATGAAAAAACTAACAAAAATGGGAAAATATTTCCAAAGATGAAATTGTTGAATATCAGAATTGCAAAATAAGACTATTGCTTTTGCTAGATAATCTATTTTTTAAGTGCCATATCCCTTCAAGATGTAAGCAGTCATGGCTCTCCACAATGTCATGAATCCTCATAAGAGTCATAGGTGCACCACAGATACTGCAGCAACAGTCAGTATTTCTAGAGCATTTGTGCAAAAATGGGAACAACAGACTTGCCTGGAATTTGTGCACTGATTACACTTTCCAAGTTCATATTCATTACACTACCCACATATTCTACAATTTATTGCTTGTTTGTTTGGGTTTTATGGTCTATCAACCCTTTTGGGTCATTTAAAGTCAACTACTGTTTATACATAAATTTGAAAATAAAGTTTATTAGGTAGCAAAGTTTTTAAATGTTAAAATGAATTCAAGAATTTAGTGTATGCACACAGTTAAATCTTTAACTATAAATATATAATTTAAATATATCATTTTGTTCATGAAAAATGAATATAAATATACAAGTAATATCATTAAATATATATATTTTTTTAAAACAAAGTCAATAGGTAGCACATTTTTTTTGTACATGGTTAAAAAAAAAGAAAATTAAAATTTAGATATATTAATGTATGTACAAATACTTGTATAAAACGTTTAACATTTGTAAAAATTTCCTTTATATGCTATAGTATATATTTGTCTTCCTCAGGAATTTCATGTTTGTTGGCTGCTGAAAGTGTTCAGCCAGGCTCCCTGCTTGATAATACCTCCTGACTTGTGACCACCTTTCACATTCCAAGAGATGTTTAATTATGATTACTTTATCGCATGTGCATTTTGGTTATTCCTCTTTCTTTAGTATAAACGCATAAGTCAGCCATAAATGACCAATGTGCAATCAGGTCAAAATTATTTCCACTTTTTGGAAGTTATGCTGCCCATTCTTCCAGGTTGGGCTTTATTTGGAACAGCTTGTTCTGAGGGTTGTTTTCCACAATTGTTGCCATTTTTCTTTGATGTTGGGATCTATTACCATCCCTGCAGTTGATTTCGCTGCTCAGTCTGCTGTATCACCTCCCTTAATTCCAATATGACCCAGAATCCAGCAAAATGATTTTTTTTTTTAGGATTTTTATAATAAGTGGGTTTTCTAGTTTTTTTCCTCTTTAGTGAGATCAGTACATATACTGAATCTAAGACTATTATGAATTTATTATATTTGCTTATAGCTATAGGATTCAATGCCAGATCTATTGCATAAGCTTCTGCACTAAAGATGGATGCTTACTTTGGTAGGTGTTTTTTTAAAATGTACTTTGGCTGAGTACTGCAGCACAGCCTGTTTTTTTTTTTCTCCATTGTTAGAGCCATCAGTAAGCATGCTTATATGATTTGAATATTTTCATTGATTTGAGAATTTTTCAAGGTATATGGTGGGGGTGAGTTTTAGATTTTGGAAGCTTGTTCAGCTTCATTATGACATTGGGTTGTTTGATGGTCCAAGTGGGGATATCCTCTAGTTCAATTGCGTATTCTCTTGCGAGGAATAGATTTTTTCGTAAAATCCTCCATTCGTATTCCAAAGTTCTTTATTGGATTATTTTTTGGGTTGAGAAATTGTTTACATTTTGGATTAAGAGTTCTGTCATGTGCTGGGTTAGAAGAGCCAGATTTTAATTTGAGGTAATACTGAAGAGCTAATTTTTCTTTCCATAGTTTAAGTGATGGTTCATTAGTTTCCACATAAAGACTTTCAATAGCGGAGGAAGAGAAGGCTCCCAGTGCAAGTCTGATGTCTTCATGATGCATTGTATCTCATGGTTTCAGACATGTCTTTCTAGCAGATCCATAGATCAAACAGCCATAATTGAACTTAGAATGAATTATGGTTCTGTATAGTTTCATTAAAGTTCTCCAAAATTTCTCTCTTTTTTTAAAAATGTTGCAAGACCTTGAGAAAGCTGGATGGCCCTTGCGGCAGTTAGAACATTTCACTTCATTGTTACCATCCTCTTCCATGTGGTCTGGGCCACATTTTCCACATGTCTGTCATCCTCTACAACTCTCTCTGTGGTGGCCAAATTTTTGACATTTGAAAAAATCTCAGTAGATCTGGAATGTATTGCTCTTCTCAAGACAATATCCAATCTTTATATCTTTTGGTATGTTAGGTGTGTTAAATGTCAAGGTGTGTGTGTGTTTTTGTATCTGTTCACTATCCCTTTTAATAGTTATTCTTTGGTAATCTGTGACTCCTTGCTTTCTCAAGGGTGATTTTATTTCCTCAGGTGTAGCCAGAGAAAGTTCCCTACATTTAACTACTCCCTTTCAGGTGTTCAGCTTTTCATGCGGATAAAACTTGCATTTTATAGTGTGAAAACTTAAGTTTCAGCATGTTATCAGTATGTCTTTTAGTGTTCACCTCTATGAGTAGATTACTGTTTCATAGCTTCTTGACACTTCTAGGGCTTGCTCTACTAGATATCACTTTTTCTATTAGAAATGTGAACAACTTTGTTAAGGATATTTTCTCTAAGGATTCCACCACTATAAATTTAGAAAATTCTGTTTCTGTGTCTGAATCAGACTCAAAGATTTTTTATTTTTTTGTTTGAGAAAAAAAAAAAAAAAAAAAAAAAGCCTTGATTGATCTTGATTTTTCACCAGCCCTATGCTCCACCACCCACCATGGTGTTTAACTTATGTGAGGAATGTACCAAGGAGGAAACCCATTTACCTTGGTTGAGATGGGGATGCACAACCAGTACATTTGAGTTAAGAGTAAGATTTTGAGCCTCTATCAATTTCAGATTTCGATTGGACAATCTACAATTTACTTTTAATATTTGTACATCATTTACTGCCATGACTTTTCTTAAAAAGAGAGTAGTTTCCCATTACCTTTTCCACACTTTTTAAATTCAGTTATCCTTCTTCTAGACTGGTTGCCAAACAAAGCTAGATAATCCAGTCTTCCATAGCTGGAGTAAGAACAGACATTCATGTTTTTCCCAAGGACATTAGCACAATGCAAGCACAAACATTGTGTTAATGACAACTTTTACTACCGTCTTAATGGTAAGTCTGATTGATTCAATAAGGTAAAAGTGGTAACTGATCTTTAAAAAAAAAAAAAAAAAAAAAACTTACAATCTGTTAAGTGTGGCAAGAAATGGCTTGTTAATTTTAATGGCTCCAAAATGAAACTGCTCTCAATTATTGGTGATGCTAACCTCCAGGTGAGCAACTCATTGCACATTCTTGGGCTAACATGTTTTGCTGATAAAGTAGAAAGATTATATTATATCAATTGCTGCGAAACCATATATATATATATATATATATATATATATATATTTATTTAATACAATAATGTATTCACAAGGTTTGTATTTTATTTATTAATGTATTAATTAACAATACATAAAATCAAGAAAAAAGAAACCTGAATTTCCAAGATGAGAAATTATAATTAATATTATACATTTATTTATTCAAACTTATCTTCATCTTGGTTGTTATAATCACCAAATTTAGACCATTATATCCTCCCTGGGTCTGTGGAATTCATAAATAAATCCATAACATCATTATTCTGTCATGAAGGCATTTTTCTTGGTTTTCTATTAGTTAATATCAGGTAATTTTTCAGATAAACAGTGTATTCCATTATAAAACAAAGACTCCAATTTTGATTTGCAACTGGTCACTAAAAAATGCATAATTTTTAACCTCTTCAAAAAAAAAAAAAAAAAAAAAAAAAAAAAATGACCATAAAAACTTGCATTATATATATACATATATATATATAGTAAGCCAAGTTGATATGAGCCTATATTTGTTTTTATATATATATATATATATATAAACTCCCTTCTCTTTGCTTAATTCTCTGAAAACTACAATCTTCAAAAACTTAAATGCAACATGTCAATCACCATTTTCTTTCATCTTGAACCCTGTTCATCTTTTGACTCTCCACACTCCTGTACCCAGTCTTTTCTCTTGATTTCACTCTCTGTAACCTCTGTGTACTAGTGGCATTGCTACCTTGTTTGGGGGTGAAATGATTAATATATATATATATATATATATATATATATATATATATATAGAGAGAGAGAGAGAGAGAGAGAGAGAGACTGCTTGGGTTCCCTGGGCGAGTGATCATGATGTTTTCCTCTTCCTTACCTTCTTGATATTATAATTTGTTCTCAATTATACACGGTGTCCATAAAGTCCATGTGCAATTAAAAATACTTGTATCTTTGTAACTATAAATGACAGAAATAATCTGTGAAAAGACTAAGAAAGAAGAAGTATTTAGATTTATTACTGTGATTGTTAGTTTTCAACATGTCCATCATCATTACACATACAAAGGTTAATGTGATTCTGTAATTCCCAGAAAACATTTTGCAGCTGATTTTCAGTAATACCTTCAATCACATCAATTATTCTAGCTTGCAATTTCTCTAAAGTATGAGGTTTAGTTGAATAAACATTACTATTCACATGGCTCCATAAAAAGGAATCCAATTGAGTCAAATCTGGTGATTTTGAAAGCCAAGTTAATGAGCAGCCTCTTTCAATGTGCCTGTTAGGGAATTTTTCATTTAGAAACTAACTTGCAGAGCAAAGTGACTATTTTGTTGAAACACTGTCTCTTCTATCACTTCTATTTGGTTCAGCTTCGGAGTAAAGTAATTTTGCGGCATTTCTAAATAGGGATCCCCATTTACAACCAGCCCTTTAGAAATTCTACAAAAAGAAAAAGTTATTTTGAAGTTTCAAGAAGTTGAAAAAAAAAAAATAAATAAATAAAAAATAGGTCAAACCATAAATAAATTTTCTGAAGACAAAAAAAAACTAGACATGTCAACCTTTCTTATCCTTTTTAAAGATTATTTTTATCAAGTTACAAAGCTACAAATATTTTAAATTGTACACGGACTTTATGGATCGTGTGTGTGTGTGTGTGTATATATATATATATATATTAAAAATGAAAGAAATACAAGTGAACAAATTTTATTTTTATTATTTACAAGAAAAATTTGCATGAAATTACAGAAAGGATAGTAATTAAAAATCAATTTATCATAAGAATCAAAAACAAAGAAAATCATGGTTAGATCCACAACATTCAATATCTCTAATGTAATATGTAGGATTGAGAAAAAGTTCTTCACTGTGTTTGTTGAAATTCAAAGGAATTTTTTTTACTATAAATTATGAGAACCTGGATGCACTGTAACTGCATTAAGCTTCAGCAAGCAACTGGCTAATTTGAACAAAAAGATAAAGATACACTAATTTTGTTGCATGACAACTTCTCCAGACCCGTCACCTTCAGATTATCACTTATTTTATAACACAACTTGTTTGATCAGTATTTCAAACAATTTAAAGATTACTCACAGAAAAGTACAATTAGTCTTTTATTATGAAATACAAAATTTCTCTGAAAGGGTGGCATAAAAGTCATTGAAAGCTTGGGAAATAATTTGATGACAGAATAGTGATGTTCTGAATTTATACAAGTAACAGAAATGGGATGTGTGTATAGCATCATGGTTACCAGTTCTGAAAGTGGTATCAGAGTGCAAAGTTCAAATACTGACCAAGTTTGTTGCATTCACTTTCGCTCAAATATCATTAAGAAAAGTATGAATCGATTTCTTCTTCCTCCAGCTATGGTTTAAATAGCAGGGCAATTTGGGTTCTTTAGGCTTGGTTGGCAACTAGTCTAAGTGAAGGACATATCTAAATTAAAAAAAAAGTGACAATTAGGAAACTAGCACAATGGTTAGAAGTAGGTTGAAATTTAATGGCTAAACCAGCAGAGCTGAATTGACACCTGATAATCCAATCAGTCAAGGTGATTAAGATGAAAAGAAATGGAGACATTTGCATAAACATATTAAACAACAACTGTAGAATAATGCCTTTATCTCAGTTTCTTTTTTAACTGAGGTAAATTCAGACAGAAGTTACTTTCTAACTTAATTCATCTGAAGCAATCTTTTCAAATTCTACTATGATCTATGTTATATTACTAAACAAACAATAACATCTTTACAGAGTTATGCATTTATCTCCAATATTTTTTATAATTGTTGGCATTCATGACCATTATGACCTTGTGCATCTATCTATTTTTAGACATGCACATTAATTTCCAATTCTGATTTTCAAGGAAGGCAAAACTTAAAGAAAAATTACGGAATCACCATACATAGAAAATGTTTGCCCAGCTTTTTTTTTACTTTGAGCTGGGCTCAACCCAGGACAATAGGTGCTGGAGACAAGTGCAAATTTTTGACCACCTGAGATAGATTGATAAGAATCATGTCAAATTTCCTAGCTCCTCAGATTTAAAACTCGTGGTCTATTATGTATGGGTCATTGTTGAGAAGGAGTCCAACCCGTGACCTCCCACAAGAGGTCACATCATTTCACAAATTCTGTAACCCATTGGGATCATAGGAGCAGCACATTTGCTACAGTCATAGCAGCAGTGGTGTGTTTAGGGCAAGATAACCTGACAGAACACATTCTGCTTTTGAATACAAAGCTTTTCTTCTCATTGCCACTTCAAGGCCATTAGCCCAGTCTGCCCTGCTATTTAACCCATAGCTAGGGAAGAGCATTAGCATTAAATGAACAAAATAGATTAGATTCACTTTCCATGCTGATAACCATTACCCTATCTACACATCCACAATAGACACACAAATATGTATTGAAAACTTTAAAAGCATATAAATACTGATTGTAATGCATCGATCTTTTCAGTGACAAGAGCCTCGCTGTCATAAAAATCAATTTTCAAATTTCAGATTTTTATTTAAACTTGTTTATCTTACTTTTTTAATTTTGATATTATTTGCGCTTCAACTATCCCTAAAGATGTTAGAAATGGGATTTACTTTGTGTTTATTTGCAAATCTGCATTGGCTAAAGCAATGATGTTGAAACTTTTTCTGGTACCATTCTAATGAAACATATATAGTGAGTTCTGATAAAAAATAAAATATATAAACCAAAATAAAAAGAATTCAAGTTAAAATAAGTCATTTGTATTTTATTAGGTTGGTGCAAAAATAATGACGTAATAATGTCGTTTTTTGACGTAACATCAAAAAACAACATTATTACGTCATTATTTTTGCACCAACCTAATACTTTAAACCCCTTATCTTTTTCTCTCTCAAAACTTCTCTCCATATTTTTCTTAACCTATGACAAGATGCTGCTCAAATAAAAAAAGAATGGAATGCTGGAAAATAGAATAATTTGGGCAATCAAAAAATTGACAAAGATTTTTTGATGTTGAAAAAGGATAAAAAAAACCTGTCAGAGGTGACCAAAACGACACCAAGAGGGGATGGAACAAAAGAATGCAGCCATGCATGACATTTCAGTAGCAGATAACCCCTTGATTGCTTCTTCACATTTCCACCTGTTAAGAGCTGAGAAAACACAGCAGATTGACACTGACCTAATTTCCGAGATTAATGCTACTATGCTCAGAGATTAATGCTACTATGCTCTTACATCAAAACAGACATTTCTCCTGACTGCTATCAATATCAACCTTATTAACAAACTTTTTGCTATGCCAACTACCAAAGAATTCACTCTAAAGAAAAAATATTTTAACCCTTGAGCCAGTTCATTTTATTCCCAAAGTTTCCAATAAAATAATTATCCTACCACCTATCCATACTGGTAAAATTCTGATATGAACACATAAGCCACATTCATTGCCTGAAGGAAATAAAATTTACCTATTCATTTATAATATGGTGTGAATGTCAGATAAAGGACCAGGTGAGTTAGCAATTAACAATAAATTCACTATCTCCCCATATAAAAAAACTGCCAGCATAAATTCTTGTACCCTTAACTATAAGAATGTCCAAATTACTATAAAATTGAATTTATAAAAAAAAACTAATAGACCATGCAAAAATTCATCCATGAAAAATTTTCTACAGCAAAATAAAAATATAAAAAACTCTTATTACTAATAACTTCTCTAATTATATTCTTGATTAACAAATTAGATGTTCTATCAGAAATTATAATACAAAGCAAATAGAATACTTCAACAAATCCCAAACATATTAATCTTTTATATCACAAGCAAGTACATTCTAATGAAAACAAGATGAAAATATCCAAACAATTAATAAATATGATCATATCCACAACAAATTCTAGTAAAAAAAAAAAAAAAAAAAAAATTTAAATAATTATATACTACACAAAATCCAGTATTTCCAATTATTCATAATGACTCTTATGCACTGACTAATGTGCTGCAGAAAACCAACATTGTATATATAATTAAAAGTTGTTTGGGCAACTGTATATCCAACAGGAAAAATAATATTTATGTTGGCCACACTATGTCTCAGCAGCTGAGTTTTCATTTGAATGATGCCTCCAAAACTTCTAAACATTTACAACAGCAAACCTGTCCATATTCACAACTCAAGAACATTCTTGTTGAAAAAGAAAACAAAAAAAAAAACATCTATACTTTTTCATGAAAATAAAACAAACTAAACTTAGCATTACACATGTTCCACTCAGCATTCAACAACTATTATAAAAATCTAAAGTTTCAGATCAATATGACAATTTTTGTCTTTGACAATGATGAACAACTATATTTGTCTTGAAAAAAAAAAAAAAAAAAATTAACACCCAGATGATGACAGTACTTTGAATAAATATGTATCAACATTGTAATTTTCCCTCTTCCGTTAATACCAGAAAGCTTGTCTGTCTGAATATCAAAGTATCCAATTAAAAACATGCCCAAATGAAACAAAAAGACAGGCAAACAAAAAGACAGGCAAACAAAAGATAAACAAATAAATAAATAATAATATATAGTTGGTGGAAATAAATATTCATACACCTTGAATTTTTTTAATTAACAATTGTAATTTATGAAAAACTTAAAATCCATACAATATTCCGACAACATTGCATAATGCTGCAATATGTAAAAAAAACAATTAGAAAACTTTGTTAAAAATAAAATTATGTTATTTAGAAAATTTCAAGGTGAAAAATATTCATACAAAATATGTCTTTAATATCAAATTAACTTTATTTACATAATTCTTTGCTAGATTCTTCCAATTATCTTATTACCGGAACAATCTAAAACATTCTGCAATTCATTTCTTATATAAGGTTACTTCTGCAGACAAATCATACACAATTATCATCATGGGGAAAGGCAAGGAACTATCAAATTCACAAAAAGAATAGATCAAACATTGGAAGGAAGGCCAAGGTATAGAAAAATAGCAGATATCTTGAATATTCCATTTACTACTATTATTTCCATTATTGCTTCATATAAAAAGGTGAAAAACTGTTGAGAACAAATCAAGACCTGTTGAACCACACAAGACTTCTTAGACAATAAGAAGAATTCAACCCAAAATTCAAGAAAATCCAATAACTGCTCAGAGAAGAATACAGGAAGAATTAAAAGCATCAGGTATTATTGTTGCAAACAATAATACCTGATGCATAGAATGTATTCATAGAAGTCAACTGAGATTGCGTTCTCCAAGAAAAACTCCCCTACTATTGAAGAAACATAAGGATGCCCAATTAAATTTGTTTGTGAACATAAGAATAAACCTGAATCATTTTGGGAAAGTGTTTTATGGACAGATGAGGCAAAAATTGTATTCAAGGACATTAGTTTGGAGAAAATACTGCACAGCCTTTGTACTGAAGAACACAATCACCAACAATGAAATTTGATGGTGGAAATATGGTTTGGGGATGTTTTTCTGCTAACGGTACAGGTAATTTAGAGCTAATAGATGATAAAATGAATCCAAAAGTATACCAAGATGTTTTGAACTCTTATTTGTTTAGGTCAGTAGTAAAGCTTCAAGTCCCAAATGCATATGTGAATGGGTTTTCCAACAAGATAATGACCCTAAACATATGGCTAAATCTATGAAAAATGTCTTATTGAAAACAATGTCAATACACTCAAATGGCTCTAAGTTTCCAGACTTGAATCCAATAGAGAATTTGTGGAGTTTATTAAAAATACAAGTTAAAATAACTCAGAAAAACATCCTGGACCAAAAAAGAATATGCAAAGAAGAATGGAGTAAAATACCAACGGAAAGCTACAAAAGAGACTGATTGCTGTTGAATTGAATAAAGGATATAATAGGTATTACAATTTTGTACAAATACTTTTCTCGCCTCCAAATTCTTTAATTTCATATTATTTCATTAATATAAATTTTTCCGAATTATTTTTTTGCATATTGCAGCATTATGCCATGGTATACAAATATTGTATGGATTCTAAAATTCTTTTATAAAATCTATGTTAAATAAAAAAATTCATGGTGTACGAATATTTCTTCCCCCTCTCCACTCTATATGAAATCCCATTCAAACATGTCAAAGACTAAACTTCACCTCGACTTCAAGTAAATGGGTTACTGAAAAAAAAATTCAAACAGAAATGAGCCGAGCATATATCCTTAAGTATGTGCAGGTTGTGTGATGGATAACAGCTCAAATGAGAAATCAGGTCACATTCCAGTCAAGTTCATAACATTTACTTACATGGAAATACCCTTAGAAAACATTATCAATCCATCTGTTTCACCCCCCCCCCCGTTATGGATTAAGTAGTAGGGCAGACTCACTCCTATAGCCTTGGTTGAGAATCAAGTCTACTGCAAGAATTCTTCTGCCAAGGCACTCATGAATCGAAAAGAGACCTGATTGCTCAAGCATGCTTCACACACGGCAGTTAGGCACTTCCTAACCCATGGATGAAAAATTGAAATGTTCTTTCTTTTGCTTTGGTTCAAAGAACCTTTTATGGCTTGTTCCATATCATCAAAGTCACAGTGAAATTTTTTTTTCTGGCATTTTGCAGTTTAATTCCAGTTCGATTCTGATTCAGTTTTCTTACTGAAAATTTATAGATCATTAAGTCCTTTGTATCTTATTAAGTAGTTTTCTTTTTGTCTTTCTTTCAAGAGGTCCAATTCATTGTTATTTTTATTTTATGTACTGTATCCCTTCAGGACATTGGCCATCATGACATCATAATTACCTGTCCTTTGTAGCTTAGTAAATTTTATCTCTTAATCTGTTCTGCTATTTATTCACACAAGTTCATAGGTTGATTATGAACAGTTTTCTTCTGTCCCACTTGCCTTTAAGTATGTCCTGTAAGTGTCAAGTTCCCTAAGCACCCTTTCTTCATTATGTATTAATTCTAGTTCATATATATGAAACTTTTTAATTTTTATATTATAGATAGTAGTTAATATGCCTTTTATGCTGAATAAAAAATAAATTACCTTTGCCTTTTTGTTTAAAAAATTGGTTGAAAGCCATCCATTTCAAAGCCAAAATTATTAGTTAAAAAAAAGAAAAGAAAAGCAAAATGGTGCCATTCTTGTATATATATCTTTATAGTTCATTCATTTTGTACATTTACTTATGTAGTGAGTTTGATTCTCATTGACTGTCCCATTAATGTAGCCCTGTATCAGACTAAGAGAAACTTGATAGATAAATATGACAAAACTTAGATAGATACTAGTGGTATATCAACATTTTAGAATGTATCTAGTTTGACCTCCTGTCAGATATTAGATATATACTAGCTAGAGCTGATCTTTTTGACCACTGGGAAGTAATGGCTTATTTTGGAGGACAAACAGACTCCATATAATGTCCCAAGTGGTTCAGCCCCAGAGCTTCTGTCCTGAAGCCTTGAGTATCAGTTGCCAGTCTTTTCAGCTAACAAGCTGTGAATGCATTGCTTCTGTTAATACATCAGCTTCTGTTTCAGAATAACAACATCAAAAGGATTCGATTTAAGCAGTAGTTTCCACTGAATGATCAATGAAAAGATAGAAGCCAAATAGAAAAGGCATGTTTATTCAGTGCTGAGTATATTGATCTGATATTATCACAATATCTATTTTTTTTTTTTTTTTTCTCCTGCACAGAATTCTATCTGAGTGAAACAGATAGATTGAGAGATAAGATATATACACAATTGGCAACGGAAACCAAACCAATACCGCCATACTTCATTATATCTAGTTATTTACCATTGTTGTTCCATACTATTACACATCTACATTTTTCATTTTATTAGATAGGCTTTTTTTTTTTTTGTGTGTGTGTATATATATATATATATATATATATATATATATACACACACACACACACACACACTGGACACTCCCATTGTTATTTACATGAGGGTACTGCAGTTCAGTTCTTAGAACCAAATACACAGAATTGGTGCACAGAGTACCACAAGGTTTCCAAATGATCCACCGCAGGTTTTGAATTCAGAGTTCTTCTAGACTGGTGTTTGTACATAAGTGAATGCAATGAACTCAACTGGAATTTGAACTCGGGTCTCCGATTTCACAATCCATTACACCACCATGCAGATATAATAAAAATATTAATACACTATCAAAATCTGCTACTCAGTTCTTCATGTGGGAAACCATCAACCACATAAAATATAAATTTTAAGCTTGAGTTTATATTTTAGCATGTGTGTGTGTATATATATATATAAAATGTGTGTATTAATTTTTGATTTTTTTTCTTTCTTTTTCAAAGTTGGCCATTTGTTTAGTTTAAAACATTGGCTTTGTATAAACTATCTTACATTATCCTTGTCTTATATAGTGCATATATTAGTATTTTTCATGCTGTCTTATGATGGTGTTTAATTAATATAATAAAAATGTAAAAATTTATCAGAAAAATATTCATTAAACTCATACACAAGCAATCCTTCCTCATCAAGTACTCACCACAAAATTATTCCACAGAAATACATTAAAAATCAGCTACAGTTGCACCAAGATCATGACAAATAAAATAACAAACAACTTGTACAAATCAAACCCACCTGTAACTGTAGAACAAAGCACCAATGTCCCTTAAATGGCAATTGCTTGCAAAACAATATGCCACACAACTCTAAAATCAGCAGATAATGACAAAATATATACATGGGAGTAACTGAAAAAACCTGGAAACAGAAAACATGTACACAGCAGAATCCTTTTTAAACATATATGGAAAATTAAAAACAAGAACCAAAATACACCAAAAATATGGAAAGTAAAGAAAAAAGCATCAGCCTAAAAACCATAAACTGTCTGGAGGAGAAAGTAGCTATAATCACCTACCCATAACACAAATTACAAATAATCAGAACTTATTTAAAAATGCAGACAAAAAAAAAAAAAAAAAAAAATTTACTATGTTACTTAAAAATGATTAACTTTTAAACCAATACATTAAACAAATAAGCAACTCCTGTAAAGAAAAAATAAAAAAATAATAAAACAAGCAAAAAATTGAAATAAACAAATTATACTATGAATATACACAAGTAATAATAATCAACAGTAAATAATAAAAAAACATACTAAGTAACCAATAATAAATAATTAAAAATTGAGGAACAACACTATGCAATAGCTTCAGATAACCACATTCTGACTATTTCTGTTCAATAGCCTCTAGAACAATTTTAAATATAACCATTCTGAAAATATAGTAGACCATGTTGTCCATAATGTACCATTGATCTATATATATACATATATATATATTAGTTGAAGCATCACACAACATACCTGGCTTTAAGATTGCATTCAATCATGAAACAGTCTCAATTTTTATAGCTACATGCACTGATATTGAGCACTAAATATAGCATACCAGAAAATTACATTATCATTAGCATGATGCAATTGATGATGTGAATGAGAACTACTTGATCCAAATATTTAATTGCTTCTCAGGCTGTAGAGAAACTATCCTCAAAGCTGAGGTAGCTTTTATTCAATAACATTTTTTTTTTGTTTTCCTAAGTTGAACCTGTGCCCATATTTGTTTGAAAATATACTGGATTTTTCTATTGAATATTTTATATATATATAGAAAATGTAAATCTATTTAAACTCAGTGGGTGAAAAACCTGGATAGCACAATTATCAAACAAATTGGCATCCAAGGAAAAAATTTGTAAACAAAAAAAAAACACACAAAAAAACAAAAAAACAAAAAAACAAAAAAACAAAAACACAAAAACACAAAAAAACAAAAACACAAAAACACAAAAAAACAAAAACACAAAAAAACAAAAACACAAAAACACAAAAAAACAAAAACACAAAAAAACAAAAAAACAAAAACACAAAACAACAAAAACAAAAAAACAAAAAAACAAAAACACAAAAAAACAAAAACACAAAAAAACAAAAACACAAAAAAACAAAAACACAAAAAAACAAAAACACAAAAAAACAAAAACACAAAAAAACAAAAACACAAAAAAACAAAAACACAAAAAAACAAAAACACAAAAACACAAAAAAACAAAAACACAAAAAACAAAAACAAACAAAAAAACAAACAAACAAAAAAACAAACAAACAAACAAAAAAACAAACAAAAAAACCAAACAAAGAACTAGAAAACTTCGAGAAGGGTGAAAGAAATCGTCCAGTACCTTAAATTTCTGGCACAAAGAAAAAAAAAAAAAAAAAACCCAGCAAGTAATAAGTTAAAACAAAGACTGCTAAGTAGAGCAAATGTAAAATAAATAAATCCTAATGAGTCAGGTTTCACCACATGAGATCATCAGGATGAACTGGCTAAGGAGGATTTAATGAGGAACAAATTTATTGATAAAAATTGTTTTCTATGAATATTTAGTTCTTATGCATCTGTATACAGTTTATTATATGAAAAGTATGTTTATTCATTAATTGTAAATACAATAGATTAAAAATGTGTACGAATATTTATTTCCACCCAGTGTGTATGTGTATATATTATGAAATACCTCCCACATAATGGTAAGAGAATAGTGGTAATAGTGTCTTCATCTAGTTAATGTATTACCATTATGTGGGTAGTATTTCTGCTGCACCACATATAATATATATATATATATATATATATAAAAAATTTTGGTTTGTTTTGTTTTACAGCATATCAACCTGAATGGATTATTTAATGCTGGTAATATTTTTCTTTTCTTCAGAAATGTATTGCTGGTATTAAAACCTATTTTTACACTTTCATAGTGTTTTGACTCAAGTTTGGAGGTTAACTATTTGCCCATAGTTGGTACCCTAACAGGTGCTACTACCTCGGGTCAGGGTGGACCTAGGAACACCAGCAATTAAGAGGTGGTTCCATGCTCCTCAAAACCTCCTGATCAGAGGCCTTGCTGTCAGATGTAGTTTATCATCATACCCAGGATGGTATAATTTTGGTATTATTAAGTTGGTGCAAAAATAACGGTTTTTGATGTATTTTTTAACGTCAAAACCGTCATTATTTCTGCACCAACCTAATATAAACTAAAATTTGTCTAATATTAATATTTTGTCTATTTGCTACATGTTTATGAATTCCACTAAATTTTGATTTTGCACTGTGTTCTGTATAAAACTTTGTTATTATCAACTAAAATTTTTCTAACTACAGTGTAACCCGGATATAAGAGAGATTTTCTCTGGTCCCAAATTAGAGCCATACTTACCTAAACAAAATAGACCAAACCTAGATATGAGAGACTTCTTCTCTGGTCCCGACAACTCTCTTATATCAGGGTTACACTGTATGTGACAGACAAAATAATATTAACATTAGATAATGTTTACAGGTTTCATTGAATGTAATTGACTAAGCATTGTTACTTTGTTCATAATTAATATTAAGACTCAGTAACCAACTTTTAATAATATGAATACAGCCAAAATGTGCAGACTGTTCTGAAATTAAAACATTTATATTGCTAAAAATAGAAAATCTACTTAGTATTAGGTTGGTGCAAAAATAATGTCGTTTTCTCACATAGTAACATATGAGAAAATGACATTATTTTTGCACCAACCTAACAATAAAACATTCTTGATAATGGCTAATAGATTAGCCAAAAATAATTGGATCCAAAGAAAATCTCTTGTACACATGCATGAAAAATATCTTTTATGTGCCGTGTCCCTTCGGGACATGGGCAATCATGGCTCTCCACCTCCTCTTGTCCCTTGTAGCACTCAATAAGTATTGTCTTCACTATTTACATTATTTGGATTATTGTTCTCATCTTTGTTGCCATATTTATTATGTTTCGGCTGTTGTGCATTCTGGCCTTCTTCAGGTGGTTAGAATATCGAACTGAACCCTTTATTTCGCTCACTGGGGCAGACTGTTCTAGTTCCACGTGCCATGTTTAATGGATATCAGTTATCTCCTGTTAATTCCCCTCTCCAAGGACACATGGTACAGTGGATTAAGGCATTAGTTAGATCCAGTGACAGGACCCAAAGAGTGTCAGTTCAATACCCAGTTATGGTAATGGAGAACTTGGAGAGGGGAATTAACATTTCATAAAATTTTTATAATTTTTCTTCCCTTTAAAATTTCCTTCTTGCTTCCATGCTCTGTCAATGATATTCTCAGTATTTATCGGTAAAAATATCAGTGTCGTTTCAAGTCTTCTCTTGATCAATGAACAAATTTTCCAACATTCACTGCCAAATAGAAGATTAGATATCATATAGCAATCCATCCAACACTGCCATTTATTTCTAAGGATATTTTCTGATCCCTTATAATACATTACTCTTTGAAGAGATACTTTATCAATTTGCGTGCATGTGTGTTTCACGGATCTTTTTCAAATCTTTTCACATTGTTGGTAGGTACCAAGCACCTGCCTAATGAAGAGTAATCCCTAATCTCTTGGGATAAGTATCTACATCAGTTAATTCCTCTTATCAACAAAGCAATGGACTAATTAAAGCACAGGAAATATATCTCTGAGTCCCAAAGAGATATTGTCTTCATCTGTCAGCACAAACTTAATTCAGCTGGTGGTTTTTGTTCGGTCAGCTTCAACTGTAATTCTAATTTTCAAACAATTTGAAAGAATATCAATGAAATTTTGTTTGAAGTTCTGAGACTAGATGAGATGAGATTTGTGTGTTAACATCATTCTTAGTTTGTCAACATTTTGCCTTGTTGTTGCTTTGCCTAATTTTGTCTTGCAAATATTGTTTACTTAATATTATTTTTGCCATGTCCTTTTTCTGTTATTGTTTATTGCAAACTTTGTCAATTCTGTTTATTGGGAATTTCTGCCAATTATATTTAATCATGGCCAATTACTATAAACTATTCCAGTTAAAACAATTTACAGCAATGAAGATTCAACTTGATTTTCAAATATTGAATCACTATGCAATAACAATCCTCTATAGCTGCTAATGCTAAACCATTTCCTCAACAATCAAAAGATTTGAAATAACAAATGTATGACTCTACGAAGGATAATGAGAATACCATGGATGGAGCATGTAAGCAATGATGTTTTAAGGAAAATGATACAGACACTTAGAAAGAAACAGTTGAAATTTCTAGAACACATAAGAGAATACCATAGATGTAACATGTCAGCAATGAGGAAGTTTCAAGAAAATTCAAGGAAAAAGGGAACAAAAATTATATTTAAAATCAGAAAGAGAAGTTGAAATTTCTAGGACACATAAGGAAAGAAAAAATACCATGGATGGAGCATGTGTACAATGAGGAATTTTTTAAGGAAAATGGAAACAAAATGAACACTTATCCTTAGAATTAGAAATAAGTTGAAATTTCTAGAATACATAAAGAGGAAAGAAGGGTTATAAAATATGACACTCACATGACATACTGAAGGTAACATTAATTATTTCCTGTAATCAGTTCAATCAATTTGTCATCAGCTCCCAACTCAGTATTTATGCTGATGGCACAACTATTTACCAGTTTTAATAGTAAGTCTGATAAAGTAAAACTGTCAACTGATCTCAAAAACGACCTTCAATCTGTGGTTAACTGGGGCAAGAAACTGCAATCTTTTAGTTATCATAGAGAACTATTTGTGCCTTCCATCAGCATGGCTGATATTAATATCCAGGTAAGCAACTTTTTGCAACTTCTTGAGTTCACATTTGTCACTGACATGAAATGGAATGATTATATTGAATCTATTGTGAGGTTTGCTGCTTGGAAAATTCATTTACTTTTGTGCTAGACAATTCTTCTTGCCAGAATTCTTTATACCATTTGTCTGTGTATTGAATATTGTTGCTATATTTTATCTGGAGTGCTATACATATTGAGATTTGAAGAAAAAAACAAAAAACAAAACAGATCTGTAATGTTATCCATCCTGACATCTCAACTTCAGTTTCTTTCCCACGACACTGAGGTGGCTTTCTTGTTTTTTCTATAAATATTAGGTTGGTGCAAAAATAATAGTAACATATGTGAGAAAACGACATTATTTTTGCACCAACCTAATATTTATACCTAATATTTACATAGCTTTCCTCCTTGGTACTTTTGTGATACTATTTGTTGTCACCACAGTAAAATAAAACCCAAGAAAGTTTTCTTAGCAATAGAAAGCGTTATATGCAGAGAGACATTGAAATGAGAAAGGTTAATACCAAAAACCTGTGGGAAGAATTGAGGATTTAATTCACACAAACAACTTGAATTGTATGTTAAGCAGTTTGAACAATGGGAAAGTGACCCAGACTTAGGGGGGCAGCGTGGATTGACACACAGCTGCAAATGCAAGCTGTAAAGCAAAAAATTTCATTTTTCGTAAACAATGAATTTGAAATTGATTCCACTGGTTGAAAGTTGAGTTGAAATACCAGGAGGGGATGGATAAGTCACCAATGTTCACTGAGGAGATTTAGCAAGAGGTAATAATGCAAGAGAGTGGAAGGAGGGAATTCCCAAGAATTATTGAATTCACTTACTTCACCAGTTTGGGCGAATGTCAACAAATACAAATGCGCAAAGTGAATTTGGCAGAAGAAATGGAGATGAGACCAGAGACAGGAGAGAGGCCCACACGATTATCTGCTGATGAATACCCCTGACTTCAGCCTTGTGCCAAACTTTACCAAAACAGCAAACCAGATTTTGTCAAGTCAACAAAGATAGTATCACTTCCAATTTAAATGTGGGCTGGGCTGATAATTAATTTCATGCAAACTGATATAAAACAATTATTGTATGGAGGACTGATATAAAAACAGTATTTACTTTTGTTCAATTTATTCTAGTGTTATTTTTTTCCTGTATGCCATTGCCCTGCTTGGACCAGCCCAACACAAAGATATCTGTGACAATTTGATCTTAGCTGCCTTATGATCAAACTTAAATCACAATGTTGGATAAGGTTAGCTCTGGATTGAAGTGGTCACTTCAGTGGCCATCTGCAGTGTTGGAAGTCTTAGATGACTGGCTGTTGTGTTGTATTATTACACCTTGACTGGACAAATTTAAACATGCTAGATTGGCAACTGGGTCTCATTGTTGAAATAGGTAAATATAACCCTAAGTTCTATTCTAATAGTTTTTCTCATACTTCTTGCTTCTCTGCTGCCTACGATCATCAAAAACTTAAATGCAATGTCAGTTGTCATTTACTATGTTCCTGATTTGTTTTCATTGTCCCTTTTCCTCACTAGCACTTTATTTTCTTTCACTCTCAGTAACTTTTTGTATCTTAGTGGCATAATAGACTTGCTTGTGGTGAAACAATTAAAAATAAATAAAGAATTTAATTTGTAGAGAAAATAATGATGTTGACCTTCCACACTACCTTAAACAAAAGGTTCGTAAAGAACCCCCTCCTATAAATACTAGAAAGAGTGGTAACAGTGGACCTGAGAAGACTATTTTCCTGAAAAACTTTTAAAAGAAAGATTTTATCAATTTCAACCAGCAGTACTATGAACTGTTTCCTTATAAGGAAACAACTAACCCCACCATTACAGGTTAAATCTGCTGCTGGTTATGTTTGCATTTTGGCACTTTCATTTTATTTGTCTTCTATTAATTATCACTGGTTCCCTGAGAAAAATTCTTGCTTAATTGTATTATTTTTTTTTAATCCTTAACACTGTTATAGAAAAGTGATTTCAGTAGGTTAATGGTAAGCTTAATCTTCATTTCACATTCCATAAATTGTCTTGGACTTCTTTTATATGCCATGCCTTTCAAGATGTGGACGATCATGGCTCTCCACTACTTCCTGCTTTTTATTATTTCTCTAAGTAACTCTTGCTTCTTTATTAACCTTCTTTGGCTTTGTTCTGCCATACATTCTTATTTAAGAAGTTTGAATGAGAAAAAACTGTTATTAACATTAAATATGTTAATTACCATTTTTTTTCTTACTACTTCTGTCCTGTGAATTAATTTCTCCAAGTGCTTTTTCCTCATTATATGTTTCATCTCTCTTTCTGATTGTGAACATTGCTTTTCTTGTCATTTCTATTTTCCTTAAAACTTGTTATTCATATATTTTATTCATGGCATTCTTAGAATTCATTGGTAGTACCAGATCTCCAGTTTGAAAATTACTGAAAATTCAGAAATTTGTTCAATATGGTGTTTGAAGATAAAAAAAAAAAAAATTCCAGCTGTTGGAATCATAGTATTAAGAAACTGTAAAATAAATTTATGATGCCATTATCTATTCACTGCTGCTAATTGATATGGACTAACAATTAAGTTGCTTGCTTCATTCATTTTCTTTATTTCCTTAATTCGTTCATTGTAAAAGGTTTGTCTCTTTATAGTGTCATCATTAAATAATGGTCTCATGTATTTTGGGGATCTGATTGTCATATGTTTCCTTATTCCAGAATTTGTCCAAGTAAACAAAAAAAAAAAAAAATAAAAAAAAAAAAATAAATTACAAAACACATGGTATATTCAATATTTCTGCAGTTTAGGCTAGTTAAAACCAGCAAGTAAAAACAGTAGACAAAGAAATAATACTTAAATTTTGAGTCTGCGATTTTCAATATATTTAAAACATGGGTGGGGGAAGACTTCATTAAAAAGTCTTTAGATATAACAAATAAATTGCAGAAAAATGAGTTCTAGTTGTTTAAGTAGAATAAGAATGACAGTTTGAAGATTTGGGGGAAACAGAGAGGTCAAAGGGCAGAATTGCAAATTTAGGTTGCTGCATAAAGGGATGGGATTGGCACTAAGAACAGGGTCACAATGTTTCTATTGTTTGGAAATTTTGGCACTGGTTCATGGCACTCTTATCCGCCATAAGTGTATGTGTGTATGCTTACTTATATATATATATATATATATATATATATATAGGTGTGTGTGTGTGTGTGTGTGTGTGTGTATATACATATGGCATATTTAAATACATGTGCAAAAATATTAATTGTAATCCATTTATATGAAATCATTTCAACCCATATATAGTTGTACATATAGATTTGTGTGTATCAATATATACCGACTACTGTATATGTATATAAATGTGTGTATTTGGGGGGAAATATGATACACACATTTATGAGTGAATCAATAAGTCTGTAATTAAACACATTAACTGAATTTTGATCTGAAATTTTCTCTGTATAATGTACAGCTTGTAAAAGAGGTATATAGTGCTGAGAAAGAATGATTATTTAACTTTTCAATTGGTTTTCTTTTCCTGCTGGTCCCTTGGAAATGTTTTTGTAATTTCCACTTTAAGTCAGTGCCACCAATCATCAGCCCAGCTTTTTCTAGATGGCCTATGTGGTAATATCTTTTCCCCAAAACAAAGTGACTTTCTTCAAGCTGTCTCACTGCTTAAAAAAATAGATTTTTAGAGTTAAAAGCAATGTTTGTCTAACCATTTTCGTTTTATTCCAAGTTATGTTTTAATTTAAACCCTTTTCTTTCTGCTTGCCAGTGTCACAAACTTTCAATAAGTAGCAAGTTGGCCTATGGCAGTGTTGTGGTTGTGTGAACAATACAAGAATATGTCTTTAATTATTAATGTTGGAGAAGCAATTTTTCAGAAAGTATGTAAATTCAGAAACAGCCTTGTTCTTACATATAGATCTTTTTTTTGCAGTCCAAAGTATGGTTAAGTATTTGAATTTTTTTTTTTTTTTTTTTTTTTTTTTACATTAAGTGATATGTCCATACAAATTCCACATTTTCAATGACTTTTTCATCTGGTTACTGGCTCCATAGCAGAGTCATGAAAAGCATGTCAGATCAAACAACGGTCTCTGTTGAAAGGGTAGGTGTACTCAGGATTGAATCCAACTGGAGAGCACATTTTAATAAGTTTTAAATTTTCAGGATGGTAGATGAAATAAAATACTGTTTAAAATAAAGCATTTATTTAAAAAGCATTCACTAAAATATGGATATCCACTAAAATAACATTTAATGCAATAAAAACACATGCAAGTATAATTTGCACATCTATATTTATAAATTTATTAAAAAGTTACATATATGCATTCATGGCATGCATTGATACAAAAATATAATATATATATATATATATATATATATATATTTACACTGAAATCAAACAACCCCCCCACACATACATGTGTGTGTAATGTTGCTTAATGCAGTTTGGTCAAATATTGGCAGCTAATATCTTTACACATATTTTTCCTGCCAAAACTTTTGGAATTTTCCAGAAACAAATCTTGTCTCATTGGCATGAACTCATGAAGAAATTCTAACAAAGTTTCCATTTAAAAATTCAGTATTAACTTCATCTGGTGTAAAACATGCACATACATTACAAAAAAAAAAAAAAAAAAAAAAAAAAAAATGCTTAGGCTCAATGTTCAAACACACACACACACGCAAAAACAAAGCGTCTCATGCCCCACCCACTTTACTATATCATAATCTTCATAAAGCAGTATTTGCATGAAATACAATTTTATTGTAGCCCAATTATGCAAAGTTTAATAAAAAGGAAAGGAAATAAAAAGGAAAAAAAATAAAGGAATAAGGAAAGAAAAAAAAACAAGAGAAAGAAAAAAAAACAAGAGAAAGAAAAAAAAACAAGAGAAAGAAAAAAAAACAAGAGAAAGAAAAAAAAACAAGAGAAAGAAAAAAAAACAAGAGAAAGAAAAAAAAACAAGAGAAAGAAAAAAAAACAAGAGAAAGAAAAAAAAACAAGAGAAAGAAAAAAAAACAAGAGAAAGAAA
Source organism: Acanthosepion lycidas (assembly GCA_963932145.1). Classification (NCBI taxonomy): domain Eukaryota; kingdom Metazoa; phylum Mollusca; class Cephalopoda; order Sepiida; family Sepiidae; genus Acanthosepion; species Acanthosepion lycidas. Next base: position 75,300,662 of record OZ010587.1, read on the forward strand.
AAAAACAAGAGGAGACACAAAAGAGGAGACACAAAAGAGGAGACACAAAAGAGGAGACACAAAAGAGGAGACACAAAAGAGGAGACACAAAAGAGGAGACACAAAAGAGGAGAAAAAAAAAAGAGGAGAAAAAAAAAAGAGGAGAAAAAAAAAAGAGGAGAAAAAAAAAAGAGGAGAAAAAAAAAAGAGGAGAAAAAAAAAAGAGGAGAAAAAAAAAAGAGGTGAAAAAAAAGAGGTGAAAAAAAAAGAGGTGAAAAAAAAAGAGGAGAAAAAAATAGAGGAGAAAAAAATAGAGGAGAAAAAAATAGAGGAGAAAAAAATAGAGGAGAAAAAAATAGAGGAGAAAAAAAGAGCAATTTAAGAACTCAAGTTTTCAGGTTGATGTTTTGATTTTGTAGCAATTTGCAGTTTTGCTTTCGTACAAAGATCTGAACTAAATTATAATCACAAAATCAAATTATATAAAGTGCTCTTCTTGCTGGCAATCATCTCCCCCTCTTTGATAGTACCATTTGACTCTGATGTGGAGCATAGGGCAACAGACTTACTACACTAGGTGTTACACATGTATAACAAGTAAGGATTTATCTGATGGAATTGTTAACCACACACCCAACCAGTTTAGAATTCATGATTGTCTTTCACTTAGACCGGTGGCCAACAAGGCTAGAGAGCTAAATCTACTCTGCTATTTAACCTATAGCTGGGAGAGAAGAGAGATTTGTATCTTTCCCAAGGATGTTTGTACAAAATTGAATGCAATAAACTTGGCTGGAATTTGAACTCTTATGTCGATTCTCCTTTCTACACCGATAACTGCCATGCTGCACTTTATATATCATTCTAGCATATTTGAAATCTATAAAACACACAAGTTGTAGTTAGCTAGCATTTTATCCATTCCGAAATAGTTTCATCCAGGCAGAATATTCTGAAACTTCATTAGCAACTATTTCTCAGTTTTTTTTAAAACAAAATAATGATAGATTTCTTATCTATAGCAAAAAGAAAATATTGGCACAAATTTTTTTTTCTTTTTTACTTCAATAAAGATAAAAACATAGCATCTGTTATGTTTTGATTGTGTTTTTTTTTTTTTTTTTTTTTTTTTTAAATGTACTTTTTCCTTTTAAAGAATATAGTCCTGGGTATGATGATAAACTTCATCCAGCCACAAGGCTTATGATTGAGAGATTAGAGGATTTGATGAGCATACAACATCTTAATTGCTATTGTTCCCAGGTCCATGTTATGGGCAAATAGTGACCCCCCTCCCCAACAAAAATAAAAACACTACGAAAGTAAAAAAAATAAAAATAAAAATAAAAAAAACAACACATTTTTATGGTAAAAATATTATACATTTTTGTTGTGAAATTACCAACAATACAAGTATAAAAATGCATTTTCATAATAAAATTGTTAGCAATATAATTTTAAAAATGAATTACTAACATTTTATCATCTACCAACTATATATTTAAAAACCATACATTTACCCTGAAAGTATAAAATTATGTACAAAATATTTAGATTTTGTCATTAAATAACCCATAGTGGTTGATATGCTGCTAAACAAAAATCAACCACAACCATCTTAAATATAATTCACATTTGCTTCAAATTCATTATTGGATGAGTTTAAAATTAATTGCACCTCAATTTTAAACATTTGAGCTAATATCATTTAAATAGAAAGTTTGCTCTGAATAAATGCCTCTTATTATGTGAGATATGGATTTTGGTTGTATAACAGTAGAGGTTGTGCGAGTGAGAGAGATACTTTTTGTCTTGGTATAGATAGAAGTCTGGCAAAATGGTGTCTGACATGAAAGTACATATAAAGTGGAGGTGTGCTATTTAATTGTTCCAATTTTTTTTCAAATGCTAAATTTTACCCAGTACAAGGGTCTCAATGCCATTCATGACAAAGGGTTACAGTCAAAATGATAATTACTGAATGTGGTGTATGATATAAATTGAAGAAAAGGTTGGTTGAAGGAAATGAAGATAAGGAGGATTAGATAATGATTGACCATTTACTTGAAGTGGTTAAGATTTTAGTGTTTAGGGAAGCTGCCAACCAGCAGTTTATTCTACAAAGTGGTAGTTCTTGAGAAAAATGCCTTGAAAATGAATAGTTTTTTTTTTTTTGGTAATTATTTGGAAAAATAGTGTTTTGCAGTAGAAAATTTGCTTTATCCAACAGTGTTATTGGGAGCACTGTATCTGTTATAATTTCTATGGGAATAAATAGAAGACATTATTTTGTAAGAATCTTGTTAAAATTAAGGTAAACAGCACAACCAAGTAATTCTAAAAATGTACACCACTTCATGTTTTAGATATTTGTTCTTATAGTTTTTTTTGACTCCAGTTGATTGAAATATTCAGCATCTATCAAGTGAAGAGACTTATTTACACAAATTCTCATTTGGATAAATAAAATTTAAATGTATCTATTTGACTGACTTGTAAAGCAGCTAGGTTGTAGTGTGAAATCGGAATGCTATATGATAAGTATCAAGAACCTGGTGGACTAAGTAGAAATACAAGTTTCACAGCCAGTTTATCTTCCGGTTTTGTTACTGTCTAGAAGGCTTTTGTTAGAAAGAAACCAATCAATAAAACAAATGCCTTGTGCATATCTAAAACTTCATAAATACTTGATTGCTTGCTCTTATACCTTAAGCAATCAATCTTTCTCAAGATGGAATCATTTTTTTATATTTTTGTAAAAAGTATCTATTCTCTACCAACAATGGAATATTTCATTGTTGTGACATTGTTCATAGAGGACATTTTTCCTACTTCTGCAAGCAGTTGATTATTTTCCACTTTTTTCTTTTTTTAATCATTTCACCCCAAGCTAGGTAATAGAACCATCAAGATGCAAAGGGTTACAGAGGGTGAGAGAATATGAGAAAAAGAAAACATTAAGAAGAGGGAATAATAAAAGAACTGGAATTAAGACAGAAGATAACAATTGACATTGCATTTAATTTTTTGAAGGTCAAAGTTGACTGGAAAGAAAGAAGCTGGAAGAGATTTCCACAAGTGAGAAGTGAGAGAGAAGAAACAGCAAGCAGGGAACTTATGGTCACATCTAGCCATTTCAACTTGCAACCAATCTAATAGCACACTTAAATTCATAAAGTTGAGGTACCAAAGCTCATCAGAATAATTACCTTGAAAATATTTATAGAAAAGGAACAAGGAAGCTATGTTACAGCATTGGAAAAGTGATTGAAACTGAGATCAGGACCAATAATATTGCATATTTTTATTTTATCAAGAATCTTTAAATACATAGCAGAATTTAAAACTGAATTTCATATTGATAACTAAACTGATTGTTAGCAGGAAAGAATCAGCTTATTTTGAATCATTTTTTCCTTTATTCTGTTTAGTTGGAAAAACCCATACATCCACTATTTACATTGAACCCACAGATTTGTCTTTTTTTAAAAAATTGACTGCCTGTTGGCAGGAAAGGGCTATTTGCTATCATTTAAAATCAATTTTCTTATGTTAAAAATGTAAAGTCTGGTCAATACTTCTCTTGAGAGGAAGTATATTTAAAACCAGGACAAAATACAATTTTTCTTTATGAAATCTGCAAAGGGGCATTCAGTGTAAATATCTACATATAAACAAAAAAAAGTCTCAATGTATCTAAGTTTATTCATTTGTCTATCTTTGTAAATCTTTTGACTTTAATTTCAATGAATCTAGTTATATATAATTTCCAAAAATGTTACATATTTTGGCAGTTGGTTATTCTGTTTTTGTACCTTAAACTAAACAACACAACAGAGGCAGCCATTACAGTCATGGTCTGCTGCCTGCCAGACATTTTACCTCCTGTACTTCATAGTCTCAAGTTCAATGCTCAAGATTTTCTCCTGCTCCATTTCACATAAGAACTTCCTTTTTCTTTCAGTTATTAACAAATTTCTTTTTTCTATCTTTTCTTGTTTTCAATTCTTAATTTTCTTTTTTTTTCTTTTCCTTGTTTTATCTGTTTATCGTTTTCTTTTACTTTCATTTAATTTTTTCCCTCTTTTTAATTCATTTATCCATTTTTGCTTTTATGTCTGTCTTATTTTCTCTAAATTGTAATTTTTTTTTTTGCAGTTTCTTTTTCCTCTCATTTTTACTCCTCCTAATTCTTTCTTTCTTTGTTTTTTCCTTTGTAATTGCCTATTCGATATAATTGTATCTAACAGACTGAAATGAATCAGTTAAAATCTGCTACAAATTGGAGCAGTTAATTCAATACTTTATACCAAAATATAAAACATGCTAATAACATTGTTTTTTTTGTTTTTTTTTCTCTTTCCAGCATTTGAATTTAGTTTTGGAAAAGTTTTTAAAAAAATCCCGTTTATTAGTTATGACCTAAGAAATATCTCTCTCTCAAAGAATTTTTATTTACTTCTTTTTCAGAAAATAAAACAAAAAAGCATTTCATTATCTCTTTTTGACAAACACCTAGACAAATACTCTATCACGATTATGAGTTTCGTAAATCATTGTAACACCACATGTACTGCAAACATAACACCAAAGAATGTGTCTAAGATAGGATAGTTTGATGGAGCTCATCCACCTATAAGCTGGTTTTGAATTCAGAGTTTTCCTATTGGACAGGCTTCCCTATTAAAACTAAAATGTTCAGTCTGCCCTATTTAACCCATAACTGGAGGGAGATGAAATCCTTCCTGTCATCCAAAATCTTTTCAGATGCTCTACTTGCAGTAATGCATATTTTTCCCCATGTTAGTCTAATCAGACACACTAAAGCCAGTCCACCATGTAGGGAAATGGTTGCCTTTGAAAAGATAAACTACAATGACAATAACCATGTTTCGGGGGTGGGGGGAATAGATTCATGCCTTTGCTAAATGAACACAACAGACTTTCAGAATTTGAACCAAACATCCACAATGGTAACCATTACACCAGCTACATAAATGTCAAGTTTAAGAAGTTAAAAGTTTCCATTGAAAAACTGGTTTCCAACTGTGTATTCAATTGCTTGTTTTTAAAACAGAGGGTGCCCAAAACTTTTGCCTACACCTTATTCATGTATTAAAATGTATCTATGTACAAAGGAATATCCAAAAGTTCAGAGAATTTAACATTGAGAAAAAACAAAAATACTATGCTAACAAAGTTTTCACTGTCACCTTGGAAATACAGTGTAACCCGGATATAAGAGAGTTGTCGGGACCGGAGAATAAGTCTCTTATATCCAGGTTTGGTCTATTATATATACATTAACACAGGCTCTAATTTGGTACCAGAGAAAATCTCTTCTATCCGGGTCTCTTATATCCAGGTTACACTGTAGTCACATGCTGGCTTACAATAAATCCGGTTAATAAAGGGTTGTAACAGACACTGTACTACAATGAGTTCACACCTTTTATGTGCTGTATCCCGTAAGGATGTGGTAAATCATAGCTTTCCACAACTTCTTATCCCTTGTAGCTCTTAAACTTTGTATTTCTGTCATTTCTAAGCCCTGTTCCACCATACATTATTTATGCATTGTTTTCCTGTTCCAATTGTTCATGAGTATCAGATTTTCCAAGCCCTCCTTCCTCATTATATGCCCCAGAAACCTCAATGGTCTCTTCCTAATGTATTAGTTTCTTCTTTGTTTCCATTTTTTCCCAAACTGTCATTACATGTTCAGTCCACAGTATTCTCAGCATCCTTATGTAGAACTCCATTTCTGTTGCTTCATGTCTCTTCTTCATCTATGACGAAATTGTCCAGCATTCACTGCCATACAGGAGGACAGATTTCACATAGCAGTTTAGTATTCTTTTCTGTTTCTAGTAAACTTTTCCTATTTCTTAGGAAATTAGCTTTTCTCTTAGCTTTTGGAATATTTCTTGGGCATCCCAATATTCTTTCAGGTCTCAATGTCACTCTTTCATATACTTTTCAAATTCCCCAAACATTCAGGTAACACTAGGTACAGATCCAAACTAAATTTTTTTTTCCATACCTACTTTTAAAACTTGTAAAAAAAAAAAAAAAAAAAAAATTTAAATAAAAAAATTATAATGGTCACTTCTATTTCATTCTTTATGAGTGTATGAGATAGCAGAAAAATCATGCAAATGATACAAACATCAAATTTGGCACACTTGTACTCCAAGTCATACTAATTAAACCTAGCTGATTGACCAATAAAAATCCAAGATGGCGGCCATCTTGAAAAATGGCCGACAAATTAACCACTAGAATTTGACGTTTTGCTTAGAAGTATTTGTAGTTGTCCGATTTGCATGACCTAGGTATGGATTCCTATGTTTTCAAGCCTACTAGAGTAGATTTATAAAGCACACTGACTCACATTTTTCTCGCTAATTTTCTCATTGTACATCCGTTTATGATTTTAATAAACTTGCATGGCTATGGGGTGTAGCGTTAGAAGTAGTACCTTGGTTTCAGTAGTCAGTCACATCTATTTGATGGGCTATTGACCCTGGCCCTCACTACTAGCCCAACTCATCTATGGCTCCAAGAAGATGCTAGTGAATGGCATCTGCTCCACTCTGGTAAACCACATAGGCTTGTGGGCTGAATTAGATGAGAATACCACACAGGTCTCTGTGTGTGACGAAATATGTCTAGATCCCAAACTTTCAAATGACGTTGATGTTCTTAAAGAAGTGATTGAAGGAGGCATATTGGTGTCATCACTGCAATGAAACTCAGCATGGGGTTCAGTGTCAGCTATGTAGGGAATGTATGTTGACATACTGCAACAACCTACTAGTATCCCAAATGCTGCTTAACTTGCCCCAGATCAGTTAGGCAGCTGCACCTGAATTGACAGGACGTGCCAGCACAGGTGAGCTGAACCAAGGATAACAGGGTTTTAGTTATTTGGATGGTTTACAGATCACATGGGACTTATGACACTGGATGAACAATCAGACTAGATGTACAAGAACCTAGTTGTATCCCATATGGTAAAGTGTCTATTATACATGTACAGGATGGTAAAAGGATAAACCCTCAATGTCATACTGACCATGGATGCTAGTTTTACTGGGAATTCGGGGAACACTGACTGGACCAAGTGTTGTTGATGTCAGGAGGTTAAGAAAGATCTAAATTCCCCCCCCCCAGGCCAATCCTGCTAGAAGAGGGAGAGGATATATGAACTTGACAATGAATATTCCCGTTTCACTCACTCAATGCACTGCCAATCAAGTTAGACCCTGCAAGATTTGATGAAGGTGGTGGGATAGAAGAAACTTTGAGACAAAAGAAGGCACTATATCATGAAAGTTACGGGGCTTCTATTTAAGAGCACAAATTTAAGCAGAACTGAAAAAAGATCAATCTCTTCAGGTAACAGTGATAAGGGTGGCAGAAGTAAGATCCCATGTATGTTGCAAGAAGCTAAAATACAAGAATGTTTATCTTACAAAACCAAAGTGGAGAAGTTTAGAGAAACAATGACAATGCAAGTGAATAAGAGAATAAATGAATGTGCAAAAACAATTAGTGATAATAAACTCCTTGTCAAACTAAGTGCAGGTGATGCCATAGCATAAGAACTGAAATATCACGTTGCCCACTTGGTGGCATTGTATAATCAAAAACAAACCTACCTAAATGTACAGGAGCAAGAGAAAGCACAGGTTTACTGGGAGGAAGCATATCCAATTGCTTTCTCCAAACTAGTCATCTGCATTATTGAGATGAAAAATGCCAGTGACAGTAGAGATCCACTCATTTTCAAGCTTGCTGACTTGACCATGCTTTACAAGCAGAAGTTGGATCAGCATGTTGTTGAATCACCTGATTTTCATTCTACTTGACTCGAAGAGCAGTTGCTTTTTTACATTTCCAGGCTGCAAGATCATTGCAAAGGACAAGATATTCTGCTGGTTTTGAAAATGATGTAGGCTCAAACCTCTCACAAGCAACCAAGTATGGTGAAGCAATCTATCTAGAGAAAGCTGCTGGGATAAGATGAGACATGTTCCATGTCAAATTTCAGCAGCATCTTTCAGGACACAGACTTACAACAGGCTGTACTATCATCACTGCTGCAATTTGTATGCATGATTGAACATGGTACAGACATCAAGTCCCAAATCCAGCATGGGCTATTGAAATTTGACTTTTCTATATCACAACTCCTACAATATAACTGCTTTGCCAAATACAAGGAAGGAACGGATGTCCACAAGCATTCCAGGGATCATGAAACACCTTTTACAGTCTACATAGGCCTGTATGTGTTTGCCAAGATGAGGAAGAAATAAATCATTGAAAGGATCAGCATATAACAGAGTCCTAGAAATCTCAGCACAGCTAGAAGAAGCAGTTGTTGCACAATATGATGAAGATGCAGTAATCTGTCCCCCATTGTTGAGAAAGTTGTTCACAACTTCAGCAGTGGACAACATAGATCATAATCTGACTGCAACCACAGCTCAGACATCTTTCCATGGTACAAGGATGTCAATTTTCCAACATCCAAACATAGAAAATGTTGGTGATGAATGTGAGCCTCTCAAACTGGAGTAAGAAATGAAAGTTAAATTTCCAGAGCTTCCAGAAGCATACACCAATATTCGACCAGTATAGATCATGCAAAACCCCAATCCTCCTCCAGTAGCAAGCTAATCCTTACCAGCACCAGAGTTGATCTTGTTACACTTAAAAGAAGAATATTCTTGGTTGGAGGAAGTCTTCTGCACTGAGGATGTGGCTGATGCAGTTAGAATCACATGGTCAGCCCACCATGTTACACAGAAATGGAGCTATCCATTTAAAGTGAGCATTTCAGCAATGATGCCTTTGTGGCGTGACCAAGCTCACTCTGTTTCATCAGTCAAGCATACCATGGTGAAGGCCTGTGATACAGTGGCTTTCCTGAACCCAGGGCAGACACCTGTCATTGCTGCTGACCAACCATTGTATGCTTTTGGCCAAACAAATATGATGGAAATGGCCCAAGTATAGAGAGGACAAATTCAAATGATCATGTTTGGTGGACTTCATGTAGAAATAGCTGCACTGAGATCAATAGGAACATTGCTACAGGACAGTGGCTGGACCAGTGCCATTGTGGAAGCAGAGGTGGCCTCATTTGGTACAACAGAGTCTTACCTGTCTGCATCCAGTGTCACCAGGACAAGACAAGCAGACCAGATCACTGCATACAGCTTGTACAAACTTATAAAGAAGGCATAGCATGATTACTGCTCTGGCATATCAGATAAAACCTTTGAGGATTAGTGTGAACAACAGAGGAAAGAGAGCTCACAGTTCCAATTCTGGAATCTAGTGATGGACATGGAGCTCACCACATTCACCCTGACCTGCTCATTCTGAGAAGGTGACTTCAGCTTGTACTAAGAAACACTTTCAGAACTGGTGATCAAAGGTGACAGAGAAGCAATTGGGTTGACAGAAGATGAATCAGCACTTTGTAGGTGGATGGTTGCTGGATTTGAAGTTAGTGGTCTAATAGCTGGAGATGAGACCATATCTGGTATGAAAGATGCCACCTACAGCAGTAGAAACTCTACAGTGATGAAGGAGATTGGCAATTCATTTCAAGAGGAATCAGCTGACTTGCTGGTGTTAGACATGAAAAACATTGCAAACCAACTCTAGCTGAAATGGTAGCTACACATCCCTGGCAAAGCAAAGAGCAGTTTGAATTATTCATGGAGGGGCTAGAGGATGAAGTTGAAAGTTCTATCATTGAATGAAGAAAAACTGTTTCTTTTTTCATACAAGAACAGGCTGAAGGAATTTCTAAGGAGACAGTCCTGAAAGATAACTTATTCTTATGACTGTTCATCTCCAGTCAGAACAGGAATTGGGACTTGCAAGAATTCTTCAAGCATGAGAATCAGTCATACCCTGCACCTCCCAGTGGTAGTGAAAAATCACAGCTGAAATTATTGAAGGGCAAGTGAATATACCAGACAGAGAAGCAAAGGGAGATGCAGTCATCATTGACAGATCAGCACTTATCAATGCCTTACCATGTACTTGAAAGACATTTTATGACTATGCTTATGACAGTCTTTGATGTATACAAAAAGTAAAGTCTGAAATCAGAGATGAGGTCAAAAAGAGGACAAGGAATCAGAAGAGTGACAGGAACAAGAGAGACACCAGATAATTGGCAAAACTTTCTTTGTGATGTGAGCAACAAGACTGAGCTGTTTCACTTCCTTGCAGAGAAGATGTGTGAAGCAGAGATAACAAGCACAGTCATCAGCACAAAAGGAGAATACACCATTAGCAACACAAGGAAGTCTCTGGATGCAGCGTCCCCATTTTGTCATGAAGAAGCTGACACTTGAATATTTGTACACACCAGAGATGAAATGTCTGATGAGAGAAAGTCTATTATCATTAAAATACAGATATGTTAGTCATAGCAATATCTGTGCTGCCATCCTTACAGGAAATAGGTCTTGAGAAAATGTGGAATGCCTTTTGGCCAAGGAGTGAAGATGTGATAGATTTCAGTCCATGTGGTAGCAATAGGGCTTGAGAAAGCAAGTGGGATCTCATACTTTCACCAGATGTTATGTTGTGTCTGCCTTCTGTGGGAAAGGCAAGAAATCTGCATGGCAAACTTGGAATGTATTTGAGGATGTTTGATACATTCACTAATCTCATCCATCATCCAACACTCTTGTGTGATCTTGACCTGCAGAGGCTGGAGAGATGTGTTGTCCTCATATACGACAGATCAGATTCATGTACCACTAATATGGATGAAGGAAAACTAGATCTCTTTGCCTGTAAGCTGAGGCCATACAACTCAATTCCGCCAACACAGGCAACCCTCAGAGAACATGCAAAATATGTGACCTATCAGGCTGGGATGATCTGGAGCCAGACAACCATCTCCAATCCAGATATGTGCAGTCTCGCTGAATGAGGGTGGACACAAAAAGCTGTGACATGATGGACAACACTACCCACTATTGCAGCAAGCTGTCATGAACTGACAAAATGTTTCTGTAAGAAGGGCTGCAAAAGAAGATGCAAGTGCTTACAGTCAGCACTTAGACATCACTCTGCAGCTGCATATATGAGCAGTAAAAGCTGGAGGACCAGTGGCATGGTTTGAACATTTACTTGTTGGTGCAAAGGTAACGAAATGAAAAACGAGCAATCTGGTGGCCATCTTGAAAAATGTATGTCATAGTTAAACATTAAAATCTACTTTAGTAAGCTTGAAAACACATGAATCCACACCTAGATCATGCAAATTGGACAACTACAAATATTTCTAAGCAAAACATCAACTTTGGGCAAATAATTTGGTGGTAATGTTGAAAAATGGTTGCCATATTGGATTCACGATTGACCAGATTTGATTAGCATCACTTGGAGAATAAGCGTGTCAAATTTGATGTTTGTGTCATCATTTGCACGATACCTCTCAAAAATTGCTGTTCCCTGTTGTACTATATCTCTCGACTACTGTTATGATTTGAAGCTCCACATAGGTCACCTGATGAAAGCTTTTGTTGGAATGTCTAATTGGCACAGAGCTGCTGTACAAAAACAGAAGAAAAAATAAAGCAGTGGTTAAATAATAAAGTTTATAAATTACAGGGTTGCAGAAGCAATTGAGCCTTCCTCATTGATAACCATAACTCTTTGGGAATTTATAGCTATTACTAGCAGCATGGCCCGGCGTTGCCCGTGCTTGATTCAAAAATCATATGACTCATACAGCAATCGCTATCACTTGACTTAAAATATTTTTGCCCTTCCTTGCCTTTAAAGAAGTGCCCTTTGCTCTGCTGATGTTGCTACATGCCTTACTTCTTGCCTATCTCACACTGCAAATTTTTTCTAAGTTCTATACTAAACATCAAATCTGTTACAAAAAAAGAACTAAACAAAATGAACACAAAACGATCAGCTTTAAAAAAGGACTCGTAACTGGAAAAACCGAATGAAAAAAGAATGTTAACAACAAATACTTTTTCACACCCAACCCAGTTCTGCAGAATCAGAATCAATGTTGAGTTTAAGCAAGTGAATGAGCCAATTGGAGTAAAGTGCCATGCAGATTTATAAAAAAAAAAAAAAAAAAAAAAAAAAAAAAAAAAAAATCGATTATTTCTATCGATGGGAGTTGGGAAATGCAAAGTTAGTCTTGGCCTTCCCGCTAACTTGGAGCATGTGCATGTAAATTTTGGTGCAAATCTGACAAAAATTGTGGCCGTGCATTCGTTACACACACACACACCTCGCCTTTTATAGATAGAGATATCTTCTACAAATGTGTAGTGGCAAAAAGAGGCAAGATTAGTCAAATATGATTTGGGAATCTTCTAAGAGAAGGAGTGTGTTCTCATTGCTTCCAGTTATGAGATGGTACTAAAATCTTACCTCAACTACTTTTTTTCTCAAAATTTTTAGCATGCTTTTATATTGTAGGAAAATCAAATAAAATTGATAAATAAAATAAAAACTAGGAATATATTTTCCAGTGATGCTAATAGTAAAGGAACCAGAAATATGATTATCCCACTTGGTTCTGTCAAACACAGTAAGGTGGTGCTGTTGAAGTCTATAAAATAGCAAATATTTCTTTACTTTTTTCTTCCCTGCTCCAAGATGTAGCACCACATAGTAATTATGTACCCACTGAGGAAAATTAGTTTCCCCAGTCTATTGATGACTGAACTCTCTTCCCACTTTCCAATGTATATGCCTTTCCATAACCTCCACCTATGAAATAAATCAAACTTTCTCTTTGGTTGTTCCAACTCAGTGCAAGGCTGACTTGAGAGCAACCATTGTACTTACCCTAACTTCTGGACCAAGAAAAAGAATATGGGCAACCAATAACCCTGTTTAAAACCCCTAATGATGAAGTACAAACTTACCTTTAGTGGTTCCAAATCTGTGCAAGGCTAACTTGAGATTGACCATTTAATACAATTCTTACACTAACTTACCCTAACTCCTAGACCAAAAAGAAAATGAACACACTCAATAGACTGTTTTACTACAGTTTATATTAAAAGTTTTAGTATGCTTCTCGAATTATTTACATATGAACATGCACAACCGTAAAATACACACAAATGCAAAACCTGTTAACTTCTATAAAAATATTTCTATTTTTTTTTTCTGCCATTCCAAGTTTAACTTCATTGTATAAATAAAACAAAGATCTATTGTTTGCTTTAATAAATAACACTGATCTGATTTTTCAATATCATTCACTCTTTGAATTCAACTGTCAATTTTTTAACTGAGAAAATATGTTGGTCATGTAAGAAAATTTTTTCTTTGACCTTTAAAATTATTAAACAGTATTTGACAAAGGGTTCCCAAACTTTTAGATCATGGAATCCATGATCCCTCATTGACACCCCCCACCATGAAGCAGGTTTAAAAAAAAAAAAATTTAAAAAAAAAAATTCCAAAAAATTATAAATTCCTTTGCCTTTTTCCTTCATTGTTTCTTGATAGGATTCATATCATAAATAGGAAGATGTTTGATGAGCCATAGCAAGGACACTGAAAGTTTTTTATCATGTCACCACAATTTATTCACAAGCTTATCCTTTTGACCGTAACAGGCATTTAAGCAACACCTGGCAGTTGGGGAGAGGGAATTAATGTCACTTTGTAATGCCCTAAAGAAAAAAAAAGAAAAAGAGAGTTACAAGTGTTTCACCAGTCTTTGAGAAAAACCTTATTTTGATAATTATTCAAAATCATTGCTGAATACTGGTGATAGGAGGAAATGTACAATTCAGTCATCAATGTTTAGACATGCATATATTCAACAGAAGTATAATGCACTGACAGTATTCACCATTGACCCAACAAATCTCATCATCATCTAAAAGCAATGATCAAGGTGTTTTTAGTGGGTAACTTTGGTAACACAAGCTGTTGCATTAACTTGACATGAAAGAGTCAAGTTGTCTACTCAGGAGTGGAAAATTATGTTTGAGAATGTGCTGAATTTCTCAGCCTGATGCAAATTCCCTTGCAAAAGAAAAAACAATTTATCTAGGAAATGTGGGTGGGATTAACAAATTTTCAGTGTCCTTTTGTATGATGACTTTTCTTATGAAGCAAATCATTATCAGCAAGTTAGAATTGTTATTACTCTTTACTGAAGTACAAACTGTACCCTGTTAGTAAGTTAATTGCCTACATCATACTGTAAGATCCCTGTCTTTGGCACAAATTTTATTTTTGTAAAACTTTATATAACTTAAAACATTATTATAGTGTATACTCATATTTGGAATAGATGTCCCATTTTTATTTTTTTACTTTAAACATTATGTATTACATCTATAGGTCTGCATATTCCAGAAATCTTAGAGAAAATGTACACTATTGTGGTAGGAAGTCAAACCTGATCCTGCATTTCCCTTTGAAGGTGAATACCCACTATTTAAAGTAAAAATAAAAATGGGAGTGTCCATTTCAAATACAAAAAAAATTTGTGATTACCGTATATAGCAGGGTATATAGTGTGATTTGCAGCACTATACACAGGTAATTTTTTGAAGAGGTTAAAAATTATGCAGTTTTGGTGATGAGTTACACCATACACAAGTAAATGTTTTCCTGGAGGGGGTTAAATGAAATTCATGCAAAAATATTCAGCAGTTGCACTAGACATGAAATCGGCTTATACAAGTATATATGGTAAAAAAAAAAAAAAAAAAAAAAAAAAATCATATATATATAAAATCACAAACATGCAAAAATATGTATTTTGTGTACTTCAAAGGAAAACTTTTCAAAACATTAAAATATTATTCTGGTTGTGACATTAATTCCATTGTTTTGGCATATCTAGAATTTTAGTCCTGTCACAAGGGTCCTCTAATTACCGTGCCATAATTTCATCTAGTTAAGTCAAATGTAGTTTTCTGTTTTATATGTCTGCTTGGACACAGCTAACCCTACACAATTAATTCTTATTAAAACTACTAGCTATACATTACACACCCACATTTTATTTTAGTTTATTTTATTGTTTGTCCATTTTCCCAAGATTGGTTTTATTTTAAATAGTTTATTTTCTTTATGTATTTCCCATAATTGCTGCCATTTTTTTTTTTTTTTTTTTTTTATGTATTTGTTTATTTTGGGTTTCATGTCTGTGTAGGATACTTTGAATTTATCGATGGTCATTTACAAGGATGACTGAATCAGCTCTATCGTCTCCTTTAATTCCAATGTGACTGGGTATCCAGCAGAATATTATGTGTCTTGTTTTTACCAAGGTGTTGAGCTTTAGCAGTTTTATGCCTAATAGATTTTCTAGTTTTCTCTTATAAGGAGACTAAGACTGATAAGGAGTCTGAAAATATGATAAATTTTTGGTGGTGACTCTCAGATATGATATTTAATGCCATGTCTAGCCTCCACACTGAAAATAAATGCCTTGTTTTAGAAATCATTTTTTGATAACACTTTTGTCAAGTGTTGCTGCACTACCTGTTCTTTCTGTATTTTTAGAGCCATCATGCTTAGGTGATTTTTTGCTTCAGGAAGTTCACTTAGGTCCATTATTATATTTGATATTTTAATAGTCCATGGAAGAATCTCCATTTGTTTTGTTTCATGTATTTTTTCTATGAGGTTCTTTGATTCCTCAGTGATTTGATCTATTTGAAGTTCAAAGGACTTTATTTTTGTTCTGGTTAAACAGTGGTTTGGATTTTGGAGCCATTGTACAGTCATATGCAGGATTGAGATGACAAGATTACAGTTTGAAGTAATATTGAGTGAACAGCTTGTCTGTCCTCAGTTTCAGTGGTACCTCGTTAGCCTCCATATACAGACTCTTCACTGGATAAGTAGGGAAGCCCCAAGTGCAAGTCTCAGTCCCTCAAAGGTGTATTGTATCCAATGTTCTCAAATATGATTGTTTGGCTGATCCGTAGACCATGCAGCCATATTCCAACTTAAAATGTATTAATGTTGTGTAAAGTTTCAGTAATGTTTGTTGACTAGCTGCCCATTCTGTATAGGCCACCATGTGCAGAAGCTGTAGGGCCTTATTACATTTTATTTTTTGATTCTTGATATGGGGTATAAAGGATAGCTTTTTGTCAAGAACTTCTATTCCTCAATGACTGGTATCTCTGTATCTTCTAGTTTTAGCAACAGGTCATTGTGTTACTTACATTGTTGGCAAAAGTGAACACATTTTGTTTTCAAGATTTTAAAACCACTTGATGTTGTCCATTTGTCTATTCTATTTATGCATTGTTGCAACTGTCTCTCCATATATTATGAGTGATAACATATCATAAAATCATCTACAAATAGTGAGTGCTCAACCTTAGGATTGAGGCAGTTTTTATGTTTATTTTTATGTTGAACAACGTTACTGACAGGACACTTCCTTGTGGGATTCCTTCTTGCTTTTTAAGATTGGATCGGGTGGCTCCTGTATGTACTGTAAAGGTTCTTTCTGGTAAGAAATTTTTCATCTGCTTCTCAGACCAAGTTTGTGAATATCCTTCATAATCACATACTTCCAGGTAATGTTATACACCTTCTCTAGGTCAAACATAGTGGTTAGATGTTCTTTAATGTTAGCTTCTCTTATAAAGGTTTCCAAATCTTAGATGATCTACTGTATTCACTTTTTTCTGAAGCCACATTGGAATTTTTTTTCTTTTTTCCAGGAACCAGGTCAGTCTCCTATTAATCACCCATTCCATTGTTTTGCTAAGGCAACTGGTTAGCAATATTGGTCTATAGTTTCATGGGTCTGCATGATCTTTTCCTAGTTTTGGAATAATTGATGCTTGCTTCCAGGTTTTTGGATATTCTCCATTTATTTTCATAAGATTAAGTGGGGTGTAATATGTAAAAATAATAATTAAAAAAAAATCTAAAATAATTTAATTCATTTGTGAACAAGTGCTGAAAGTTTTGTTAAAATCTGACAATTATTTGATCATTGCAAAAATTTCCAAATCTGTCTTTTAGCATTAAAAAAAAAAAAAATATGCTAATTTATTTTTTCATCATAGTGTACTTTTTTTTTGCAAATTGGTGGAGGTATATGCATGTGTGTGTGTGTGTGTGTATATATATATATTAAAGAATCAATGGATTTATTTTATGTTACAGGGGACATTCTCAGGATGTTTTATGGGCAAGGGTATAGGAATTCTGAAAGATGACACTTGTTTTTTACAAAGTCTTCATTCAGCCTGAAAGTTTTTCATAAAGATTATTCGTCTTTATTTGTGTAATTTAATATTAGTTTCTAAGTGTTACTAATATTTTTCTTATTCTAGACAGCATTTGGTAGTGTGGAGTGGCACAGTGGTTACCTATAAAAAAAATTATGGAATAAGCAAAATGAGTTAAAGATTTTGGTGGAGCTGCTTACATCCACTTTGCACTGATTCTCTCAAGAAACTTGAAACCATCTCTTCTCCCTCCAGCTATGGATTAAATAGCAAGGCAGACTGGACTCTTTGACTAGCAACAAATCAACAGTTATAACTAAATTAAAACTGTAGAAAACAGTAGAACATTCTCTTATCTATCCCAAGAATAATCATGGTAATGCAGTTTACAGATATACAAGAAAATGAAGCTGTAGAGAGCTATGACTGCCCAAAACTGCTCTGAAGATTATAATTGAGATGGTTAATTTCTGAGTGTTTAGAAATTTCTATCATGAATCACAAGTTTAAAAGAAAAATAACCTGAAAGAAATATTACCTGATGTTTATCAAAAATAGAGTTATAGTTTTATAAACAGTCCCTTCACCAGTAAATAATTTCCAGTACATTCACATTATATATGGATTGAAATATAAAAGGAAAGCTGAAAACAGTTGCTCCTATAAGGTATAAACAACAAAAAAGTGCTTAATACAAAATTCAAAGTCAAGTATGTAGAGCTAAGAAATATAAAAAATGGTTAAAATGCCAGCCCACCTCGCAACCCTGGTTGTCAGGTAGGCCGATATTTTAGCTATATATATATATATATATATATATATATATATATATGAGGCACGGTGGAGTAATGGATAGTGGCTTGGATTGAGGAATCACAGAGCCGAGTTCGAATTCCAGCCGAATCCATTACATTCACTTATGTGCTAATACCCTTGGGAAAGGTGTGAATCCTCTTCTCCCTCCAGTTATGGGTAAAATAGGACAGACTGGGTTCTATAGCCTTGGATGGTAACTGGTCTAGGAGAAGGACAACTCTGAATTCAAAACCTGCGGAGGGTTGTTTGGGGAACTTGTGCCACTTAGTGCACCAGGTCTCTGTATTCGTCACTTCAAAAAGTGTGGATGGTCCTGCACGAAACCTTCACCACTATAATCAAATCTCATGTGCTGTTGTCGGGCTGTCAGTTTCCTGGAAACTGATCTGCTTGACCTTCATACGTCAAATTCGACGGGAGAGTCGACTATATATATATATATATATATATATATAGAGAGAGAGAGAGAGAGAGAGATAGATAGATAGATAGATAAGTCCACATTATGATTTTCAAGTTTATTTTTTCATTTCAATGACATTCTAAAGACTGGCCAATTTTTTCTTTTTACTGCAAGTTTTGACTATCTAAATTCTCCCACAGAAAATCTAAAAAGTGAATTTTACCATTAAGAACAATTTTCTTTTCACTTTTGTTTAAATGTGTATGTAGCAAGATATATAAAGCTTCTAATATAACCTGTCAAGCATATTCAGAGAATATAGGTTGAAGTAGCACAAAATTCTCGTTAATTTTAACATAAATGCATTTTTCCCTCTCCTATATCTAGAGAAAAATGCCATTTATAATATTGGATTTTTTCCTCAATTTTGGCCATGTTCCATTGTAGCTATACTTAGATGATATGGCATAGACAGAGCTTTTGTTTACCTTTATTGTGCCTCTTGACTGGTTGACAAACTGGCTTACAGAGAGAGAGAGACACACTCTCTGGGAGTTAATGCTAATTGCACATGTCTATTTTTTTTTGCTTTGTGAACAGTTTGACCCAAATATCTGGTCAACCAAACCATGAGAACTGAATTTCTAAGTAATTCCTGTTTGTGTCATGGTATTGAATCTTTTTCATTCTTTTAATAAGATTTTAAAATGTGAATCTATGGGGGTGGGGAAGAAACCAAATATTTATTACCCACTGCTACTTTATACTTTGTTCAGATGTGGATTTATTGGAAAAAACTAAATCTTAGTTGATAAAATATCTTACCAAATTATCAAACTGGTAAATCTGGACCCAGAGCCCTTATAGTCAATATCTAACTATGTGGGATTTATTGGATGGGATCATTTGTTTAATGGCATATAAACCTAGATAGGTTATTAATGTGAAATATTGGGTATTTTTAAAAGATCAAAGATATTTCTTGTAGAATTGGAAAGTTTGGATGAAGATTTTATGTTAATGATAATTTGGTCCCCGAGTAATCAAAAGTTTGAAATAGAGTTTGTTTTCAGTTTTATTTTATTATTTTTTTTTTAAGAAGCAGAGAGATGTATTGATGCTTTGTTTTTATATTTGTTAAAGCTACATTTATATGATTTTTTTTTTTTTTGTTCAGAACTGCAATATATTTTTTGGCTTGTTGCTGAAAAGTTACTTTCAGTCAATTGATAATGGTTTAAACAAATTTGGCTGAAGTTACAATTTATCTGTATATTATTTAAACTAAAGTATAAAAAATATGCATATGTCTGGTTGGAACTCAAACATAGTAAAAAGAGAGACAGGTCTGGTTGGCACTAGAGTCCAGGAAAGACAGAGAAGGAGCATAATGTAAAGATTTTTTTGAATTTATCAAGTAAAAATAAAAAGACATTGTTTTATTCCACTATTTTTCTGTTTTCTTTCTTTTTATAATTTCAACTTTACAGATGTTTTTATCTTTCTAAGAACTTCCCAAGTTAGGGAATTGAAATTTTTCATTAAGAGAATTTTGTAAAGACCCAAACAGACAGTAATCCAAAAGGTGAAACACTTGAAGGGGTCAAAATTGTAGTGATCAGGAAAACATCCTGCCTGGAGTCTGTTCCACAAAGCAGCAGTTCTTGGGGAAAAGCTGTCTGAATATGAAGAGAATGGATGCTTTTCACACTTGGTAGGTCAGAGCTATAAAAGGTCAGGGGTAATAGAAATAAGGAATATAGCTCATCAGAACACATGCCATGAAAATAGCAATAGAGAAGCAAGAGGATTGTAACATTTAGTTTGTGGGGAAAGGAGTTGTAGGGTGGAAAATAATTCATCACCCACAAAGTCACATAGACACTTTTGAACAAAGAAAGGCAAGTGAAGATTGGGAAGTTCCAGCCTAGATATGGTAACAATACTCCATTTTTGGTCTTATTTGGCTCTGGTGAAGATAGAATATATAGAATATAGCAGGGGGAGTCAAATACTTACTGGAGCACTACAATGAACCAACCATTTTCCAAACATCTTTAACAATAGATCAGATATACAAGTTCTGCTTCAGGTCTGCAGAGAGCCTGAATCCCAACAAACATTCAAGGCAAGGATGTGTAGAAAATGAAATTGGTGAGATGAGTTCAAATTCCAGCTTAGTTTGTTGAATTCACTTTCATACAGATACCCTTGGAAAAAGCATGAAACCATCTCTTCTCCACTATAGGTTAAATAGCAGAGTAGACTGGTCTCTCGCTTTAGGGTAGCAACCAGTCTAAGAGAAGGAAAACACTGAACTCCAAAATTGTGGAGAAAGTAACAGGAAACCACTCAAATATCTTTTCCAAGGCAACATAGCAATTCACAGATTATAAAGAAAATGTATGGAATGCCATGTGTATAGCAGTTTTAAAGAAACTTGTTCAAATCAAATGTTTGATTTTTTCCAAAGGAAACAGTAAAGGACTATTGAAAACCCACTATATAAACAGCTCCCTCCTTGAATGACTTTTAGTTTTAATATGATTAGTGATGGTTAGTTCTGCTTCCTCTATGATCTCTTGCATTTCACATTGCTATCCATTATCCACTTTCATCACCCAACCACAATCCAGTATTTTCCTTTATGTGGAAGCTATACATCAAAGTGGTTAACATAACTAAGGCATTACAAATGCTTTTAAGTACTTGATTTCTATATTGAGTATGTTGGTTATCATCAATATTATATAATACAGATTATTATTAAATATTTTGATTTGATTGGTACCTACCCAGATACAGTGCATTATTCTGCAAAAACAGTTTCCATTTTGGTATGTTTTACCATTTACTGTACCTTATTTATAAATGAGAAGTCGTGTGTGTGTGTGTGTGTGTGTGTGTGTAAGTAACAAAGTTTGACCTTTCTTAAAATAAAAATCACATTTTGTTGAAAAATGTTACTTTTTCCTTTCTATCTTCAATGTTTGAAACAATATATAAAAATACACCAATTTTGACAAAGTTTTAAAAATATATACTAATATGACAATTTGCTACAATAGAATCAATGGTGATCTTTTGGAATAAAGTTATTTTTTTCTTAAGATCTTGTAACCAACCCAATTTTTATGCCATCAAAAGACAAGAGTAAAGGATAAAAATACCTGATGGGAATTAATGTTTTATTATATATAATAAATTTTTAAAAAATAGTTGATTTTGCTAATACTTCAATGTCTGTATACATACTTTCATGTCTGGAATAGATGGTCCTGGTTGGATACATAAATTTTGATTTACCCTCCCACCCCAACTTAATCACTCATTCCAAACACTATGTTTATTTTATTTTCCAACCACTTTTTTTATTCCAAATTAATTTTGAATTAACTTTTCAAACCTACCCTTTTATTCCAGACTTAAAAGTACTGAATTAAAAAACAGTATTTTTTGTAAAGTTACTTCAATTCATTGTTTCAAAATTGTCTCATTCTTTTTGGATTTTTTTTTTTTAAAGAGAAAAACCAAAGTTTATCTTTCTTCATTATCTCTCAATTTTTAGATTGACAAGATGTAAAAATGTAAGTTCTTATGCTGATGTAATGTGTTATCACATAATTACCCACAAGAAAAAATTGATTTGAGAGCTCTCTCTCTCAAAAAAAAAAAAAAAAAAAAAAAAAAAAAATTTCTTTTGAGGAGCCTTGAATATGGCGCCTATAAAAAAAAAACCATTTCGGTCTGAATCTCTTCCCTGTACTTAGACAATATTCTGAGAGAAAGGCAAGCCATTATTCACCCTGAGCAAAGTAAATGAAACACAAATGGTATGCAAATTACTCAGTTGAGGGATGAAAAGGAAATGAAAAAGAAAAGTCTGCTAATTGATGAGGAATATAAAGATTCATGAATGATTTAAAACAGAAAAGAAATAACAAAAATATTCAAGTAGTAGCATTTATATTGAAAAAGCAAGAAAATCTTGAAAGTAAAAAAAATAAAAAATAAACAAAAAACTGAATCCAAAAGAACATTTTCTTTTAAATGTTCTTTGGGTTCAAAAATAGAATGAATATTTTGCACAGAATTCTGAAGAATTGTATAAACTGAATTCTTGGGTTTGTAAGAGCAGTTTTAAAATAATACATGTATAACAGTTAATTTTTCTCCTGTTATAAGTTTTAGTCAGAATTTTTTTTAAAACTTTGGTTACTGAGAATCAGAAAATGCTCGAGTAATTTCACCAAGCACATGTAAAAAAAAGAAAGATTCCTGCTCATATATATATATATATATATATATATATATAGCAAATATTAAAAAGATATTTTGTATTGATTAATTTTACCAATCAACTATGAATAATACTTCTCAGACAAAGAGATAATCCTATCAGAAATTGTTTTTAAGAATATTTGCTGCCTAAATATACATCTCTAAATAAGTTTTATCAAAAAGAACTGACAAGATCTATCTGGTTAAATTTTTTTTATTTTATTTTCCAATTTTCAAATAAGGTGTTGAGTATGGTGTTCAAAATTGCGGATAAACTGCAAAGTTCAATTTATCCACAATTTTGAGCCCAATACTCAACACCTCATATAAAAATTGAAAAAATGCAATAAAAAATTAAACAGACATTGTTGGTTATTTTTAATCAAATTTGTTTGCATGAATACTTGCTGACTAAATATACCTTTTATATAGTCCATATAAACATGTCTGCAAATACTTAATCTTTAAGTTAAGTTTAAAGTAGATGGTTCTGTGTTGTCATGTAGACTAGGTTATATTTGTCATTCGTGTACATTTGTAGCTAGTCTGTCTTCAATGTTTAACATGTGTAGTAGTGAGTTAACGGAGAAGTTTTCTATTTAACAATGGCAGGATATTCATATCTTGAGCGGGCAGATATGATTTTTTAATATGGCTACATAAATGGAAATGGACATGAGGCTGCTCAGCTGTATTAGATTGCATTTCCAGACTGTACGCAGCAGAGTCATCTAACTTTTGCTGCTATTTGTTGCATTGCCGAGATAGGATCTGTGGCACCACAAACTATGGATCAAGGAAGACCGAGATCCGCTCATGCACCTGACCATGAAGAACACATTCTACAGGCTGTCGGAGATGATCTAGGTATTAGGTTGTTGCAAAAATAATGTCGTTTTTTGATGTTAAAAAATACGTAAAAAAAAACAACATTTTTGCACCAACCTAATATTAGCACATGTCAAGTGGCCCTAGCATGTTGTACATCTGATAGTACTGCATGGAGCTGTACTTCAAGAGTAGCTCCTGTATCCGTATCATTTGCAATGTTTGCAGGGTCTTTCACCTGATCACTCACTTGTTTATGGATAAGGCAACATCTGGAAGAGATGGAATAACAAATTTACACACCCAACATTTGTGGGCAGGTTAGAATCACCATGGTAAAATATAGGCTAGACACCAGCACCAGTTTATGGTTAATGTGTGGGCTGGAATTGTAGTTGACTGTCTGGTAGGGCCATATGTTCTCCCAGTATGTTATGGGAGCTGTCTACTGCTAGAGAATGTACCTCTGCTAATACGAAGAGGCATGTGGTTTATACATGATGGGACCCCAGCACATTTTAATCACATTGTTTGCAATGCACTGGCTGACATTTACCACGAAAGATGGATAGGCAGAGGAGGACTAGTTCCATGGTCCACACATTCCCCTGAACTCAATCGTTTAGATTTTTATCTGTGGCACCACCTAAAACAATTGGTCTATGCAGCAGACATTAATAAAGCAGAGCCGCTGCATTGATGGGGCTTGCGAAACCATTCGACACTGTGTGGGAGTATTTGAAGGTCTGCCAGACAATGATCCAACTGGTCCATGTGTGTGCTGAAGCAAGCAGAGGACATTTTAGACATTTGTTATGAGTTGAGGTTTTAAGTTACAACGATGGCTTTTTGAACATATGTTTATATGGACCCACAAAGTTTGTAAAAGTAAAAAAATGTAGTTTTATTAGAGGAACTGTAACAAAGCTCATCAGAACAATTACTGCAAAAATATTTATAGAAAAGGCACAGGGAAGCTACATTATGGCAGTGGGGAAAAGACAGAACCTGAAATGCCAAGTCAAGATCAATAACATTGTAGATTTTTGTTTGAATTTTATCAAGAATCTCTAAATACATAGAAGCACCAGACCATTAATAATGGTTTGGTTTCATGCCATTTTTTTTTTTGCTACAGAATTATCTGTTGATTAATTTAATACATCTTCCACAAAAATAACTTTGTACCAACAATTAAATTGCACATAAAGCATTTCAGTCATAACTGACTGCAAGAGTTTCTAGTATGAGCATTTGATCAATACCCATTCTGTGTAAGAGTAGAGATATGATCTTGAAATGTGATAATTGTCACAAAACTAAACAAAAATGGTTTGATGCTACTGTAAGTTCTCTCCAAACAGTTTCTTATATTGCACTTCTTGATTGTGGAACTCTTCTGGCTTTTTGCTTCAACTTTGATCTTCAAACATTTTAATGCAATGTCAATCATTACCTTGTCTTAATTTCTGTTCATTTGTTTCCCCTTTAATATTTTTCTTATATTCTTTTATAATCACTAACCCCCTGCATATTAGTGGTTTTATTGTCTTGCTTGGGGTGATTTTTAAAAAAAAAAAAAAAAAAAAAATTGGAATTTAATTTTTTTTTGTGATGCCAACAAACACTCATTGCCACTTTTGTGATGCCAATGAATACTCGTTGCCACTTTCATAATACTCGTTGCAATAGAGACTTTGTAATCGCTAATATAACTAAAATAGAAATAGCGTTCCCTCTATGGTCACATGGCCTACTTAATTCAATAATGTGATCGTCTGGGTTTGAACATGGGTGATGTCTGTTCAAACTCAAGTGTTTCAGTGACACTTTATTCCTATATAACAACTTTAAAATTAAATTAAAAAAAAAAAAAAAAAAAAAAAAATTCTCCCAGTTATTTAAAATTATGAGTAAGTGTTTGAAGCTGCCTTTCATTAACCTTTAGCACACTGTATGTAGGTGACATCATTTGTCAAACAAAATGTTTGTACAAACACTGCATGCAACTTAAAAATGCAAATTACAAATCAGGGATGCTAAAATCAAACAAGTACAAAAATTTAAATATCTGGGAAGTGTTCTAACAGAGGATGGAAAGTGTGACACTGAGATCTGATGACGTATTGGGATAGCAAAAGATGCATTCTAAAAGCTAGGCAGAGTATTAAGAAACAGAAAAATTTCATTAGAAACAAATAAAAGCATACTGTACTGTTATGTGATATCTGTCCTCTTGTATGGCAGTGAATGCTGGGCAAAAATGACTTCAAGGAACAGAAATGTGGTTCTGTAGAAAGATGCTGAGGATATCATGAACCCAACATGTGAGCAACAAGGTTTTGGAGAAAATGGAAGCATAAAGGTAACTTATACTTAACCTCAGGAAGAGGCAGAGGAAATGAGACACGTAATGTAAAAAGAAGGCTTGAAGAACCTGATACTCTCAGGACAGATTGAGGGAAGGAGGAAAGCAGCACATAATATACTTGATGAGCTGGAGCAAATGGATGGCATGACAGGATTTGGGAGAAATAACAAAAAGACAAAACTTATTAAGAGCTATAAAGGACAGGAAGATGTGGAGGGACATAGCACCTTAAAAAAAAAAAAAAAAAAAAAAAAAAAAAAGCACTTTCTTATTGGTAGATCATCCAGTAATCAGATTTTGTGGGTAAGGACAGTGTATGTTAGCATGTGTAAACTTAGGTGTCAATGATACAGAATGTTTTCACTGATGTTTAAATAGTTCAGCTTCTATTCAAGTCACTAGCTCAAAAATACTGACTTGAAAGCAAATTTTTTTAAACTTCTGATTGGCTCATAATATTTTCAAAATGTATTATTTTATCCCTTGTTCATGAATCCATTTGTATCAAGACAGGTTTCGATAGTTGTATTAACATACTTGAAGTGGAAACCTCCATATGTGTGTCGCTACAAATATTCAACACTAGGCATACAATGTACTGATGGCCAAGTCAACAGAGATATATGATTGGCTAAGAAATGAATGACAAAACATATTAGACAACTGATGACCATCACAAGTGGCAAATTAATATCCAAGAGCCAAGAAATGGAGAGGGGAAAAAAAAAAAAAAAAAAAAAAAAAGTCATTAAGCAAGAATCAACCAATTCTAAAAGGCATAGACAGGAACTGGAAAAATACAGAAACAAAGGTTTCAAGATGATTAGGATTTAATCTGAGTAGATGAAGATTTTAAATCAATTCAAAAAGGTTTTTTTATTAAAATTTCACAAAAAAAAAAAAAAAAAAAAAAAAAAAGTATTATATATATATATATATATATATATATATGTATGTGTGTGTGTGTGTGTGTGTGTGTGCGCGCCAGTTTGCAAATCTAATCAGTCAAAGATTTGCTGTTCTTTAAGTGAATGGTTAGTTGTTCCTGGGGGAAATTGTTTTTAAAGTGAAGAAAATAATGATGTCCAGAATTTGGTGCTGGCTGATATGATGGAAGCTGTATTAGTGGAAAAACTGAAAGAAGTGATGGAAGCCTATGAATCAAGTTGATTATAACCAAACAAAGATATTGGAAAATAATGAGATGGGAAAGATTTTTGTCTCCGTTATGAAAAGAATTCTTCCTTTCATCAGCAAGAGAGGAAAAAAAAAATTGAAAAATTATGTATATTACACACACAAATAGAGAAATACTAAACTCTTTGATGACATCTCCAAAGTAAACTGATGTCTAATCTTTGGGGAAATGAATCTGACTAAGTGTGATAGATAAAACCTGCCATAATGTCCATTAACCCTTTTTCTCAGGTTTTTGCCCTTTAATAGGATCGTTTTTATCTAGGTCTCATACTTTTTTTTTTTTCAAATTTTTATATATATATATATATATATATATATATATATATATATATACACAAGGTTGGAGCAAAAATAATGACGTAATAATGTCGTTAAAAATACGTCAAAAAACAACATTATTATGTCATTCTTTTTGCACCAACCTAATATATATAGTGTATTGGAACGGCAGATCATTATTCAAACATATGTTCTTAAATATAACAGACAAATGTCTATTATGTTCAATATCATGAGCCATTCTAGTTGCTTTAATTTTGGGGGAAAAAAAAAAAAAAAAATTGTCCAACATTTGGATATTTTTTTTTTAGGCTGTTCCTTGACCTAAGCTTTTGGCTCATACCTTTCTGATATTTCTTAGAAAAAAACATCAATTTACATTATATTAGACAGATATTAGTTGATAACACAACAATACCGACATATACACACAGTAAATAGAACCTTTACATTGCATCTAGACATATGGTTTTGTTAATATTTCATTCTCTTATGTGATATGATATCACAGAACTGCATCATGAATTTACGACCTGTATTTGCTATTCCGCAACTGTTATTGTCACATAGCAATCAACATAACAGAATATCATCTTTGATAGTGAATATCTTTGTTTAAATGTCCATATAACCATTATAAAGATGCCTCATGTGAGCCAAAACATTAGATCAAGGAACATCATAATAAAAATTATCCACATATTGGACAAGTTTTGTCTTTATTTTAACCTGAAATTGAAGCTACTATACAAAGTTTAGAACAGTTTATGATCAAACATAATAGACATTTGTTCTGTTATATTTAACAATATATGTTTGAGTATATATATATATATATATATATATATTACTCAAACACTAATATTCCATAATTTATTACATTGGAATAGTGATCACAATACAATTCATCAGCCCTACAAATTCAAAATCTATATATGTATATAGTGGGGAGAAGCAAATATTCATACACATACTTTTCATATAATTAACTGTACACAGATGCATAACGGAATATGCATAGAAAAAAAAATTTTGAAATAAATCTTATCCATTTTAATAGGTGAAAAGTATTCATATAATACAAAAAAAATACAAACTTCATTTAATACTTTGGAGAATAGCCATTATTCACTTCTACAGCAACCAACCACTTCTTGTAGATCTCAATGATTTGCAAATTTTAGTTGGTATTTTGTTCCATTCTTTACAAATGGTCTTAAGATCTGAGATGCTTGTTGGAGACCTCAATTGGTTTTGAATTTTCAAATAATGCCACAGATTCTTGATTGGTTTGTTTTATGACATATCAACCTCAATGGGTTATTTAATGCAAACGAGATTTTTACAATAGATTTGTATGGATAGAATATATATTCTTTGTAAAGAAACAGTTTGTAGATTCGGTTTCATTGATAAATTTTTGTAAAGAGGGTGGTTGTTGAGAGTCTGGTTTCATTAATGTATTCTTTTCAGATAGTTTGTAGAGAAATTGATTTTGACATTCTCATTCACTTTATAATTTTTGGTTTGGTTTATTTTGTTTTATGGCACATCAAACCCAATGGGTTATTCAATGCCAACAAGGTACTTATTGATGGTAATACTTTTTCCAAAAATGCATCACTGACAATACCTATTTCTTCTTTCAAAAATATATTACTAGTAATTTTTTTTTTTTTTTTTTTAAATATATTACTAGTAATTTTTTTTTTTCAAAAATATATTGCTGGTTCTGTGTGTCATGGTTTTTTTTAGTGGTGTTATCTTCAAAGTCCATGCTTTCTGGCTTTTTTATTGGATTATTTTTGGCATCCTTGGCTTTGGACTTGGACCCTTATATTGTCTTACAGCCTGACTTCTCATTTTGTTTTGGAATTTTTTTTGGTTTTAGTTCTCTTCTTCAGTTTCCATACTTTCCAGTACTGTAGATTTATTCTCGTTTAGAATCTTATTTCTTTGACTTAAAAGGGATCTTGATCATGTGGTTTCATGTTCTATTGATGATTCTTTTTAGTCTTATCGTCTGCTGCATGATCTTGTTTGCAGTTTACACACTTTGGTGGTTGTCTGCAGTCTGTGTGGTTCCCAGTTTCTCTACATGACTTTAGATTGTTCCTATGAATTTCACTGCTTATTGTCTATTTAATGACAAAGATTCCTGATAAAAGCAAATTATCCTGCAACACTTGACCAGTAACCATTGGATTTTGTTTAATTTGATGCATTAATTTCCTTGAAGAAATCTTCTGTTGAGCATCTGTTGTGCTTTGGTTTTCAACTGTTTTAAGTTTGTTTTTTTTTATACCTTGCAATGAATGAACTAATGATAGTAAATAGAATATTCAGGTTGTCAGATTTTCCTGTAACTCTTACCTTCTTTCCAGAGCTTAACAATCAGTTCTTTTTGTGAATTTGTCAATTCTTTACCTCTTGCCATGATGGTGACCTTGCACGAATATCAATTACAGAATATTCTGTTTGTATTTTTTAGGCTAAACTACTGATAACATTGGAACATTATAGATTATTCTACTTGAATAATCTAGAATATTAAAGCAATTTAAAAGTTTTAAAATCTGAAACTTGCATTGTACAAATACTTTTTTCACCCATTAAAATGGATAAATAGGATTTATTTCTATTAAATCAATTTTTTTTTGTTTTCTATGCATATTTAGTTATTATGCATCAGTGTACAGTTAATTATATGAAAAGTATTTTTATTCATTAGTTGGAAATACAAGTTAAAAATTTCCATGTGTGTGAATATTTGTTTCCCATATATATATATATGTGTGTGTGTGTGTGTGTGGGGGGGGTCAGCATACCCGGATTAAAGGAGAATTTAATACGGGATACCCTGCCCACAAAATACAATGCAAATTTCAAGAAGAAACAACATAAGGAACATTTGTAGAAAATAGAACATTGTATATTTATTATCTTGTGAATAGGGTAAAAAAAGATTAATGCTTTAGTTTGCTTAATCAAGTGTGATTTTTACAAAAATGTCTGTGTTCGCTGTCTTTCAACAGAGTAGCAGAGTAATGTCTGTTTCTTTTGTTTTTTGTATAGGTGTAAAGGAAAAAGGGGCGATCAATTTAAATTGTAAAAGAGTGTGGATGAGGAATAAAAGATAAAAGGAAAATATACTTATGAATTGTTTTGGAGTCAGTCATAAATTTGTTGTTTTCCTTTCTTAATCCACTTTTGGCTCAGTGTCGGGTTGAGTCAGTGATGGAATTTACTGTCAGTCTTCTATGATCCCTGCGCCCTTCTGACTTGAGATTCTATTTATTGTTGACTTTTTTTCACACTGGCTTGTTATCTTTTTTTTTAGTTTAACAAATTGCCTCCTTTCATTGGTCAGAAAATTAATTTCACACCTTATTGCGAAATCTGTTTTTAGTTGTTTTGATCCGATTTTGCGGGTGTGCAAATCTTTGTTTTGCAGTCATTTGTTGGAATGATATAGGATTTGTATCCTATATATATATATATATATATATATATAATTGCTTTTATTTAAGCAAGTTTTGTCATTTACTTTTGTTTTCTACACATTAACATGCTAGAACTAAAAATCACTTTTCTCATATGAAAGCAAAAACTCAAACTTATTACCATATACACAAATATAGCACAAGATTTTATTTATTTTGTTTTTTTTAAAGAGGTTATAAAAAAAAAAAAAAAAAAAAAAAAAAAAAAAATCACATTTTTGGTGACTGGTTGCTCTATCAACATGTAAATTTTTTCAGGAGGAATTAAAATTCATTTAGAAATATTCAAGGTCAGACAATATGAAGTCAGCTTCTACATGGGTATATACAGTATTGTATAGTGTATTTACTCTCAAATAACTACATCCAGGGATTTGCTAAAAAATGAGCATACATGATAACATAATGAAATAAAAAAACAAAGTTCTAGTGTCAAAATCTTTATTATTAATAGGAAAGATCAAATTATTAAATTATATTTTTTGATGCTTTTTAGGATGTCTGAAATCTTGGTTAAAAATCTTGTTTTTCTTGTGCCAGTGCAGGCAGGGGACCAAATATTAAATAGGAAATTTTGGTGCCTTTTTTGCAGTGAAAGAAAAAAAAAAAAAAAAAAAAAAAAAAACATATTTGGAAATTCTTGCAAAAATCAAATCATTCTCAGATTTTAATGAAACTTTCAAGACTTATTCACAAATAAAATTATTTTAGAAAAGTTTCTTTTGCAGAGAATCTTGGTAAAAACATTTTTTCTTACATCTTCCCCAGACTTATTTAATTTTATGAAATTGAGAAATTCATGTTTGTACCATTTAATGTTTATAAGTAGAACTCCTCGAAGAATTTCAATCATCAAGTTCTTTCCTTTTTTTTTTTTCTTTTTTTTTTGGTAAAACAGGATTTCCAGTTACCAAAGATTTGCTCTAAATTGTAAAATAAAAAATGCAATAAAACTAAGACATTATTTAATAAAAGCTTTTAATTGCTTTTATGAATAAAATATACTGACTATTAAGAAAAAAAATGATAATGTATTTTTATAAGAAATATATCCAGTTTTTTTTTAATTTTAATTAGAATAATTTGTTTTAAATTTCTTTATTAATTTTTACCAGTGAAGTTATATCATTATGCAAAAACTTACAATTCTGTAACCCTCAATATTTTAAAAAGAATTTCAAATTGTTGTGCGTGTGTGAGTTTTTTGTAAATATGGATGTCCATACACAACATTATAAGAAAATAAGAGAGATAACTCTAATAAATTTAAAGCTAAAGTAGCTAAAATTCAAGAAAACATGGAAAATATTTTCCTAGTATTTTAAAAATTACTGGATAGTTAAAAATTATATAAAAAAGGTGATCACATTATATTCAAATAATTTTTACAGATATACTGTAGTAAAAAATTAGATACACTTCTGCCTGCCAGTCAAGCTGTCAACATCGTAAACACTAACCTCATGCATTTCTGTGGTATTTTAAATATTTCTTTCAAATGAAATTAAACTTTAAATCAGCTAATATTTCTCAAAATTTCAGAAAAATATTTTTGAAAGATTTTTTAATAAGAATTACATTGTGCTGGTAAATAATTAAAATGCTAAAATCAGTGATTTTTAATGATTAAAAATAAATAAATAAATAAAAAGAAAAAGGGAAACTCCTTCCAGTCAATTTAAATTAGTTTTGAAATATTAGAAATATTAAATTTAATCTATTAGCTTGAAATAAAAAAACTAAAATAAAAGCTTCAAAGATTTTTCATTTTTAAAAATTAATTTTAATCCTTAGGTATTGCTTTTCTGTGGAGCTACCTAATCTCAAAAGTATCTTTATCAAATGATGATCCAAGTGTCAATTTAGGGTGTGGGAGTTAAAACATTACCATCATTATAACAGTGCAACACAGTAGTATGTCAACAATACATTTATTTGTATTTATTCATGTAGCTTAAAATGATTGTTACAGCATGAATTTTACCTAATTTTGAAGGGGTTTTTTTTTTTTTTTTCTTGTATCATCTTTTTGTTTCTTGCTCATTTCTTCAGAACTTTTGAGGTTGAAACAGATTCTGAACCACAACATCCAATCATCACATTATTTCACTCTCCATTTCTGTCTGGCTTAAAATCTAATTGTTCGATAGTAAGGTTATTATACTACAAGTACTATCACTGTCGATATCATATTCCTACCATAAAACCCAAAGTGCGTTTTTTTAAAAAATAGCAAAGGGTGGGGGTGGGGGTAGGGGTTTATGATTATTTAAAAAAAAAAAATAAAAAAATAAGCGTATGTTGAGTTTGAGGCAAGACTCATATTTTTAAATCAACTACTTTATACTTTGAAATTTTAATTTATTTATGCTGCACATAAAAACTACTGAGGTGGTAGCACCTGTTAGGGTCCTAAGTATGGGTAAATAGTGAACACCCAAACTGGGATCAAAACACTACGAGAGTGAGAGTATAAAAGTACATTTTTATAATAAAAATACCGGCAACAGATTTTTAATAGTAAAAAGAAATTTTTTTTAAATTACTAAACATTGCCAAGAAAATTAAATTTTGACATTAAATGGCCCATAAAGAGTCAATATGCCATTAAACAAACCCTAAAAACTAAGACTTAAAGATTTTTTTTTTTTTTTTTTTTTTTACAGAGGAATAACTACCAAATTGTTAACAGAACCTAAAAAAAATCCTCAACTTAATACATCTCAACTTATGGAAAATAAATGAAATTTCTAACACTGATTAGTGTTATATTTTAAGCATTAAATAAAGTTAAAACTTAAATCCTTAAATAACCCAAACATTTGATATATTATTAAAATAACCACCCAACCAATGTCAGATATCTCTTGCAGTGTGATAATTGGGGTGAGGAAGTAGTAGCAGAGGAGAGTTGTCAGCTTTTGAGGATAGCTCAGTTTATATATATATATATATATATATATATATATATATATATATATATATATATATATATATATATATAATAAATAAAATAGTCTGAAGCTTATAAGCATTTTTTTTTTTTTTTTCTGACTGTCTATATTTCTGAGACGAGGTATTACGTACATTATTCAGACTATTGTCCTCATCTTTGTTACAATCCTTCTTCAGGTGCTTGGAATGTCGAACTTAATTTATTTCGCTCACTGGGGTAGACTGTTCTAGTTCCATGTGCCATGTTTAATGGATGTCAGTTATCAGTTATCTCCTGTTAATTTCCCTCAAAGTTCTCCACTGCCTTAACTGGGTATTGAACTCACACTGTCACTAGATCTCACCAACGCCTTTATCCCCTGTGCCAGGTGTCCTTTTTTTCTACATTGATTTTTCACCCTGTAGAAGGCCTAAGAACCACTTGAAATGCAGCTATGTGTGAAAAATAACTGATAATGCTAGGTTTGAACAGATAAGATTGTAGTGATCAGGGAAGCAAATTTTGGGGAGTTGGTTCCACAAGGCAGTGTTTCATGGGAAGAAGTTGCTTGAGTGGAACTTGCATCTTACCAAAAGATTACAAAGGGAATGATGGTAGTTCACTACAATGTGCATGGCATGATGGGTCTTAGACATGAAGGTTAGGACTGGTGGAACTAAAGAGTGTTGTTTATCTGAACACTTTACATGGAAATTACAATAGATATATGACAGCCATCCTCCATTTTCATCCTGATCTGGCTCTTGTAAAGGTAGAGGACAGAAAGAGTCAGGTACCTACTGGAGTGGTACAGTTAACTGACCATTTTTCCAGCATTTTTAGTGATGGATCATATGTATGAATTCCTTGTGGTTTAGGCTTGAGCTTAAGTCCTAATAGGCACTCAAGGTATGGGTTCTCCTTGTGGGAAGGTCTGTTCATCATGACTGTTGAAAGTTCAAGGTATGATTGGTGATGGTGAAATGTTACTAGTTCAGCTTTTGAAGCATTGAATGTGACCAGCCAGATTTGTTCTCTTTGAGCTATTAAAGTTAGGTCAGAAGAGAGATCAGCTGCCAAGCTCTGGTCATCAAGGGTTTGGGAGGTGCACGCATATACTGTTATATCATCAGCATGAGGTTAAGATTAATCCAAAAATTATGCATATTTTAAGCTTGTTGTGAGGCTCAGATTTTCTTTTACTATAACTTACAGAAAATAACCTAAATTTCTAATTCTTAAGGTTATATCTTAAGCCTGAAATAAGTCACTTGCTAAGCATAATCAGGTTCAACTAAAAATACCTGATGCTAATTAAAAAAAATAAAAAATAAAAAACTGTACTGGAATATTGAAAACAATATACAATCAAGAGATCAGTTAAAAAAAAAAAAAACAAAAAAAAAAACACACGGTTAGATTAATTTGAGGTCACTTTAACAATACAGCCATTTGCGAATGAAGCACAAATACAAGTGGGGTTAATCATTGGATAATAGTAACATGTTGAAGTTAGTACAGTGTAACCCGGATATAAGAGAGTTGTCGGGACCGGAGAACAAGTCTCTTATATCCGGGTTTGGTCTATTTTGTTTAGGTAAGTATTGCTCTAATTTGGGACCAGAAAAAATCTCATATCCGGGCCTCTTCTATCCGGGTTACACTGTACTTAAAATGAGGGAAGAACTCAATTTGGTGTACCAAAGTACAATAACTCTAAGCACCACCAGAGTCCACAATTATCAGCAGATATAAACTAAGACAAGTTTTATAGTATCAAACAAATGCAACATATTCTGAACATCTGATTAGTACAAAACTAATTTAACTATAAAGATTTGAGTTGTGTCAGCCAAGAAGTATAATACTGAAAAGCTAACAGCTGGTAATGTGATACAAGAACTGGTCACAGATATAATGGTAATATTAGCCATTTCCTTATAAGGAAACATTCAGTATTCATTGATTGAGCAGTCAGTGTTACTTTTGGTTGAAATTTATAAAATCATTCTATTAAAACAATTTTTCAGAAAAATAGGTTAATAAATAAGGTATGGCAAAAGTGTTTTGAGGTTGGGAGAAACACCCAACAGATTGGTCTCCCAGAAACTATGGGGGGGTAATAGGCATAGAGGGGGGAAGAGACAAGAGGTAACAAAAAATAACACTGCCTCAGAAACTACGGCAACAAAAATGCCCACAGGTCCGACTTCACAAGACACCGTGTCTGGCCGACTGCTGGTTCCACCAACCTGCTTTTATTGGCATGCGGCATCTTACAAAGACCCAGATCTTGACCAGTTGCAGAGAGGTCTGTATCTAGACATGCCAAACTGTCTTGCTGCTAATAGATAAAACCAAGATGTAACTTGCGCTGACAAACATATCTGCATGTGATCCAAGGCATCCTTTGTGTCTGTACTGAAGTGCATTCACTACAATAAACAGAATCAAAAAGAGACCGCTGAAATAAGGTTTGGAGAATTTGACACACACAAGACATAATGAAGGTAAGAGGGACAGAGAGGAAACACTAAGTAACTTTCCTAACTCTGTATAAATAAATAGCAGAACAGAATGAGAAGGATAGTAAAAAAAAAAAAAAAAAAAAAAAAAAAAAAAAAAAGCATTGTTAAAAGCTACAAAAGATAGGAAGTTGTGGAAAACTGTCACTGATGTCATGAAGGGAAACAACATAAGACAAAAAAAAAAAAGTAAATAATGCTAAAATACTAAATAGTACTCGCTGTAAAGTAAAACTTAAATGATACTTGAAACTTCATATACATAAAAATGCCATTTAATATCTCTCAATGTGGGAGAGGACATTTTAAGATATTTAAATTTAAAAATAAAAATTAAATTATTTGCACCCCCCCACAAAAAAAAAAAAAAAAACAAACCTAAAAACCACGAATCCAGATGCTATGACTGGAACTTAAATAGAACAATTCACCACTTATGTTCACAAAAAATATACTAACCATACTGTAAAACTGAACAATTTTATCATCAAGTAAATAAAAATAAATGAGTCAAAATATATGTCCATGCAAAACTTTCCACATTAAACTAGGTACCTCCACAAATTTGTGATACATAAGGTTTAAAATTGATTTTAAAAAATGAAAGTCTTTCTTGAAGCTTTCAATTTCAAGCTAATAGATTAAATATATTTCCAGTAAGCAAAATACTTTGATGAATTTCATAACCAATTTAAATTGATTGGAAGGAGTTTTCATTTTGAAATTGCAAATTTTTTATTTTAGTGCCATTTGAATGTAATTCTAATTAAAAAAATCTTCCAAAAATAAAATATACTCTTCTGAAATTTTATTTGAGTAATATTAGCTGATTTAAAGTATAATTAATCCAATTTGAAAGAAATATTATTAACTTTAAAATATCAAAAAAAAATTTTTTTTACCACTGTTTAAAAGATGTTGACAGCTTGATGACAGATTTCATCTAATGTTTCTTCTATGGGTGGGGAGGGGATTGCTTTATCTTTAGAAAATCATTGAACATGAGTACCTTTTCTTTATAATTTTTTAAGTACTCAGTAATCTTAAAAATTTAGGTAAATATTCTCCATAATCTAATGTTTTATTGAATTTTATATATGTTGACTTTAAATTTTACTATAGTTATCACTCATATTTTCTGATAATGTTGTGCATGAACATCCATATCTAAAAATTGGCAAGTTTATACACATACAAAATTCTTTTAAAAATATTGGTATGTTTAATGAATTGTATTAAGCTTTTCCATTTGTGATTTGTAAATATATTTACCTAATAATATCATCTAAAATGGTGAAATTAATACAGAATTTTAAAATTTCAAACTTAAATTATTCTAATTGAAATTTGAAAAAAAAAAAAAATTCTTGTAAAAATTATCAAAAACATTTAAGACTATAGTGTCCTTTATATATTTTATTTAGAAAAGCAATTTAAAGTTTTACCTAATTAAATAATGTCTTAGTTTTACTGCAATTTTTATTTTACAAATCAGAGCAGATTTTCAGTAAATCATGTTTATTTTACAAAAAAAAACAAAAAAAAACAAATTGACTATTTAAATTCTCCAAGGAGCCCTGCTTTTAACTAATGTAAGTACTAAAGGGGAGAAAATTTAATTTCTCAAAATTTCATAAAATTAAGTGGGTGTAATGGATGTAAAAAACTTCTTGTGAACAAGTCCTGAAAGTTTCATTAAAATCCAACAAAAAAAAAAATAAATTGATAAATCTTTGTTCTTAAAAAGCTTGTGGCCTTTTTTTTTTACATCATGGTATACTCTTTAAAGTAACAAGAAATTATATTACCCCCATTTGGCTTTTAAGTGGCATTTTTAATTTCTATAAAAAGACTATCATTTCCTTCCTCTCCCTTGCCGTAAAATGTCACAGTACATTTGTTTCCTTGATCCACTGATGACATAATTCTCTCTCCACTTTTGCCAACACACACAGCATTCATGTGGGCTTTCCAAACCCTCCACTTATGAAGTAAATCCACCTTTATTTTGGTTGCTACAACTCAGCGCAAGTGTGATGAGCTTGACCATTATAACGATGTTTATCCTTATTAACCCTAACTTCTCAACCAGAAAAAGAAAATGGACATACGTAAGAGACATTGAGAACTTTATATTATATATATATATATATATATATATATATATATATATATCACACATCTAGTGTTTGATGTGATAAAACAGTGCTATTAAGTATATATTAATAAATATACACCAAATGCATGACAGTTTTATGCACAATGCAATCTTCAGGTACTGAGTATAGATTGTCCATTTAAATTTTAATAAAAATATTTGGTTATCACAATATTGGTGCAGTTATATATTATACTGAGATTACAGTTTCTTAATTTTTTTAAAATAATTGACA
Organism: Acanthosepion lycidas; assembly: GCA_963932145.1. Classification (NCBI taxonomy): domain Eukaryota; kingdom Metazoa; phylum Mollusca; class Cephalopoda; order Sepiida; family Sepiidae; genus Acanthosepion; species Acanthosepion lycidas. The sequence continues at coordinate 75,339,421 of OZ010587.1, forward strand.
TTTAAAATAAACAGTGTGTATATATATATAAATTTTAGATTTGTGAATATCACTTTTTTACATTAAGCATAAAGGGATATTACTGTTTTTTTTAAAAAAAACAAAAACGATGATTTACATTAAAAATTAATCTGGATCAATGTATTTGAACTGATATTTATTTTTATGCTTATATGTAACCATCAATTCATTTCTCTTGTTTAATAAGCTAGGATTATTTAAGTGTTTTAAGATAACTAATTTTTCAGCAAGACATAATTACATCTATTGCCTTTCCCATTGTAAGATTTGGCTCTTGCTACAATATCCCATATAATAATGGGTATATTACCACCATTCTTTTGAGTGAGCAGTGCTGTTTATGTATTTTATATTGCCTAAAGTCATTCGATGATGGTAGAAACAAAATTTCCAGAGATTTTTAGTGGAACAAAAATAAAATTTGAATCTGTTACCAGAATGTATGCTAGCCTGGTATATAATACTATAAGTCCTACATTGACTGTTTAAGAGAGAGATCATTTTTTTTGGCAGTTGCATTTATTTTTTTTAAAAGATTAACTGTTGTCTATATTGGAAAGGTATTTACTTACTATAATATTATATAGATTTAGTGATGTTACTAACACAGGTAATCTTAATATTTTTGTTAAAAAGCTTTTTTTTTTTTTTTAGTGTTGCTGAATGTTCAAAAGTGCTTATGAATTAAATTTAGAAATTTTTAACATTATGATTAAGAGGTTGGATTAAACCAAATGATATTACACCTACAGTGTTTATTTTTACCTTCGTTTTTTCTAAATCCTCTAAATTTACTTTATGGTTACTTAGTTCTAAAGCTTTTCTATATTTAATTTTATTATTAACAAATATTTCTTTATTGCTGAAGTGAGTAGACTGATTTATAGAAATTATCTAAAATTTTATGATGGTGGTTTGATTCTTTACTGATGTATCAATGGTTGTATAGATCTTCGGAATATGATTTATAATAACCATTATTCAAGGCCAACATCACATTGAGAAAATAGATCACTTTAGCATTGGTGGTAGTGGTAATATTTAGCTTGTGAGCTTTGTAAATTTCATCGGTTCCTTTCTCAATCAGTTTATATTTCTTAGACTTGTTTTACGGAGAATTACACAATCCTCTCTAGAGAGTCTGGTGTCCTTAATGTTAAAAATAAATCTTAGGTACCAATAAATATATATATATATATATATATATATAATTATTTATATATTATATGTGCAGTACTTATTAGAAAGTGCTCAATATCAGAGATAGAGCAATCTACATAAACCCAAAATTTAAAAAAAATTAACCAGTTTGTCTGACGATCGCAAAAGCGTGAAACCCAGGATCACAAACTCACATCTATCCAACCATATATATATATATATATATATATATATATATATATATATATATATATATTGGAATAAATTGTCCATAGTACAAATTTAAGTTTTTGTATGCTTTATTTACATGTGAACACAAAATTTAAATTCTATAATGCCAGAGGAAATAGAATGTTCACCAAAATGTATTCTAATGCTATAAAATCCATCTCAAAACATAACAATGAATCAAGTTATGAGGAAGTCGAGAAAGCAATAAAAAAAAATTGAAAAATAGAACAAAGCCTCATTTTGACATTGATGTCTTGAAAGTAGTTCTGTTCCTGAATACAAAGGTAAATTTCTCAACTATAAGTTTGGAATCAAAAGCACACTTCAAACCGATGTGTCATACATAGATTCACTTTGGAAGCAAAAAGATAGTCATGAAGATCATCACATGTAGAGATATTTCAATTGGGTTCATTAGGATAAAAATAGTAATTAATATTTTACTAAGTAGATTCTCACCATTCGATGAAAGTCAATTTCTAACAATCTAATTTGTATTTTATTCTGGTAAACGGTTCAATGATATATTTCATCAAACTACTCCACAAAATAGAATACTTAAATAGAATGTTGTACACCTATGTTTATCTCACAGCAGCATATGATGACATCAGTAGCAACTTCCTTTTCTCATTCATCAGAAACTGTCTTCAAAGGTAACTTCACTGAATTATAACAGTAGTATAAATTAACATTTAGCATTCTGCATCATTTATAAATATTACTTCCCCTTTTACTGTATATGGAATCCCCTCAAAATATAGTATTTTGTATAATATTTCTATATATTTGCAGTAGCCTGGCTTTCAATTTCAGTCAAGATTGTTTTAGGTGTTGCCATAGAAAGTTATGACTACATAACCAAGAAATTCAAATTCAACTTGTATTGGCAGGACTTACATTTTGCTTCACAAAAATAGTCTCCTACAGAGTGCTAAACTTAAAGTCATATGCAAGGCCATGTTATGATCTTTTGGGGGAAATCTTAGATTAATGAATTTATGTACCTCCCCTCAGACAGAGCCACCTTCTACCTTGCCTGCATCAGTCTTGAATAGTTTTTACACAATATATTTTAGCAACATTTTCTTTCTGTATGCCATGTCCTTTCAGGATATAGGCGATCATGGCTCTCCACCTACCTCTATCACTTGCAGCTCTCAACAAGTTCCCTCCCTCTGCCAGACCATGTTGTCATTCACTTGCTTAAGGCCACTAGGTATGTCATGCATTGTTTTCCATAGTCACTCTTTCCCTCTATTCGACCTGTGAGTATCAGATTCTTCAGGCCCTCCTTCCTCATTGTGTGTCCCAGAAACTTTGGCTGCCTCCTTGTTTGCATCCTCTCTAAGACCTCATCATCCTTCTATAGAACCACATTTCCATTGCCTTGAGTCTTCATCTTTGAGGAAATCATCCAACATTCACTACATAGCTTAAAGTAATTGTTTTTGCAAATTCTTTAAATTAACTATCTTTTGTTTATCAATATATTAACCATTTTACTATTTATTGTAAACCAAATTAGCACATATTTCAACACAAAAAAAAAACCCAAAAAAAAACGAAAAAAACTTTTTTATAAGCAGTATTATAACCAAGCTTAAGGAACTCTGGGTTGCAGACTATACAAGACTATATTCAGCCTTGCATAAGACATGTGAAGACACCAAAATCAACTCACTTTGAACTTCATTATGAGTACAAGGAGAAAATCAGTCCTAATTTTACTGTTTTTCTTTGCTCATTTATAATCACAGATGTGAAGAAATGGGTAAAGAAAATTTAAATATACTGTACCTCAACAGCACTCTTGCCCCACCTCCTAGAGACAAGTGTACCAATGATGAAGGAAGCCATGCTGATGACACAGGTGTTCTTTGTTGGCATAAATATTATCTTGAATAAAAGATCAACATTCTGTACCAATTGTTACAAGAATTAGGATGATAGATAAACCTTTTTTAAACTGAAACCTTGGCTCTGGAAATTGAATGAGAGGAGTGATGGCACCTAATATGAATCCATCATTAGAATTCAGAAAGTTTAATTAATACATTCTAAACACTTTAAATATCTTTGTGCCAGGACCACTTATAAATTTTTGGTAAGTGGTGCTTGACAAAAACAAATTGAGGATTTAAAAAGGAGTCCAGCTTTTAAGTAATATAAATATGAATTTTAATTTCTCCAAATTTCGTAAAATTAAGTGGGTACAACAAATGTAAAAAAATAAAATACTTTTAGCCAGATTTTCTAAAAAATTTTTTAAATTTAAAAAATAATTCTTTTATGAATAAATCCTGAGAATTTCATTAAAAACCAAGAATGATTTTTGCAAGAATTTCCAATATTGTTTTTACCAGGGAGATGTTAGACATTTTCATGACCGTCGTCTTCGAGTATAGAATCCAGAGGTTGGCAGTGAATATTTTGGAGACAGTAGGAAAGCGTAGTTCAGGTTCGCAGTGGATATCTTAGCAGAGCGTAGTTCTTCCTTCTATCCTCTTCGCCTGTCAAGTTAGCACTGGTCCTTCCGGTAGGTTAAACAAAGATGGCCGCCTTTATACATGACGAATGCAATGTTCTGCGGCTCCTGATTGGTTAAGCTACCATTGGTAGACTATAAAGGAAGTCGAGTCATTTGGATTGTCTCACTAGTCATACATACACAAAAAAACCGCAACAGGAGAAACAAAAAAAAAAAAAACCTTAAACTTCCCATACCAATTTTAGCCCACCCACTAATGCAGGAAAATTCTTAAATAGCTTAGATCTAGATTTTTTATATGTTGTCTCACTAATTGATAAACGTCTAAACTATCATATGTACCATATATACTCGAGTATAATCCAAGTTTTTATGATCAGTTTTTTTTTTTTTTTTACCTTCCAAAATAGGAGGTTACACTATATACAGGTAATTTTTTTTGAAGCATTTAAAAATCATCAATTTTTTATAATTAATTGCACTATAGATATTTTTTTTCTGGAGGGGTTAAAATTCATACACAAAAAATTCAGTAGTTGTATTATACATAAATATGTGCGCGCTAAGTTTTTTTGTTATTTTAAAGTTCAATGGTTAAAAATGGCTCCTAATGAATAAATTTGAAAAAATATATTCCTTTATCAGACCCTATAAACTGGTGCTACAAAATCACATGCGAAGAGCTTTACCAAATAACAAAAACAACATCACTTGAAAACTCCCAACAGCATCAGCAACAATAAAAATGAAGTGCATGTAATTAGAAGAGAATTTTTTTAAAATCAATTTCACCCCAAGCAAGACAGTAAAAACACAGAGATGCAAGAGGTTACAGAGTGTAGAAGAGTAAGAAACAGGAACATTGCTAAGGAGCGAGAACAGAGGAAAAGTAATCAGGAGGACAGCAGATAGTGATTGACATTGCACTTAAATTTTTGCAGATTAAAGTTGGCTGGAAAGCATGGAGCCAGAAGAGAGTTCCACAAATGAGAAGTATGAGGAAAAAAAAAAAATGTTAACACAGAATTTACACTTACATGTAGCCAGCTCAACCATAAATTGTAAACCTTGTCGACAGTCTAATATTGCGCTTAAATTCAAAAAGCCTAGTTACCCTAGTAAAGAGTTTATCCAAACAATTACCATGAAAGTATTCATAGAAAAGACAAAGGGGGCAACTTTATAGCAGCGAGAAAGTGACTGAAGCTGAGGTGCCAGATTGGTACCAATAATATTGCTGATTCTTTGGATTTTATCAAGGAGCTCTAGATAAATAGCAAAGCTCCAGACCATATGTGGCAGCAATATTCTAAGCATGGGTGAATGAGAGACCTGGATATGTAAGAGACTCTGGAGAGAAAAATTGCCTAGCACAACAGAGAACCAACTTTCCTGGCAGATGTTAACTTTCCACACTACCAAAACCAATGTTTGGAAAGAAACTCCCATCAATATTAATAGAAAGAGCTATAATATTTAGTGTACTTATGAAGTCTAATTGCATGAAAAATTGTTTTAAGATGTAAATTTCAACCAACACTAACATTGTTGGTTCAATGAAGATCAAATGTTTCTTGGATAGAAATGGCTAATCTTGCCAATATGAAGTTCAATTATACTACAAATAAGATACAACAGGCAAAGATACACACAAAATATAAAGTTGTTGTGCTCCATTCAACAAGACAATCCAGTTAAAGTAAATACTTTCACATTTAACAGATTTCCAAATTAGTTCAGTCCTGTCAGCACTCCCCCCCATCACCTTATGAACCCCAACCTGAAGGAGAAAAGCCTTCTGAGATTGGACTTGTGGATGTTAACAAGGTTGTGGGTTTTGTGTATGTGTTTTAGGTGGTGTATGTTCAATATATAAACAAAGATAGATAGATGAATGCATTAGGTCCAATAAGTGAGACAGGTGTAACAGTAAAAAATTTACCATCTGAAATGTGCATGGTAAGGTGAGTGTGGCAAATGTAGTATTAGATCCCAGCCAAACACTTCTTTTTTGTAGGATCTCCAAATAGATACGAGGTTTGGCATTGTTCTGATTGGCCAATTCTGGACACTTCATTGGCTGCTGCCTTTAATCAGTTCATTTGCAAACAGTACTTGTCTGAATTCAACATCTGATTTTGCTTGTCTGAATTCAACATCTGATTTTGTGGAAGGAGCACATAATAGATACCCAGCATCACCTTCAGATGCAATCCAGCTTTTGGAGTAGTTAGTTGTGGATCATTTCATTCCCTCAGGATTTTTTCCCCTTCACATTGTTGTAAATAGTTACTTTTTTGTCACCAGTGATTATTCATTTCAAAAATAGTTCATTTTGTTACATTTAGGAAGAGAATTGCAGGTGCAGTCCATTAAATTTTTTTTCATAAAATGGTGAGTCACATTGTAGCGTTTCACCGTATCCAAGTGTTTTCAGATGCATTACATCGGTCATATGAGATATGTTGACGATCTCTGCAATATATAGTAATGTGTAACAGCTTTTTTTTTTTAAACAGCATTTTGATTTGGTCATCAGCAACTGCATACCTGCCAGAACATTCTCAGTTTTTCAGAAAAATTTCCACTTCTGAACCTAGTAAATAGTATTTTTAGCTATAGCACCTTCTCCATAAACAGCACATATCTTAACCCCCCCCCACCCGTTTGTATAGTTTGTTTTTTTTTCTTTTTGGAGATAAGAGTATGAAATGACAAAAATGCACCTCATTCCCCACCACCTCCATTTTAACTTTTAATGTAAATCATTTGAAATTCACAAACTACGCACAAAGGAACAAATGCAGGCAGGCTAAAGAAGAACGGCTTAACAAAAAATATGCAAAAATATGAAGAGTATCCCAGATGAAGCAGATATGCATTAAAAAAAAAAAAAAACATAACATAAAAACTTAATAAAGACATGCTCATCAACAGAATGCAAAAAGTCCAAGGACAGAATGCTGATATTAGAGAGAAAAAGAAAAAAAAATTCAGAGATGGAATGACTATATCAAAAAAACTCTTCAATGACAAAACAACTGGCAATATATAAAAATATCAAAGGACCAGAAATATTAAAATCTGAAGTGGAATGTACACTGGCCAAATTGAACAGAAACAAAGCAACAGGCCAAGACAGAATTGTCATACAGATGCTGACAGTACATACAGGCACTACAGAAAACAATACTTAAGGCTTAAAATTAATTTTTAAAAATGAAAAATCTTTCTTGAAGCTTCTATTTTAGTTTTAATTTCAAGCTTTAAACCTAAATTTAATATTTTCAATAAGCAAAATAATTTACTATAACTAATTTAAATTGACTGGAAGGATTTTTTTTTGCTAAAACAGCTGATTAACACCTTTTTTTAAGGGTCTTTTGTCGCAATGTAATACTGTACATTAAAAGAATCTTCCAGAACTAAAATACTTTTCTGAAACTTTATTTAAGGAGTATTAGAGAATTTAAAGTATGATTTGAAACACTATTTAGTTTAAAGTATTGCAGAAATGCATTTTTTAACATCATGGTAGCTCTTTAAGCTGTTGACATGTTTGAAAGCTTGATGACAAATTTATTTATCTAATTTTGTTCTATGGAGGCTTTAGTCATAAAAAATAATTGAATATAACATGAACACCTTTTATATATAAGTTTTTAAGTACTTAGTAATCTTAATTTAAAATATTCTTCATAACGTTTATTGAATTTTAAATACTTTCTGGCTTAAAATTTACTATAGTTAACGCTCTTATTTTCTGATAATGTTGTGTATGTAAAAATTTCTTCATCAAAGACAATAGTGTTCTTAAAGAGCTTTTCTAGGAGTCCAGCTTTTAAGTAATATAAATATGAATTTTAATTTCTCCTAATTTCATAAAATTACATGAGTGCAACAAATGTAAAAAATAAAATACTTTTAACATGATTTTCTAAAAAAATTTTTAATTTAAAAAAATAATTCTTTTATGAATAAATCCTGAGAATATAATTAAAAACAAAGAATTTGATTTTTGCAAGAATTTCCAAAACTGTTTTTACCAGGAAAATATAAAAAATTAAACAATCTTAAATTTCCCATAACAATTTATAGCCCACCTGCTAATGCAAGAAAAACAAGCTTTTTAACCAAAATTTGGAACATGATACAAAGTATTAAAAAAATTTATTAAATACGTCAGTTTTTCTTTCAAACATTTTGATGAAAAAAAAATTGTTTTTATCAAATTTGGAGCCCTTTTCTTCATCATGATATACTTTTTTAGCAAATTGTTGGAGGGTACCTACAGTAATAAAGCCATTTTAAGAGAACTGGAAATCGTAACAGGATTTGTGGAAAAATAAGTGAAATTATCTGTGCGAGAGGTTGTGGTCAAACGTGAAGGTGAAGTGTTTGCAATGGCTCGTTTTTCAAAGCACTGATTTTTGTAATATTTTTACTGGAAAGAGTGAGATGTGCAGGTCTGCCATCTTGTGCCTACCTTCTCCTCACCCCCCCTTTTATTTTGTTGGAGGGACTTTATGAGAACAAAGTCATTCTACAGACTCTTATCTCATTATTAATTGATCCCTGGCTGAATTTTGGGTCATGAGATTAGACAATGTTTCACAACACATACTGTACCGGATCAGCTTCTGATCTACCATTTCAGTCAAAAGGAATTTTTGAGATTCATTATTGCCAGCCCAAAATCTTAACATAAAATATGCAGATGACACAGTGTTGATAGCAGACATGGAAAGAAAACTACAAAAACTCCAACAAAAGGTAGTAAAGGAAAATAAAGGATTAAACAACTCTAAGAGAGAATGCATGGTTATTAGCAAAAAGATGAGGAAAAAAATGCATTTTACAATATTGGAGATCCAAAAATAAAACAAGTACAACTTAAATTTTTGGAAAGTGTTTTTATTAACAGAGGACAGAAAGTGCAACATTTAAATGAAATCAAAAGGCATGTTGGGATAGCCAAAAATGCATTCCAAAAGCAGAGTATTAAGAAACGGAAATTTTTTTATTAGAAACAAAGAAAAGGGTACTGAACTGTTACTCCGTGATATCTTTCCTCCTTTATGGCAGTGAATGCTGGACAATCTCAAGGATGAAGAGACTTGAAGCAAAAGTGGTTCTACAGAAAGATTCTGAGGATACCATGGTTGAAATATGTGAGCAATAACGAAATTTTACAAAAAAATGGAAACAGAAAAACGTATACTTATCAGGAGGGGACATTTAAAATTTCTAGGGCACATGAGGAAAGAGGGCTTGGAAAATTTGATAATCACGGGACAGAGTGACGGCAACGAACGACATTAACAAACTAATTTAGTGAGCTTGAGTAAATGGGTGGCAGAACAAGTTTTTGGAGAAGTAACAAAAAGACTATTAAAAGTTATGAAGGACAAGAAATAGTGGAGAGCCATGATAGCCTACGGCCTGAAAGGACACGGTACAAAGAAAATGTCAAATTTCAATCACGTGTCCAAACACCAACTTTTTGTTCCGACTATTGTTATTTCCTAATTTTTTGCCTCAAATTATAATTAAATAAAGACTAAAGTTTTTGTTTTACAATTGTCGTTAGTATTAGAAAGAAGGCTTTAACCAGTAAACTATAACGCACTAAATTTCTCTTTGGGTTAATTTGAAGATAATGTCCCAGTGACCGATCAAAAAAAGAAAAAAAAGCAACATTATTCCAAAGTAGCATTAAAAACTGAGGAAGCTCCACCGTTTAGGAGATATTGACAATTTTAGTTGGGTCTCGAGTACAGACTGGGTTCCAATTGTACTTAGTTGCAGTAAATGGATAAACTTTCGCGCAGTCATCGAGGCCAGTAATGGCGGCCAGACTGTAACTGGGACCCAACTAAGATTGTCAATATCTCCTAAACAGTAGAAGTTTCCTCAGTTTTTAATGCTAGTTTCGGAATAATCAAGCGTTTTTACACCAGGAATAATGCCTTTTTTTTGGGGGGGGGTACAGGGACATTATCTTCAAATTAACTAATTTTTGTTCTTTCTTACATTGAAGTCAGAAAGATATGGCCACTTCACAACTGCATCCCCTTTGCGCGTGAATATTCCTATTTTGTCAACTTTATGCTTATCTTAATAATAGCGTCATAGTCGCTTTGCTTTTAAATTGCATTATAGTCACGTATTATTTTGCTTTTTTACTTATTGCTAATTGAGAATTTTGCCTTATTCTACAATCTACATGCAACAATTCAGTGTCTCCGCCCGGGGTGAGGAGCTGCTTATATATCAGATCAATTTTATTTTTAAATTCTTCGTACCTAAGAATTTCGTTTGAAATAAACAAAAAAAAAAATTCCAAAAAGAACACAAGAAATATCCTATTAGATTTCTACATTTATATGAAATATTTGACCGTTTCAAACAAAGCCTTTATTATTCCTAAGAAATTGTTTCGAGAAGACAAAATTCGAGATTGAAAAATGAATCTACCAGTTACTTTGTCTAAGTGTAATAAATGTTCATTATATTTCCGGGTTCCCATTCATTTTCTCTTATGCTATTGATTCTCTTACATATTAATTTTTTGGTTGAAAACATTGCATTCCAAATAGGTATTACTCGAATAGCGAAGAAGTTAGCTCTTGGGACAGTTTTTTTTCCTCTCCACGGGATGCTTGGTGAAATTTAGCTGTCTCAGAGCAGGAATAAAAGATCGTTTTCGCCAGTTTGATAGTAGACATCAAGAAATTTATATACGTCCACTAAAAAGCGACGTTTCTGAACGAAACTTATTTACTGAAGAACACAGCGACATTGAAGAATTCAAGGATGTTCATTGTTCAGTTATGCTATAAAACTGCTTTAGTGCAAGAAGTATTGATGAACGTGTACGAATTGAAAGAAAGAAAAATACGATTTGCACGTTGATTTGGCATCTCTGCAAGAGTAAAAATTGGACATCCAAACTAAACAAGTCACTAATCACAAATATCAATCAAAGCTGGTGATTGAATGGATGGAAAATGGAGAGATCAATGTATTGCTATAACCGTCAAAATCAACTGCTCAGGATACTATTGAAAATTTGCAGTGTGAATTAAAAATGAATGTTAGAAAAAGAAATATAAAGATCATAACGGAATTAAAGAACTTCGGAAAAAGAAAACAATGGAGTAAAATTTCTTTCTTCTCAAAACTTTACCAAAAGTTAAAGTAGTAATTAAATGTCTGGCATAAATAACTGAACAAAAAATATAATTTACGATAGATTGTAGTAACTTAATGTACTCAGTTTTTTTGTCGATAGAAGCGACGAATAACTGCTTACCTATTTTTGAAAAACGAAACATTTCCTCTGTTCTTTTCGTTCCAACTTGGTGAGTAGAGGGCGGGCTAATTTCTGCTTCCTTACTTGACGATAGTATAGTGTAAAAAAAAGTGGATTGAGTTCTTGGAATTGGCGGGAATTTTCTTCTTTGGTCAATGCTTTGTGGTATGTTGTTACTGTACTGATACTTTTTTTTGTATTTTTCAAATCAGTAATTAACATTTATTCCATATTGTATGTTTAGTGTTTATCATTGCGCATGTATCTAACTTTTTGGAGATTGTGACAATATTCGCACTTACCTGATCCAAGGTGTCTGGCCTGCCGAACAACCATTTACGAGAGGTCAAAGGCGCATGCGTGATATTGAGCCTTTTTATGAACATCGGTCATTTGCATATGATGATGACCACCAGCTTTAAAAGCTGGTATACAAAAAAAAAAAAAAAAAAAAAAAGTCGTCTTCCAGCTTGTGGTTTCGGGTCTCTTTGGTTGGACTGACAGACTCATTCGCATTCTAGGAGTGTGATTCTGGACTGGACTTCAGCTAGAGAAGAATTGGTCAGAAGTACGGGCAAAGGTCAGAGCATTGGTACAGACTTGGCTCTAAAGGAAGTTGTCCTTGAAGGGTACAGCTGAGGCATGTTCTACTTACGTCTCATCTTTTATCAGTTGTTTGTACTTCCTCTTTGCAAGGACCATAGGAAGGCGATTGAGCGCTTGTTGGCCACAAGCAAAAGGTCTGTAAAGAAGCCTGTGTCCAGTGTCTGTGTCAGGGAGGGGGGGACTGGGATTGCCACACTTGGTGAGTCATTGACACGTCTCAAGGTTGACGTTTCTACGTCGCATTTTGACAGAGGATTCGATTTTGGCAAAGATTGTTAGGGATGCCTTCCCTAGCCTTACCATCACTCCCTCATTTCCTGGGCTAAACACTATCGAATTTCCTCAATGAGTGTTGAGCAGCCTTGAGGCTCTTTCCTTGGTCCAGTGAACTTTGACGCCGTCAAAAGGTCTTGTACTGTGAATTAGATGAGGCGGGGTTGCAAAGATCCTCTCTGTGGGTAGCTTGGCATGTCAGTGGCTGAGTTGCACTCTTTGTGGTCTTGGGTGCTATTGGCAAATTATCTCAGCAAACCTGAGGTATTATGGTGGACGTAGTAAGAAAGGTAGGAGTGAATGTGTTGTTTTGGTGATTGGAATATTGTTGGCTTGATTGGGCCAGTGTCTGCGACTAGCTAAGTTTAGAATTAAGACAGATGAAGACCGTCCTTCCCCATCCCCCTTTTAGGCCTTGTGCCACATTTTGTATATATTTATACAAATAAATATTAACAGCATTTCACCAGTGATTAGACGGTGTTGCGTTATGATTTGTTGAGTTTTGAGTTAGATTCTCTAGTCCTACCACTACGACAAATCAGTTTTTTGTGACCCACGAGGTTTTGCTGGACGAACTTTTTTTTCAACTTCATACGACACAAGTCTCTTTCTGTTAAGTCATTTATTAAGTTTTATTTTTTTATTCTTCTATTTCTTTTGTTTTGTTTTATTTTTTTGGGCTTCGGCCCGCATATTTTTTTATTTTAGTCCGGTTTGACATAGTCTTACCGGACGACTGCTTTTTATTTTTTCTGTTTATTTTTCCTTCTAGTTGTTTTTAATTAGTACAGCATAAGAAAAAAAAAGGAGAAAAAGAAAGCTTTTTTTATTTTTCGTTTTTTATTAGCGACTTCGGTCGCATTCATTCTTTCTTTTTTGGTTTGACTAGTTTGTTTTTTCTTTTAATTTATTTTCTTTAGCGGCTTCGGCCGCAAACCTTTTTTTTTTTTCTGGTTTTAAACCAGACTTTTTCTTTTTTTTGTGAATTTGGTTTTTGAATTTTTGGAAAAAAAAAGAAAGGAGTTTTCTGTTTTGTTTTTATTTTTTGGCTGCCTTTGGGCGCCATTTTTTATTTTTTCTTCCTGTCTAATTTTTGTTAATATAGTTTGTCTTTTATTTTAAGTTTTCTCATTGCATTTATTTTTTTTTAAATTTTTATTGTCCTTGTTTCTTTTTAATTTACTGGTACATCCAGGTTTTCTTTATTTGTTTAATTTCTTTTTTTCTACCTTCCCCATACTCCTTTCCCTAATTCCGAAGATAAAATCAAGACCCGCAGGTGGTAGTCTCCACTTCCTTTTTCAATATGGCCGACGGTGCCAGTCGGTCGGATGTCAAGAAGGACCTTTTCGGGTCGGCTTCTAAAGCTGACCAGCCTGATAAATCAGCAAAAAAGCGGGCTGGTGATAGCCCTAACGTAGAAAAGCCTAGTAGCTCCAAGAAAGGAGATACTAAAAAGATTGACGTGGTGCCAAAGGAGGCACAAAAGAAGACGGCCGAGGAATTGCCCTCATGTTGGAAGTCCCCACCTAGTTGCATTCTGAACATGGCGGATTTCTTGGATAAGGCGAAGGGGTACGCCCATCTTGTTAATAAAGATGGGTTCGTCGATATTGTCCAGGAACTTGACGTGTTCGCAAAAAGAATGGTGACCGTCGATAAGAAAACCAAAAAGATTTGTCGCTCCACAAAAGACACCGTGATTAAATCACTTTTATCCCTGGGGATAAAACCCCAAAGAATAATTAAGGGTACAGGGTTCTTCATGTTGGACATTCTGCTACCCACCCCAGAAGATTGCCTAGCCATGGCGAAAAAAGAACTTATCACTAAAGATTTCATTTTAAGAACGGAATATGAAGGCAGAAGGCGGACCAGGGTGGCCGTTTTCGAGGTTCCTCCTCAAATTTCGGGAGAGCTTCTGGCTGCATTTTTTATGCAGTTTGGCCAAATTTTAGGGGCTCTCTCCGACAATTTGAACGGGGGATGGACATTCGATATTATGCTCGATCAGAAGGCCTTCAAGTCCGTCCCCAACTGTTTGGTGCATGGCGACCGGAAAATGCCGGTCATAGTGACCGGTAGGAGACCAACTTGCTGGAGGTGTGGAGAGACTGATCACCTTTCCTCCTCCTGCCCAGGAAAGAAGGCCCCTGGAGTTCCGGTCGCTGGCGACCAAAATCCCCCCTTGGTCGAGAAGTCAAATTCCGCGGCGCCTGTAATGGGCCTAGCTGCGAGGCGGACCGGTGAGGAAAATCCCCCGGTTGGGCCCAGACCCACATTACCCCCGACACCAACGCTTGCCACAAGTGTGGTTAAGGAGAAGGAGGAGGGGGAATGGCGCCTCGTAGTTAGAGGCAAGTGGAAGACCCAAACAGCGGTTCCTCAGTCCCAACATGACCCCGGGGATAATGTCACCTACAGCCCCATTCCCTCTACCAGCTCTGAGGGCGACGCCTCGGCCTCTTATGCTACGGATGCCCAAAAATTGAATGAACCCGGGTGGCAAAAGATTCTTGACTTAAAAAAACTTAAAGAGAAGCTGGATAGTAAGCGGGGTAAAAGTCGAAAATCGCTGGGGGCACCGGGCTCCCTATCCTCTTCCCCGTCTCCCCCCTCATCAAAAAAAGACACTTTCACAAAACCTCCTCCTTCAAAATCGCTGACAAATTCGCCGTCAAAAACTTCGGGCATGACACCCTCCTCTACTCCTATTACAACTCCCATTCCAACACCCATTCAGTCTCCAAACAAGAAAAGAGTCAGAAGCCCGGAATCACAAGCTGCAACAAAAAAGAAGACGTCTGCCGCGTATCCCGGGAGCAGGCAGAAAGGGTCTTCGGACAAACGAAAAATCCAAAGCCTTTAAAAGTCTTATGGAATTTCCGGCACATCAATGGCGTTGATGTAGAAGTGCCAGAAAATTTCACGAAGGCCCGAAATCTGCTGACTGTAGTTAGATCTGGCCCGGGTACGCGGGAGATTTGGGGCATGATAGAGGAGGCAAAGGCCTCCTTGAAAGTGGTGCCCCCAGCAGCAGTCTTACTTGAAGAAAATCTGGACGAATCCAAGCAGTGTAAAGGGAGGGTCCCTCTTTTTGTTCACCCGTCCCTTTATAGAGCCCTTAAACTAACCTATCCTGCGGACATCGGTGGCTTGTCCCAGGATGGTACAATTAATAATGAAATGATATCTGGTTCGATGGGACAAGCTGTCGGTGTCCTCACCCCAGCCATGTTCTATCCTGAAGGACAACCCTAATCGGCTTCACAATGGCTCTCTGGTTAGCCAGTTTAAATGTCCGGGGCCTGAGGTCCGAGTCTCGCAGGGCGAGGCTCACTCGTGACCTTCAGCGCCTCGGGGTGAATATATGTTGTATACAAGAGACCCGGTTTTCTTCTCATGATCGTGAGGACATACTGTCTAGGGGGTTCGCCCTTTATTCAGCCTGTTTTGATGGTCGTTCGAGGGGTGTCTCTTGGCTAGTGAGCAAGTCTTTGAAGGCTGCTTGTACCCTTGTCTTCGCGGATCCGGCGGGCAGACTTTGCGTGCTGGATGTTACCATAAAGGATAAGGTTCTACGTCTCATTGGGGTTTATGCGCCCAATATCCATTCCGAGCGGCCTGCTTTGTTTCGGCAGATCGCGCCGTTCTTGTCGACGTCTCGTCGGGTAGTTTTAGTGGGGGATTGGAATGCCGTCCTTGACCCCGATATAGATCGTATAGGGCATAAACAAGGTACTAACAACCCGGATGTGAAACCGTTTCGCGACTTTATCGATAGGTTTGATCTTGTCGATAAGTTCCGGAATGAGCACCCTCGGGAGGTAGCATGGACTTGGACAACTAGTGGCAACTCGACTCCCGGGACGCTTGCGAGCTACCTGGACCGAGTCTTAGTTAGGAGAGTCGATGTAGGGCTCTTAGGGTGTCCAAGTTTCCATTATATAGTTTATACGGATCATAGGCTTGTCCGGGTCCGTGTAAACTTAGATAAGCCTACGGTTAGATTGGCTGGTTACTGGAAATTGAACTGTTCACTTTTTGGTGATCAGGGTTTCCGGGACCAGCTGTTACTAACGATCCAAAGGGAATTGACGGGAGCGGTTGTGGGAAATGCCTGGTGGGGCAATTTAAAATCTAAAATTCGAACGTTTGCTGCCGATTTTAGTCGTCGACTCAATCTAGATAGATTAGCGGCGCAAACTGCTTTAGAAGATAAAGTCGATCGGGCTGTGAAATCCCGTGTTAGTGGGGACATAGCTTTAGCTAAGGCAGAGTTGTCCTCCTTGCTTATCAAGAAGGATCGAGCTCTGGTAGCTAGGGCTAGGTTAAAAAGAATGTCTTCTGAGGCAACGAATATGGCTGCTGAACTGCGTGCAGAGGATAATCGAAGCGCGTCTAGGCGACATATTGCATACGTCACGTTGCCGGATAAGCGGGCCGTGACTACAAACGCGGGCATATGTGAGGTCTTTCGGGACTACTTTCAGGATCTTTTCACCGGGGAGCTCGGTCTGAGCTCTGCTCAGTTCGACGCCTATTTAGATGACTTTCCCTGCCTCTCGGCAGCTGAAGCGGCTAGGTGCGAGGGTCCCATAACAGAGTCGGAGATCTGGGAAGCGCTGAAGCAGGTTGGCCTGGATAAGTCTCCGGGACTAGATGGTCTTCCCTACGAAGTTTACTTGAGGTTGTCGCACGTTTTTGTTCCTTTGCTGGAACTGATTTACAACCACTGGATGAAGCAGGGGTCTTTACCCCAACGCTTCACCAGGGGTGTGATCAAGTTGCTGCGTAAGGACAAGAACGGTGGGGATGGGTTAGGGAACTTTCGCCCTTTAACGATGTTAAATACGGACTTAAAGATTTTGGCGAAGATCTTAGCCAACCGTTTGCAGCTTGTCCTGTCTAGACTGATTGGCCCTGAACAGACTTGTGCTGTGAAGGGTAGGACTATTCAGGATAACCTTCACATGGTACGCTTGATCTTAGAACAAGTCGACAGTGAAGCCGCGCTGATCAATTTAGATCAGTCCAAGGCCTTCGATAGGGTTGACCATCGATTTCTGGAGGCTGTCCTTTCGGCGGCCCCTTTCGGAGCCGACTTTCGCTCCTGGATCCGACTTTTGTATGCGACCCCCGGTGCGCTGGTGGAAGTGAATGGGGTAAGATCGAAGCCTTTCGTATTGTCTCGCTCCATTCGTCAAGGTTGTCCGCTCTCGCCTCTGCTTTACGTTCTTTCGTTGGAGCCTTTCCTTCGCAAGTTAAAGGCGAATCCGGTCCTGCGCGGAATTTCCCTGCCTGGGGCTTCCACCTCAGCCAGGTATTCTGCCTATGCTGACGACGTTTCGGTTCTTGTGTCGAGCAGAGCCGAGATTGACGTAGTCAGCAAAGAGATCAGTGGCTATGAGATGGTGACAGGGGCCAAGATCAACCGCGATAAGTCTGTGGGCTTGCGGTTGGGTGCGTGGAAGGGAGTTTCTCTTCCCGGACCTTTCCTCTGGACGGATGGGCCGATCAAGATACTCGGCGTCTGGTTCGGTCCTGATCTCCAGTTGGAAATGAATTGGTCGGAGGTGCAAGGGAAGGCCGAGATCGCGGTTAATCTGTGGTCTCGGAGGAGACTTTCCCTGAAGGGAAGGGCGGAGGTATGTGTTTCACACATATATCCGATCCTCCTTTACCGACTTTCTGTGCTTCCACTCCCGTATGCCAGACTAATGTCATTAGTCCGGACCTTGTTCTCTTTCTTGTGGAGAGACAAGGCCCCTTTGGTATGTCGCGAGATCTGTTGCCTTCATCCCTCTGAGGGCGGTCTGGGTATGCCTAGCATTGAGATTCGTCAATATATGCTTCGCATTACCTTTCTAGACCGAATGTGTCGCGGATTGGATGAGGTGGGCACCTTTTGGAAAGAAGACATCCGAAAACATTTCCCATCCCTGAGAAGTGTGCACTCGTGCGAGGAGGAGGCCGGCCGTAGACCTCGTGCCGAGTGCTCCTTCTACCGCGAATGTCGTAGTGCTTTGAAGCTCCTCTTACGGACGACGGATGGCCTCTCCGACGCCCAGGCGTTGTCTCGTAAGGCATTGTATCAATTGTTAGTTAGGGGGTCCGTTCAAGATGATCTGATCGACGAGCTCGGTCTTACGAAGCAGGAAGCTCGCTCGATATGGCCTTGGGCGCCTAGGTTGAAATATCTCAATAATGATGAGGCATCACTCACTGGTTGATGATTCGTGGGGCCCTCTGGGTCGGCAAGAGACTTTGTTCAGCAGGCTTGGAGAAATATCCAAACTGTCGTCGCTGTACTGGGGAAGTCGAGACCATTGGTCACGCCTTTTTTCAGTGCAAGACGGTAGTGCCGTTGTGCAGGTTTGTTGAAGGCCTCATGGTTTGCATGCTGCAGGGAAAGTTCTTTGTCCTGGAAGCCAGTTCTGTTTGTAGCAATGTGGTGCCTCAATTGACGAAGGCTGAACACTGTGTTCTGTTGCTTACTAGGGATTATGAGAGTCGTGATTTGGACGACGCGTCAGAAGGGATTCCATGAGGGCGAGAAGTTCACCTCTTCTCAACTGATCTTGTTCTTTAAGCATCAGCTTAAAGTCAAGATTAGGACGGAAAGGCGGCGGCTCACCTCATTGGAATTTGGCAAAAGGTGGGTGAATCTTGCGCGAATGTGTAGCGTGAAAGGGGCTGACCTAGAGTGGCATTTAGATGTCGGTTAGGTACAGAATTTTGTCCTAACAGGGTTGAACATAGGCAACCCACCCAGATTTTAAGTTTAGACTAGGTTTTGTATTTTGAATTTTTAGTTTTCCCTTTTTTCTAGTAAACTTAGCTAGGGTATGCATGCGCATTGGTCCCTTTTATTTCTGTCCCTATTTTTCTTTTGTTTAATTCCCCATCCCCTCCCTCGTTAGGTGGTCAGTTATATCAGTTCTCTGGTGAATGCGGGACGCCTTTCGTTTTCGTGTGTGTGGTTTTTCGTATTTGTTGTTGTGCATGAATGTGCGTGTGTCTGTGTGAATGCTTGGAGAAATGAATGTTTTTATTTATTTTCTTAGTCCCGCATTGATTTCGTCTAGTTAACTGATGTTTCTGCCACATTTATGGTTTGTGGGGGGTTTTATTACTAACACAGTTTTGTTTAGTTTTATTGTAAATATTTAAGCCATATTGTAAATACACATTTGGGGATCATTTTAAAAGTTGTTGATTTTTTGCCCTCCCCCCACGAACAAATTTGTACATAAGGGGTCTAGTTAGGACATCATAGAGAATTTGAGGTATTATGGTGGACGTAGTAAGAAAGGTAGGAGTGAATGTGTTGTTTTGGTGATTGGAATATTGTTGGCTTGATTGGGTCAGTGTCTGCGACTAGCTAAATTTAGAATTAAGACAGATAAAGACCGTCCTTCCCCATCCCCCTTTTAGGCCTTGTGCCACATTTTGTATATATTTATACAAATAAATATTAACAGCATTACACCAGTGTTCGGTGTACATGGCTTTGCGTTGCAGCGTATAAGACATTTTCTGATGGAAAGAGTTGCGTCCCTTTCACCCTTGAATTTGACACCCTTGCTACACATGAGGTTTTCCTTAGCTCACAATTGATTTGGAACATGCTATGTTGGTGAGTTGACAACTCGTATTGTGCCCAATAATCTCATGCTCATTGATATCACATACATGTGCTGGGGAGAAACGAATGGTGTTTCTGATGTTGTTAGCCATGGCAAGAATGGTGATCTAGATGAGATGAATGGAGGGAATACTGTGATACAAATGCTATTCTCATCAGGCTCTGATCAGATACTTTTAGCGTTAGCTGAAAGTGAAGATCAGAACTGATAGAAAGTGTTTGGTGTTGACAGATTTCAGCAAAAGGTGGGTGAAAGTAGTGAGCTTGCTTTGTATGCAAAGAGCTATTCTTGAATTCTTATTTTTACATCCTCTTCGTCATAATGGACTGGTTTCCTGTGATCCCTCCCCCGGGTTAAGTTAGACACTATTTATTTTCCTAGTTAATGTGAATAAGTGTTGTTCCTTGCCTGTTCCTGACTCTCACTTTTGTTATGATCCATGTCAAGATCAACCCCCCCCCCGATGTTTTTGTATCCCCATCTTTTTGTATCTTGGCTGGGTCAGAATTTGATTTTCTCATTCCATCATTTATTTTTAACCTTCGTTCTCCATTAGTGAGTATGCCTCTTGATTCTATCTATCAGCAGAATACAGTGGCAGATCTTATTATTTTGTGGGTGGATGGGTCCTACTAACATCAGTTTTGTTTTAGTTTTTCTTACAATCCTTTGTTAGTTTATTGGTTTCATCCCCTCCCTGCTTCATTTCACATTTTATTAAATTTTTATATATTTTAGAGAAATTATGAAATTTTTATATTATGGGGTGTTTTTTAGGTCTTCTGTGAATATGTTGTATTGTGGCTTATGTAGGATTGAATGGTGAAGGATGAGTTCTTGTGATAAATGGGAAAATTGTATTGGATGAATGGGTCATGCTTGTGATTAACTAGGATAGTTAGTGATGACCAACCTCATCCCCTTTTGGCCTTGTGCCACAATTATTGTAATTTTACAATAATAAATATTGAGAAAAATAGAAAGTGAGCAGATGTGAGACTGACTTAACATGACTACAGAAACTAAACAATAGAAATATTTGAACGTAGAGAAAGTATGAAGGAAATTATTGGATGAAACATTCAATTTTTCATACTGCATGAATATTTACTGCCTCCACTGTAATAGATGACCTCACTCTTATACAACTGTAAAGAACTTGGTTGCTATATGGTCATGTTATCAAAAGGTTTGAAATGTTCCACCAGAGGGTACTTCATTTTACTTTTATCCTTAGTATTTTCTAAGATGATAGTTTTATCTTTGGTATCATCTACTCAAAGATGATCGTTTTATACTTGGTATTGTCTAAGATGATCGATTGACAAACATTGAGCATAAGAACAGTGAGAGCATTGAAAGCTTCCTCATTAGGAATTGTTTGCAGCACATCTGATGAATTTGCTAATGAATGTGAACTTGTTTCTGGGACATCCAGAAATACTTACATAAAAACAATGACATTTTCCTATCTCTTAATACTTTGCTTAGTTTCTGAAAGGGATCTTTCTCCATTTCTATATGCTTTTGTATTTCTGTCATATTTTCCATCTATTACTACAGTACTCATATAGTTTAAGATTTAATTTTTTTTTTTTTACAGTAAGAATCACCCTATACAAGACTCAAGAGTCACTCAAGGTAGAGGGTTATGTTAAGGGGTAGTTTATAGGAGAGATAGATAATGATTAACTCTAGACTTGAACAGATTAAGATTGTAGTGATCAGGGAAACATCTTCTTGGGAGTCCACAGAGCAGTAGTTTGTGGGAAGAAGCTGTTTGAGTGAAACTTACTTCTTGCTGATGGAATACAGAGGGAATGTGGGTGGTTTCCTACTATGTAAGTGGCATGGCAGGTCCTAGCCAGGAAGGTCAGAACAGGTGGAACTAAAGAATGTAGTTTGTCCGAGCACTTTCCATGGAAGTAGCAATAGACCAGTGAGACTCGCCACATCCCTCCTGTGAGAGAGAGGTTGAAGGGTGGAAAATAATTCCTCTCTAACAAAGACCCGAAGATGCTTTTGAACTCAAGAGTGGAAAATAAGGACTGGGCAGCTCCTGCCCAAATATGGCAACAGTACTTTCTGGCTTGATCTGGCTCTTTGTTCACACATTGAATTGAATTCTAAGAGTTATTTTTGCTACTGAACTTGCTCTTTGCTGTTAGCACAATTCTTCAGGAAGAGTCTTTTGACAGACTAAAAAGTGAACAAGCAAAAAAGTACTGTAGCTCAAACGTTGACTAGTTTGGCTTTTTATTGGCAATGTGAGCCACACAATGTCATTCTCAACCTTCATGTAACATAAGTGAATCCATATTGCATTCAGTTCCGTCCTAGCTGAGCATAGAAAACAAGCTGCAATGAAATCCACATTCAAAAAAATGTTTCTTTGTCCTAAATCTTCTTACTCTATCGGATAGTGATTCAAGACAACTCATAGATGATCATAAAAGCATTGATTATTTTTAAGCTGTTAATGAGATATTTTGATGATATGATCTCACACATTGGCATCAATCTTATATAGAAATTTCAAAGGAAAAAATAGATATTTCACTTCTTTTTCTTCCTTGATGTGCCATGTCCATTCAACTGAGGGTGATCAGGACTCTCCACAATTTTCTGTCCTTTGTAACTCTAATTAAATTTTGCCTTTTTGCTATCTCCCCTAATCCCTGTTTGTTCTGCCAACCATTTGCATATTTCTGTTGCCTCATTTCTCTTCTTCATCTGTGCAAAGATTATCCAGAATTCACTGCCATATTGGAGGACTGATATTACATAACAGTACTCTTTACTTTGTTTCTAACAAGATTTTCCTGTTTCTTAATATTTTGCTTAGCTTTTTGAAGGCATCTTTTGCTAACCAAATGCACCAACACATTTCAGTGTTACATTTTTTTATCTTCTGTTAAAATGATTCACAGATTTTAACATTTTTGTACTTGTTTCATTTTGGCATCTCTAATTTGTAATTTGCATTTTGGGCTGTTACTTTTGCTGGAAACAATAACGGTTAAATGTAACTGTCTCTTCTACTCAAACAGCTTGTTCTCTCACACTTCCCGTCTCTGGAACTCCCTTCCCCATACTTGCTTCCCCGATGACTACAATCTTCAAATATCCAAGTGTAATATCAATCGACATCTGATACCCTGAGCTTGTTCCCTGACCTTCTCTGTATCTTTTCCTCAAACACACCTCTTTACTCTTGTTCTCAATCCTCTCTAAACTGTTGGGGTGAATTGCTTTAAAAAAAAAATATTCAGACTTATTATTGATGCTTAGTCCTTTCTTCTCACTTTCCTTTACTACCTTCTGTAAGAGTTCCTGTATTTTTCTTTATGGTTCTGCTATCAACACTGTGTCATCTGCACATTTAATGTTGTAAAAATTGTGGTCACCAAAAATGAATCCTGGTAAGACTTTTTTATTCTCACACAATCACTTCACTGTAAAGTCTAAATAATTCTGGTGAGAAGACACATCCTTGTGTTACACTCCTTTTTATTTTTGTATATTAAAAAAAAATAATCTGGAATTAAAATGTGTGTTTTTTTTTGTTTTTAAATTATCCCAAACTCCAATAATAACCAAAAAGGAAAATTTCTTTTAAGGAGAAACAAAAGCAGATTAAATAAATAAAATAATATTTAATTAAGCTAATGAGATTGAATTTTAATGATAGCATCCATTGATATAAAAAAAATTTTCTTTAAAACATTAATTTGTGCATTGATGTCACTGACCAATTCGACTTGATTAAGATGGATATTTTATTAGCTTTAGAATTATAACCTAAATATTCATATCTAAACTTGTTTAGTGATTAGCTCCTTCATTAATAATATGTGTAAGGTTTTTTACATGAACATTTTATAGTACATGAAATTATAGTTGTGAAAAAGAGTATATATGCAAAGTAACAGAGCAATTGATTATAAATGCAAGATAACATTTATTAAAATAAAATTAACAAAAGGAAAGTTTAAAACAAGAGTTTCTTTTGTTGGGAGTAAACTGCATACACAATGAAATGTTTATGAATACGTTTGAGTGAGACTTACTGTGTTGGTGTGTTTTAGTATAAAGGATTCACAGTCCTTTTAGCTTCAGCATGGAAAGTTCATGTCACACAATTTGAAGGAGGAAACCTTGAAGAGAGAGAGAGAGAGAGAGAGAGAGAGCTACTTTATGGTTCATGTGTTTTTATATTCAAGAACTACTGATACAAAGCTTATTTAGGGCTACTACAGCTATGATGTTTAAGGTCACTACACTTGTCTGTTGTTAATGAATAACCCACAAGGATTTATTTTTTATATGACAAGGATAAAAAATGAAAAAAAAAAGCAAGATTATCTGCTACATTTATCCTGATATGAAGCTTAAAATTTAACAGCATTCTCACTCATCATGAATTTTAAATATAAAGAAGGAAATATATTTTAACCTTTCAGGCACAGCCCCACAAAATAAAATGTAAGGGGCTAAATCAGATGTTAAAGAATAGGGGAGGGGAGAAGTCAAATTTTAAGTTTTAAAGGGTCCTGGTTCTAAATTTTTTTAACTGATCCTTTCATAAAATGAATCTTTATTTAGATCTCTTATCCTTGTGTAAACAAACATTTTTTTTGTTTTGATTTTAAAAACACATTTTTTGCAGTTCATCTGTACTTATTGTTTTTTTTTAATGAGACCTATAGACTATTCCATATATAACATCGAGAAGTTTTAGAAGGTAATGTTTTGAAAAGAAAAAGAACATGAAGTTTTATTATTTATTTTGAAAATTAATAGCAGTAATGATTTTAGATAAATGATACAGCTCAGCTCAATAGCAACATCACGGACTGATGCCAAGAAGACAAAGTTACTCTTTCTGTTTAGTTTTGCTTCAGTAAAAAGTGAGGGGCTTTCTGCTTCCTCCCTATAGCACCATGGATGCCTTTTGATGAGAACTCACTGAATAAATTATATTTCATCATCAACCTTTTATTTTCTTTATAAACAAAATTTATATTCAGTTAAGTCTTTGCATTGCCCATTAAATCACAAGCAACTTGATTTGAACATTTTTATATTTGTTCTTCTTTTTTTTAATGAACATAAATTCCTCGTAAATATATAAGGTTCCAAAAATGGTGTCACTTAAAGAATGAAAGTATTGTTGAAGTTTTTGAAATATATGAATTGGAAATTTCTATAGACTTTCATCCTTATCCCCTCCTTTCTTTTGCAGGTTTAGAATTAGATAAGTTTTTGTTCTACAGTTTTTGGATAGGTTTGAAGATCATTGTAAAACTGCAAAGTATTTCTTAAAAAGAATTGATATCTTTTATCTAGCCTTTCTTTTCGTCATTCATGTCTTTCCTTTATGGTTGTTTCATTTTTTTTATTCTCAATCGTTATCTACTGTCTTCCTGATTTCTCTTCTATTGTTCTCACTTGTCAATAATACTTGTTTTCTTTCATGCCAAAGAACCTTTTGTGTCTTAGTGGCTTTGCTGCCTTGCTTAGGGTGATTCTTATTAATAAAAAAAATTTTGATTATTCTTTAATCTTTCATTCTTTTGATTTTGTTTCTATTATTTTTTTCATTCTGTTTCTATTGTTCTTTTCATTCCTTTATCCTTTTTTATTGTTTTTTTATGTATTTTAATTCTTTTAATCTTTTTATACTTTTCATTCTGTTTATGTTGTGTTTTTACTTCTTTATTCATTCATTAATTACTTCTTGATCTTTTTCATTCATTTTAAAACTTTTGGTATATTCATTTTTGTTACTTTTTTTGTTTTATTTTTTATCTTCCATTCTTTTTTTTTCACTCTGCTGCTGCTTTTCTTTACTTTCTGTTTATTCTTTCCTTGTTTCTCACTTTCTATTTCACCCTCCTGTTTACTTTTACTTTTTTTTCTTCATTTCTCCTTTTCCTCTTTCTCTTCTTATAATGTCTTTTTTCTTGGATGTGTGCACATGTGTGTGTGTGCGTGTGTGTGCACACTTGGGTGAGTAGGGTATATAGTTAGATAGGAATTAAGAGATTGCACTTATTTTTGCATCTGTGCCTATTTATAGAAAAAAATCTCACAGCCTTGCCAAAATATTTGAGTGGCAGACCCAGAACAAATACAAGTCAAGCCAATAATACAATATTTCTCTAAATAGATTCTATAAGTTGATGGTATTTAAAAAAAATCATTTAAAACACCAAAGTATTTTCAATGTACCAAGGAAGTTAAAATCTATACAAGATATAAATGAATTATTTTATTATATGTGAGTCTATGGCACAATCATACCATTGTATGACATTAGAATGGAAACAATTTGAACTTCAAGTAAATTTCTAAAATGATAATAATGATTATAAAAAAAACTTTTCATTAACCCTCATACTTAAATTTATGAGAAAGAATTTATAAACTGTTATATGGGTAAAAATAAAGAAGTTTTATTTTGGTTCATACATTTGATAAAATAATATATTTACTTCACAGTTATGATACTGCTAA
The DNA here is from genome assembly GCA_963932145.1 of Acanthosepion lycidas. Lineage (NCBI taxonomy): Eukaryota > Metazoa > Mollusca > Cephalopoda > Sepiida > Sepiidae > Acanthosepion > Acanthosepion lycidas. Next base: position 75,365,690 of record OZ010587.1, read on the forward strand.
AAAAATATTCCAATTTTAATTATTTTTTTAAAATTATGCAAAAAGCTAGTATAGTGCTCATAAAAAATGATGGAATTATTTATTTATGGATTGGCACTTCTGTCAAAGATCACACTATCTATGTGCATTGCCTAAAGTTAAAACATTATTCTTCAGCCCTTTAACTATGATCAGAATGTAATAACTGTGTTCTTCAAAGGGTTAATGTGTTTTACCCACCCTCTTGGTCCAGTACACCTCTGCACTCTGAAAAAAGTGTTATATATATATATAAAAATACAATTACATGTGTATATATATATATATATATATATATATATATATATATATATATATATATATATATACAAATATAGATAACTAGACTTGTTTCGAAAAACCCTCAAATTTGATGGATATTACGTTGAATTTACAAAATGGCACAATATCCCCGTATAAAAAGAAAACCAAGAACCCCAATATTTAAACATAAAATCTAACCACCCAGCCCATATTATAAGACATATTCCAAAAAATATTGGGTATAGACTTTCTACTAATTCCTCCAATAGGGACATTTTTGAGGTCAATAAAACAAGTTATGAGGAAGCCCTATTTAAGAGTGGACATAAAAATAAATTAGAATATATTAATATAAATAACCACAACAGTACTCAGAATAAACATAATAATAGGCAAAGAAAGATTTTGTGGTTCAATCCTCCTTTTAATTTAGCGGTAAAAACAAAAATTGACAAGATATTTTTTGATTTATTAGAGCAACATTTCCCAAAAAAAAACTGAGTTAAATAAAATATTCAATAAAAACAATGTAAAACTTAGTTATTGTTGCCTGCCGAACATAGGGACTATAATAAATGGATTGAATAAGAAAAAAACTAGAATAATCCATGCAGTAATCCTCCTACTTGTAATTGTAGAAACAAAAACATCTGTCCATTACAGGGAAAATGTCAGCAAGAATGCGTGGTTTATCAAGTGAACATTTACAAAAATGGCAAGGATACTAGCCCTAAAACATACATAGGTGCTACTCAGGATAAATTTAAAAAAAGATATTATAACCACACGAGTAGTTTTAAAAACGAAAAAATTAAACATAGCACCATGCTATCTACTTATGTATAGAAAACCAAACAAGAAGATAATATAGACCCCATCCTTAAATGGGAAATATTAAAAAAATGCCCCAAATATAAAGCAGGTCATAAATTTTGTAAATTATGTGCAGAGGAGAAATTAGCCATAGCTTTATATGATCAACCTAACCAACTATTAAACTCCAAAACTGAAATCCTTAACGTATGTAGACATAAAAAATCTTGGCTACTAAATTAGACGTTTTCCCGTTCATTCCACCTTAATGTTCTCTTTTTTTTTTTCACTCCCTCCCCCATTTTTGCTGAATAAATATTTACCCCCCACCCCACCCACTTAGGTGTTTGTGTTTGTGGTTTTTTGGTCACGTGGTATAATTTTAGCTATCGCCTATAAATATGCGTTTCTCTTTGCCTCGTTAGCCAAACTTTCCCTGACGATTCGTTTAGGTGAAACCTAGGTAGGTTTGTCTGGCTCACTGGGTGTATCTATATATATATATATATATATATATATATATATATATATATATATATATATTCTGTTTATATGTCATTTTTATAGATACAAATATTTAAGTAAATATTAAATAAATGCTCTGCTTATAATAAACAGTATTAACTACATATACCAGCCTGAATACTAATTAATACTGATTATTATAAACAAAGCATTTACTTATATATTTGTATCTATAAATATAACTTATAAACAGAAAATATATTAAAATAATTGTCAGACTTGGACCATTATATATATATATATATATATATATAAGGCTAACTCAAAAATTATCCACACTTCCACCAATAACATATCTTTAAACAAGAGGGCAGATAATTTTTGACTTTCATTATATATATATATATATATATATATATATATATATATATATATATATATATATATGTGCTAACAGTTTCTTGTCTCACACTTCTGACTTGTGGAACTCTCTTCTGGATTATTGCTTTCCCAACAACTGTGATCTTCAAAAATTTAAATGCAATGTCAGTCATTATTTTCTGTCTTAATTCTTGTATTTTTGTTGTTCTCTTTCCTCAATAATGTTTTTCTTTTTCTCCTGTTGTCTCACACACAGTAACCCCTTGTATCTTAGTGGCTTTATTGCTTTGCTTGGGGTGAAATGTATCAATATGCATATCTATATCATAGCAGATTTTAAGTCATTGCTTTCAAAATAAAATTGGTATGAGGCAATTGACATTGGTAAAGATTTCAGGATATATTTATAGCATGAATTTAAATTTGTAATATCTATTTCTATTAGAAATAGTTATGATAAAGGTTTTGGTGGCTTGAGATTATGAAACTAAAGAGTTGCTCATCATATTGCAGTTATTTTTTGAATTCATATATATATATATATTATGAGAAACAAGATGTAAAATTCTGGGAGTTCAGAGGTTTTCAGTTATAGTTGAATTATTTATCTTACAACAGCATCCATTCCCACCATATATTGGTATAGGTGATTGGGGTGAATATTGGCCTTGTGTAATGATTAAATGAAATGCATAAAGTGTCAAAAAAATACAATATAAATTTTATATACACAATATAATAATACAGACATATAAGGTGAAAGAGTTGAAGTATAAAAGTCCTGATGCATACATATGAGAGAGAGAGAAAGAGAGAGGAAGAGTCAGCCAGGAAATAAATATATGTATGTATTGATGTATCTATCCAAATGTAGTAGCTGCCACTTGACCACATGGTGAATGAAGGTATTTTTTTTTTAATGTAGCAAGGACAGTTTAGCAGTGTAAGGTCACCAGCTAAGTCATACAAATATTGTATTTCATCTCTGGGTATGTTACGATGACCACATCATTGGAGAATGGACAAAATTAATTTATCGACTTTCATTTTGGTTGATTTGGCTGAGGATACTATAGACTGACAGTATGCTGAGGATACTATGGGCTGAAACATGTGTGCAACAACAAAATTTTAGAGAAAATGGAAAGAAGGACACATACTTAACATTAGAAAGAGAAATTTCCATGGTACATGATGAGGAAAGCAGACTTGGAAAATTTGATACTCATAGGACATATTAAAGGCAAGAGGGACAGAGGAAAATGGCACATAACCTACATAAGTTTGTGTAAATGGTTGGTAGAACAGGGTTTAGGAGAGGTAACAAAAGGACAAAATTTACTAAGAGCTAGAAAGAACAGAAAATTGTGGAAAGCCATGATCACCAACGTTCTGAAGGGACATGGCACATATAAGAAGAACTTCAGTCAAAGTAAAATAATAAGCAGATGCATATTGAAGTTGATATGCAAAGAAAATGAAGTGCCCATTTTACAATATTGTAGAAGGAGGCACAATGGAGTAATGGATAGTGGCTTGGATTGAGGAATCGGAGAACTGAGTTCAAATTCCAATCAAATCCATTACCTTCACTTACATGCCAATACCCTTGGGAAAGGTATGAATCCTTTTTCTCTCCCCAGCTATGGGTAAATAGCAGGACAGACTGGGTTCTGTAGCTTTGGATGACAACTGGTCTACTGCAGAAAAAAATGGCAACCTACTACGGGAAGAAATCTGCCTCGTCAGTCATGTATCGCCTACACGTGTATCATGTATGGCACATAACTGACTGAGAATTGGCTCTCACTATGGAATTAGAACTGGAACATCGAATGAAAGTCCATTGCTCTATCTACTCAAAGACTAAGCCTTGGTAAAAGTCTTTAGGGGTACTGATTTAAATCAGAATTGTTAGATAATTAACTGGGCATTAGACTCCTATCTGCTTATACAAGAAAATACAATGGTGAATTGACTGCTATCTGGTGGATTAACAGAAACGTTAGTATCTCCAATGAAGTAAGTATCTCCTATGAAAGGGCTGACAACAGATGAATTATCCACATGGTACAAGGAGTTTAGAACATAGATCAAGAATATACCAAATTTATTTTGTTTGAGAATAACTAATATCTTTCTGATGTGAACCAAATGAATCCCCACCCCCAGAACAATTTGTGATTTTAGAGAGAACTATGTCAAGGAATAATAGCTAACCTTTGACCAGGTCATGTCTGAGCTACAAACTTTTAAATCAGTCTACATGTGTCTGGTAAATAAAAACTGTCAGGCATTGTTGATGAGAAATTTGTCTGGCACTAGTAATTTGGAATTTGTTTGGCATGGGCATGCAGAAAATGTATCCTACATAGAGAAACAATAATAAAAAAGAAATCTGTCAAGTACCAATGATCTAAAACCTCTTGTATTAATAGATGCGAATATGCTGGAAATAATTCTGCTGCTTGAAATTATTGTTTTATTTGATTTAATTTTTATAATGTTGACAAAAAATGCCTTTATGCAAATTATATATGTGCCTTACATGTATGTGTGTGTGTATTCTTATCTGTAGTAATATGTGACAAAAATTAATAGATAAGTAAATATGTGCTATTTTAGTTAGTGCATTAAATGATTGTTCCTTACTATGGAATAAAGACCAAGTCTAAATCTACTACCCTATCTACTTGTAGGTGACTAACCCTTACTTTATTACTGGAGAGGCATTCTACAGACCTCTCCTAAGCTAGTGTTTCTCAACCTTTTTTTTTTTTTTTTTTTTTACTTCAGGGCACATTTGTAGAATAATTAAAATGCTGGGGTGCACTTTAAATTTTAATAAGGTAAAATTAGTCATGAAATTTGAAAATATGAAATTTTGGCTTAACATTCCCATTTAGCATCACAGTTTTCGTTTAAAGGGATTTATGAAGAATCTGCTATTTTTCTTTAGAGAGGCCAATAATGACTGATTTAAATCCTTTGAGGAAGGCAAAAGGAGAAGGATTATCGACTCCTTTTAAAAGATTAAAGAATTTAACATTTAGACAAAAACTTGACTTAGACATGCAAGTCATGTACTTGGTGTCTCTAGCTGTTTAAAAACAAAGATTTTTTTATGTAAAAAAAATAATTCATAAATTACTCTTCTGTTAACTTGGGGCATACCTGGCTGCCTTTCAGGGTATATCAGTTGAGAAACACTGCCCTAAACAGTGATGTGTCAGAGCATTTCTCAACTTCTACAATTACTACCAGGGCATCATCATTTCTGAAAGTATATATATTTATACTCAGACTATTGTACTCATTTTTGTTGTTATTATCACATCATTTCAGCCATTGTACCCTCCAAACTTCTTCAGATGCTTATCAATCTTAGTATCCTTTAAAGAATGTTGAACTTAACTCTTTATTTAATCTATAGAACTGATCTAGTTTTGCTATCTATAACTAGGAATATCTTGTCTTGTTCTTAGATACCACTAGATATGAACAGTAGAATGAGAAAAATCAACCCACAAGCAACTGAAGAAGACCAGAGGGGTTAATGGTCAAAACATTGTGATAATAACAACAAAGATGAGGACATTTGTCTGACTGTAAATAATACAAATACCAATAACTACTTATCTCTGAAAGATAAACAAGAAAAAGATACATATGTATATCAATAAGTTCACAGCCTAATGATGAAAAAAAAATTATTTTTTCATAACAAATATCTATTTGTTCTCATAATTGCCTTACTTGTCAATGCACTTAATACAGTGGGGAATGTTAATCACATAAAAAAGAGTGAAAAATTTATGGCCAAAATTCAACTGATAACTGTTCACTAAGAGGTAGGCCTGGTTGTTAAACATCTTGAAGAGCATATTAAGCAGCATGGGCATCTTTGGGACATAACACTGTTTGATATTCCCTTCACAGACACCAAAGATGAGCTAGAGTTTTAACTTATGGCATCCTGCACCATGATGCTAAGGATGCTGTGGTGAACAATCTGGAAATTGTTGTTTCAGCCAAGTGTACAATATATTGTACACTTGGCTGAAGGCAAAACCTGTTCTTTTCACTGAACAATTGAAAATGTTATTCAATCATCTAAGTGACTCTCTTGCAAAACCATTGGAGACATAGAAAAAGTTTTTTTGCCATACTGTATATACCCAAGTAAATTGTGAGTTTTATGATCAATTTTTTTTTAAACAAAAATAGGGGGCTGCACTATATACAGGTAATTTTTTTTGAAGAGGTTAAAAATCATGCAAAATATTCAGAGTTCACACTATACAAAGTCAGCTTATACACGAGCATATATAGTAAGTGTAAGTCTGACTAGAGACACAAATGTCCATTGGACTAATGCAAATAAACAGTCCATGCTGACACTACTGAAGCCACATTTGATCTGTTTTGCTAATACTGCACATAATGCATTGATCTTGGTGTGCATCTATGCTATATCACCAACATTATACATCCAACATGTGCAGCAATTTTATGAAATGACCATTCAGCTTTGCAAAGCCCACAGTCTAACCACCCTTTTTATTGAAAAAAAAAGGGAGCATACATGCATCTTTGTTATGCCTGCTTGCACTGGACTCTTTTACCATCATCTTTTTTGTGGCATGTTCCCTTCATGGTTCTCCACAGCTTCTTATCCTTTGTACCTCTTAGTTTTGTCTTCACCACTTCTCTCAATCCCTGTTGTGCCATCCATTTACACAAGCTTGTTAGGTAGCTTACTTGTTGCTTTCATCTGTTCCTCTGCTCTAAATGTCTTCTTTGAATGGTGGATTGTGAAACCTTCACCCTTGCACTGTGGAGGTTGTTGGTGATGTCACTGACTGTTGTTTTGGGGTTTTTCCTCACAGTTCTAACAATGTTTCTGTCATCAACTGCTGTTGTTTTCATTGGCCAATCTGTTCTATGTCTGTTGCATTTAGTTAAAAAATTCATTTAGTTAAAAATAAAAATTACCCTAAAACGATAGCCAAAAGCACGGAGATATGCAGAACTTTTGTAGTTTTTATACACTTTGTGTCCAGATGTATCCAGATTTAATTTTTCTTGTGTATGAATACAAGAAAAATTAAATAAAAACCTTAATTGCATTACCTTGTCAGTCATCTTTAATGACACATGTATAAAAGAGGGATTGCTGCTCAAATACACACGCACATATCTCTGAGCTAATCAATAAGTCTGTACCCTAATGATGAAAAAGGATTTATTTTACACAAATATTTATTTTTTTTAAAATAACCTCCTCATTTCTAAAAACATTGAAAACTCAGATCAAAATCCAGCTAAGATGCCTGATTACAAACTTATTGATCTTTTTCAATATATTCACACAGGTAACAGTTTGTTAAAAGTATCTTGTATTGACCATTTGCTTGTTATATTATAGCATGCACTGGTTCAAAAAGAAACATTGTAACTCCCTCAGGAACGTCAATTGTGGTGAACAGTTAAAATTCTTTTCAGACCTTGCTGAAAAAATAAAAAGGAAAAGAAATTACAAGCTGAATGATTTGAAATAAAAATTCTTGAATGAGCTGATAGCAGTCAGACAATACATTCTAGAAAAAATGGTATATAATAGTGCATTATGAAAGACATATAAATGTTTAATGGAAATGAGGAATAAGTGAAGACAATTCACACATTAATATAGAATTCATAAGGTTTTGTCTTTTATATTGCATAATTAATATGATTTACTAGTGTCAATAGATAAGAATTCTTTCAGTTCATATACTTTTCTTGTGTAGGAAATAATGATAAATTTTTGGCAAAAGCATTATACTCTATATCTAAAATGTATCCTTTAAAAAAAAATCATATGAAATTTAAAACTCTTATGCATATACACCCCCGAACTATGCTAATAGCTTTGTAGTGAAATTTAGGATTTTGGTTCAACCAAAAACTGTTGAATCTAAAATAAAAAATAAAGGACGTTATACAAAATAATAAAAGTCTAACAATGGTGTTACTATATTGTGCAAAACAACTGGGGAAAATTTTATCAAAACCAATTCATAGAACACTGAGAAACCCTAAATTTCGCTACCAAGCTATTAGCATGGTTCAGGGTATAGGTCTATATGTGTCAATATTTGTGTATCTAGGTGTAATTGGGTCTGTAAGTAAATAAAGGACAAGATGGAGAAATGAGTTGTGACATGTTTAATTCTGAAAAGACATCTTCAGACAACAGTTTTATTGATGGAATCAATTCTATACAAAAATAGAACATATATATAACAGAATAAACAAGTTGAAGAGAAAGTACATAAAACAATTTCTACCAATACAAAGTAAGCACAAAAGAAACAGATACCTACATTAATTAAAAAAAAAAAAGCAACAGTGACTTTTAGAATTAAGAAATCGAAAATGGGAAACCAATTCAAGACAGAGCCATAGTCATAATTGTCTAAAGATCATGGTTGGCATAAAACTAAGAGTAACAGTTGTAGATTGGTTGCCTGTAGATGGGTTATCTGTTGTTGTTATTATATATACATATTGAAGAATTTTCTTGTCTTTTCTTTTGATGATAAAATTTATGATTGCACAAGGTTGTTGTTTCTACAATTTTTTAGTTTCTACCAAAAGTCTATCAACTATTTATATTGCATTACACAGTATTAGGTATTATAAATTATCCATAGATGATTTAAAGTTCATATAGTTTTATATACTCGAGTTATTTCTCTCTTTTTTCACTCACCGAACCATCTGAAGAAACTTGAAATCATGGTGAACTTCTATGTCTCTGACGTTTTTGGATTGAATTCAAGCTCTATTCAAGATAAGTTTTCTTACTGGAAATTTTTAGATTATTGTACAATTTGTATCATATTTAGTTTACTGCAACTAAACTGCAACTTGTTTTTTTTAATGTTTCTTTGTCTTTTCTTTTCTCTCTGGTGATTTAGGCCTGGGTTTTTTTGTTTTTTATTTTTATTTTGTTAAATTGAAGATTGCATTAATTACATATAAGTATAGATGAATATCACCAGCTGATCTCTTAAATATTCCTTGCCAAATTATAGGTACAAGTTATATGGTGAGAAAGACAGCAAAATAGGAATTATAATTATAATAACTTTTTTGAATTGTCTTCCATAGATTTTGGTACAGAAAGATAGCAACTTTTATTTGAAATGAAAACAGAAATGATGAACAGATATGTCAACAAAATGATTGATAGTGAATTTATATTAGATTTTTCTTCCTTAAAATTTCATTTAAATTTGTTCTTTTCAACAGAATTAGTGCAACCTGAATCTTTTTCTTTCTCTTCAAGAAAATATGGCACAAGTCTTGTCCAAATCTGAGAGAGAAAGAGAAAAGGAGTGTGGTGGGAGAAAACAAAGAAACTATTCCCTTAATCTTCCCAGTCTCAACTAATTGGTCCAATTCAAGAAACACCAAATCTGATGTTTTAAATCGATTGTCATTCAAAAATAGAATCAGTGGCCAACTCTTTTGTAAACTGTAACGTCACAGAACTTTGATAACTAGCTCTTTGCTTACTCACTTAAATTGAACAATGTTTTACATTATTTTTTTTTCATTTAATGGCTAACCTTTTCAGAATGCAGCCAGCCTTTTATATCCACCAATTCAGCCAATCACAGATGAAAAATATTTGAAAGAAAAATTCCAGAAAGTTACAAAAAGCAAAACTTTAATTTCTCAAGCACCGTGCTGAATCGACACAAATGAAGTGAAGCATGGGCATACTCTACTGTAGCCTGCCATCATTTCACAGATCCACAATCTCTCTTCAGAATTCATTGGCTGAGCATTCCTCAACTATTTGTGATGTGTGCTTCCTTTTATTTTCCAAAATTTTGAATAGAAAATTTAAAAAAAAAGTGCCAGAAATTGTATTAAAATTCCAATAATTGATTAGTAGATTTTTGAAACAGATATTTTTCAGTTAAAATTTTTTAATGTAAATTATTCTGGTTTCATTTTTTTTTTTTTTTTTTTTTTTTTTTTTTTTACAGGTAAATAACTTTTCAAACCATCACTTTTCACAAATATCTCTTGTTCTAAAGAGTGTACACAGATAATTTTTATATCAGCATTTTCTTGTCTTTTCCTTTTGATGATAAAATTTGTTTACACAGGTTTGTTTTTCTTCTATCATAATTTTTTTGTTCATACCAAAAGTCTAGCAACTATTGATATAGCATTTACACAGTATTAAGCATTATAAATTATCCATAGATGATTTAAAGTTTATATAGGTTTATATCCTAGAGTCATTTCTCTCTTTTTTCACTCACTGAACCATCTGAGAAAACATGAAGTCATGGTGACATTTTTGGATTGGATTCAAGCTCTATTCAAGGTAAGTTTTCTTACTAGAATTTTTAAGATTATTGTACAGTTTGTATCATATTAAGTTGAAGTAGGTTTTTTAATGGTTCTCTGTCTTTTCCTTTCTCTCTGGTGATTTAGGCCTGGTTTCTTCTGTTTTTTTATTTTCAGTTTGTTAAATTGAAAGTTGCATTAATTACATATAAGTATAGATGAATAATCAATTGAATATCGCCAGTTGATTTCTTAAATATTTTTTGCCAAATTATAGGCACATTATATGGTGAGAAATACAGCATGAAAAATAGGAATTATAATAACTATTTTGAACTGTCTTCAAAGCATTTGATACAGAATGGTAGAAAGATAGCAACTTATATTTGAAAAAAACAAAACAAGAAAAAACAAATGATGAACTGATGTGTTGACACAATGCGAGTTTCTGCTAGATTTAAAATTTCATTTCAATTTGTTCTTTTCATCAGAATTAGTGCAACCTGAATCATTTTCTTTCCCATCAAGAAAATATGGCACAAGTCTTGTACCAATCTGTGAGAGGGGTGGTGTGTATTTGTTATATGCAAATACTACACTATTTTATGTAAGGGATTTGAGCATGTACAGATTTTGATATTGGTGAGAGAAACCAAGAGATGACTGCTTTCTATTACAGGTGAAATATTTATATTATATCAACACAATTATCTATCTACATACTAGTGGTATATGCAATGGTCCCAACTGTTCACTCAATCACTTTGACCATTGTCACAAATTACCATACTACTCAAGGATGCACTAATATTTTCCGACTATCCTCTACCAAATTTTCCAAGAAATATGATTCAAGATTTTTCTAAAACAGAAACTGTGATCTGGAATTGGAATGAAAGCAATGATGGTACCTACTCTGAATTTATAATAAAAATTGAGGATGTGGGATTATAGATACTAAACATTTCAGATACATCAGTGTATGGATCAGTTACAACAAATTTAGTATCGACTTTCACTATTAAACTTAGTTATCTCTTCTTCCTTTATTTTTTCTCTTCCTCTCATGACCGTTGCTAGCTATATAGAATTTTTGATAGTATAGATAAGTCTACCTACAAAGATATTTGCAGACTCATCTGCAAATATCTTTGTGTTCAGCAACTTCAATGTCCATCATGTCAAGTGGCCTCATCCCTCTAATGCCACTGACTTCACTGGCATCCAGATTTTGAACTTCTCATTTGCTCAATCTCTTGCTTAAATAGTAGACTTCCCCATGCATTTTCCTAGTAATTCTTATGAACAAGCGTCTCCACTTAATCTCTTCCTTCCCTCCTATTCAGACTTTGCAGTTCTGTCCTTTAAGCAACTCCAAACACATGTTAGTGTCTATGGATATCTCTTTCCACTCTCCTATCAGGCAAGAACCCCTAATTTAACAGGACATTTTTCTGATATCGATGCACTGATTGGGACTAGTTCTTGTGATTTTCTTCATGATACTCCTTGGAATGGTTTTTAATCATTCTTTTGAGAAATGTACCACTGAGATCTCTTTCTGGGTCAAAGCCGGCATCAAAGCTTTCATGCCAGCACAAAAATACCAAGTGAAACCATAATCTTCTCTTTGGTTCTCTTCTGCCTGTACAACTTCTATAATCCACATGAATCACTTCTGGTTATACCACTGCAACAGGTTCGATTGTAAGATGTGTCTTTGTCACCACTCATAATATGTTTCATATGATTAAGCTTGCTCTCAAAAAGGCAAAGTTACACTTCACTGATAGAATGAGACACCGGATAACCTCTCCTAAGTTTGGTTTTAGAGATTACTGGTGCTGAACAAAAGCAAATCCTCAGTTCTTCCACTCTTCAATCAATTTGAAGTGCTGATATCTACCACAGATAAAGCAGAATGCTTTGCTCAGAAATTCTCTTCCAACATCACTCTCAACTTATCTGGAGTACCTCAGCCTGATTTTCCTCCTAGAACAGAGTGTCTACTGAGTGATATGCACATAACTTCATCATGGTTTCTGCTATCATTTCTAAGCTAGATTCCCACAAGACTTGTGGATTCAACAATAACCTGCAAGTCTCCTGAAGAAATGTGCTCCTATACTGGCTCCTGTTCTCTCCAAACTTTACAATAAATGACTCACTGCTTCTTTCTTTCCAGCTTGTTGTAAATCCTCTAACCACTCAAATTATTACCCTATTAATCTCTTACCTCTTTTCAGCAAAGTGCTCAAGGTTATACTCAATGGTGAATTGGTTAAGCATCTTTCTTCACACAGCCTCTTTTTGGATAAATAATATGGCTTCAGTTTCACTAGGTCTACTACCAATGTGTTAACAGCTATGGGGCTGTGGCTCTAAATATCTCAAAGGTGTTTGATAGTTTTTGGTATGCTGGCTTTCTCCACCAACTCATGGTCTAAAGTGTCTCTGGCTGAATATTTGGCTTAATCCAATCATTCCTTACAAATCGTGTAATGAAGATAGTGTTGAATGAGCATCTTTTTATATAATGGCAGAGATCTCTCATGGCTCTATCCTTGAACCTACACTGTTTCTGATCTTTATCAATGACCTTCCCAAAGTCATCAGTTCCGAACTAATTATTTGCCTTTGCCTTAGTAGCAAGTCCAACAAAGAAAATCTGGTGACTGCTCTCAAAAATGATCTCCAATCAGTGGTTAACTGAGGCAAGGAATGGCTTGTAAATTTTAAAGCCACCTAAACAAAACTGCTTTCGTTTAATCACCATAGAGAACCTTTTCTGTCTGCCGTCAGCATGTTTGATGCTAAACTCCAGGAGAGAAACACTTTGCACCTACTTGGGCTCATGTTTTCTACTAACATGAAGTGGAGTGATTATATTGAATCAATTGCTATGTCTACTGCTAGGAAAGTTGGTTCACTGTGTTGTGCTAGACAATTTTTCTCATCAGAATCTATCTTGCACATTTATAAATCTAAAATTTGTCTGTGCATTGAATATGTTACCATATCTGGTCTGGTGCTCCTACTATATATCTCAAGATTCTTGACAAAATTCAAAGAAGGATCTCTAACCTAATTGATCCTGACCTGGCATCTTGACTTCAGTCACTTTCTCACTGACATGATGCGGTTTCCTTTTTTTGTCCTTAGTGCCTTGACTGCATGAATTTAAGTGTGCTACTAGATTGGCATGGTGGAGTAATGGATAGCAGCTTGGATTGAGAAATTGGAGAGCTGTGTTCGAATTCCAATCGAGTTCGTAACATTCACTTACATGCTAATACCCTTGTGAAAGGTATGCATCCTCTACTTCTCCCCACCAGCTATGGGTAAATAGCAGGACAGACCGGGTTCTATAGCCTTGGATGGCAACTGGTCTACCACAGAAAGAAATGGCAACTTACTGCAGGAAAAAATCTGCCTCGTCAGTTGTGTATCGAAAGATACATAATCACTTAAGTGTGTATCATGCATGGCACATAACTGACTAGATTGGCAACTAGGTCTCACCATTTTACTGTAGAACTAACTAGATGCAACTGTCTGTTCTATTCTAGTAGTCCCTTTCCTTGCACTTCTCACCTTGTTGTGTCGGAAACCTACCACCCCTCTTGAAGATGAACTTATCTGCATCTGTAAACAAAGACTTTAAATAGTGGCATGTCAGTTGACATGAGGGAGGCAGTGAGACAGAGAAGTTCTTAGCTGAGCTAGTTATTGACTACTCAGGCGATTTCTGTACCTTTTTACCAGCCTATTAAAACCCTTTTTATTGTTAAGTGTTATTTGGCGTTTGTCTCTACTAACTCCAAATCAACATCATAACACACCTGTAGAACTCTGTTCTGATTTCTTGCTTCCTTGCCACCTACAATCTTCAAAAATTTAAATGCAACATCAATCCCTATCTTCTGTCTTCTTGAATCCTGTTCCTTTATAGTTCTTTTCCACACTTCTCCTCACTAAAGTCTTCTCATTCTCTTTCACTTCCTGTAATCCTTTAAATTCTAATGGCATTATTGTCTTGTTTGGGATGAAATAATTAAATAAAAATGAAAAAAAAAAAGGTAATTGAATATAAAATAGGCTGTGTTATTATGGAACCAAAACATTAACCTAAAAACTTTAGTCATGTTCTTAAATAATCTTGTCAAATCAAAACTTTCATATGGATGTGTTAAGATCCAGAATGATGATATTTCATCATTCTAAAAACAACCTTGTCAGCAGTGATGATAGGAAATAAGGACATTTCATCATGCCTGAAATAAAAATAAAAAATTTCATCATCTTAATGAAAGTGAGGAAAGATGAGAAAGATATTTCAGAATTCTAAAATCTGATTATAAAAACGACTCTTCCACCACAAGCTATTGTAGTTAGGACAGGCAGTAAGGAGAGTAGCAGTGGCAAAATTCCCAACGCTCATGTATTCCCCATCCCTCCTTGAAAATTGAAAACTGACAATCTCAAACATTATCCTCACCAACGAACTTCTCGGAACCAGAAAAAAAACAAGTAAGCACAAACTTTTAAAGAAACAAAGAGACATTAACACTGAGAACATTTTTAATACACACCATACTTCACATAATTCATAATTCACATCACAAAAAAAATACACATACACATTCTTGTTATTAATGTCAACACATGTCTCAAGTCTTATTGTTGTGATGGTTGTACATTATATACATTTTATTTTCAGTATATAAAAAAAGTAAAAAAGATTCCTCTGTCAACTACTACTACAAATACATATAACAATGTGGTAATTACTTTAACTGCCTCAACAGCCATCCCTGTTACAGATGCCATGCATGGCACAAAACTTGTTCAGAAATATATAAACTGTTGGCTGTATACAACTGCTTTCTCAGATTGATGGTTAAAAATGGCTACAAGTGAGTGAAATGTGTCAATCTCAGTGAGGACCATCCTTCTTCAAACATCATGGACTCCAGTTACAAATTCACAGAGAACTGTACCAGATAAAAGAACCTTAACAGCAGCAGCAACTAAAAATGGGTAGCACATGTAACTCAAAGAGAAAATAATGACATAATCAAGATACCGACATTCCACACTACTTCAAACATAAGGCAAGCAAGGAAGCCCCCCCACCCCCACCCAATCAATACTGGAAAGAATGATAACAATTAGTAGAATTGAGAAACCTGTAAAAATTATTTTAAGAGATGTAGTGGGTTGACCAATCTGCATCGCTGAGAAAATACAAATTCAACTGACCCTCTAATATTTTTACTAAATCAAATGCAACAAAGACAACAACAAAAAGAGAAATAATCAAATAGGCAGATATTTGTTTTAACAGAAAATATTTTTATATAACGACAAGTACACACAATATAATAAAGTTGTTTAAAACTTCAGAGTTCTTGGTTGTATGATCAAGGGTAATATAAAAGGTTTTATGCAATAGATCTGGTAAGAAATTAAACAGTTTACATTGATGGTGAAACTGAATGAAATAGATTGCTTACTGTAGAGTTGTTTCACTTCGACTGATATAGTTACAATTTCCTTTATGTTGTTAAGATATTGAGTGAGTTGGTTTCTGAATCTCATCTTGGTTGAATTGGTCACTAGATGAGTTGATGTTGAAAACAAATTGAGTTCCACAAGCCTGGTTGATGTTAATAAAAATTAACTTTTAGTGAAGAAGTTGGATTTCATGGTTTTGTGCGATGAGTTGATTATTTTAAGGACTCACTAAGTTTCATATTTAAGAGTTTCCTTGATCATGTGGGAGGCTTGAGAACGTTTACATTTTTTGGCATGTAGAACTCTGAACAGGTCAACTTGAGGTCAACTGTATGAATGTAGGCAGAAACACGACATTATTATTTATGGACCAATCAGAAAGTGTTGTTTTGTACTGAACTCTGGAGCCAATTTTAATGGGTTCAGCACAATCTGAGAATACTTAGCTTTGATCCTCTTTTAACAGGTTTAAAACAGAGAATGTAGAAATCTAATTCTACAGAGAAAGATTTTAAAAATTTCAACTGAAACCAGCACTAACTGTTTAGTCAATAAATGCCAAATGTTTTCTTATAAAAAATGAAGCTAATATTATCATTACCATATACACTTCTGGGAGTCGAGAGTAAGCATTTTTCTTTCAATTATTCTTTCATTCTAACAAATATAGGTGAAATGTGTGTGAATATTATTCCACAATGCATGCAGTATTTGTGTGCAGATTATGTTTTAGTATAGGATAGCTTTTCCTTTTTTTTTCTTCAGAAAACTGAGTTGTTTTGGTCTTATAGTTGTTTATTGTGCATCAGCAATGTTATGTCCATCTTTGTTTCCCACAAAAGGACATTTTTCAATAACAGACTTTTTTCGACAGAAAGTCACCTCCTCAGGAAATGATTTTTTTTCAATTTCTTTTTCATTATGTTGGTGTTGGTGAATAAATGGTTATATATATAATGTTGGTGTTGTTTTTGAATAAATGGTTATATATATAATAATAATAATATATAACAATAAATGATTGTATGTATATATATATATATATATATATATATATATATATATATATATATATATATATATATACATACACACACATGCACACACAACTGACCAAAAAGTAAATATATATGTTGGCTACACAATGACACCTATATCGAGGAGAATTACACTTCATATGTCAGATTCTAGTTCGATTGCACAACCTTTAAAAGGAACATTCCTGTCCACATTTATACTTTCCAGATTATGAATATAATTTTGTTTTAATTTTCAAGGTTTTAAGAAGGGTTTTCAGTTTACTATCTATATTCATTATAAACTGATTTCTCTATGCAAGCTAAAAGAATAGAATTATGGAAAGTGAGATGATAATAATAATAAAAGGAAAAAGTAAGAATCTCCTTTAAATCTGTACTTCACAGCTGTTTTCAAATTATTTAAAATTTTTAATATAAGCATTATTTTAACACAACACAGGAAAAAGGTAAGAATATACTTTGAATGATATAATTATTAACTTTTATTTTAATATTAAATTGGAATTTTTAAGGTAAGTAAGAATATGTTTTATTATATAGTATGAGCATATATTTTTAGCTTGTGTAGGGGGATTAATTTATAATGAATTTATATAGTAAACTGAACCCACTTTAAAATTTAGAAAATTTTAAAGAGAAAAAAGATTTTGATATTCATGATCAAAATTTGAAAAAAAATGTATTATTTCTTAGAGAGGTGTGTTTCTGTAGAAACACTAGATAATATTTTAGTACACACTGTAAAAACAACACCATCATGGTTTTAGTTGCTGATTTTATTTGTAGTGTGATGGCCTGGTTAGTCGCCAGATTTTAATCCCATAGAAAACATAAAGGTGTATATTAAGACTAAATTGGTTGTGAGAAAATTTGTAAATACTGACCAGCTTTGAGAAGCGATCAGAGATGAATGGAACAACATTGCTGCAACATACTGTAAACAAATATCAGACAGTTTCCACAACTAGTTTTTTGAAGAAAAACAAACAAAAAGATATCCCATTGTTTGTATACTAGTGTATAATATTCTTATATATTTCATCTATATTTGTTAGAATATAGGAATAATTGCAAAAAATTGATAAAAAAAAAAGAGGCTTGCTTCATTTTTTTTCCCCCCTAAGAGTGAACATGGCTAAGATTTTAAGAAAAATTAGCAAAATCAACTGGATAGTCTAATAATGAGTTCAAATCTACTCAGGGCTATTTTAGTGGGATTTTTTTAAAACAAAATTTTACATATGCATAGGTGTACATAATGGAAATAATTCTTTTTATTTTATGTGAGCAACAACAAAGTTTTAAAGAAAATGGAAACAAAAAGGACACATACTTAACATCAGAACGAGAGTTGAAATTTTTAAGGCACATAATGAGGAAAGAGTGTTTGGAAAATTTTATACTCACAGGACAGATTGCAAGAGGGACAGAGGGATACAATGCATAACCTACCTGGCAAGTTTTTATAAATGGATGGTAGAACAGGATTTACAAGAGATAACAAAAGAACAAAATTTATTAAGAGCTGCAAAGAACAGGAAACTCTGGCGAGTCATGATTGACAACGTTCTGAAGGGACATAGCACATAAAAGATTTTATTTTATTGTATAATGTGTTTATGAGTTCAAATCTCCTCAGGGCTTTTACTTTTTTTTTTTTTTTAATTTTTTTTAAAAAATAAAGTTTTACAAATGCATAGGCATACATCAAATCATTTTATTTTAATTTTTATGCTATTTTTTATTCTTTTTTTGTATTCATGAATTTTAAGATTCATTACCTATTCCTATTTTAGACTCATGAATGTTTGCAGAATTCTATTTTCTGGAAAGCAATTTTCCATTTTTGGTCCAAGAGTCTGAGACTGGATATGGATCCATTCTTCATTATTTTGGATTGCCAGGTGTCAGTTCATCATTGGCAAAAACTGTGGATATTTATTTTGCTGCACTGTCAAACAGCTTTTCTGATATTTAGGTTGTATGCTGACAAAAGTTTGATGAATGGAGATCATTGAGTTTCTTATACATCACTATGACTACCAGCAATACCAAACCAGCACCATCATCATCATATTCACCATCCAGTAAATATTGATATCAATACCATTACCACTATCACTATTCTTATCATGTAAGTATTGCAATCCACCAATATCTTCCTGTAACCACTGCTATTACCACCAACACCAACATAATCACAATCCTATAACTATTATGTTCATCATTATTATTATCCTATAACTATTACTGTTACCCTGGACAACTACCCTCATAACCATCCCATAATTACTGCTTTCTCCATAACCACCAATTTATAATTGTTACTATTACCACCACTCTGATATTGTAGCTATTACTATTATCACCACAATAATCATCATTCTAAAACTATATTACCCCCACCACAATTACTATCACCATCACAACTATCATCAAGTAATCATTACTATCTCTACCACCATGAACATTCTGTAACTATTAGTATCAAATCACCATAACTATCACCCCTCCACCATTATCCTTTAACAATTCTTATAACCATCATCATTATCATTATCCTCATTATTCTCTAACTACTAGTCTCACCATGAGGTGTGGGTGGCATAGTTGGTGTCATTGCAATGACTGGAAATGGTAAACTGCAAGCACACACTGTTCTTAATCATTACCATCAGATCACAAATTCTGTCATTATTTTCCCTAATGCTGTAAAAAATACTTTATTTTTTCAATTCAAATTTTGAACATTAATGTGCGTGTGCGAGTGTGCCTTTCATTGTATGTATATGTTGTTTTTTTTTAAATGGCTGTAGACATATTTCCTGTCGCATCACTTTTTTGTATGTTTATATATCTAAATATGTCTGCGTGTTTGTGTATTATAATCTGAGTGTGTGTGTATTGTCTTTTGCAAGATTTCACTGTCCATAACCCATATATCCCATTCAAATGTATCTAAGTTGTAATGGAGTTCAGAGCAGCATTAGATCTTAATGTTTATTCCAACTTAATTTCAATAAAAATAAAAAACTTATGTATTTTTTTCCTCAGTTTCTTCTCTAAATAATTATATAATTTTAAACTTAATATAGATTAAATTTAAAATTGGTAATTTTTAATTTTATACTATAATTTAATATTTATTAGTTAGAAAGAATTCTATTTTAGTCTAACCTTAACATTAAGGCATTAAATAATTATTATAACCAAAGTTCGTTGTCAAGTTTTTTGAATTCTCATATACTTGTATTTTGATTAGTCATTTCAGTGTTTCCCCTAGTGAGGGGTGTTTGATTGATTTGAACTTTTTAAAACCCTTTACTCTACATTCAACACCAACACTTGAGAAGACACCAGAAGTGTTGAAACAAAATGGCTATTTTTGTGGTGATTTTATAACATTTTTATTTTATAATTTTTGAATAAATGGTTATATATATAATAATAATAATATATAACAATAAATGATTGTATATATATATATATATATATATATATATACATACACACACATGCACACACAACTGACCAAAAAGTAAATATATATGTTGGCTACACAATGACACCTATATTGAGGAGAATTACAC
Source organism: Acanthosepion lycidas (assembly GCA_963932145.1). Taxonomy (NCBI): domain Eukaryota; kingdom Metazoa; phylum Mollusca; class Cephalopoda; order Sepiida; family Sepiidae; genus Acanthosepion; species Acanthosepion lycidas. Next base: position 75,386,133 of record OZ010587.1, read on the forward strand.
TTCATATGTCAGATTCTAGTTCGATTGCACAACCTTTAAAAGGAACATTCCTGTCCACATTCACAATTTAGAGAAATAGGAATCAACAATACAAGTACACTCCATCACAAAAACAAAAACATTCTAGAAGCCCTTTTTATAAAAAAATTACAGCCAATGCTAGATAAAATTAATTATGAATATAACAACAAAATTTTAAAATGTTTATAACAGCAAGGTTTTAAAATATCTATATTGTAATTGCTGAAAAAAAAACTACAATTATAAAATGTTTTAAAACATGTAATTACAATTTTTAATAAAGATTTTTACAATATAATTTAAGTTACCTCCCTTACATAGTGATAAATTTTTAAATTAAGAGCACATTCATGTGCACACAAAAAATTCATAATTGAAAAAACTACAATTATAACAGAATATTTCAAAACATGTAATTACAATTTTTAATAAGTTACCTCCCTTACATAGCAGTAAATTTTTGAATTAACTGAGTGCATTCATGCACATGCACAAAAAAATTCATAACTATCAGTCACATTAATTCTTTGTCTCAGCAATTCACCCCTGAAAATGATCTTGGATGAAACTGAAAATACTTAGGAAAATAAAATGTATAAGAACAGCTATGATGTCTTTCTCAATCAGTTTAATTACAGCATTAAAAAAATGTCTGTAAATATGAAAGGATTAAAATTAAAATAAATAGACATAATATGTTTGTTATTCAACTATACATGCTTGAAAAAAAAAATATATATGTTAAAATGATTGGATTTCCCCATATCCTTAGAAACTAATATTATGAATGTTTGTGCTTATAAAACTCAGTAAATTTCAAAATAAGTTATTCCAAAATTCACTTGAAAATGAAACAGAACTAGAGACTTTAATTTAATTCTATAATTGAATTTGAAATTTTTAGCTTCTGTTTTTGAAACATGGTAATTCCTGTGTAGCGATGGGACCATATTTTTAAATAAGTAAATTTATAATATTTATGCTCTGTAGATTTACATTGAGCACTGTTTGTAAAAATAAAAAATATTAACAAGAACACCGGATTATATATCTTACTGTTCTTTCTTTTCATTATAATATATATATATATATTGTATCAAAAATATTTAAAGTTCACCATATATATTGGGGTTGTCTGAGTTTTGTGATTCTACACTCTTCACAATGTTCTGAAGATTAAAGAATTGTGAGGCTCACAGCTGATCTCTGATAAGTATTGTGAACTTTGAATAATTTTTATATAATAATTATTATGCTAGAAACCTATTAAGCACTTTATTGACAGAAATTCTGTTTGCCTTGACATCTGTTGAATCAACCCTACACACAAGCTGCTAGAGGCCTGCTGGCGGGTCGCTGATGGCAATGCCAGCAGTCCTCTGATGGCAGTGACTGGTGGGCCTCTAGCAGTCTGCCAGTGGTAACATTGCTGAGAGGAACATGCCAGCAGGCCACCAGCGGTAAACACTAGTGGCATGCCAGCCAGTGGCAGATTGGTGTCTTGTGTGTAGGGAATGGATGTCATTACTATTCTAAACAGCTAACTGGTTATAATAGTAATGTCTATTCTCCCACCAGCTATGTTAGCTGATGGGAGAAGAGACATTCATGATTTTGTTGCAGACTGACGAATGTATTTTGAGTGATCAGAAGGATTTTTAGTGTTAATGTTCTAAAAACATTTGTCCACAACAATTAAAGAAAAATATTAGAAACAAATCATGACGTAGTGTTTCAAAGCGTAACAAATTAATTTATTAAGTATTTGATATACGTGCATGTGAACTGAAAGGTTAGACAGAGTTGTGTCTCTTAGATTTGGAAATATTTGTATCTGAGCTCATAAAGAAAAAGTAATTATTAAACTGTAATTTAGAAGAATAATGTTCCCTTAACATGTTTGGAGTTGTGAGTTGTACACCTTGGTAAGAGGTCAGAAGAGATTTTAGAGTTCGTACTTGCGTGAATTGTTGTAAAGTTCTTTAACGTCTGACTGCACTGGTCAAGACGGGAGTTCTTGAAGATGACATCTTGGCATCAAGGAATGAGAGTTTACATGCGTTTTGTTTTTATAATTTTGTTGTACCATGTGACACCAAAATAGATCTGTCACGTGGGGGTGATTTGATTGGTCGAAACTGACCAATCAGCAAGCTAGATTGAAGGTGATTAACCAATGAATGCTTGTCTATGTACTGTGTTTATGTAATGTGGTGGTAATTACCATAGAGGAAGAGTGCATTTTCCAATGGAGTGTAACTGGCAAATGTGGAAGATTCCACACCTTTCTGAAGGGCATTAATGTAAAAGTGAACATAACAGACTAGCCTGGAAATTTAAACCTGGTTCACTGAGATCTGATTTCTATTTGTACTTCCTGCAATCCCCTCTAGATACTCCAAAATTTGATGAGACATTCTTAGTTCATATTTCTAAAATCTTTCATGTCTGAGATGTTTATCAAATTGATCATATCACAGGTAAGATTTATCAAAAAATGTTAAATTTTCGCTCACTAATGATTATATATATATATATATATATATATATATATATATATATATATATATATATATAATTTTGAATAAAAACAGACCACTTTAAGGTTCCATGTAATAAGTTATTTCACCACAACCCCTTTAACAGGTTTGTGGATCATCAGACTTTACTTCCAAAGGTTGAAATGAAATTCATTTCAACCTTTGGAAGTAACATCTGATGATCCAGAGCCCTCTTAAAGGGGTTGTGGTGGAATAACTTATTACATGGAACCTTAAAGTGGTCTGTTTTTATTCAAACATATCTGCTCTGAACTTACATTGAGCTCTCTAGATGTCATCCTCCTTGGGTCTACCCATACGGATTACCTAGTTTTACATAAACTAAATATATATATATATATATATATATATATATATATATATAAATATATATTTTGTATTACAGCAGAAAATTCTTATGGCAGGGGGAAAATAAAATAACAATCACATTTTAACATTGATTACATTTTAATGTTGTACATGTAAACATACATAGAGATGTGTTTGCTCATTAGATTTATTCAACCTATACAGGAAGACAAACTTAGGAGAACTAGGAGACCACCCAGGTTTTATTATCAACAGACATAATCTTAAGATAAGATATTCAGATAATACTGTGTTGTTAACAGACTTAAAAAGGAAACTGGATGAATTATTAGACAAAACAGTAAATGAAAGCAAGAAGAAAAGCCTAATTATTAACTATAAGAAGACAATGCATGGTTGTCAGCAAAAGAGACAACTGAAGGTGTGAGCAACATATTGGAGATGTCAAAATCAAGCAGGTACATAAATTTAACTAACTGAGTAGGTAACAGACAACAGAAAGTGTAGCATAGAAATATGAATGTGCATAGGGGTCATTCTGGCCAGATTCAACAAAGGTCTGTCCTGAAGGTCCTCAGATTTCATCCAAATTTTCACTATTTTTTGAAAAGTTTTCCCAAATGATATACATTGATTTTTGGGTCTCTGATTTTCCTCAAAAATTGGAAAATTTCATTTTCATCCATGAATGAAGGAAAAAAGAGCTCTAAAGGCAAGAAATGAAAGTTGTCTTCAGTGAGATGTCTCCAAAAACAAGAAAATTCAATGTTTTCAAAATTTTCAATGCCTTTAGAATCTTGAGAGTGAACTAAAATTTGTTTGAAATGAGGTATCATGCTGAAATTTTCAGGATCAACTCCTTGTGAATGTTAACAAATGGTGAAAATTTGGATAAAATTTGAGGGCCTTCAGGACAGACAATTGGGGAATGGCTGGAATAATCCATAGGAATAGAAAAAAATGTCTTCCAGAAATTAAGTAAAGTATTAAGACAGGAAAATATCATTAGAAATAAAGAAAAGCATTTTAAACTGCTATGTGATACCTGATCCCCTATATCGCAGTGAATGCTGGTTAGTCTCTTCATAGATGAAGAGACTTGAAGTGAGCAAAATTTGGTTCAACTGATGGATGTTAAGAAAACCATGGACATAGCATGTGAGTAATGAAGAAGTCTTAAAGAACATAGGAACAACAACAAGGAAACTTATAATAAACAAGAAACAGTTGAAATTTCTGGGTCACATAATGCAGAAAGAGAGCATGGAAAATTTAACACTCACAGAACATATTGAAAGCAAGAGAATCAGGAGGAAACAGTGAGTAACCTATTTAATAAGTTTTTGTGAATGGTTGCCAGAACAGACAAAGATGGACGGTAAAGGGTTTAAATTACTTAAACCAGTGGTTTCAGGGTGGGGAGAGAAAAATCTTTTACATTTTCACAAGATTCTCATTAACTTTAATCTTCACCAGAATAAAATTGATTTAAATACTCTGATCTTTTATTGAACTACAATAACCTGGCCTTCTATTGAACTTTTTCTTTATTAAAGTAGGTTTTAGTTCTTTTATGTAATAATAAGTTATGAATTAAAACAAATGACAGTACATATATTCAAGTTTAAAAAGTCAACATTTTATATATATATATATGACGTCCTGGGTATGACGGTAAACTACATCCGCGTCCTGGGTATGATGTTAAACTACATCCGCGTCCTGGGTACGGCGATAAACTACATCCAACAGCAAGGTCTCACATAATGTTTTCAGAAAAATAATGTTGCCAGCTCTAAGTTTTTGAAACAATAATGTTGCCAGCTATACGTTTTTTTGTAAAAAAGTAATGTTGCCAGCTATACGTTTTTTTGTAAAAGAGTAATGTTGCCAGCTATACGTTTTTTTTGTAAAAGAGTAATGTTGCCAGCTATACGTTTTTTTGTAAAAGAGTAATGTTGCCAGCTATACGTCTTTTTTGTAAAAGAGTAATGTTGCCAGCTATACGTTTTTTTTGTAAAAGAGTAATGTTGCCAGCTATAAGTTTTTTTTTGAAACAATAATGTTGCCAGTTATACATTTTTTATTCCATACAAAATAGGCATTTAAAATTCATATAAACTGGATTTGGCATTAAATAACTCACAGTGGTTGATATGCCATAAAACCCAAACAAACAAACCAACATTTTATATTGCTATTAAAATCTACTCTATAAATGCAGCCTTTTGAGTTGGACAATCTTAGAAAGCGGGGATGACATATAGTGAAAAGAGTACATTGGATAAAAAAATTTGCGAACCCCTAATTTAGAGCAACAAAAGACTGGAAGTTGTGTCGAGCTATGATAATGTACATTCTGAAAGGATTTGGCCCATAAAAGAAGTATATATATATATATAAGCAAGATTTCAGCTTTTCATATCACTGCCCACTGACTTTACTGTTACTCTACTTATCCCTGCTCCCATTTAGCTTTAAATATTTTCTGTACTAACAAATGAAATTTTTCTTGATGGTATGAAAAAAAAATATTAAGATTAAAAACTGAATTTTGCAATTGATTTTATTTTAAATCTGCTTCAGCAAATCTGCTTTAGCAAATCTGCTTTAGCAAATTTTCTCAGCAAATTTCACTTGTAATTAAATGTGCATTAAAAAAAGGGAAGGTCTAGCTTCAGGAATTAATCTAAGCATTACTGAAAGATAGAAGAGAGAAATCATGTTTACTACTTGTGTGCCAGGCAACAAATTGGATATAAAAAAAAGGGAAAATTAGGAAAGAAATGAAATAATGTCATTTCTGTGATATTTTGAACAAGAAGTAAGTTGGGATCCCAAGTATTTTTTTAAAAAATTAGTGAAATCTTAGGAATAAGTTTAATAGACTGTGACACCTGTCTCAATGTTTTGAGCTCAGACATTTCTCTGATCACCTCTACTTTGTCCAAATCAGGCTTGACTCCCTCTCTAGCTATTACGAAGCCTAAATATTTGGTCTCACCCTTCAGAAATTAAAATCTTTAATTTTCTTCATTGTAGCTGATCAGTCTATCCTTCATTATATCTTTTAACCCTCTTTTTCCAGCATTAAACATCTACAACATTAAATAGTGTCACAAGATTAAATCAAAAACATTTGAATCCTTTTGCTTGTTGGTTTATTTTGTGTTTTGCATTTGTACAGATAAACATCATTGTAACAATCAAGCTGTATTGAAGTAATGAAATTCTAATTTATAAAAAATTTAAGCTGCTTCATTGTGCATTGGGTTTTCAGAGAGAAAGCAGAGACTGCAATGAGCTCTTGCTAATTTTTAAATTTCAAAAATATTTATGGTACATTTTGATTTGTGGTAATTCAGTTGCACTTGTTTTTCACCCAAGACCAATAAAAGGGTTTCTCTCCAAATTCTGAACAGGAGCCTACCTGTAGGTTATTTAAGGTGGCCCTTGGATTTGATTTTCAGAGTCGACAAAAATCTATTGCAAGGATCCAGGTTGTCCCAGTCCAGAAAAAAAAAAGAACACAGAAGAATTTAGACAACCACCAGACAAGAATTGAAAAGAACAACAAAGTCACTCCCACATCAAGGAAAAGTCTTCAGCTGGAATGCTTGATCTATTCTTCGCTATTACCACAAATTTTGCTTCGAAAATTGTACCAAATTATTTTTTGAAAACTATTCAGAAAAGTATTTCTCTTTTTCTTCACTTTATGTAGTTTTCTTTTCTGAGGACATTCTTATGCAGAATTATAATTTTAATTATAAAAAGACATTTCATTTTCATTGGTAATTTACATACAGACAATTTCCTTTCTGTAATTGTAAAGTTTTATCATACTCTATTATAACCAAATAATAAATCAATTTTAAACAAGGGATTAAACAGTTTCTGTTCTGGAAGTTCTCTAAAGTGTATTTTATATCATAGATAAATAATATTTTGATATAAATTGTACTACAAACTTAATATAATAACACATAAAGAAAGAATGCAATATAAATAGATCAAAAAACCTGAAATTATAAATAAAGGAATTAGTTAGGATGGTTTAAAGTAATGGAATTTAATTTAAACTTTTGAACATTTTTATTACTTATGAAAACCTATATAACATTTTAAAAATACTTTCCTATTAGATAAATAAAATATAAATTCATTTATTGACATAGGTAAAAATAGGATGTTATAAATCATGTTAACCTATTTTTTTTTTGTTTCTTTTTAAACCTACCAAATTCTAGTCTTGAATAGTTTCCACAGGTTAGTAAGCAAGCAAGCAGAAACATTTGTTGTGCACTATTTATCCTGACACCTCCATTTGCAAATATTTTAATGCTGTTTTGATATTGAGGTGTAATGAAATACTAGAAATTATTTTTTATATGATCCTGGACAAAAGAAAAACTGGAGATTCTTCCCAACACAAGAGTATTTCTAATCCATACTAATTACTTAACCGTTATAAAATAACAAACTGAGAGTTGTAATAAAAAGTACAAATATTTTCATGGCTATTGCTCTGATGAGCTTTTTTCCCATGGTGCCTACTTAAGTGTGCTACTAGATTGGCATCTATGTCCCACCTTTTTATTATCAAATTAGGTAAATGTAAATGTCACTTTTATTCCAACAGTTTCTTTTCTTGCATTTCCCACCTGTGAAACTCCCTCCTATTTCCTTGCTTCCCTGATAACTACAATCTTCAAAAATTTAAATACAATGTCAATCACAATTTTCTATTTTCTTGAACCCTGTTCATCTTTTATCCTTTCCTCAATTCCCCCTATACCCAGTCTTTTCTCTCACCTTCAGTCTCTGTAACCCCATGCGTACTAGTGGTATTTCTGCTTTGCTTGGGTTGAAATGATTAAAAAAAAAGCAAAAATGATTAAATAAAAACTAATAAAAAATTAACAATAATGATAATGATTTATCTAAGAAATTCAAATACTACAGAGTGCCCAGTAAAAAAATAGTAAATTCAGAAAGAAACTTATTTAGCTATCATGATATATGCACAAAATGAACAATCATCGTATGTGTTCAACATGTTTGCTTGAATGTTCAACACAAAGTTGTAATTGTGGTAACCAGAAGAGAGTAGCGTTGTGTGTAGTGTCAAGAGAAATTTCATTCCAAGATTCAGTTAACTTCCACTTCAATGAATCAATATCGTAGATGTCATGATGAGGGCTTTGCAAGTGAGGAGTATACTCCAGATACAGTAATCCATAACATTCAGATCTGTGCTTTCAGAGAGCCACTGAGATGGACCAATTAGAGCTGGTGTATTTTCTCAAAGAATAAATTTGCCACTTTTTTTTACTGGGCCCCTTGTATTATATCACTATTCAATTCAATAAATTTTTCCAATATGAAAGTAGACTTATAATTCATAAAATTAATCTAAGCTTGACTTAAAACTTCCAAAATATAACAATAGAAAGAACAAAAAAAACAAGAAATTATAATTTCCAAAAAAAGAACTAAAACACATAAATAAAAAACCTGATTTAAACCATTAAAGATCCCTCCTTCTAACAAATCTCGACCCCTCCCTCCCTCAGCTCCTCTCAATTCAACAGTGTGTACATTTTATGACATAATAACTACTGTCAACAATTACTTGAAGAACATCTACAGGTGTGGAGGTGATCGTTTGTAATTGACTGTAAACTCAATGTGTTGTAATTAGGAGGACATAACTGCAACCAGAGTGCTTTTTAATCAGAGAGGGGAACTTAATCAGCCATTCTATAAATGGTCAATTGTGAAGTATAAATAAAAATAATTATCCAGGGAAGGAAGATAAAGTTTAGACGGACTGTGGATACTGCTAAACTCAATGAGGTTATGCTAAGTGTTATGTAATTAACAGTGACTGCTACAAAGGTACAGATTCCCTGTGATAAATTAATGGAATATAGTAATAAAAGAAAGAGCAATTAATTAGAGTGTTGATTATTTGCCCAGGATTATAAATTAGAAACAAATAAATACAGCAATAATGGAAGATAAAAGAAAAGGGTCATGGTGCCATGTAAAATTTTTAAAAAGTTGACAAATACAATGGAACCTTGGTTCATGAATTTAATTCATTCCTGAAGGCTGTTCGTAAGATGAAATGTTCGTAAACTGAAACTATTTCTCCAATAGTAATCAATGTAGAGAAAAAAGTCACAGTACAATAAAATTGGAAAAGAAAAGCATGCCACAACACATGAATGTATACAACATGGTGGTTGACTTAGGAATTATTTTGTTCGGGTTAATGTTGTTTGAGAACCAAAATTTTGTTCGATAACGAGACATTTTCATCTCGAATCTTGTTAGAAAACCAATTTGTTCGACACGTGAGACATTCAAGAACCGAGGCTGCTCTGTATATGAATAAGCATGTTTACTTAAACTAAAATTACAGGGTTGTTAGGAAAATCCACTACTAATCTAATTTTAATTTATTGTGTTAAATTTATATTACTAGCAATAAACAAAAAAAAAAAAAAACAAATTTACATTCAGACTAATATCCTTAGATTTTCTTAAACTAAAATAATGGGGTTGTTAGAAAAATCTGTTATTAATCTAATCTTAATTTTTTATTTATTCTATTAAATTTATGTTACTAGCAATAAACAAAAATACATTAATTACATCCAGACTAATGTCCTCATCATTGTTGTTGTTATCACAATCTTTCAACCGTTGTGCCCTCCAGCCTTCTTCAGGTGTCTACCAATCCAGATAACATTCAGTTTATGTAACAGAGAATTGGGTTGCCCCAGTAAAAGACTCCAAGTTGATTGTATGTGGTGCTGTAAGCACCAAGAGTTGCATCCCCTTCCACAATGGGCTGATGAGAGAAGACTTTCTACCTAGAGTATGTGACACAGACTTTGTATATGAACGATACTGGACAGGTATTAGCCAATAGTCAGCATGGGTCTGGGGACTGGGAGAACTATATAACACCAATGTTTCTCTCAGTTGACAGAAGTGCTCTCAACATGCAAAAACCAGACAAGACAGTTTATTTGGAACCAAAACCTTTATTTAATCTACAGGGGCAGATTGTTCTTGTTCCACTATTCATGTCTAGGGATATCACATCTTTTTAATATTTCTCAGTTACTGGAAGCCCTGTTTCCACTGAATGTGAGTTTGTACTACCCAGTCCAGAGATTGAACTCACAATTACTATGCCACCAATTTCACAAACTAAAGCTTTAATCCTAACAAATATGATAATATATTATGAAGATTACGAGATCAAAATACAGTAAATGGAAAAAAGTAGAGATGAGTAGAGTACTAATTACCAGTGAAGCACTCAAGAAGAAAATTATCAAATGTTTTCACCTAACTATATACAAGAAGTACTTAAAAATAAGTTTGAAGGAATGAAGAATTTATAGATTAAGATTTAATCCAATGCTCATTATATTAATATTTATCCTTTTATACAATAATTTATTTGCATTTCCTAAAAGCTTCAGGTAAGTTATCTAGGATATAATACATATAAAAACTACTCTGTCAGTAACATTTGCATTAACTCCTGAATACAAAAAAGAAATCACATTCTTTCTGAATTTCAAAACCCCAACATACAGCTTAAGATCTATTGTCCTACTAGAACAGTTATAACTGAGTACTAAGTTCAATTCTTACTGGGTGCCCCATACTTTCACCCTTGTGCCACATCTAAGCTGTGCTTAGAAGATCACCATACAGATTAAGAGCTAAGAGTTATTCAAACAAATTTTAGGTAAGACAGTTGCTGAATTCATTATTTGAATCATTATATCCCACTTTTAAGCACTGATGTCACTGTCATTATTAATATACATTATACTCAATTATCTTCTTTTGAAAGAATTTATATGAGTGATCAAAATGAACTTGAAAGAGGAAGGGAAAAATTGAAAGAGATCAAAAACAAAAGAGTAATTGAAAAAAAGAGAAATTTGTTTTTATTTTTTACAGTTTATCAGCCCTTTTGGGTTTATAAAAAGCCAAAACATTTTTGGATTTATAAGAATAATTTTTTGTTTGCGAGTGAATTTTGCATTAACAATTTTTGAGGAGATAATGATTTTTTTTTACAGATAGAGGTCCTACTATTTAACTCATAGCTGAGGATAGAAGTGCGAGATTCATACCTTTCACATAATTGGAATTTGAACTAAGAACTCTGATTTCTCATTCCAAGATGCTGTACATTACACCACCAGCACATCATAGGAGAGAGAGAAAAAGAGAAGGAACATAAAATGATGTAGTGAGAGGAGAAAACTGAAGTATCATTTTATATTATATTTTAGTCTTTTCTTCTCACCCTCAAAAACAGAAAGCAAGAAGGAAGTGAAAGAGCAAGAGATAGTCTACTTTGAAAAATTATGGACATATTTGAATTTCTGCAATTTTTTAAAATATAAACTATAACACATTTATATATTGTTATAACACGCTTTTAGTGTTTATAGTATAAGAAATGCTTTGGCTAATTGCTGTGACGCCTGTATTAATTAGTCTGAAGACTGAACTCCAAATGACTTTTTGTCCTAACTCTGACCTGGAGCTCTTTATTTGTAGTTATGGATTAATTCATATAGTCACTGGGGTGTACTATTTACTCCACAACAGATATATTATCTATATTTACTGTAGTTTTTGAAATTTATAGTTTTTTTAAATTATTTTTAAATAAATGAAATATACCTTTCATTTGTTTCAGGTAAGTTTTAATGACAAAATATGATGAAAAGTAGAAAGTATGTTTTAGAAAAAATTGTCCTGTGGCATTTCTTTCTCAAAGCAATCAGATAATTTTGGAGTCTGGACATTAATAATAAAAAGGAAAATTATAGTCTAACACCAGACAGTTATAAAAAGTAATTTTAACAGAAAAAATCACCCTCCCCATCTTTCATTATGAATAAAAAATTTTATTTATTTATTTTTTTAAACATTAATGTCTTTTCCTATGTTCAATAAGTATATATGGATGGATACCAAATTTGATGGTTCTATATGAAATGGTTTATCTATGTACACTATATATATATATATATATATATATATATATATATATATATATATATATATATATATATATATATATATATATATTGAGGCATAGTTGAGTAATAGATAGTGGTTTGGATTGAGGAATCAAATAGCCAAGTTTGAATTTCTATCAAGTTCATTATATTGACTTATGCGCTAATACCCTTGGGAAAGGTATGAATCCATCTCTTCTACCCCAGCTATGGGTAAATAGTAGGATAGACTGGGTCCTATAGCCTAAGGTTACAACCATTCTAGAAGAAGGACATCTCTGAATTCAAAACCTGAAGAGTGTGGTTTGGGAACCTTGCAGCATATTGTGCACCAGTTATTTGTATTTGGCTCTCCCAAAAAGTGTGGTCAGTTCTGCACAAGCCTTCAGCACTATAATCAAATCATATGTGTGGGTATTCCGGCTGTATGGTTTTGAGCTGCTGGACCCTCATATGTCAAAAAATGATGGGAGAGTCTTTCATATATATATATATGTATATTACAGGCCGCGATGGATAAATTGTCGTCTAAATTACACAAAAATAAAAATAACGCTGACATCTCATTTTAAGAGTATTTACCAAAATTACACAAAAACCTCTTCAAATAATAAAGAGTTAATTTATTTAATAAAATCACCATTGGTTCCAACCACAGCCTCCAAACAACCTCGGAATCTCTTGAAACTCTTTTGAATGGTCTCCTTGTTTAAATTGGTGAATGCTGCCAAAATCCTTGACTTCAGTTCATCTTTGGTATTGCAATGAGTTTTGTTGCTCTCTCACTCAACTGCATCCCACACATAATAATCAAGGGGGTTGCAGTTTAGGAAGTTAGGTGGCCAGATGTAAGTTGTGAAAATTGTCTGCCAGCCATTACTGGGTTCTCCTTCTTGTGTGGCATGGGGTTGCCAGACATAGGTTTTTTCCAGCATCCACCCTCTTGACCCAGAGTAGCATTACCTCCTCAAAGAACTTGATGTAGGCCTCTGTGTTGAGTCTGAGGCCCTCGCCAACAAATTCAGGAGTTCTTTTCTTATCAGAACAATCAGAGTGAGTTTTCCAAGCTGCCATATCTTTATAACCACCACAAGACTCATCCAACTCTTTTCCAAATCCTCTGCACTGTTCTTAGATTGACACCCAAACACACTGAGATATTTGTATTGGAGCTTCCAACATGAATACCAAACAGTACAGCATGCAGTTTCCAAATTTCTAGCAAAGTGAATTGCATCATGGGACTTGTTTTTTCACAGATTGTGGCCAACTGATCCTACTATACTATGCAGACGACAAAATAAAAAACAAACACCACACAAAATATAAATATAAAATGGCACCAATTTACCTATTGTACTCTCTATATATGAGAAGTACAGCAATGTTCTCAGTTTGAACTACTTTGTAATATATATATATATATATATATATATATATATATATATATATGTATATGTATATATATATATATATGTATATATATATATGTATATATATATATATATATATGTATATATATATATGTATATATATATATATATGTATATATATATATATATATGTATATATATATATACATATATATATATACATATATATATATATATATATATATATGCACATAGCCATAAATAAAATATATCATGCATATTCATTATATGTCTAAAAAAAAAAAAAGGTAACCATTGAAATGATAACTTACTTCTTCTTTCTTTCTCTTTATAAATACAAGGCTATAGCAGCTGGTGGTGGTAGGGGAAGGCTTGACTCCCCCATAATTTTTACCAATTGTAGTATTTTTTAAAGGGTTTTATTTTAACAAAATAGAATAAAGAAATTTAAGAAAGATAAACTGTCAAAGCAAGAAGGACCTGGAAATTTTAAATGTTCTTGCCACTAACCATGTTGGTGGCCTTTGATATCTTAAGACTAAATTCTAAATCCCCTCCTACCAAAAAAAAAAATCATTTGTCTCTGCTACAGCCCTGCTAAATATTTGGGTAAATGGTTAAAAATCCTTGTGGTATTTTGGCATCATTCAACGGAGAATAATGTTATATTCTTGCATCATTGAAGAAGCCTACCAAGGAATAAATGAATTGACTGAAGCCTAGATTTTTGCATCCTCTTTGAACTGGGGCCAAATTTGTGTATCTGCTTGGAACAAATATCTTTAGAAAAAAAAAGAAAGTAAAGAAAAGACAACTATTCTCAGTGGTTCTTTACAAAATGACAATTAAACGAACTTAAATCACTTGATCTAGTGTGTTGTTGCTGTTGGAACACTTCCAAGAATCTATCTACTGTTTTTTTAGAAATATTTCAGAGGCTCTTCATGGGTTGGTTACACCTATTCTCCCTTTTGACTTTTTGGGATTTATATTTTATTCTTGAATGGATGTGTGGGTACCATAACAGTTATCAGTGCAGGAAGTAAAATTCTGGAAGCCAATTTCAAATTCCTGCTTAGTCTGCTGTATTCACTTTTGCACGTTTGCTTTTATGAGTTAAGTAGCAGAGTAGACTGGATTGTTGAGCATTTGGTAGAAGCCAGTTTAATATAGTGACTACTATGAATTCAAAACCATTGAGAAGGCAATGGAAACCATGAATGAATGTGCTATTTAAAAAATAAAAAAGTAGCTATTTGCCATTGTCCATATCTAACTGAGTTTTAGCAACACTATTTAAAATTTCACTTGAAATTGAACCCAAATTTCTTGCCACCCTGTTTTAGTCATCCATATTATCCTCATGTATTTAACATTTTTCTCCTGTTATGAGATAACAAAAATATAGAATGATATTGAGAAGCCATTATTCCATCAATTATTTATACTAGAATCCATGTTTTCCCCAACCTTTCCTGTTTGCGAGTAATACCTGGAAATCAGAATTTAAACAAATTCCCTTAACTGATCAATTTTTTTTTTAAATTTCAAGTGAAAGCGGAACTTTTTCTTGTAATCTGTGAATTATTTTCACAGTAAGAGAGGATATTCTGATCATAAAAAATCACCTTTCTTGTTCCAGTGTCTTGAACAAAGGCTCACTGCTCTTGTCTATTTCTAGACTAATTCTGCTATGAGCTCTTTTCATTAAAATCCTAATGATTAGTTTAATCATGTGGCTCATCATCTGGTTTCTTTGTCAGAACTATGAAGACTAATCTACTAAATTCTGATATTTCACCACTGTTGTATATTTCATTTATCACTGTGGTTACCCCAAATTATCTGAGACTGCCAGGATCTATGTTACAGTCTTATCTGATCCTGCTGCTTTGTCCTTTTTTATCTTAGCTGGTGCTGATGTAACCTTGTATTTTAATACGACAGGTCATTCTATGCATTATAGATTTCTCTTGCTTGTTGCTATGAAAGAGCTTTGTAATATATACATTCCACCTCTGTAGTACAATTTTCTTTTTCAAATCTCAAGCCTCGGTTAATTTTTTTCTTCTTATTTCAATTCATATAGTTCAAAGAAGATTTTCTGATTTTAAATTTTCTTGCCATTTCCAACAGTGTGGGCTGTGTCCTACCTCACATTTTTAAAGCAATGTGTCCTGAAAAAGGCAGTGACAAATAAATGTGCTGCAAATCCTCCCGGAAAATGCTTATACTGGTTGCTTTATATACAAGAGCAGATTCATTACTTGACATGTAGTTATTAGCTGAATTTTTATTTAAATTTTCACGGCATAATATTTGATCTATATAATTAATACTTGCCACTTAAAGATGTGCTTTGACAAAGAAGATTATATTGAAAAATAGGTATTTGTTGTATAAAGTACTTTTTTCATCATTAGGCTACAAATGTGAATGACATATATGAGGGGGTGCTGAAAACTTCTCAGTTTGACTAAAACACTAAAACAATATTAATAAAAGTAATTCAGATGTTTGAACATTTGGTTAGATTTTAGGAAGTAATTTATAACATTTCAGCCCCCACTTCATATATATATATATATATATATATATATATATGTATTTTTCTGCTGGAAAGAACATTTTCTTTATTAAGATTTTTCAAGTGTGCAGACTGATAGATATAATAAAATAATCAGGTTGTCTATTTTAAACCTGAATATCCACTAAAAAGAAATGTTGAATTAAAAATAAATCCATTAATTCTTTATAAACTGCTTTGTTTATGTTTCAGGTACAAAACTGGGAAGATATGGGCTCCCAAGAAAATCTAAATGAAGGAGTGTACATTCCTTGCGGGGGTAAATAGAACCTTGCTAGTTTGTGATGCTTTTTGTGGCCAAGCATACCAGATCAAATGGTAATTTCTCCTACAAAGGGATCCACATGTTCAAACTCTGCTGGAAGGCACATCTTCCTTATCTTCTTGAGTATGCAGGCTGATAGATATAATAAAATAAAATAAAAAATTGTCTATTTCAAACACAGGTATCCACTAAGAATAATATTTGAAGTAATAAAAATTTCAGATTAAAAATAAATCTATTCTCTCTTTCATTTTATATATATATATAGGATTAATACAAATATAAAATTTGTCACTTAGCTGATGCTACATTCAGCATCCTGACTCTAGAGTTTTGTAGATGGACCCTCCAGCAACTGCGCCATCTACTCATCAGAGGATATCAGAGCATGGACACATACACACACACACACATATATATATATATATATATAGATAGATAGATAGATAGAAGGGTTGAAAGTACTTGAAACATTATACAAATTTTGGCAAATTTTTTTCCAAATGATTTACTCAACACAACACCAGGAAAAAAACAAAATGCTTAACAGGCATTCTTTGTCTATTCTATTTAATAAAATATGATTATAAAAATGATTACAGCATATATATATATATATATATATATATATATATATATATATATATATATATATATGTGTGTGTGTGTGTGTGTGTGTGTGTGTGTGTGTGTGTGTGCATGAGTGAGAGAGTAAGCATCAATTTAACAGATTAATGAGGGCGATAGATGTTTGAAAGTCAGATGTAAATATAACTAAGAAAGCCATTTTTTACTATTTTCATCTTTTTTAAAGGAGAAAAAAATCTTTAATGCAACATACAGTACTGTACAATATAAAATAAAATTAGGATAAAGAATATGTAATATTTACTCACCTTTTCGACATTGTAGTTCAGTGGTTTCTAATCTTTTTTGGCATTTACCCAAAATCTTATATAAAATTAATAATAAAGACTCATATTTTTATAAAGAAGATTTATTTTAGGCATAATTAAAAAATATATTTACTCATCAACTGCAGTTGCAAACAGAGGCCATAGCCCCACACCACAGTTAATTATGAACATAATTTTTATTATGGCTGTATAGTATGTGCTTCATAAAGTCTACATATGGTTTTGGATTCATAGTTGTCCTTCTCCTAGACAGGATGCCAATCATGGCTAAAGATTTCAGACTGTCCTGCTATTTAACCCATAACTGGGAGGAGAAGAGATTGATTCATACTTTTCCCAAGAATATTTCTGTGAAAGTGAATTTAATGAACTTTACTAAAATTTAACTTGGTTTGCCAAATTCTCATTCTGAGCAACAAACCTACCTACATATACCAAAAATAATGGTTAAAATAAATGAAATGAAAATTAATTTACAATATTTTATTAATAATATATAGAACTAAAATAGCATATATTCTGTGATGAGGTCTGTTAAATCAAAAAATCCATTATATTACTACTTCCTTTTATGTGCCATGTTTCTTCAGGGCATAGCTCTCTAAAACTTCCTATCCTATGTAGCCTTAAGTAAAGTTTGTTTTTTGCTATCTCTCCAAAACCCTATTCTGCTAACCATTTGCACAAGCTCATTAGATGTTTTTCATTGCTTTCCTCTGCCCCTCTTGCTTTTGATATGTCTTGTGAGTGTCGAATTCTCAAAGCCTCTTACCTCATTATGTTTCCTAGAAATTTCAACTATCTCTTTCTAAGTATAAGTTTCTTTTTAGTTTTCATTTTTTTCTAAAACTTCATTGTTGCTCATATATTCAGTCTATGATATTCTCTGCATGTTTCTGTCAAACCACATTTCTGTCTCTTCTTCATTTGTAAAGAGATTTTCCAGAATTAACTGCCAAGTAGGAAAGCCAATATTACATAACAATTCAGCACTTTTTTCTTTGTTTCTAATGAAATTTTCCTGTTTCTTAATACTTTGCTTAGGTTTTGGATGTCATCTTTTGCTATTCCAATGCACCTTCAGTTTTCAATGTCGCATTTCCCATCTTTTTAAATTGAGGGTTTGCTGTAGCATCATCATCATTATATGTAATGGCTTGACTTAATGATCAAAGATTGAGGAAACTTTTCTATAGATTTTGCAGGCTCTACCACATCAGATATGGAATAACCATCATATCTGCCTTTATTTTAAGTAGAATACATCATGTGCATTAGTGATCTCATTCTAGAAACCAAGGATTCAAAAATTGTAAAATCAAGCCATGATGGTGAGAATGAAAATATATATATATATTTGAAGGAAATGAATAAAATACGAAAAGTAAAATGAAAAATTATAAACAAAACTAGAACTTGTAATACTTGGGATGACCCATGCCCTTTATGCCTACATGAAAAACTACACATTACCAAGTTTCTAAATAATGAAAATTTATTAAACAATAGACATGCGTTAACAGTTTTTTGCTGACATCATCAAATTTTCGCATTGAATAATTAGCATAGAAAACAAACAAACAATTAAATAATAAATACAAATTTTAAACTCCATAGTCTAAATAAAAAGTTTAAAAGCCCTACCAAATAATAATAATAAAAAAAAAAAAACCTTTATGAAGTCATCAAAAAAAACAAATGTTAGCTAATTATGACAGTTTTTTTTTATATACACAAAAACCTTTCAGGAAAGAAAATGAAATAAAAAAAATAAATAAATCTCTATAGGCACTTAACCACACTAGACGATGTCATCTTCCACTTTAAATTTAGACACCTCAACCTTACCCTGACTTGACCTCTTTGAATGTAACTGAGATATTGATATAAATTATTAACCCTTATGCCCCTTTTTTTAAATAATTGCTCCAGCCGTTACCATAGTAATTTTAATTTTAATAATGAATATGCTTATAAAAACGCCTAAATTTCAAGAATTAGTTATTCCCCAAAAATTTCGCTTGAAGATGGAACAGAAGTGCTACTAGTACACAAGGGGCTAAGGGGCTACAGAGAATGTAAGTAAAGGAAAAGTCTGGGTATAGGTGGGGGGTTGAGGAAAGGATAAAAAGAAGAATGGAGGAGGATAAGAAGAAGAATGGGGATCAAGGCAACAGAAGATGTCGACTGACATTACATTTAAATTTTTGAAGATAATAGTTATCAGGGAAGCAAGTAAGAGGAAGGGAATTTTACTGTTGGGAAGTGCAAAAGAAGAAGCTGTTGGAGTAGAAGAGGTAGTTACATTTAACTGTTTCAACAATAAAAGGGTGGGACCGAGATGCCAACCTAGTAACACGCTTAAATTCATGCAGTTGAGGCACCAGTGAAAATATCTTGCCAGAACAGATGCCATGAAAATATTTATAGAAAAGACAGCAGGAAGCCACATTATGTTGGTAAGAAAGTGACTGGAGTTGAGATCTGAAGTCAGGATTGATTACATTGCATATCTGTCTTTGGATTTTGAGAGGGGGTTAACTAGAATTTAAAATCCATCAGCCCTAATATTAGTATTAACTAGTGAGGTAGATTACTCCAAAAGATCTAAAATTTTAAGGAAACTTTATGCAGTAATGGCTTAATTTTGTTATCATTATTGAATATATGATAAAATCCTTCAGGAAGAGAAAGTCCTTTTGGCCCAAAGTGAGCGAGTAAATTAGTTTTGAAAAAGGCATGCTACCTTCTACTTTTAGATGAATTTTCAAAATTCAGAAAGTAACATGAAACTTTTGCCCTATAGTGTAATTATATCAGGGTTATAAGTTTTTTTTACTCTTTTTCTAAAAGAAATAATTCCTGTATCATAAACGTTCTCTCAATTTCCAAAAAAGGTTCTGTCTAAATGAAAAAAAAAAAAAAAAATAGAATTTACATGGACTTAAAATTCTGGGTCATATGTAGTAGTAATTTCTGACAATTGTTGGCTGGTAACTAACTGTTAATTTTCCAAATGAAGATTTCACAACCCTCTACAGATTGTGATGAGCAACAGAGCTGTCACCACCGTTGACTCTACATATTGAATATTTGTTTATGTCAAAACTGATTAAGAATTAGGAAAAACTAAAAACTCAGTCTTTTAATGGAACTGAAGAGTTTCTTGATAAATCAACATGGAGAGATGACAAAGTTTTTATATCATTTAACATGGGTGTTTAAGTTCTTTTCCTTTGAGTGAATTTAAGAAAATCTTTGAAATTCAAGAGTCATTCTCATTCACTTTGCATTCATTCTTATACTTTCAATGAAGACATTGGTGAAAATATGCAGATTTATTTCGTACAGGTGGGCAGAGGATTGCTTTAATAATCAGATGTACAATGAAAATTACTTTTAAGAACTTGTCAGAAATAGTGAAAACTTACCAAAAAAATAAAAGCATTAAACTCATTAGAAAACAACTAGAAGCAGAAGCCACCCATAATCAAGATACCAAGAAGTAATCAGTGTGCAGAATATGCATGGAAAATGATGTAGGAATTGTATCCTCTAAAATAAAAGAAACTGTAATTTCAATTTATTCTAAGCAATAAGCAATGGCATTCAACTATTATAACATTTGTGAGTAATTTAGTTTTTTGTATTATTCAATATGTATATTAAAGTTACATGTGTAAAATAATTTTTTCATCTAAAGGTAACAATTTCTTTGATTTAGGCAAAAGTTCATTGAATTATGATACAGAAACATGAGGTTGCAAAAAGGTTATAACCCTATATATATATATATATATATATATATATATATATATATATATATATATACCCTGTGTATTCAGACAGCAAATGTTCTTTAAGGCAAATAATATTAAAAACAACAGACATTTCGTGTTGATTAATTTTTATTGACTGACTTTTCCAAATTATGAGTAATCCTTCTCAAACAAGAAAAGTCTAAGAAATATCGTTCAATTTTTTGACTATATATATATATATATATATATATTCAAACACAAAATGAAAGTGGGTTGATAAGAAGATAGCCTGACATAGTTATTAACTAAAATTTGACCTGAATTTCTCTGTATAATGTTTGGTCTGTATGACTGAATTAAGTGGATTTACAAGGAAAGATATCATGCTGAAATATTATTTTTTTGTCATTATGCTGTAAACCTTTTATATACCTATATGTATGACGGTCAAAGCCACATTAGCACTTTGGCATGTACTTAGTTGTCATATGAGACCTAGTTGGTCATGTACTTCACACTGTGTACTTTTGTCACATCATGTTACTGAATATGGGAGAGGTGTATTTTGATCATATAAGGAGCCATGATGCTCTTTGTCAAGCTTGGTTGCTGAATGTATTACATAAATCAAGTTTGTACCATCTTGCTATAGTAGGACAAAACCATAAATCAAGCTAAAAAAACAAAAGGAAAAAATCTGATCACTGAAGTGGCTCATTAAACACATGGCAGAAAAGCACAAGCCAAGTGATTGTTACATGAAAAAAAAAACTTATTGTCTATAAAAGGTGCAGGTTTGTGATTCGTGCAACAGATATGTGGGAAGTGGAATTGGTGAGCCAAGTTCAAATTCCAGGTTAGTCTATTGCAATTACTTTCACATTAATGTTCTTGAGAAAGGCATGAATCCATCTTTTCTCCACACAATTATGGTTTAAGTAGCAGGATAGATTGGGCTCTATAAGTTTGAGTGGCATCCAGTCTAAGAGAAGGAAAACTATGAATTCAAAATGCGACAAACAAAAAACTCCATTATCTTTCCCAAGAAGTCATGGTAATTGGACAGGTAATAAACAAAAGGATACTATGGAGAAACAGCAGCATCTTTTTTTTTTCTTTTATTGAAGATAAGTTACTTTCTTTTTGTAGTTTCTTATGATATTTATTGAAAATTTATAACTGTTTGTAGTTCAGTATATATATATATATATATATATATATATATATATATATATATATATATATATATAACCAAGTATATAATTGGTGTATACGGAATGAATTCCAATAACCAACAATTACTATTCTTAAAACAGTGCTCAATACAAAGTAGAGCAGATATAATTATTTATTTAGAAAATTTATAACATAAACATGTTATAAAATCACTACAAAAATAGCCATTTTGTTTCAACACTCCCAGTGTCTTATGAAGTGGTGGTGTTGAATGCAAATTGTTTTGCATTCAACATCATCACTTGATAACATGTTTATGTTATAAATTTTCTAAATAAATAATTATATATATATATATATATATATATATATATATATATATATAATTATTTATTTAGAAAATTTATATATATATATATATATATATAGTTTAGCAATTGTTACATTTTTTTGCCTTTTTATTGATTTTAATAGACATAAAATATTTTTTTAATCATTTCGTCCCAAGCAAAACAATAAAGCCACTAAGACACAAGGAGCTACCAAGTGTTAGAGAGTATGAGAAAATA